>CM039733.1:69969672-71169672 GCA_022539455.1 Dendrobium nobile
CTAGACCATCACCGCTCAACCACCATCACTTAACTAAGGTATTCTAACCACCAATGCTCTACTACGATCCTCTGAACATCATTTTCTAACTTCCTTCCTCATGCCACCATCACTCAACTGTAGTCTTTCAACCACTATTGCTTTATTACAATCTCTTAAGTACCATCACCTAACTACACTCTCCTAACATCCAATTAACAATTACAATCATTTGACCTATATAACCCAACTAAAATCTTTTAACTACCAACACTTGACTATAATCTTTAAATCATCGTCATTAGATTAAGGTCCTCTGATCATCGAAGTCCACCAACAGTCCCAAGGACACTATTGCTTAATTATGATCCTTTGAACACTGTCTTATGACTAAATTGGCCTCAAACATCCATTGTATGACTATTGTCCTCGAAACACCAACTTTCTCCAGCATCAATGCATGCCATTGCATATAAAGTTGATGCATTGTTAACACCAACTTTGTCTGCCATAGACTATGTTGATCTTGATCTATTCTCTTACCAAAGAATGGTTGAGCATGCCACAAATAATTTTGCGAAGATATTTCCAAAGCCTCAAAACTTATCATACTTTCACAATGGAATTCATTTTATATAATTAATGTATACTATATTATATTAATATCTTCTCCAATTATGAGTTCAACTTCCTGAGACATATTTTTGAGCCCTTTTTTGCCCAAACATTCCATTTCAAACATTTTTTAGATTTTTTGGGAACATTTTTTTTATATTATGAATTCAATCTAAACATTTTCAAAGCCCAATAGAATATTTAAAATCAATTTGAAAAGAACTTATATGAATTATTAAATTATTTTTAAAAAGTTATAAAACTTATCTTCAAACATTTCTTAAATAATATTTAAGATATCGACTATTCTTTAGTAACATCTTAGATAATGATAATGATTTATTAATTGGCTAAACAAATAACAATTTTAAAAAACATTCCTATTGTCTTCCAAATCCAATTAGAATTTATCCTCCTTTTCCTTCTCTCTTTCCCTCTACGCCTGCCTCCTCTTCAAACTGTGCATCTGCTTCCTTCTTCACATCTCCTCCTCCGTCTCGCTCGAATTTGAGCTCATGCGAGGTAGCGAAACCACAGGTAAATCGAAAATTCTCTCTTCCTTGTTCCTATATTGGTATGATTTAGTTTGATCCCTCTAGCTAGCTTTTTGAGCTTTTGGAACTAGTTATTGCAATGTAGGGTTTTCTGAAGAATTCAAGAAAGGTACGGCGGTATGATGATTATTATTATTTTTTGTTATGTATTTCACTTTATTTTAGTTCTTAGAGATGCTTCTTGTCTTCTCTATTTCACTTTCTATGGTCTTCTTCCAATTTCACCAAAGGATTCTTATGTGGAGTTCGCCTGTTTCTTCTTTGGGGATTTTTATGGAATTTGTTTTCAATTAATCTATCCTTCCTTCAATATATTGTATTAGTTTTAGTTAATTAATGTTTGTCAAGGTAATTATAAATGACGGCTGGTTAATATGGTAGTTCATTTTGGAGGTGATAGAGTTATGTTGTGCTTTTATGCATTGAAGATTTTGAAAAGGGGGATTTTACATACATACCACTTTATATCATGCTATTTATATATCTAGCACTCAAAACTTTAATATTTCATGCCTACCACCCAAAGATCAAATATGGAACAATAAATGGAATAAAATTAAAGTTTACAGGGTGGTATGGGTGCATGGTAGGATTGAAATATAAGAGTGAAATATTTAATATTAAAGCTGTCTATGGGTGATAAAAGTGAAATCGCTTTCTCTTTTCGCTCCGCTAGGGTTTTCCCCTCGCGGCGTCTCGCCGCCTTCTGGTGTGCAAGCTGGCTTCGTACTTCCAGGGAAGTTCCTCCATTCATATTTCTCCTTGTTTTTGTTCTTTTTGTGGATGGCTCCGAAACTTGCAGACCCTGGTTTTTTAGGGGTTTCAAGTCCCTCTCGTTCTTTTCTTCAAGCTCTATCGGGATCTTCGTCTTCTAATGGTTTTCCTAAACTCAAGGTGTTTTCTTTCCGCGGTATGCCGTCACTGTGGATTTCGGATGAAGAAATTTTAGATTTGGTTGTGCCTTTTCAATTTGCTCTTGTTGGTTTCTTTCCCTCTAAGCGACCATCTCTTGATTCTTTTAGGAAAT
Organism: Dendrobium nobile; assembly: GCA_022539455.1. Taxonomy (NCBI): domain Eukaryota; kingdom Viridiplantae; phylum Streptophyta; class Magnoliopsida; order Asparagales; family Orchidaceae; genus Dendrobium; species Dendrobium nobile. The sequence goes on from CM039733.1 coordinate 69,971,848, forward strand.
TTTTTTTCAATCTCAAGCTAAATGGCGATGTTTCGGTTACCTTGCTGGATTCGTCCCATGTTCTAATCAAATTGGAAAATGATCTTGATTATTGTCGCATTTTTTGTCATAGATCATATCTTGTCTTTAACTGCTTTATGAAACTCACGAAATGGTCGCCTACTGTTGATATCGGGGTCGAATCTCCGGTGATCCCTATCTGGGTTTCTTTTCCCTCTTTGCGGCCGCACCTGTTTTCTCCTAAAATTCTCCATGGATTGGCATCCATTTTTGGCAAACCTCTAAAGATTGATTTGGCCACGTCTTTGGGATCTAGACCGTCTTTAGCTAGGGTGTTAGTTGAGCTTGATGTTGACCTCGATTTTGCCCAAACCCTTGGTCAAAGGGTCGACTTGGTCAAATTGACCAAGCCAGACCCCAAGACCCTCTCTAATGGGTTCAGTGACTCGAGTCGAGTCCGTTGAGCCTGAACTTGGACCCTGGGTCAACCTAGTTGACCAAGTCAACCAGGGTTGACCACTTAGCCCGTTTAGAGCCCCAATTCGATTTAAATCCAATCTAAACCTCCTCATGGCTCAATCTCTCATTCCCCTTAAGTCTTTAATAGGTTAAAATAACCTATTTAGGGCCCATTTAAGCCATATTTAATGCATTAACTCCTCTCCTTTGGATTTGAATCCAAAAACACGGCCTAATGACTGCTATTTCCCTCCAAAGTGATCAAGCAATCGATCTGGGCCGTTGATCTCAAACCTTGGCTCTTAAATACCAAAAACTAAGTCCAATTAAGGATCTTTTTTTTATTGCTCTTGCCCTAGCCCTTCTCGTTCTGAGAAACTTGGCGTGAGAGCTCTCCTCGTACTTCTTCACCTTTCCCACGTCGAATCCCGACGGTCAAGGCTTGCCGGCGGCGAGAAATCCGGCGAACCAAGGCTATTTTCGTTCCAAAGCGTTTCGTGATCGATCCAAGACGAATCAAGGCCTAAGGTCAACTAGGAACTTGTTCTTGGGGAGTCCACGAGTCCAACGAGCCCAAGATCTCCCGAATCCACCATGTGGATTGAGGTATATCTCAAACCCTAGTTAGAACACTTAGGGTTAATTAGCATCGTCATTAGCACGTATTAATTCTATTAAAATGTCCCCCATTGATGCTCTTCATACATACTACCTGTGTTTAAAATTTTATGAAGTTTCGTCGAGTGGTTTGTGAGATATAGGCGAAAATAGGGTTAGGGTTCTCGGTCCGGCCGGCTCCCATCCGCGTGCTCTCTGGACCGTCGATCCAGTCGATCGACGGCTCAGAACTCGTCGGACGAATTTTCGTCCGACTACTGGAGCTCAAGGCCGAACCGCGGTCCCGTCCGGCCAAATCCCAGCCGTCCGTCCGTTACAACGCGGGATTGGACGGATCCCATGCGTGCCGACGTGTTTGAGTGACGCGGCATGGATTTCAGCGCCGCGGCAATCATTGCCAATGATTGTGCGGCGACGCAATCATTGGCAATGATTGCGCCGAACCGCGGGAACCAACCGGGAGGCACCACGTGTCGCCCGCCGCCCGATTTGACTTAAATCGATTTTTAAATTATTTTTAAACCTTAAAAACTTCAAAAATTCATAGAAAATCCGTTTTTTGTCCGTTTTCGACGTATAATATATCGAATTGCTCGTATTCCTGAGCTCTTTATTTAAAAATTATTTTTATTTAAAAATGATTAGTATATTTTAAATAATTAATAAAACAGTAAAAATACTATTTTAAAAATACTATTCTTTAATTAAATTATTATTATTATATTATAATATCATTGTTTTAATTATGATACTAGTGATTATATTATTTTAATATATTTTTGTCGTTGCTTTGTATTTGTTTACTATTATTATTATTATAATATTTATTTAGATATAAAAAGGTATTTTTTTAAATAATTAAACATTATTCTATTTATTTTTATTAGTTAAATTACTTAAAAATATTATTAATAATTAAGCTATTGCCATTGTTATATATTTTAGATTAATTTAAGTTTCATAACTATGAAAATATTATTCTATACTATTTTTAATAATTATCTTTAAATATTAGTTATTTTAAAACCTATTTATTGTATTTAAAACTTAGAAAATTCATAACTTCTTCGTTTGAAATCGGATTTCGACGTATAATATCGTGATTTGAACGTATTTGAATTCTACACATTTTGGAGCTAGTTTTACTTAAAATTTTTGGATCTGTAGGCATTTATTATTATTATTTTTTTTAAACAACAAAGTAGCATTTTTTTAAATTAGCCTTTATTGCTTCTAAAACTTTCAATACTCATAACTTTATCGTTCCAAATCCGCTGTCGACGCACAGCAACTTGTTTTAAACGTATTTGAATTCTGCACACTACAGAAGTGATTTTACTCAAAATTTTTGGGTCTGTATGCAGTTATTTTCAAAACAACAAAACAGCAATATCTAAAAATATTTAATTATCGTATTTAAACTTTGAAATTGCGTAACTTTCTTGTTTTAAGTCTGATTTAGATGCACAACGTCTTGTTCTGTTCGTATTTGAATTCTGTTCAATCTGAGATCATTTCTGTTTGAAAAGGTTAAGTGTACCTGTAGTTATTTTGAAAACAATGAAGTGATACTATTTTTAAATATTTTAATTATTATATTTAAACTTTGGAAAATCATATTTTCGTCGTTTTAAATCAGATTTTTGCGTGCGACCCCTTGAACTTTTCAGAAAAATGAGCTTTATATTTTAAGACTATTTTCAGCAACTGAGTTTCACTGTTCTGGCAGTTTTCTATCTTGGAGTATTATTTGGTTATTTAATTACTATTCCCTTTAATTACTATTCCCTTTAATTAATATAATAATTATTTTCAAGATACAAACTATTTTCAAATCGTTTTGAAGCTTCGCTTGAGTGACCAGTGGATCTTTCCCATACTTATATGTATTATGAATCAACCTATCTTTCAAATATATTATTTTTACGAAATCTATATAGAGTTATATTAGTAGGTATTTTAAATTACTTATAGTTAAATCCTAACTTTGGAAAGATCTACTTCGCATGAAATTTTAGACATGGGTTCTAGATATGAACAGCAAATCATGGGGGAGTGGATTAGTGGGTGATTGAGTCTCAATCATTCACTAATCCCTTCGTTAGTTGTACTTACCTTCTTGTATCTTAGTTTGCATGTGTAGGTTGCACCACGAGCACTTAGCTTAGACTCTCCTAGATCTAAGGATATGGTGTGTTTATTTCATTTTTGTACTCCCATGCATTTATTACCTTGAGGGTTAGACAAAACTTCGATTTAATCCCATTTAACATAGTGACACCTTAAGGACAAAAATTAAGGACTCGTCTGGCAAACTTAGAAATTTTCTAGGAGCTAGGACAGATCACTGATTGACACCAAAACCTCAATATTTAAACTTAGTGACATCATAAATCTTCCAGAATTTTCCAGGAATTTTTAGGAGTCTTTAGACCCCTTAATTAACCAACTCTAATTAATCTGTTAAATAAGGCCCCGAGACCTTCTAAAAATTACAATAAATACATTTTAGGTCAAAAAATTACACATAATATCTCAAACTGACCAGAATCTAATCCTTGACTTTAGATAAATAAGGCTCCTCAATTTGACCATAGGTTTACCCCTAATTTGATCATAGGTGGAAATTATCATTTTGCCCATAATAAATCATTAAAAATTATTAAAAATCTCAAATTTCCTCCAAGCCCTTGGGAACACTTTCTCAGGTCATTCCTGACCTTTTGGGAGTGATTCCACTCAGTTTGGGAGCTGATTTGGGCTAAAATGGCAAAATAGGCCATTTCCTAGTTAATTCAGAAATTCCCTTAATTACCCGATCTTTAGAAAATCCATAACTAATTGTAGACAATTTCAAATTAGACAACCCCACTTGCATTGGACTCCTATTAGGGTCTAGTATTTATTTAAAATCTTAGGTTTCCAGAAATTGGCCTAGATTAGAAAGTCAACTTTTTGGTCAACCATAGTTCATTTAGGGCCCGAAACTTAGAAAATTCATAACTTTGCTTAGATAACTCCGATTTTAGTGTACTACCTGGCTAACTGCTCGTATTAAGGTCTAGTATTTTCCTAAAATATTAGGAGACCCAAACCTAGCTTCTTTGCCATAGTGACTTTTTGGACTCTTAGTCTAATTCCTAGAAGGACCCTGTACTTCCCAAAATTGGCTAATGCAATTTAAACTTCAAATATGAATACCTTAAGCTCTTAAAACTGATCAACAAACTAAAATAATTAAAATGCACCCTAATTCACCAATATTCGAATTTCAACAAAAATTTTCTTTTCTAGCATACAACGGACCTGAACTTTAGACAATTTTAACTAATTATCCCACTTAGGATCTATCCAAACCATACTATCCTTACACACACATAGAATTGTTTGATAGGGCACAACTTCTAGATCTAGGTTAGGCCGCTGGGTTTTACTTTTATGCTGTGTGCCGGAGCTTTTTCGTGGATTTCATTGCATGATGTTTGAAAAATGATTGGTGTGTTTGCTTACATTTATTGCACTCTGTGAAGTGATGAGCGCTAGATTTACCCCTAGGTTAGGAACGTCATATATATGTATATATATATTGTTCTTCCGTGCAGGTGACCATGCTCAAGCTAATAAAGGGGGCACCGTTATAATTTCTAATACTGTCTTATGCAGGTGCTTGCTCAGCCCCCCTAAATAAATGAGGGCTAAAAATAATTATAACTGCTACAGGTGGAGCTGCTTAGCCCTCATGATTAAGAGCATGGCTTGGCACAGGGTCAATGATGTTAGCACTTTCATTTTTATATAAACTGCTTGGCAAGCCACGACGGATCCAAGGAGTCCAAGGAGGAGAGATCCAAGGAGTCCAAGGAGGTGTGATCCAAGGAACCCAAGAAAAAGACATCCAGAAAGCTAAAGATTGAAGACCCAATATCCCACTCAAAGTTGTTGGCGTCTATCATAGGCTTAGAAATTCGGGTTGTTGGCAGTGGTGCCCGGCCACTTTATTTTCTGTAAATTCTGGTTGTAATAAGGGCAGTTTGCCTATGGACATTTAGATGATTTATTTTGGGATTTATATTGATGTGCTTTCCTGGTTGCGCAGTAGAAATTACCTGTTTTTCTTAGGTTTCTTTTCTTGCATGTCGCTTTTGTTTTCGCCTAGATTTCGTTAGGCTCTTTAAGGACTGCAAAAATCTTTTCTACTCATAACTAAAATCTAATATTTAAGTTTTAAATAATTTAGAAACTTAACGAACCTAGGAAACTGCCGGAACCGTCCGGGGTCGCATGCATATTACTACATCTTTCTTTCCTTGTTATAATACATCTCCCTGCCTGCGGGTAGAGTCCAGATAATATGGCCTATGAGGATGAAGTGCCAGACCTAGGGAGACTCAGTCTTTTCAAAAAATTATTTTCTATAAGCCTGTTTTTTAAAGTTCTATAGTATTTATGAGCTGACAATTCAACTAGCATGCATTGCATTAGCAACCAACTAATTAAAATTTAATTGCATTAGCTAGTAGAATCTGACCCACATAAGTCCAAGACCACTTAGGAAATTCTCTAGATGTCGGTCCTATTTCCAAAGAACTGTACCACCCACCCATCTCTCATAACTGACTTGATAACATGATTTTGAATCGATTAGGTGGTTAGCTGACTCCCCCAATCCAGGCCGGGATAAGTCCAGGTTTTGCACTGCATTAACTAGGACACGGGTCTTAGTGTTTCGTAGAACACTAAGCTCAACCTAGATTTAGGATTCGAGGTTATTACATTCAGTCTCGTAGTATGCCTTCAATAGTAGGTAGGTCCCTTCCTTTCAGGGACTATAAATCCTATTTATCTGCGTCACAGGATGACGCCACCTCCATCCTTCTCTCACGCATGTGATTGGATGTCTTGACTTTTATTTTCCCAAGTTTCTCTTCAGTACCCTAGAGCCTCCGAATGCTGGTTTTGAGCCACGTATGTTAATTCAACCCTTCGGATCTTTCTCCCTTTTGGATAGGATTTCCTAATCTATACCCTCGTGCCGATCCCACTTTAGGAGAGGATAATGTATGATCCTTAATCGAGAGTTTTCTCACGCTCCAGCCTAGGATGTAATTAACCACGGGGCCTTGCGCCCGTGGGAAACTCGATCCCACATCTATTAAATCCCATTCGAACTGTTGTATCAGATGGGGGAAACCCGTGACTAGGTCGTGTATATTACTACCCATCGAAGTGTGTTGGCGACAGCCTCTATCCTCAATGGTTAGTCGCATGCACGATCCAATCTGTCCCTTCCAATTGACTCGTTCGCGCGGTGTTCTTTCAGAGGTCCACACTTGATATCACCAAATCCTATCCTGATCATATTTGGTTAGGTTCTGAAAAGCTAGGCTATGTCCAGCAAGTCGTTATGGAAGAAATCCCTTCATTTTGTGGTACTTGTCGCTGTTTTGGTCATGCGATGGGTGAATGTCGGTCTAAAAATTTTGTTTTGGAAACGTCTGGTTTACCTAAAAATGTAGAACCTATTGCTAAAAGTGTTGATCATGTTACTGTTGATCCGCTTGCCGTAACTCTGAATAATTGTGATCTTCTTGTTTCTGATCAAGGGGAACGGGCGCTCCCTGTGGGTGAAACTTCTGGGATTGTGGATTCTTTGGTTGCTTTTAATTCATTCGACATTATACCCCCTATGAATGTGGCTAATTTGGTTAATGATGTGAATGTTGTGCCTTGTGGTCACGTTGGTAACTCGGTTGTCTTATCCCCCGATGCTGTTCCCTTTATCCCGATGGTTACTAAGTCAGTTTTGGATTGTGTCAATGAACTTCAGTCTATTGAGGCTTTGGTTTTACCTGCGTTGGGGGATTCTATTTCTCTTGTTATTGAGGTTGGGGCTGGGTTTGTTGTACCGGCTGCTCTATCATCTGAAGTTGGAATTTCCCCTTTACCGGTTGTGACTGCTGTTAGTGATCCTGACCGAATGATGGTGGAGAATTTGAATGGTAACTTGGTGTGTTCCAATAATTGTGTTGATGTCCCTGTACAAGTGATAGATACGCTCAATTTGGTGAATTATTTGGGCGATAAATCTGGCTTTGATATTAGAAACCATGTCGATTGGTTGCATGAATCGTCCGACTTTGAATCTAAATCTGATCATTCGAATGGTGGCTTTACTTCGCTGGAATTTTACGGGGGCTCTGACCCTGGGAATGACTTTACTTTGGTCTGTGAGAGACCTGGTCATTCGACTGCCTCTCGTGGGAGAGCTCGTGGGAGGGGTCTTAGAAGACGATAACTTTTATGCTATTTTTCTGTTTACTTTCGGGCTTTGGGTGTCTGATGATTTGTCGCAAAGGGCAATGATGTGGCTGGGGCTCGTGTCATTGTCGCTTTGCTGGTGGCAACCTTTGGTGATTTTTTTCACCTTATCGGATGGTCTGTGCAAGGCGTCAGGGATGCTGGAAGCCTCGGCCGACTACTGAGCCTAAATTTTATTGTATTGCTCCTTTGCTTTTCTTTTTTGCCATTGGATGTTGTAACCGTGTTTCTTATCTATTAATATATTAGTTTGTTTAAAAAAAAAAGGGGTGATAAACGTGAAATATTAAAGTGTTAGGTATTAGATATGAAATGTTGAAGTTTTTTTAATCTTTAGCATTGGTTGCATAGTTCATGATTAGAGAGCAAAACAGCTTTCAATTAGCCCACCTATAAAGAAAATACTAAGTTTTGGTAATGATGATTCGAAAACTCCCCTAAACCTTAAACTTTAATCAGAGAAGTAGAAGATTTATAAGATGACGAGCCTCATGCTAACATGACTTTAGAACTTATTTTCACTCAATGTATAACCAATCAAGATATTTCATGAAGCTCTCAAGATTACAAATAAATTAGTAGATGTAGTTGGAGCGTAGATATATTTGACAACCAATCAAGAGCTTGTAAATAGTTGTATATGACTACTTGATTGGTTGTCCACATAGATCCATTACTTATAATTTTTCATCATAAAATGTCAAAATATGTGTGAGTGGCTGGATGGTTGGTTTCATTTCATTTCCTTGAGATCATATGAACTTTCCTTCATATTTGTTAATTGAAAAACCTTCTAATTCCCTATCACCAAATAACAAAGATGTAAAATGGATCACCTAATTACTTTACAGATTTGAGCTGACGAATGTTACTTGGTGGTTAATTTAGATGAGCGTGTAGTTTTGCATTTGAAGTGTTTGCTATGTGATGCATGTATATGAATAACTGTTGCTCATTTAGTAAACGAGTATACACGTGAAAAAGTTGGAGTAGCTCCAGTGACAGATAAGATTAGAGAGAGTCGCCTTAGATGGTTTGGTCACATAAAACATCGGCCTTCGGATGACCTAGTTAAGAGAGTAGATGTATTTGTTTAGGCTTATGATAAGAAAGGTAGAGGAAAACCTAAAAAGATTTGGTTTGAAAATATTGGAAATGGCATTTTTTATTAGATTTAAATGATAATTTGACTCTTAATATGACACAATGGAGAAAAAATTATTCATGTAGCTGACCCCATGTAATGGGATTAAGACTTGATGTTATTGTTGTTGTTGTTGGAGGGGAACTGATTTTGTATATTTAATTGAATACTGAATTTATATCTTTCTCTCTCTGTTTAAAATTTATAAAATCTTAGTTGTGTATTTTCATTGATGTAAATTGTGTAATATACACTACAGGAAAATCACTCATTTCCGACGGCCTTTTCCGGCGGAAATTCAACCTTTTCCAGCGGTTTTGTAGTTTTCCGGCGGTTAATTTTCCGCCGGTAAAAAAGACGTAGGAAAATAAATTCCGGCGATTTTTTTCGGCGGGCCAAAATCGCCGGTCAAAATAAAAAAAAAATATTAAACCCGCTCCCGTGCTACCGGCGAGCAGCAACTCCCCGCGTTTTGTAGTTTTCCGGCGCAGCCAGCTGCTCCCGCGTCCCGGCACCGCGCCGCCCTGCCGCTTCCGGCGAGCTCCCGCGCACCCAGCCGCTTCCGCAACGTTTTGAAAATCGGACCGGACCGGCCGGTTCAACCGATTGAACCCCGAACCGGCCGGCCGGCCGGTTACGGGTTGCTTAAGAACCGTTTCTGCAAAGAACCGGGATTGAACCCGTCGAACCGGCGATTCGACCGCCGAACCGGAAAACCAGGCTTGTTATAAAAAATCGACCGGTTCAAATAAAACCTTTTTTAGCCATCCGATTTAATCCAATGGTTGAGAGAATGATCGGAACAAAACAAATACAAAATTACGAACCGTGAAACCCTATTCCTCTCCTCATTTTCGCGATTCGTCATTTCGTCCAGGCGGAGCGATTTACAAACCGCGACTCCTCTCGGACGGGAGGTTGTTTTGCCGGAGCGACGGAGCCGATCGAACTCATTGAAGGCTTCCTTCTAGGGGTGCAAACGAGTCGAGTCGAGCTCGAGTCGGGGGGTGTTCGAGTCGAGCTCGACAATCAAAACCCGAGCTCGAGCTCGTGCTCGAACTCGAGTCGAGCTCAAAATCCGAGCTCGAGCTCGACTCGTTGTCATATCGAGCGGCTCATCGAGCTCGGCTGTCGAGCCCGTCCTAACATCCGTCATCTTGAGAGTTGAGACCCGAGTTCCGCCCTCCTCATCGCGTCCGTCGTCATCGAGCTCGTCCGTCGTCATCCAAGCTTTGCCGTTGAGATTGTCTCCCGAACTCGTAGCATCCGCTGTCGAGATAACTGACGTCCCGAGACGGCGAGAACCAACAAGCTCTAGACGAACTCTGTCGTCGATATCCATCACCTAAGCTTGCAGTTGTGTCCGCCCGTCGTGCCGACCTCGTCCGCCGTTAAGAACTGATGTCCCGAGATCTGAGGAGCTCTGGAAGAGCTATGCCGTCGATATACATCGCCTGAGCTCGCAGTCGCGCCCGCCCGTCGTCCCTAGCTCGTCCGCCATCCAGAACCGACGTCCCGAGATCCGACGAGCTCTGAACGAGCTACGTCGTCGATATACATCGTCCTGAGCTCGCTGTCACGTCCACCAGTCATCCCGAGCTCGTCCGCCGTTGATCCGCGCGTGCTCCACCATTGTTTGGATTTCCCCCCCGCGATATTTAGATTTCCCGAATCCTGCCTGCGAGCGCCGACATCGAGCTGCTCGTCGAGCCGACGAGTCGAGTCCGACCTATGTTCGAGCTCGAGCTCGATTAGCTGTCGAGCTCGAACTCGTGTTCGAGCTCGACTCGCGAGCTCGATAACCTCGACTCGTCGAGCCTGTTATCGAGTCTAGTCCGAGCCGGCTCGCGAGTCGGCTTGACTCGGTTGCACCCCTACTTCCTTCTCTTAGTCAAGTTCTCCTCTCCTACCCACCGTGAGCTTTTTAATTTTCACGCACTTCTCCAGTTCTCCTTGCTCTTATTTGCAGCCGACGGTGGGTTGTGAATCTTGATGAATTTTCTTGTTTAATAGTGGAAATTGAAATTGCAGTTGTGTGTTTATGTTTCAATGTTTCCTTTCCGCCAAAATCTTTGTTTTTTTTTTTTTTTGGATTTGCAAGCCTTTGGATTTGCAAGCCTGTGTGTTTATGTTTTCATAGAGACATTATTTGTTTTTGGTTTGATTTGGCAACTGTTTAGAGCATGGTTTTTAATCCTTAGAGACATTTCATAATTTCATTATGTGCTTACTCAGTGCTGCATAGGGTTTTCACAATTTTGATCAAAATCGTGCAAAAAAGTCTTTAAATGACTTTAACAGTGTTTATGATTTATGATTGTTTATAGTGTTACAAAAAAGTCTATAAATATAGTGTTAATCAAGTCTATAAAATGAGTTATGATTGTAACTGTGTTACAAAAAATTGAAAAAGTCTTTAAATGACTTTAATAGTCTTTAAATATAGTGTTAATCAAGTCTTATGATTTATGATTTATGATTGTTTATTAATTTTATCATTTATGATTGTTTATTAATTTTGTTAATCAAGTCTTATGATTTACAAAAAACTGAAAAAGCCTTTAACAGACTTTAACATTTTTTTATGAAAATGACCTATGGATTTTAATTTATTTTAAAAACAGTAAAACCATTTTTCTATATATTATTTAAATAATTATTTTAATTTAATTATCATTATATCATTATTTTAATAATTATTTATCATACTAATTATTATTATTTTTTTATTGTAAGTTTACTGTTTTGTCTTTTATTATTATTATTATTATTATTATTATAAAAAATATATTTTTAATAATTAAATATTATTTGAATTATTTTAATTAGTTAAATCATTAAAAATATTCATACTATTATATACTTATAAATTACTTTGAATTTCAGAGTTTTTTGTATTATTATTTTATTTTATTTTAATAATAATTATTATTATTATTATTATTTAATTATGATTATTTTGAATTATTTTAAAATACCCTTTTAATTACTGTAAACTTTGAAAATCCATAACTTCATCGTTTTAAATCCCTGTCGACGCACAACACCTTGATTTGAACGTATTTGAATTCTGTACATTCTGAAACTAGTGTTAATTCATTTTTTTGGATTTGTATGCAGTTATTTTAAAAACAGCCAATAGCACTATTTTAAAACTATTTAATTATCATCTTTAAACTTTAAAATTGCGTAATTTTCTTTCTTTAAGTCGGATTTTGATGCACAGCACCTTGTTTTGGGTGTATTTTGAATTCTGCACAGTTTAAGACTATTTTCAGATAAAAATTATGTCTGTATTTTCTGATATTCCAAAAACATTAAAGTGATACTATTTTAAAATACTCTTTTATTATGTTTAAACTTCAGAAAATCATATCTTCGTCGTTTTAAGTCGGATTTTGATGTATAACCCCTCGATATTTTCAGAAAAATGTGTATTTTATTTTGAAACTATTTTCAGCCACTGATTTTCACTGTTTTGGCAGATTTCGGTTTTTGGGGCATTATTTGATTATTTAATTATTATTCACTTAATTAGTATAACAAATATTTTTAGGATACAAACTATTTTCAAACCATTTTGAGGTCTCGATTGGGTGGTCAGTGGGTCTCCCTATATCTATGTATTATGAATTGACCTACTTTTTTAATTATTTTATTTTCCAAAATATATATTTATAAGTATTTTGAAACTATTTTAAAATTACTTATAATTAAATCTTAATTTTGGGAGATCCGCTATTCGATGAAATTTTAGACATGGATTTTATGTGTGAAGATCAAATCACGGAGGAGTGGGTTAGTGGATGGTTGGATTCCAATCATTCACTAATCCCTTCGTTAGTTGTCTTTATTTTCTTGTTGTTCGTAGTTTGCATGTGTAGGTTGCACCACGAGCACGTAGTTTAGGCTCTCCTAGATCTAAGGATATGGTGTGTTTATTTCATTATTGTACTCCCATGCATTTATTACCTTGAGGGTTAGCTAAAACTTCGATTCAAACCCATATAACGTAGTGACACCTTAAGGACAAAAAATAAGGACCATTCTAGCGAACTTAGAAGTTTTCTAGGGACTAGGATAGATCCCGAATTGACATAAAAACTTCAACACTTAAACTTAGTTAACATCCCAAAATTTTCTAGGAATTTTTAGGAGTCTTTAGACCTCTTAATTAACTAACCCTAATTAACTGGTTAAATAAGGCCCTGAGACCTTCCGAAAAATACAATAAATACATCTTAGATCAGAAAATTACCCATAATACCTTGAATTGTTCAGAATCTGATCCTTGACCTTAGATAAATAGGGCTTCCTAGTTTGACTTCAGGTTGACCCCTAATTTGACCATAGGTGGAATTTACCATTTTGTCCTTAATAATTCATTAAAAATTATTAAAAATCACAAATCTCCTCCAAACACTTGGAAACACTTTCTCTAGTCATTCCTGACCTTTGAGAGTGATTCCAATCAGTTTGGAGTTGATTTCGATCAAAACAATAAAAAAGGCCCTTTATTAGAAAATTTAGAAAATTCCCTTAAATACCATGGACTTAGAAAATTCATAACTTTGCATAGAAAACTCTGATTACAGCCTACTACCTGTCTAACTACTCGTATTAAGATCTAGTATTTTCCTAAGGTGATAAGAGATCCAGATTTAGCCTTTTTCTCATAGTGACTTTTTGGACCCTCAGTCTAGTTCCTAAGAGAATCCGGGACTTTTCAAAATTGGCTAATGCAATTTAAACTTCGAATATGAATACCTTAAGCTCTTAAAACTGATCAATAAACTGAAATAATTAAAATGGATCCTAATCCACTAATATTTGAATTTCAACTAAAATATCCTTTTGAGACCCCAACAAACCTGAACTCTAGATAATTTTAAATAACCACCATGCTTAGGACCTATCCAAACCACACCAGTCTTACACACACATAGAATTGCTTGTTAGGGCACCACTTCTAGATCTAAGTTAGGCCGTTGGATTTTACTTTTCTACTGTGTGTCGGAGCTTTCGTGAATTTCATTGCATGTTGTTTGAAAATGATTGGTGTGTTTGCTTACATTTACTGCACTCTGTGATGTGATGAGCGCTAGATTTATCCCTAGGTTAGGAGCGTTATATATATATATATATATATATATATATATATATATATATATATATATATATATATATATATATATATATATATATATATATGTACTGTTCTTCCGTGTAAGTGGCCATGCTCAAGCTGATAAAAGGGGGAGCAATGTTATGATTTCTAATAATATTTTATGCATGTGCTTGCTCAGCTCCCCCTAGATAAAATGAGGGCTAAATTAATTATAATTGCACAGGTGGAGCTGCTTAGCCCTCAAAATTAAGAGCATGGCTTGGCACAGGATCAATGGTGTTAGCATTTTCATTCTTATATAAACTGCTTGGGATTTTTATTAGGATAATCATGCAAGGAGTCTAGAATTTTCTTTTATAAATGGATGTAAAAATTTGTAACAAGTTAAGAGTTGTGAAAATGCAACTTTGAGTGTGGATATTCTTATCCACTTGAATTCCAAAAGAAGAAGGCATCCTTATAGGGGGTAGTCTTCTTCCATTTGGGAAATCGAGTGGGATGGCTTTAGATATCCAAAGAGAAAAGACAATAATCTCAAATGGAAGAATTGTCTCTTCATTTGGATATTCAAGCCACGGCGAATCCAAGGAGTCCAAGGAGGAGAAACCCAAGGAGTCCAAGGAGGAGAGATCCAAGGAGTCCAAGGAGAAGAGTTCCAAGGAGCCCAAGGAGAAGAAGACACCCAGAAGACTGAAGACCAATATCCCACTCAAAGTCATTTGCGTCTGTCATAGGCTTAGAAATCCGGGTTGCTGACAGTGGTGCCCGGCCACTTTACTTTCTGCAAATTCTGGTTGTAATAAGGGCAGTTTGCCTATGGACATTTAGATGATTTATTTTTGGATTTATATTGATGTGTTTACCTGATTGCGCAGTAGAAATTGTCTTTTTTTTTAGGTTTATTTTCTCGCATGCCGATTTTGTTTTCGCCTGGATTTTCGTTAGGCTCTCTAAGGACTATAAAATTTTTCTACTCATAACTAACTCTTAAAATTCTAAATTTTAAATGATCTAGAAACTTAACGAGCCTAGGGAATTGCCGGAATCGTCTGGGGTCGCATACATATTACTGCATCTTCTTTCTCCTTCTTATAAGATATCTCCCTGCCTGCGAGTTGAGTCCGGATAATCTGACCTATGAGGATGAAGTGCCGGACCTAGGGAGACTCAATCTTTTCAAAAAATTATTTTTTATAAGCCTGTTTTTAAAGTTCTATAGCATTCATGAGCTGATAATTCAACTAGCATGCATTGCATTAGAAAACAATTTAATTAAAATTTAATTGCATTAGCTAGGAGCATCTGACCCACATAAGTCCAGGACCATTTAGGGAATTTTCTAGATGTCGGTCCTTTTTCCAAAGAACTGTACCACCCACCCATCTACCATAACTGACTTGATAGTATGGTTTTAAAGCGACTAGGTTGTTAGCTGGCTCCCCCATCCAGGCCGGGATAAGTCCAGATCTTTGCATCGCATTAGCTAGGACACTGATCTTAGTGTTGTTCGTAGAACACTAAGCCCAATCTAGATTTAGGGTTCGAGGCTACTATTAGGGCTGCAAGCGAACCAAACGTTCGACGAACTACTCGTTGTTCGGTTCAATTAAAGCTCGTTCGTGATCGTTTAATTAACTAACAAACAAACTTGAACAATATTTTAAATACTCGATTCTTAAATAAACAAGCTTGAACACTAATGCGTTCAGCTCGTTTATGTTCGCGAACAACATCAGTTGATGTTCATGAACAAGCTCGATAAAAAGCTCGATTCGAGTTCGATTAAATATAAAAACTTTAATTATACCATAATATAATATAATTATTTTTTATTAATAAATTTTAAAGTAATAAAATATTATAACATATGTTCATATAAATTAATCATATTTTCATTTTAAATATACAACTGCTTTTATTTTAAAAATTTCATTTCATAAACAAGAAATATTTCATATTTGCCCATGTTTGTTAGATTGTTTGTTTAGAATGTTCATGAACAAATTTAATGTTTGCTTGTTCAATAGATTGTTTGCAGATATGTTCACGAACATAGCTCGTTTAAAGCTCGATAAGCACTAAACAAACGAACATGAACCAAACATGAACCAAACATGAACACCCTTAAATTAAACGAACCAAACATGAACACAAATAATAAAGCTCGAATCAAACACGAACCAAACATGAACAAACTAATGTTAAACAAACACAAACATGAACACTCACATACTCGGCTCGGCTCGGTTCGTTTGCAGCCCTAGCTACTATATTCGGTCTCGTAGTATGCCTTAAATGGTAAGTAGGTCCCTTCTTTTCAGGGACCCTAAATCCTACTTATCTGCGTCACAGGATGACGCCACCTCCATCTTTTCTCTCACGCATATGGTTGATTGCTTGTCTTTCTTTCTCTAATTTTTTCTTTAGTACCCTAGAGCCTCCAAATGCTGGTATGAGCCACGCATGTTGATTTAGCCCTTCGGACCTTTCTTCCATTTGAGTAGGACTTCTTAGTCTACCCCCTTGTGTCAATCCCACTTTAAGAAGAGATAATGCATGATCCTTAATCGAGAGTTTTTTTGGGCTCCGGCCTGGGATGTAATTAATCACGGGGGCTTGCGCCCGTGGAAAACTTGGCCCCACATCTACTAAACCCCACTCGAGCTCTTATATCGGGCGGGGGAAACCCGTGACTAGGTCGTGTATATTGCTACCCATCGAGGTGTGTTGGTGACAGCCTCTATCCTCGATGGTTAGTCGTATGCACGATCCAATCTATCCCTTCCAATTGACCCGTTCGCGCGGTGTTCTTTCGGAGGTCCACAAGTGGCTTTACCCTTAGAGATAGGATACGAAATGAGCATATACGTGAAAATGTTGAAGTAGCTCCAGTGGAAGATAAGATTAGAGAAAGTCGTCTTAGATGGTTTGGTCACATTAAATGGAGGCTTTCTGATGACCTGATTAGGAAAGTTGAGGTATTAGATTTGACTTATGTTAAGAAAGGTAGAGGTAGACCTAAAAAGACTTGGTTATAAAATATTAGAAACGATCTTTCTTTATTAGATTTAAATGAGAATTTGACTTTTAATAGGACACAATGGCAAAAAAGGATTCATGTAGCCGATCCCACGTAGTGGGACAAAGGGTTATTATTGTTGTTTTTGTAATCTAAGACTTTAACAACTAAATCCTTATCCTTGATCCTTAAGTATTGATCGATGTGTAGGTATTGGATTCTTACTGTTTTTTGGTTTAGTAAATGAATCTAAGGTTTCGTTTGGAATGGCTTTCGTATTGTTTCTTAAAGCAGCTTTCTAGTATAATTTTTTTATTTTTTTAACTAAAAAGCTTCTTTAAGAAGCTGTAAGAAAACTGCCCCAAACAAAGCCTAAGTTTAATATGTATTATATTGGATGCATACTTCGTTCATAATGGATTGTTATTTGTAGTGCTTAAGGTGTTAGCCTCATTTGAATTTGTGGATTGTTGATGTGATTGCTATAATGTATTTGTAACATGATTTTGATATGAATTTATGATTTAGGGTGAATATTTATATTAAAACATGGGTTTTTAGAGTTTAGAAAATGCATTAGCATTTGAGGAATAAAAATCAAGTAGAGATTGATATTGACAATCTATCATCTGGTCTAGGTTGTGGCCTTGAATTTGAAACTATCATGTTAATGATACATATAGAGTTCGGAGAGCATTTTTTAGTGAAAGGACCATTTTAGCCAAAAATTCATAATTTTTCCCAAATCACGATGGGTACGTTGGCGTGATTCGGTTTGAGCAACGAACTATTACTCGGAGTTTTGATTTGAAATTGTTTGAAGAATAATCAAAATGGTTGGAGTATATCGTGTAGAAATACATTATTTTTTATCTCAATTGCTACCATTTTAAGTCTCAAGAGCAAATTGTGACAAGTTTAGGTGTCGGAGTCTTATTTGCTGTTGAAGGGTTTAGATATTGAAGGAGAAAAAAAAACTTTTAGCTCATGTTGAAGAACATAATAGTGCTTGCAACAAAATAAGACAAAATTTGAGGACTTAATAAAGCCTCCAGATTATAATGTTCCTACTATGTAGATTAGTAAGGAATAAGGATAAAAAAAAAGTAAGGAATTAGGATGATTGAAACAAAAAAATAATATTGTATCATGTTGATTACATCTATTGATTGCATTTGATTCATTCTATGTTAATGATTGTCATTCTATGACAATGGAGAGTCATCTAAATTAGATAACCGATTAAATTTCTTAGAATTATTTCATTTCTTTGTAATTATAATGAAGAAGTTAAGAAATTTGCATTTGAAAATGTTACTATGAAGCTGAAGTTTTTTTTTTTTTTTTTTTACTATGAAGCTGAAGTTGACTTCATGAAAGAAATTTATTTATGTTGTAGCTATTAAGATCATGTTTTTCATCAAGAATGATATTGGTGATTCTTACCTCTCTATTCTAGTTGATGACTATCATGATGTACCAATAAAGGAAAAATTGGCTCTTGCAGTGAGATATGCTGATGAAAAGCAGCTATTTATTGAGTGATTCATTAGATTTGAATATATTTTTTCAACTATTATAGTTGCACTTATGTAGTCTTGTTATGCTTGTATTATTATTATGTTGAATTGATATGCAATTTTAAGAGCTAAATAATCATTTATCTAAGGCTAATACTAAGTTATTTGTACCTTGCTTAAACTCAAGTGATTCATTCTCTATTTTTGATAAAGGGAACCTAATTCACATTGCATAGTTATATCCAAATGAGTTCTCAATGATTGAGCTTGTGGCTCATGAGCATGAACTTTTTACTTATTTTATTGATATGTGTATTAGTGATGGGTTCTCATTTATAAGCGTTATTGTTGATAACTTGATATTGCAAAAGAAGCAGTTAAAATAAAAAATAAAGATAACGAGTATCTCTACTTTACGTGTTTATTACCTTGGAATTAACTTTACAAGTTGCTATTGTTATAGTTGATAGAGTATTTTTTGCAATGAGGATTGTCAGTTATTGATTTCATGGTAGATTTGGTAATGAGTGATTTTATGATTACCTATTATCTTACATCAATAAAGAAATATTTGACTTTGATTCTTAACACGCCATCAAAAATCATCTGAACTCTAATTTTAGCCAACTTATAGTCAAATTGAATGTCTCAGTGAGAAGAACCCAAGGATACCAAAATCGGTCCAATTCAAGCCCAAGTTGGTCCATATCAAGGGACCGATGCATATATTTGAAAGCTTCAAAGAATAAATTGGATAATCAAATGATCTTTAAAAATGACATGCTTAGATATGATCAGTCTGATGGAGCACTTCGAATTTTCCCTAGATATTCTTTATATTTATGGTGTATGTCACTTTCAAAATCTATAAATAGACTCCCCTTGCATGATTTTTTTGGGGGCCCTGTGCTAGAGACTCAAGAGAGCTTTGAGGCTTGAAGCATTCCATAGCTCCATCTCTCGCCACCAGGTCGCCGCTGCAAGACCTCTGCCCAACCATCGTCTTCGGACCTTTGTCCAACGGCCATCGTTGGGCCTTTGTTTGACCTTCGTCGCCCTGCCAACTACAGTCTTTTTGACAACAGTCATGCTGACCACATCCTCCCGTCGATTACGATCCTTCCAACCACGAATCTGGCCAACAACAATCCTTCTGTCCACCATCACCCTCTAACCTCCATCGCCCTCCAACCATGGTCCCTCCAGCCACCCTCGCCCTCGTCGTCTGTCGACCACGGTCCCTCTGGAATCTGTTGCCCGCCGACCACGATCTCTCCGACCCCCATTGCCCGTCGACCACCGTCCCTACATCCCTCGTCGTCTGCTGATTGCGGTCCCTACGACTTTACACCTCTCTCTCTTATCAGTGTGTATGATGAATCTTCGTACATAGATAAAATACTAAACTCTTCATCTCTCTACCGCCGCGAATGTTCCAGGACAACAATTCTTAATGAATTTGTTACACAATCATATTATATATATATAATTGGTTAGAAAACTTATAATCGTTATTCAAATTATTGATTATAATAAAATACAAGACTTCTATGCTACAAAACTTCCGTTTTAACTATATTGTATCAATTACATTATTTTTTATAATATTAATTTATTCATATAATAAAATCATCCACCCTCAAAACATGTCTGGTTTCATCCCTTGGGGCATCTTTATTTAATTTTATTATTGTGCTAATAAGAGCATGTCACCAAATATAATAATATAAAAAATATAATAAAAAAAGAATATTCTCAATAATGATATATTATAATAAGATATAATGTCAAATCACATATGATAATATCATCATGCTAACATAATAACTCTAATTATTCTAATTACATCTATATCTACTCTAATAATTTATTTTCTATGTCCACTGCTAATAAAAAAAATGGGTATTTGTTGTGCAATATCCCAACTACTTTTATTTAATTAGCATAAACTCTTTGAAACTCTTTTGTATTGCACTGCCCATAGTATTATTTTTTAATTGTGTTGATTTTTTTAATGTACTTAATAGAGTAAGGCTACAAGTAAATTAATATATTGATGAGTAGTTCTATAATTTCTTCTTATAAAATAAAGTAAGGTCATATTTGTTAATATAGATGATTTAATATAAATTTTAAAATTTGGTATGCAAAGAACATTATAGAAATCATGTTAATTTATGTTTATAAATATATTTATTTGTATTATGATAATTAATAAATTTGATTAAATGTTCTTCTAATATATGAAAATTTTATATCATATCCATCTAGACTTGATTCAATAATTATAGGAATACGTGTGGCATGACTTACACTATTTTGTAGAAGTGATTGTGAGAAAAATAATTTTTTTGAAAGTTATTATGGATATTATAAATATATAATTTTAAAAGAATTGAATAATTGTTTTCTTAAATCTAGAAAAAATTAACAACCCTAGTGGTAAAAATTATATCATAAAAATTTCTAAAATGAGAAGGCAATAAGAAATTTTAGCCGAACAGAATTATAATTGTGGTATAAAAATTAAAGCAACGAGAAAGTTGTCCTAAGCAGACTCTAATGCTTTGTTTATGATAGTTTTCTTATTGCTTTTTATAACAATTTTTATAGTATACATTTTTTTTTTATTAACGAAAAATAGTTACTAAAAGTTATTCCAAATGCAGCTAAGAATCTCATTGTGACCACGAATTGTAGTTGAGAAAATTTTAATGCTCGAATATCTTGATATAAATTATAACAAGTTGATCTTGGAAGTTGATTTTGCACCGGCACATCCTTAGCCCGCGCTGGCCTTGCCTGCCATCGCACTTGCCTGTTTTTGAATGAAACTGGTTCGCGGGTCATGTCGGGTTAACTCGATAACCCATACAGGTCATAACCAGGTTGAAACTCCTGACCCGTTTGTAAAAACGGGTCGGTTTCAAGTTGACCCGTTTATTCTTAGGTCAACTCGAATTCAATTCAAACCCAACTTATCGACCCATTTTGACACCTCTAATTTATATCAGAGACAATATTCTTCTATTTACAAATTACCTCCACAAACAAATCAGCCACAACATCCACATTTCATAAATCCAAAAAAATTTACAAAACATTACCCTGACAAACCTTATTTACAAAACCACCCTCCCAAAACCCTATCGTAAAGCTACAATTAAGCAAAATATCAAGATCCCTCTTATAAACCCCAAGCAAATCAACCCGCCCAGAGACATCCGTAAAGCTCGTTATTTTCACCCGACCTTTCCCCAACACCACGCCCGTCGCATTCGTCTCCATCACAACCCTATCCGCCAACACATCCACCGTCACATTCATCCGCAGCGTCCGCCGCGCCCTCACCCTCCCTTCCGGCGCGTAAGCCACGCCGACGATCTCCCCTCCGTAGTAGAAATTGGTGGTGCTGTTCCGAAACCTGAAGGACGCGGCGTTGGGATTCTTGATGGAGATATCGGCGGTGAGGGTGGCGTTGAGAGAGAAGGGGCTGGTGAGGGAGGGGACGAGGCCGGGGACGAGGGGGCGGTCGATGTGGAGGGAGTTCATGGTTAATTGAGGGTCTTTTATTTTGAAGACTGTGAAGGCTAGGATCAGGATGATCAGGCCGGCGAGGAGAACCGTGGCGGCGAGGATACCGCAGAGGTACAGAGAAAAGCGGTGATTTTGGAGGTTGTGGTAGGAGGAACGCCGACGTTGGGTGGGGGTAGTTGGATGGATGGTGGCGGATGGCACATAGTCTTCTTGATTGATCTGATGCTTGTCGGCGGCCATGGGAGTGGTGGGGGGAAGATGAAGAGAGGCAGGTGGATTGGGGGATTTTTTTCTTTCTTTTGGTGTACAGCGAGGAAGAAGGGAGGAGGGAGGCTCTAAAGTCAATAGTTTGGACTGGACGTATGGAATGAAAGGTTGTAAGGAATTTGTTGTTAAGTAATAAGGCTTTTTTTGGTATGTTTGCGCTTGAGACGCACGCAACGTGGATGATTAAATATTTTGTGCATATTTTGTTCGGTATTATTGTTCGATACTGTTTGATATTGTTGATATGATGCATTCTGATTGATCTTCTGATGACGTTTTGCATTCGTTCTCCCCACAAAATAATTTCTCACGCGGATGGTTGTTGACTTTTTAGATGGAAGGGATTCAATGATGAGTTGGATGTTTTGTTTGTTTGTTTTCTTTTTTTAATAGGATAATCCTACATTCATAGCACTCAAAATTTTTTGTTTTTGATATTTAATATCTAAACTCATTATTTGCATAACATGACATATTTTTAATAGAATTGATCAAATGGCTATGACAATGAAGGCAAAGAGGAAAGTCATCACGGACCTCATTGAATTGAGGAACGAGTAAGAAGTCATGATGGATTTTGTCGGAGCGAGGAAGTCATGATAAGATCTTACTGAGAGTGAGCTTCTGTCGCAAGAAGAAGGCCTCAAATTAGGGCATCTAGACTTCTGTGCAAAGGTGGTAACAAAATCACTGGTGTGCGAAAGTAGTGATGGAGCTTGATGGAATGTGAGGGCGGCTAGTGATGTGCAAAGCTTGCCAATTATCATTAGCAACAATAAAATATCATTAGCAAAGTAAGAAAATAAGGCATGTTCACATTGCACATTGGACCTCGGATTCTTGCATATTAAATTTTTTTTATTAGGGTTTTGCATTGCTTGTTGCGCTTAAACAGTTAAACTAGTAGTTAATTGATCTCAAATATATTGAAGGTTTGCTTTGGGACTCCTACATTTTTTTTGAGTGACTGTAAAATTTTTGGGGGAAAAATAATTTTTTTAAAGTTGATGTCAAAAATAATTTCATAGCATAGAATTTTTTTGAAAGTCATAAAAAATAGTAATAAATGTATTTGTGATTGTGGATTAAAAAATAAAGTAATAAGAATGTTGTTTAAAAAAAACTCTTAAAGACATAATGAATTGGTTTTGATAGCTCATTTTACAAAAAAAAAATAAAAAATGCTTTAGTTGATCATGCAATTATTTTTTATTTGTGCTTTTAGATATTTTTATTCATGGAAATAAACCAAGTTATTGTTAAAAAATAGTAAATATAA
Organism: Dendrobium nobile; assembly: GCA_022539455.1. Taxonomy (NCBI): domain Eukaryota; kingdom Viridiplantae; phylum Streptophyta; class Magnoliopsida; order Asparagales; family Orchidaceae; genus Dendrobium; species Dendrobium nobile. The sequence goes on from CM039733.1 coordinate 69,995,137, forward strand.
ATTTGTCATCTCTTTTAAAATCAAAACAAGCTTAGACATTATGAAGTGCTAATAGTTGGCGATCACTATTATTGATTGCTGACATTGTTGCTCGCTATGTTCGTCCTATATAATTATAGCTGGCTAGAATATATTTGGCAGTAGAGTGAGAATATTTTTCTTCTTAGCGTTGTACGGATATCTAAAGCACAAACAAAGAACTCAAAAACATGAGAGTTTCACATGGAAAGCTATAAAAGGTAAAATTATGGAATCACGCCCAATTGAAATGATTCTACTAGTATTTTAATGAGTTACAAAGATTGTCCCCTCTAAAAACTTGAGGAAGATGAAATTACAATAGTTTGGAGAGTTGGGCAGAAATTTGACTTCAATCGACAACCATGTCAACGCCCTGCTATAGTCGATGATCGAGAGAAAGTCCAGTTTCAATTGGTAACAGGTGAAAATCCAGCGTCAGTTGACGACCAAGAGAAAGTCCGATGTTGATGGGTGGCTAGGCGAAAGTTTGATGTCGGTTGGTGACCGGGTGAAAGTCCAGAGTTAGTCAGAGGCTGGGCGAAGGTTTGGTGACGGCTGGTGGCCGGGTGGAGATCCGACGATGACTGGTAGCCAGGTGGTGGTTCAGCAATGGCTAGTGGCTAGACAGAAGCCCGATGCTTGTCGGAGGTCGGGCCGAAGTCCGACGACAATTGGTAGCTAAATAGAAGTTCGTCGAAGGTTGGTGGTTGGGTAGAAGTCTGGCGACGGTTGGTGGTTCGGTTGTGGTCTAACGGTGGTCAAGGAAGAGGTTTGTGACAAGAGAGATCATAGATTTCTTTTTATTCTTTCTCTTCTTTCTCCTTTCCTTTTCTTTTTGTGAAGAATTTGGGGTGAGGATTTATTTATAGTTTTTTTAGAGTGATATGATTATTAAATATTAAGAAGATCAATTGTAGATTGAGAGTGTTTCAGATGGACGACTGATATTGATTCTCTTGATCATGGACTGTTTATCACGCATTTGAGTGTCTTAATGATGTCATAATTTAGCGATCTTGGGCTCGTTGGATTTGTTTCGTCTAGTTCCTCGATTCGACTATAAGCATGTCACATTTGAAAATCATTTGGTCGTCCAACTTATGCTTTGAAGCTCCCAAACTTGCTTCAGAACCTTGATTTGGACCCATTTGGGCTTATATTGGATCAAATTTGGTGTCGTTAAGTTTGTCTTTTCAAGATGTTTAGTTCGACTATAGGTTTGCTGAAATTGGAGTTTGGATGGTCCCGAAATTAATTATGAAAGTTTCTGATTCAACTTTGCCTCGAGATTCATGCCCGATCAAGATAATTTTTGATGATATATCAATAATATATAATAAAAACAAAATTATATATTTTTCATATCTTACATGTAAAATAAAAAATCAAAGAGGAATTTATATACTTCTAGCCTTAGAAAAAAAAAGTTGTTTAATCTCTGAAATATTCATGATGAAAGAGCGAGTATGTAATATTTTTATTTTGTACGAAGATTTGGTACATATAGATATAAGAGAAGTTATAAGAAATATCAGCATTTTTATGTAAAAAATTCAAAGAAAGAAAAATTATGAGATATGACCCTGTTGAAATTATTTAGTAGTGTATCTTTAGTTACAAATAATGTCCTTATAATTGGAGATCAAATATCCTAACAATTAAACATAAAAAAATACATCACATTAATTTCTTAAATTCTATAAAAAAAAACATATTTATGAAGTATCCCATATAGTTTTGCACAATATCTTATTGTCTTTTGACTCGTAAAAAAAATAGGGGATTTTTGTAAATATATATCTAATTTTTATATTATTTATATGACATTTAAATATCTAAATCTCATGAGGAATATTACTAATATTAATTTATTTAAAGTAAAAATATATATTTTTATGTATATATTTTGATGTTGTTAAGAAACAAAATTTAATTAGAATGATATTAAATATATAAAAACTAATAATTTAGATATTAGATATATAAATATATAAAAATTTTATTCTATGAATATAAACATCTAAAAATTTAATTAGAATGATAAATTTTTATAAGGGAAATTTACATACATACCACTTTATAATATTCTATTTACATATCTAACACCTAAAACTTTAATATTACATGAATACCACCCTATATTATTTTAATATCAAATATACCACTTATATTTCTTTCCTACCACTCATATATTTCATTTCTACCACTCATATTTGGTATGAAAATGAACTATGGGTGGTATGTATGTAATATTAAAGTTTTAGGTGTTAAATATGTAAATAGCATAGTATTAAGTGGTAGGGATGTAAATCTCCCTTTTTATAATTATTAGTTTTTATTTAAAGAAATGTAATGCACAATTATTTAATTAAATATTATATTGCATATACGTCAAAATAAATCTCATAATTATAAAATTATTCTCTCACCTAACATAGGTCATGTTATCCCTACTCAATTTTTTTTCCATCTTCATCCCTTCTTTCTTTTTTTCTTACATATATATCCTTCCTCCCTTTTATGATTCCCTTTATGATAATTAAATCATATAATTTAATTTATAGAGTAATTTTTCTCAGAGTTCAATCCAATCGTTCAACTGACTCTGATTTTTAAAATATGACTTATCCTTTTCATCATAAGCATCTCTTATCATTTTAATAAGTCAGAAATAAAAATATACTTTTATGATTTTATCTCTTATGTCATCTACTAGTTTCGTAAATTATCGCCTTTCAATTTGTTCTTTTTGTGATTTCCTCCAATTAGAAACCTAATAAAGTAATTTTATGACCATCGTCGCATGTCACCTATGATCCTTTCGACTTCTGTCATTTTGCTACAGGCTTTCTGACCACCGTTGACTACTAACTACGGTCCTTCTGACCTATGTCGGAATTACAATCATTCTAATTACTAGGGGTGTCTATTCGGGTCAACGGGTCGGGTCGAACCCGGAATTGACCCGGCATTGTTCGGGTCAACCCGAACTCGACCCGTTTTTAAAAACGGGTCAGGTTTCCGGACCCGAACCCGACCCGATTCGGGTCCGGGTCAACCCGACCCGACACGAATGACACGGAATTGACCCAAAATTGCTAGTTTTTGGGTCAAAAATCGGGTCAATCTTCATTTTTCGGGTCAAAATCGGGTCAAAAACGGGTCAAACTCAGATTTTCGGGTCAAATATGAGGTTTCGTGTCACTTTCGGGTCAATTTCGTGTTTCCGTGTCAACCCGAACCCGACCCGATTTTTAAAACGGGTTAATTTCTTCAACCCGAACCCGACCCGTTTCGGGTTTGTGTTGACCCGAACCCGGATTTTTTCGGGTCGGGTTCGGGTCGTGTTTCGTGTCGTGTCAAAAATTGACACCCCTACTAATTACCATCTTTGCTCGACTTTGGTCCTTCCTACCTCCATCGCATGACTACAGTCCTTCCGACTTCCATCGTCTGACTATGATCTTTATGACTATCGTCGCCCGCTGACTACAATCCTTTCGACCTTCGTCACCTGACAATGGTCTTTCTGACCATAGTCGCCTGCCGACTGTGGTCCTTCTTACATCTGTCAACTGACTACGGCCTTACTGACCATTGTCATCCGTCAACTACAATCCTTCCGACCTCCATCGCCAAACTAGGTCCTTTTTGAAAATTGTCACTTGCCAATTACAGTCCTTTCAACCTCTGTCGCTCAATTATAGTTCTCTGACCACCTTTGCTCGACTAAGGTCTTTTCGACCTCTGTCGTCATACTATTGTCCTTCAGACCACCTTCACCTGACTACGATCTTTAGACATTCGTCGCCCCAAACTATGATCCTTCCAACCACTATCACCTGAATATGGTTATTTTGACCCTGCTGACTACAGTCATTCTGACCATCATCACCTGACTACTTTCTTTTCGATCTCCATCACCTGCCGACTAAACAAATTTGTCAGTGCTAATTCTTTCAACCTCCACCATATAATGCACTCTATTTGATATATATTTGCTATATCAAACCAAGACCGAAAAGACTGGGCTAGACCCCGTGGTCTTTCACATTTTTAAAGGGTTTCCATGTCAAAACTCTAGTGTCTTTTATGCATGATACACCCATCTCTTTTATCTGATTGTGTGTAGAATCTTCGTACAAAGTTAAGACGTTAAACTTTATCACTCTATACCGTCATGAATAATCCAGGACCCAACAAGGGTAATTTATTATAATAATCTAAACTTTATGAATGAATTAATATAAAATAAAAATTGACTGTGGTTGGGTTGAGGGTGTTGCAGCACCTAGCTTTTGAATGTTTGAGAAAATGAGAGAGCACAACGACTATGAGTTAGAAAAAAAAATAATAATATTCATTAAAATCTTTACCACCACCTATTTCACCCACTTTCTTTGTTTGGCCAGGAGAGAAGAGAGGGTAGGGCTGCAAACGAACCGAGCCGAGCCGAGTATGCGAGTGTTCATGTTTGAGTTCGTTTATCATTAGCTTGTTTAAGTTCGGTTTATGTTTGATTCGTGCTTTATTGTTTGTGTCCATGTTTGGTTCGTTTAATTTAAGGGTGTTCATGTTTGGTTCGTTTAATGATTATCGAGCTTTAAAAAAACAAACCTTAACGAGCTATGTTCATGAACATATTTAACAAACAATAAATTGAACAAATTAACAAATATTAAATTTGTTCATGACCATTTTAAACAAACAATCTAGCAAACATAAACAAATGTGAAATGTCTTTTGTTCAAAAAATTAAATTTATAATAAAAGTAGTTGTCTATTTAAAATAAAAATATGATTAATTTATATGAATATATTCTTAAATGAAGCTTACATGTTGCATTTATCTACATTCGAGCTTTTATCGAGCTTGTTCACGAACTTCAAATGATGTTGTTCGTGAACATAAATGAACCGAACACATTAGTGTTCAAGCTTGTTTATTTAAGGATCGAGTATTTAAAATGTTGTTCAAGTTTGTTTGTTTAGTTAGTTAAACGATCACAAACGAGCTTTAATCGAACCGAGCATCGAGTAGCTCGTCGAACGCTTGGTTCGTTTGCAGCCTTAAGAGGGGGGAGAAATAAGAGAGAGAAGGAAGAGAGAGAGAGAGAGAGAGAGAGAGAGAGAGAGAGAGAGAGAGAGAGAGAGAGAGAGAGAGAGAGAGAGATAAAGCTTGAGGCTTAAAATGGCTGGAAAGCTTAGACACAGCATACATATATTATGAGTGGGGATGCATCAAGTAGCGTCAAATCAGGAGAACGGCTCAAAAGTTTACAAGAAAGAAAACTACAGTCGAAAAATCTATTGACAAGCCCAATCAATTCACTGGCTGGGCTGGGCCAGAATTCTGGGCCATTATGAAGCCCGTGAAGCCCGTGGGTGAGGTGGAAACTTCTTTTGCTTATTATACAGTAAGCATGAGCAATATAAGGTAAACTTTTTTGCTTATTATACAGTAAGCATGAGCAATATAAGGTAAACTGGCCTAGTTTTTTTTTTTTATTATTTAAATTTTTTAAATATCTTTAAATTCGGATATAGATTTTTTTTACATCAAGTAAATGAATAAAAATAAATTAATAAGGTTGGTGCATTCGTTAAATAATTTTATGTTGCATTAACCCCAGTTAATTGATAAAAATTGGGTGCAATAAATTAAATAATTAAAAAAATTAGGGCCTAAAGGGTAATAGCCAACTCAATAGCTACATTAATTATGAATAATAGAAGGCCTTCAATATGTTGGGTACATCCAATCTAATGATAAACAAATGATATCACATAATTGGGACAATTTGAAAGAAGTTGAAGTGAGGTCATGTTTGTAGTGAAAAGATAGCTATTATCCTTAGGGTTTTATGAATACTGAGGAACTACAAAAGAAATCCAAGTGGTAGTAGCAATCTTTCTCGAGGATGATAGAGATGTGAGATTTCACACAAAAAACTCAATAGCATAAGTAAAATAGCAAAAAAGTTGATAGAAAAAGAACGAATAACTTCTAAGGATCTAAAAAGAGTGCATACGCACTCTTATTTGAAGTATAATAATAGAATGTAGACTTCAAAATAGGCCTGAGCCTGATTATAGATTTGAAAGAGGTAGAATAAGAGAGATCTTTTGATGCTCCAATAAAAGAAATAATAGAAGTGTTATATTTTCATCTCGCTTGTCGCCTAGTAGCAAGAATATGCAAAGCTAACTTTGCTCTTGATTCCATGAAAACCACAACTTCAAAATATGATTATAGATAAAATAAATTTTATGAATGATAAGATTTTTAGATAAAATTGAATAATAAGACAAACACATATATATGAGATGAAAATATCTTAGAAAGAATGGAAAATAAAATTTCCATTAAAGAAATCTAGCTTTAAACTTATCAATAAGTTGTTTGTAGTTGGAGACTTTTGATGCTAATGGAAAATTAAAAGAGAACAAATTTAGGTGATTTGGAGAAACCCCATAAACTTACCCATATTAACAAGTTTAAATCACCTTGCTAATGAATTAGAAAACAATAATGACATTTTTCTTTGGGTTATGAAAGTCTCATATATTTCATAAAAATATTTATATAATAGAGTTCGAGAAATGAATGTTGGTCTCATCATGTTTGCATATCATCAGTAAGAGAAAGGCGGAAAATGGCAGCTTAGGCTTTTAATATAGGTGAACTAAAGTGAAGAAAAAACATTTGTTTAAGTAAGAGAAATTATACAAGGTAATAGCAAAATGAACATGGATTATGAGGCATCTTGGGTTATATCCATTTGATTTCTAGAATAAGATTTGGAATGAATTTGGGTGAAGATGTGTATCAATTGAATTATTTAACCCTTTAGGGTTTTTAGTATTTCTTTTTTTTTTAATTTTAGACAGCTTACAACTTATTTTATAATATGAATTCAATTAAATATCAATATGACATATAGTTCATAATTAAAGCATAATTGTTTTTATATACTTTATCTTTTTTTTTTTTAATTTTAAAATGGTTTAAATACATATAACAAATATTTAAAATTTAATTAAAATTTTATTAATTTATGTTACAGTCAAAAGTCATCAAGACTATTCAACATTGAAGAAATATAGTAACTTCAACCATTTCTCTTTATCCTTTTTATTATTTTGAAATAATTCAAATATCGCTCTTCATCAAGCCATTCTAATTATTCTTAAATACAAAACATAATATAATCTTAAAATCAAAATTATATTTAATACTTTAAATAACATATTATGAAGTGCATTTAGGGTATGTAATCAATATTGCTACGTACTAAAAAAAATTGTGTCGGTAGAGTTAGTTTTTACATCTTAGCCTTTGACATAAATCTAACATACATAGAAAAAGTTGTAAGATATCATAAAATTTTTACTTGAAAAATCCAGTAATGATAAAAATCATGTAGCTTGGGCCCCTTTCACTAATCCATTATAGAATAAAAGTTAAAAAAAAAATTCTCACAATTTATCTATTATCATTGTACGTATTACGAAATTCAAATGTGCACGTGCGAATTGTTACAATTCCAACAACTAGGTTAGATCTCAATAGGAGCTTGAAGATGGTGGTTACGATTACTTGTGGTGGTCGTTGACAACGATAGCTAAAAAAGACAAGAAAATCCGTTAGTTCTCAGATGTGCATGTGTGAACCTTCAAAGACTTTTAGACATATGATTTATCTTTGTGTTGTATTTTTATAAAAGATGTTAGGAAAGATGACTTCTTCCTTCTTTGAACTCCATTCAATGGATTCCTTGCTTGCTTTTAAAAATTCTTTGGGCTAATCAAATTCCTACACTTTGTCAACTTGATGTGAAATGATAATTAAACAATTAGTCGCCATGGTAACTTTTGCACTTGTTCATGGAAGCTAGGTTGGATGTGGATCATCCTTGTCTCATTTTTTTAATTAAGCATCTATACTTTTCTTCTTATGTGAATTTGAGTTATTCTATTGGTGATGTTGATTGGGTGTGACTAGTGTGTTAAGTTGTTGTGGGGTCTAATTTTTGTCTTATGATGAAAAAGTGTTGCATAATTTTATGGTTTATTTGGGGTGATTATGTCTATTTGTAAAAGTAATTGCAAATTATAAAATAATTTATTTTTTTCAAACAACTTTCTTATGAGTGTCACGTTCTAGCAGATCTCGTTGTTAAAAGCCATTTTCTTTATTTTTTATTTTTAATAATAGGAAGGCAATAGCTATATAAACATATGATAACGGTCTTAAAAGCAAAACAACGAAAAAGTTGCCCCAAATAGGTTAATTTTTACGGTAAGGTCATTGTTGGATTGCCAGAGATATAGAAAACCTCTAAAATATATCCAATATTTACAAATTATTTCATTAATGTATTTATTATAGAATGTATTCTATTTTTAGTAAACCGAATAGTTCTTTATAAGGAAATGCGAAATCTTTATGTTATGTTGTATAAGAAAATTAAGATTGTGATTTTCCATAATCAAATTATGATAAAATTTCTATTCATAGTAACAACATACAACCATCAATTGAGTAAATTAACAATAATTATAAATTTCTTAGTGTGTTTTTACAGTACATTTTACACCTAAATGATTGATGGAGGGATTCACAACTCTCTTTATCATTCTGTGCTCCTAATCCACTTTCTTCCATCAATGCTTTTCTTCCTAGTGAGTACTTTCAATGTTACAATATATAAATTGAGAAAAAGATCAAAATAGTCACTTAACTCTTTATGAAGAATCAAAATAGTCTCCAACTATACTAAGTGATCATTTTGGTCCCTTAAGTCTCTAAAAAGGAATCAAAATAACATCACCTCCTTAACGAGTCGAGGAACTGAAATAATCATTTAATATAGTTGAAGACTAATTTAATCTTTCATAAAAAATCACGAGATCATTTTGATCCTTTTATCTATATAAATTATTTCCTTCAAAGAATTTGAAGCTTTTTGACTTAAATTCTCAGAGTCTGATTGCTTTACTCCACAAGTCTGAATATATGACTCCATAGCCATCTTTCGAATGTATGGTGTGTACTCTTCTTTGTAACTATTTGATCTATTCAATAATACCAGTCATAGTGACTACTCAGTGTGATTTGACATTATCTCTATGGTTATTGACAGTGAATAGCAAAGGAAAGTAGACAGATTTTTTTTTTAAACGAGGAATCGTACGTTGCCACACTCTGTAATATCAAAAATCTGCTCCAGGATCGTCCAGGACGATATGGATCGTCCTGGGACGATCAGTGGAATTTTGCTCCAGAATTTGCCCAGATTTGCTCCAGGTGATTTTCTGTACACATCGTCCAGGCCGATTGAGGACATCGTCCAGGCCGATCGGCACTGTAGAAAATATCGGCCTGAGAATAGTTCTGGGAACCGTCCAGGACGATCCAAATTGGTCTGATCGTCCTGGGACGATCTGGCGATCGGCCGGGCCGATCTGAAGATTATAAAGCTGATTTCAAGTCATTTTGAGGAGAGAGAAAATCATAAAAAATCGAAAATATCAGTCGAGGAGAGAGAAAGTCGAGGGCAAATTTGGAAAAGTTGATTTTCGGACGACGCGGAGCCGTTTTCGTCCGAGGAGACTGTTCGAGATATTGCTGTACGTAAGGTAAGACACATTCCGCCTTTCTCAATTTTCAGAACCGTCGTGTTTGACGGTATTTTCTGTCCGGATTTCGTTTCCGTTAATGATTTTCGTCCGTATCTTTTGATTGGTTCAGTTTTTACCGCGTAACTTTCTGTATATTGTTGACGTGCCGAGTGTGCACATTTTGGTTATTTTCCGAAGATTTTTGTCCGGGTATTTTTGATTCGGCGGTGTTTTTAGTCGACTGCATTTTTCTGTGAAATTGAAAATTATCTGTGCAGTAGAATAAATGTTCTGAAATGTGATTATATACATTCTGTGCGAATTTGGTAAATTGTGATTTTCAGGAAAAATTGTGTAAATTCTGTATACTGCCGTTGTGCTGCCCGATTTTTGTCTGATTTCTGATTTGCCAGGATTTCTTCTGAATTGATATGATATCTGTATGTGCTATAAAAAGGGAGTTATAAGGGGCCTGGATCCTAAGTGATTCAGTCAGTGTCTAGGAAATCTGAAATGAGCTCAAATCTGAAAATCTGATATCTGTTCTGTTCCGGATCCGATGAATTCTGTTCTGGTGCTATAAGCACATCTGTTCTGATGCCGTGAGCACAAAGGGAGGCATAAGGGGCCAGAATCCGAGAGATTCTGTCAGTGTCTGGGAAGGGAGGCATAAGGGGCCAGAATCTGTAGCGATTCTGTCAGTGTCAGGGAATCTGTTCTGTTATGTGCTAAATTAATATTTCTAATTTCCGTACGATAGGATTTGATATGATCTATCTGATATCTGATTTGATATGGTTTTGAATTCAGTATCTGTTCTGTAAGTAAGTCTGATTCTGCTTTCCGTATCTGTTCTGTAAGCAATGTAAGCAATTATGATTCTGTTCTGTTCTGATATGATCTGCAATTCTGATTTCTGTTTCGTTCTGATCTGTCTGATTTGATCTGTCCGATTCTGTTCTGAATTTTGTACGGATTTCTGTTTGATGAGTTTGGTTTTGGATTCTGAGAGTTTTGATTGGAGGTTTGTTGCTTTGCTGAGCTGTTGAGCTCACTCTTGTTTTCTGGTGGTTTTCAGGTTCTGGGAAAGGGAAGGAAGTCCAGGAATAGATTTCTCAGTTCTGATCAGTAGGTATTGTTTGTACCTTTTGATTTTTGTACAGTCATGGCTTTTCTGTTCTGTCTTTCTTTCTGTTCAAAAGCCATGTACTGTATCTGTAGATGATTGTTTTGAGGAAAAAGAAAAAATAGATGTTTTGTTCCGCTGTGTTTGGTGATTTATAGTAGCTCTGTGTTTTTGTGTTTTGTGTTTGTTTGATTAAATAATTTGGAAGATTCAGTTCCGAAACCAATTCCAAAGCCAGATCCTGGTCAGTTCGTCCGTTTTCGTTTCCGTGTCGCGGCCCGGTGCGAGCGGGATCCGTCCCGGATCGGGTCGGGTCGTGACACACTCAGCTTTGTCGAGCGTGCTTAGGGTCCCCATTGAAGGAATCGTCCATAAACCCCGGCCGAGCTACTGGGCCTCCCACACCACTGTACCCGCAGCCGGGCTTAGGAGCCTCCACTGAAGGGGCACTGGCATTCGAGGGGAATCGAATTCGGGATGGAGGGTTCCCAGCCGAGCTCGCCCACCAACCAAGCTAAGCTTGGGTGGGTGGAGACTGAGAAAGTAAAACAAGCTATGGAGGCTATGGGTCTGAGCAAGAAGATCGATCAAAGGCTATATTATTCTAACATTATTTTCTTCTCTCCGATCATAGAAGTGTTTGTTTTTTACACTCTTTAAACTTCTTTTCTTATTTCTTTGTCAGACCATGCATATATTTGCTTGTGCTGAATTAACATTCGTTTCTACTGTTAGCTATTTTTGTTGCTTTTAAGAGTTTAATGGTGAGCTTTTTGGCTTTGAATACTATATGGAAAAGAAGTATAGATTAAGGATGAACAAACTCCTAAAAACTAGAATGTTTTGAAGAGAAAAAAATTGCCCATTCACACTCCGATGTGACTCTATTCCTCCTTTGAATATATATACAATTCATCAAGAATTATGTAATTAAAAGGTTCAAACTAGCTTAGTTTATTCATTTTGCATTAAATACTTATTCAACTTACCCTACAACTTTACTTGCATTGCTCATATCTAACATTTTGTAATCGTGTTACATCTCGACCGGTACATTAGATCATTTGCTTTTATAAGTTTCGTCTGGAACAACTTTCGTATTGCTTTCTTAAGCATCTTTTAAATACAAAAATATTTTGAAGTAAAATTTTTTGTACTAAAAAATTGCTTTAGAAAGTAAAAGTTCTGTTTGGAATGACTTTGTTATACCTTCTTAAAACAACTTTATAATAAAAACTTAAAGCCATTCCAAACAAAACTGTTGACCTCGTTTTTCGCTTAAGTGCCCTCGAGTGCATTCGAGCGGTGCGATTGGTCTTCGTCGAGCCCGATTCGAGCTCGATTTGATCCGGATAGATTTCGTATTTAATTTGATTTAATCTAATCGATCGAGCCTAGCCCAATTTCTGATCGAGCCAATTTGAGTCAAATCCATATCCAAACCTAACTCAAATCAGCCCAAATTAATCTTGAATAAATTCCAATATACTTTTGGGTTAATTTGAATAAATTCCCAAATCCGGTAATTGCATCGACGGCTTCGATTTCGCGACCGTTTCGCAGTATTAAATCGCGTGAGAGCCCTTTTGTTTCTTCGGGTTCGCTGAGTCCAAAAAAAAAAAGGCATGTAACGGCTCTCTCATTCTCTCTGTCTTGAAGAAGCCCTAGATGAAAGGGCTAGCGGCCGTCGCCCTCTCCCGCACCCTCTCTCTCAATCCCATTCTCTCTTGTCAAGACCGAACTTCACACTCTCGTTCTCAAAAGAAGAACTCACGACCGGCACTCTCACTCAGGAAGGAAAGGCTGAACTCCATCTCCAACTCTTGAAACGATCGCAACTCTTGATCCGGACCCCCACTCCCCCTTCCGATCTCGCGAGCCAGGAAGGAGCTCGACGCCAACCTCTCCCTATTCGCGAAGCCCCAGCCAGGCCGACGATTTCCTCCCGCTCCTTACCTGGTCGGACCGAACTCAGCAGCCAGCCACCCGAGCTCCCTCATCTGAAACCGACGACAGCCACCCAAGCCCCCCTTCATTCGAACCCAATATCTGGATTGATTTGAGCTATTGCAAGGTGAGCATTTTCTTTTACTTTGTCTACTTCCCCTCCACCATCTTCTTGCCCTTTGTTCTTTCTCCTTCCCTTTCCTCTTCCTTCCTCTCCTCCTTCTTTCTTCTTCACCTTCCCTTCCTTTGCTGCACTTACTTAATGACATCTCCTCCATATTAGTGAACGAAAAAGTAATGCGATTTTGAATTTCTTGGCAAGAATCTGAGAGCGAAATTTGCTCTGAGTTGTTCTTTTAGCCCTCAATGCTTATGTCTTCTTGATGGAAGTGATTGTCTTGTAGATAGAAAGAGAGCTTTGATAAATTATGTGGAGATTTTAGTTAAGATCTAGGCGTGAACCATGGTTCTCATGACAACTTGTTTTACAAAGCTTTATAAACTTTGCATATAAGATGTTCGTTGAAATGCTTTCAAGAGAAAGCCATAGACATTGATCAGTATTGAAGTTTTATTTGGTAAGATTGTTCTTGAAAATCCTCTTTGAGGCATTGTTAAAAAAAAAAGAAAGGGGGGAAGATCTTAAAATGCATATGGCCACTTGATTAAATATGCGGAGGGGCCATGGGTTTCGCTTTTCATAAATGTCTCTTTTCCAACTCATAGCTTGCTAAGATGCGATGGTTGAAATGACTTTGAATTTTGTTATAAATTAGAGGATGCATTCACGACTATCTCTTGTTGTCTAGTTTTACTATATTTACTTGGTTATCAAATGATGTTTTAATTCTCTTTGGGAGAGGCCGAATGTTATTATTAAGTTTGCCAAAATATTCATGGGCTTGTTTCATTTTGAGAAGAATAATTGATATATGTACTTTACTTTTGGGATCCATAGCATGTGGTTTAAAGGGCTTTGATATGACATGGAAATATACCTAAAAAGATTGCTTTGCATTACTTCCTAAACTTTCTACACTAGTTATTTGATTAAATGCTTTGGAAAAGTTGTACTTCTTATGTTATCCCTTTTAGTGGCGTATCGCTCGTACAAAGTCTTGTGGCTTGGCTCGGTTGTGTTATATGTCTACTAATTAGTGAAAATCTCATGTTCGTTACTTAGTGGTTGTTTAATCGTTGGATGATATGTGATTTGGGAAGGCTTTTTGCACTTCATGAAATTTGCTGCATAGAAGCGTTGTTTCTTTATAAGCATTTGAGTATAAAATATGAGGATCAACCTTGTTTAAATTTCTTCTTTTTGCTTCTTATGTGTCTTGTTGAGGTGGCCATTGCATAAATCTTGAGTAACCTCATGAGGCTTTGTGGTGTATACGGCATTACACTCTTAGATATACTGATTTCTAAGTGGATGTATTCACTCTCCATGGTAAATTTTATGGTTGATTTTGGCATTATGTGTTGGTTCGCAATCTTACCAAATTTGTTGGTTTCGCATTTTTTTTAATGGATAGTTAGCATGCGAGCCTACATTTATTTTTATACCATATGATTTAGAGGTTTTAAGAGTAGATGGTGGCAAATCATGAGAATTTATGGCTAATTCCTTGTCAAAGCATATACATTAGTCGTCGGTGTTAATGCATCCTTAGAAAATTGCACAAGTCTTGATAAGGATAATGAAAGGAAAATGTTGGGTGAACATGGCATGTCCTTACTAAATTTGGTGAACAATTGAAGCAAAATCTAAAGTCATTCCTGCATGAAACAAATTTGTTCTCTTATTTTTGTGTGCATATCTTGTTAGAAGTAAATGGTGTCATGTTTGCTAACACTCATAAGCTTTGTCATAGGCATCTGAGTTTCATGTGATGAAAAGCTTAAAACCACGTACCAAACGTCCCTTGTTGTAATCTTATCCTTACCATAAGCCACCATTAATCAAAAGTATTCATATACAGATGCATGCTTAGATCTTTTTTGAAGGTTGTTTATGGTAGTGCTCATTGAAGATAGATACATGTATATACAAGTATGCGCTGACCCATGTTGCTTGGAAGGGATTTATTTGGCCACTTTGTGTATGAAATTTATATTTATTTTGATGGCGTACAATGTGAAGTTTGTAAATTGTTTCGTGTTTCATATATGTAGAATTGCTGTTGAAGTATTCTTTTGAAGAGTAAAGAACAAATTGCATCGAACCATTTCCTTTTTTTTTTAAGAAATGCTGGGTTTCACATGTGTTGCCTCATATAGAGAAGTTTTATAGTTTATTTTACATTGAGGAATCTTGTGATTTTATTTTCTATTGAGGAGATTTGCAAATGGTTTTGTGTTAAAATTTCATGTGGGTCTTTTGAAAGATAATAGGGAACGAAATGCATTGCCCATGTTGTTTCTCTTTCATGTCGATAGAAGCATAATAGCTTAAAATAACTTAACTTAGAGCTTTTCATACTTGTTGTTCGTTTGTAGAATCAAAGTTTGTATTCGTTCTTGAGTGTTCAAGTTCTCTTTCCATGTATTTTTTTTTTCTTTCTATTTGACATTCATGTTTGAAAGAATTTTTGTAGAAAATAAATCTTTTGCTTTAGATTTTGTCTTGAGAAAGAAATTCATCGCATTACTTGTAGGTTTGCATATTTAAAAAATATATATATATATATATCTTGTCGGCAATTATTCTTAAGAAGAGCACTCATGTATTTTCTCTTTCAAATAAATATGTGTAGATTCAATATGATGTTTTGAGAAGAGTTTGCATTTAGGACTTTTCATCTATACCTGACTTGATAGTGTTATCTTGGGTTGAGAAATTTCATGAGCGGGTCTGCAAAATGAAAGATGTCGATGTTTTACATTTAGTTTCGTGTTAGAATGTTTTGCTAATTATTTTACATCGAGAGGCTTTATGTGAATTGTTTTGTATTGAGATTTTGTGTATTTTATGAGTTTTCTTTTGTCTTGTGATTGTTTCTTGATGAAGGGCTTTATAGTGCCTATTCATTAAGAGGCTTCCACAAGTATTACCCCACTCCAAATGAGAGGAGAGGCACTTGATTAATGGTTATTTGGGTAGGATTTTGTGACAAAAAGGGGATTTTGGTAGATAGCTTTTGAGGAGGTTTCGCGTAGTAGCCCATTTGAAAAGTCTTAGCAAGTTATTTCAAGAGGTATGACTTTATGATTGAACTTGTGTAGTAGGATCTCTTAGTATCCTTTGGGGAATAGTTAATGCTTTCCTATTTGAATCAAATTCTTTTAGTGGTTATGGCTAAGGATGAACATTGGAGGTTTAGACTTTAGGAAGTTTTGGGTTAGACCCTTTTAGAGTCTCTTTCCATAGGATGGATTTTTGGAGTTTGGAATCTTAGAGAGCTTGGAGTTAGAACACCTCTAGTGTCTTTTTGGGAATAGGGTATTATTCATTTGTCTGGTTTAGATTCCTTTAACATTAGCTTCCATAGAGAAGAGGTATAAAATTTTTGAGAGAAATACAAAACAAAAGAAAACTCTTACTTTGGGTTTAGAGTTGGGAATTTGTATCCCATTAGTAGATATAGATTTTTTTTTTGTAGCGTGTTGCGGGTAGAAGTCTTAAAAAAATATCAAGTGGCTCGTTTGGAGTGGGAACAGCAAATGGCATTGTTGATATTATAGGATGCACTTGACTTCTACGGAGTGTGTCCAAAACAACAATGCCTACATCCCTTTTATTTGTAATTTTCATTCTTTTCTTTCTACTGCTTTGCTATAGATTCTTAAGTTTAGTGACACATGTACGAAAATCTTAAGGGTTAGAAAACAAAACCTCCTTTTATCCCTACAACACTAGTGACACCTAAGGACAAAAATTAAGGACCGAGTCTTAGAAAACATAGACTTAGGATGCATGTTCCTTGTAGGGTAGAGACATCAAAACTAAACTTAGCGACACGTCTTCCTAGGTTTAGCCTTTTCTTTCTTTAATCCATTAATAATCAACCAACCCTTTATAACCTAATTCTTAAAATATGTTAAAATACTTAATTCTCAATCAAGTTATTGTTAATATTCGTAATCATTAAACTATAAACCTAAGACATAAATCTAAATCAAATCTAACTAATCTAATAATTAATTCCTAACCAATTTAAAGTCTAAAATATGTAGACTTAAAATTAGGAGATTCAAACCTAAGCTAAATTTATTAGGATAAATGACTCCTAAAATATCAAACCTTAGATCAATTCTTAAAATCAATCAACAAACCTCTTTTGGTAATAAATTCCTTAATCTACCTTTCTTTTCTAATTTATAACCAACTAATAATTGAACAAAGTTGATTATCACTGGGTAACCCAGGCCTACGAGGCTATTAAGTTAGCCCCAAGGAGGGTGAAATAAACCTCACGGCCTCGGTGTGAAACAAAGGTGGTAATCAATCAAATACTAAAATAAAAATCTCTAAAATCAATCCTAAAATATTAATATTTGAACTTCAATCAAAACCTCCTTTTGGCATTTAACAAATTAAATGCAAATAATTTCAACTAAATTACCCTACATAGGATCTACCAAAACTGCACAGCCTACACACACCTTAGACCGGTTTGATTAGGACATTACTTCTAGTCCTAGGTTAGGCTTACATTTTCTTTTGCTATTCAGTATTTACTACCTATACATGTTCTGTAAATGCAATTCTTACATTTTCTGTCAGTTATATTTTTTTACTTGCATTTCTTTTCTGAACGGCATCTACGCTTATATATATGTTTTCTTTTGTCTTACTTTGCGAGGTACATCCGGTGTTGCATTGTCAATGATTAAGCGGCGTCAATTGCTTATAAGCTTTTAAGTGGCAGCGCCACAGCAGGTACATTGGGTCTTGCACGATCAGGGATCAATGAACCATTTACTTGCTTGGAGCTATTAAGTGGCTGCGCCACGGTCAGGTATGACTTCTGCAACTTAAACTCTTAATTACATATCGGAACTGATACACTCCACACACATATTGTTGATAGATATTCTAGTATGTTTAGGTAGTCAGCCATAGGTTAGTGCACTGACGAAGCTTTGGCCCTATAGGTCAAAGCTTTTCCCCCTTCTGTGAGCCCTAGAGACCATTAGGGTCATTTAGGCCTGTAGAGTAGGCCACCTATTATGCCGGTTGGCATCGTTGTTTTCCCACACGAAGTGGGCATCGTTGTTTTTCTGTTAGGATTTTGGCCTTTTCTGGTTTTGGGTACGATACCCCCCTCCCCTTTTTTTTTTTTTTTTTTTCTGTGAGCCTTAGAGACCATTAGGGTCATTTAGGCCTGTCGAGTAGGCCACCTATTCATGCCATTGGGCATCGCTGTTTTCCCACACGAAGTGGGCATGACTATGATGATTTTCTGTGCGGGTATCTTGCCTGAAGGATACCCTTAGGGTGTGTTTATTTATTTATTATGTACTCTGGATGTCATGCATACGTTCTTATACACTTTTCTTTGTAATGCACTTCACTTACATGCATTGCATTAGTGGATCCAAGGACATCTCTTAATTGTGCATCTTTTTTCATGCATCATACGACGCTAGACATACTCCTTTGCATATTACAGAGTTTCAAATCCTTGATTCATCAGGATAGAGCCTTCCCATCTTGCATACATATAGGACGATTGGTTGTGCTTAGGATTTTAGCTGGCTTCTCTTTTCAGGCAGGGATATAAGTCCAAATTGCATTAGTTAGGTCGTAGATGTTAGTGTTGTGTATACAACACTACATCTTTTATAGATTTAGGGTCTAAAGGTGAGGGGTACGAGTTTATCCCTACACACCTTAATGGTGGGTGAGTTCTCCATTCTTTCGGAGACTATAAATCCTACCCATCCGCGTTACACAGATGACGCCACCTCCTTCTCTCCCTCGTGTATGTCTGAATGCGTTGTCCTTTCTTTTTTTCTTCAATTTACACTTCTTCGAACTGGCCGGATGTTGACTGAACCACGCATGATTTGATTGAACCAAGTTGGGACGTTCCCCTTTGATTAGGAAAGCCTAGAATTTCCCTTTGCACTAAACCCATTAGAGAAGATAATTTAACATCCTTAATCGAGAGTTTTCTTAGATCAAGGTCTAAGATGTAATTAACTACGGGGGCTTGCGCCCGTAGGAAATCGATCCCCACAATCAAATAAACCCTATTCGATGCTGATGTATCGGATAGGGGAAATCTCGTGAACTTTTGGGTTATAGATATTATTATCCATCGAGGTTGGTAGGTGAAAGCCGCTATCCTCCATGGCTAATCGTATCTATAACTCCATCTGCTCTTCCATCGGCCTGCTTGTGTCGATTGTAAAGGTCTACGACCATTTTGTCCTTCGGGATAGTGTGATCGTACCCTTTGCATTCGAACCGCACGAGCAGAATCCTTTCGGAGACCCACAAAAACCTTAGTCTAAAAACTTCTCACTTTAACTTCTTTTTTTCTTTCTTCTTTTTCTCTATGCTAATAAATTTGAATCCATCACCAACCCCCCCCCCAAAAAAAAAATGGCAAACCAAATTACCTACAAATTAACACTGCATCAAAACAAAACAGCCAAATTAATTAATTAGCCAAACAGTTCAGGCGCAGAACTCACCCACCAACACCATCAATTATTTTTTCATGCATGCATGACGCCATTAAACGTCAAATATTATGACCCACACACCCTTAAACAATTGCCATTTTACACTTCTGACCCATTCAACATGTATGCATGCATGCATGACCTTAATCCGTTCACCTAATCCCAGAAAATGGCAAAAAGCTAGAAATATACTTTTTTACAAATCTGTCCTGAAAATTTTCATGTTAGTCCACCTACTTAGTGGAGTTAGTGCTGGGCGTTAAATGAAAAAAAATCTGAATACAACGTGGGAAGGCGTTGAGCGGTCCGGAAAGGCAAAAGAGCAGTAGGCAGGAAGAAGAAGGCACCCACCGATGCTTAGCTCGGTTGGTGGGCGTGCTCATTTGGGAAACTCCATCCCGAGTTCAATTCCCTCGAGTGGCAGTCGGCCCTTAAGTGGGGGCTCCAAAGCGCCTGCTATGGATTTGTGGCCTGGGTGGCCCATTAGGTCATCCGGGGTTTACGGACTGCCAAAACCGCTCGACGAAGTCAGGTGTGGCAGCGGACGGTTCCTCTTCATAAAAAAAATAAAAAAAAAGGAAGGCTACGGTGGTGTCCCCACCTACCACTAGACGTCGACCCCCACTTCGGAGCTCGCAGTACCGACCTCTCAAGTCAAGCAATCTTAGGTAGACTTATTTGAGATTCTTAGCTGTGACGCATATCAGGAGGATAGGGGACTTGGTAGTATTGATAGTGAGATGTGTTCGATCCAGCTGCATAGAAATTTCTATCTCTTGGATTGAATAACTCAATCTAGATGTAAATTTTAGTTGGAAATAAAGTAGGTATAAAGTATGTCAAATTTAGGGTTTTGAAAATATTAATATTTGATTGGATGGAGAAAAAAATAAATATAGTTGAAATCATTTTAGTTTATTTTTTAGCTAAACAAAACTCGGCCAATTTTGAGCTAGAGCTGTTTACATTGCAAGCAAGTTTGCTTGATCACTGGTATCTGCTGCCAGCCGCCACCTTTGCCACCCGCTATCACCTGACGTTGACCATCACCACCATCGGCAGCCACCAACGCCACAACCGTCGCCGCTAACTATTGTTGGCAGAAGCCACCCGTCATCATTTTTTTTGGACTTTACACTACATTTATTTTACTAAAAACTTTTATCTTTTTTTTTCTCAGCCAAATAATTAGCCACTTAATAAAAAATAATTTTAAGTCGGATTTTGAGCTATTGTATTTTAAAATTCAAATCGCTGAGTAAATTATAAAAAAAATTGTCTTTTTTTCATCTACTCTAGTTAAAATAACAATTCTCTCAAGGCTTTTTTAGTTTGTAGAAAAAAAAAATGTAAAATATTACAAATGCAGGGAATTGTATTGTTTGGGTGTTTGTTTTTGATGGAAAAAAAAAGAGTAAAATAATACTAAACTCTATAAACTCACTTAAATTGAAGTCCTCAATTATTGGAGTAAAGTGTGCTATAAGAGCCTCTAAGTTTATTCTAACTGTGTTAGAATAGAAATGGACAAACGGAGCTGGTTGGAGGGATGTAAAGCGTGCAATAAAATCAAATTTTTTATAAGAAGAACTGAAATGATAAAGGGGAGCAAATTTTACCTACCACACAAAACTTCATTATTAATTAAACCTGATTATCTCATTGATTTCATTATTTTAAGAATAATATTTCTAATAAATTGTCTTATTTTGACTGACATTTTAGCCTTACACTCAATAAAAAATTCTTTTTAAGGAGAAATTATTCTGTGCAGAGGTCGGACTCAGTTCCACGTCTGAAGGCGAATCAGCTGCAATCATGTCAGTGGTATAGAGCCGCAATACTGAGCGGTACCGAGCAGTACCAAGCCGCGGTACACATGGAAGGAGTAACGCTGCGCATTCTGATTGGTCTCCGGACGGCGTTCGGTGTCCGCACAGAATAATTAATCCTTTTTGAGTGGTTAAACCATTCGGTAAGTTTGAAATTTAGCCTATATGACCAGCAAATTTTATTTTTACTCCAATTGCTGCATTTCTTCCAGTTTCTTCATTCTTTCCTCCAGCTTTTCTTTTCTATATACGATTCACACTATTAAGTACAGGAAGAGGAAAAGTGTTTCTCCTATGAAATCATTTTTCCTCTCTTTCAATCTCATTGATGATAAATATTTAAAGAAAAATACAAAATTGACTAAAAAAGAAAATAAAAGGATCTAAGCTATACAATTAATTTACCCTAACGTGTATAATTACTATGTACGCTCGACCTTATGTATGTATGTATACCGGGCTTAGAAATGCTCCTTGTGGAACTCGAATTTGGTTACGCCTCTCTGGTTGAATTCGTAGCAGAGCTTGCTAAGTTCCTGAGCCAAGACCGGCGCTCCACAATAAAACACCCCTGCTAGACCAATTATTCACTCATTAGTCCAAAATTTTTTTTTTAAATGCAAAATAAATTCAATTATTTTAAAGATAATTTTGAATAACACATTTTTTTTTTTTACTGATTTATCCATTTGAATTCCATTTCAGGCTGTGGTGAAATCATGGAGAACTCACCGATCTTGGCATAAGTGTGCTTGGAGCTTATTCTGGAAAAGACTTTCTTCCAGTTTGGCCGTGCGAAGTGCGTTCGAACCTGTAAAATGCATAGATAGCTAATTTGTTTAAAAGATATTTTTAAAATTTCCTTTGGGAATTGGGATAGCTTTTTTTTTTGTAATTTAAAAAAAAAATCTAAAAGTTGTTTTAGAAAGTATTAAGAAAATGATCCCAAAAGGGCGAGGATACTGGACGGAGAGAATCGTCCGATTTTCTTTCTGTCTACAGTAACACACGCAGTCAAAGTGCAGTTAAAATGACTTAGATTACCAATTTGTTTAAGAAAATATTTTTAAGATTTTATTTGAGACAGCTTTTGATTACTATTTTTTGTTATTTAAAAAAATTATATTCAAAAGTTGTTTTAGAAAGAGTAAGAAAATGTCCCAAAAGAAAAAATTATTAGGTGTGGACACCAGATGGAGAGAACTATCTGATTTTCTGTCTACAGTGAAAGTGCAGTAACTACTGTGCTTTGACTGTTTTTTCACTGTAGACGGAGAAAACCGGAGAGAGAAAAATGGACGGTTTTCTCAATCCGGTGTACGACCTAATAATTTGCCACCCAAAAGAGGCTTAAGTTCACAAAAAAAAAAAAAAAAAAACAGTTTGAAGATTTTACTCTGGTTCCGGAGACGACGTCTACGCCATTCTTGGCGTGGTTAAGAGCTTGGACCATTGCAATCAGTGCAGACCGAGCATCGCCATCCTCATAAACGCTAGTGAGATAATTGTGCATCTCAATCACACCCTACAAACCAGACCAAGCAAATTATAAATATTTTCAAATTAAATAGAATTGTATTTGCTTCCGTTAATAATTAACTACCCTTTGATCGAGCTCTGCGACCTCATTCATGACGCCTTTGAACCAATCAAATGAACCCTGCTCGCGAGTAACCCAATAGAAATAGGCATTCGTTGTTTTCAGAGTCCATTTCGGTCTTTGAGTGGCTTTCAAGATAGTCGCCAAGTCGATGTGGACATCTGTTGGCGGGACATAGTCTGAGATGGCACTCTGCAGGGCGAAGAGTCAAAACAATGCATACTTGATTACAAGCTTAGTTTTATTTTAAGTTATGTTGCAACGGATACGATACCATATGGATACGGGACACATCAATTCTTAAAAATATAGGATACGGGTACAGCGTGGACACGACGTTATAATTTATAAATCATACATAAAAATTAAGAAAACAATCAAAACATAATATTTGAAATTACAAAAAAATGAAAATAACATCGTCATTTGTAGCATTGTAGCTTATAATATCAAAATAAAAGTATGCATTAAATGTCTAGTACAACAACAAAAACATAAACATAAATTGTCTAGCACATGAAGTTTCAACTATTCAATAGAAGGAATTATATGATTAGCTTCTTAATTTAGTGTTTGTCTTTGAACTTCTATACCATCTTCAATAAAAATCATAGTTTCTAATTTAGGCTCATCAAGTGAAAGATTAGCAATTTCTAATATTCTCATATCATCAAGAGACTCAAATCCATCTCGGAAATGACAACCTCGCTCGTGACTGCGGAAGTAAATATGATGGGTCTTTTTTTTCAAAATTTTTGTCCTTTTGAAGTTAAATAGTATTTTAATTGGATACGAGAAAGCCGTATCCGACACCTATCGGTGCCATATCGGAGGCATATCCATATGTATTGATGTATCAGATACAACACGTCTTAATAAATACGTGTATCGGTGCAACATTGATTTTAACTAAAAACATGTTAGTAAGGTAGGTGAAAGAGATTACTTCTTGTTCTTCAATTTTAACGATATTGTTAAGTAAATCCTTGAGGATGCTGATGAATGGCGTTGCCCCAATCCCAAGCCCAACAAGGAGCAGCACATCATACTTCATGTAATCCTGTGCTGGAGCACCATAGGGCCCGTCTATCAACAGTTTCGGCAAGCTGAAATTGAAAAATGATTAAACGCTTAATTTACATTCCATAACATGTACTTAAAGAGGATTAAGGCTTAGTTTGGGATGGCTTTCTTCTTACTTTCTAAAACAATTTTTTAGTATAAAAATTTGTTGACTTTGAAAAAATTTTTGTACTAAAATATTATTTTAAAAAGAAGCACAAAAGTTATCCCAAAAAAAATTTAAAATACACTAATGTATAAGCATGCCTCTTTCTCGTGTTCTCATCGGCTCTTAGAAGGCCACTTTTGCCTGCTACTGGAGGCTCGCATGCCTCTGAGAAGACACGTTTGAGCTCCCGAGTCCAGTCACCTAGCTGTCTAATATGAATGCTAAGGTAATCATCCCCTGGAGCTGAAGTAATTGAGAAAGGATGCCTGCACGCAACAGTTCTATTTTTTATCAATTCCTTTGTTCGAGCTTTTGCAAATTGTTGAATTTACTTTAAGATGAAAATAATATATGATAATTTTGATATTGAAGAAAAATGCATAATGGTCAGAAATTTGCTTTACCATTCTAAAGGTGAAACGGCGGGGCATTGCACAAACATATACTGCCCGCTCTTGTAACGGAACCCAGGCGGTTTTGAGATTTGAAGAGCCAGAACGTTGCCAGGATAGATGGCTACCTAATTAATTTGCAAAAAAATTGAAATTTAGGTTTGCCGTTTCTTCAAAGACATTGGAATTAGGCGTCAGGAAATCGAGAGATTATTCTGTGCGGACATCGATATAATTTATCGTCCAGAGACAATCAGATGCAGCCACATCATCCAGTATTGAGCTCGGTACCAAGCAATACCGAGCCATGTTATCGAGTAGGGAGTGAAATGACGCATTTTTATTGGGTTGTGATCAGCTTTCGGAGTCCGCACAGAATAATTCATCCAGGAAATCATACCTTGAGCAAGCGAACAGAATAATAACCGGACCTCAAGAATCTGAGAGTTCTTTCACCCATATAGAGAAGAAGAGGGATGGAGAGATACATCCAAGTCTGCAATAAAACACCATTCAAGAAGTAGCTTCTACAAATCCATCTCAAGGATGTTACAATAGTAGTAAATAAGCAGGTTAAAAGTACATACCGTTTTGTGATACCACTTGTGGATGAAGTAGAGGCACTGGCCATGGACGATGAGCAATGCGTAGACGACGACGAAGAGATGGTGGGAGTACCAGAAAGCGTTGAAGCCGGTGAGACGATCGAGAGGGCGAGGCAGCTTCACTAGGCTCCGACGGAACCATCGGGTGGCGAGGGTGAAGGCCACCGTCATACTCACCACCATTATGATCCCTGTCACGCCTTCTACTCCTCGAATCAATTTTCCATAGGAAGGCTTTGTCTCCCCAAAATCATCACTCAAGTTTTCATGATACTCGGGCTCCGAGCTTGAGATCAGACGAGGGAAATCGCAGCTGAGATGGTTGCCGGCGTGGAGAATCACTCCCACCACAATCGCCGCAGCTATGGTCTACGCAGCCATTTATAACTACATTAAGCAGCAATTACAGATTGTTAGAGAAATACATTTGTAAGAAAAATGCAGACCTTATGGAAGTTGATATTGTCGTCGAAGGGGACGATGCGGCTGAGGCGGGTTGAACGGAGCCAGGTGATGGTGTTGCGGCAGACGGGGAGGAGGACGAGAGCCATGTTGAGCTTGAGAGTCTCGGCCGCACCTTTGGCGGTCGGGAGACAGTAGCCCATCACATGGAACGCCGAGCGGCGGCGGTACTGGATGAACTTCCAAACGAAGAGGGCCGCCATTGCAGCAAACCAGAGCGTTAGTGCATATATTCGCTTCCAGTTCTCCTCCAGGAAGTAGCCCACCTGGTTACTTAGATGCCGGATGGAGCTCCTTTTCCGGAGCCCGGCAAGGTTCTGGCTTAAGGCCTGGCTTGTGTAGCTCAGCGCCTGGCTGTAATTCAGGTATGTGTCCTTCTGAAGCAGCAGCGTTTCCAGTTGCCATAGCTGCAAGTAGTAGTAATTTATAAGTACGTAGTCAGTGTTTGATCTCTGTTCTAGTTTTTCTGTTTTTTATACTCTGCTCTTAATTTTTTAGGTTGATTAGTACGAAATCATTGAGAGCGCCGGCTAAATCGTAAGGTTTACTATTGATACATTCAAACGGGGTCGGTTGGTTGCGTAGTTCTTGGATTTTTCGAAGGAATCAATAAGAGGTGGAATGCGAGAAAAGGAAACAGAGGCGAAAAAAAACCTAGAAATGGAGATTTAAAAGTGTAATTTCTGATGAAGATGAGATCAAATAGCATTAATATTAAGGATAGTTCCCCTTACAATTACTGTTTGTTTGTTTTTTTTTTTTTAATTCTGATTGTTTTCTTGGTTTTATTATACAGATGGAGCTCAAATCTCTTCTTGTCATTTTTTCTTTTGCCCTCGAATTTTTTGATGATGGGCTCTGCTTCTCTGATACTGGATTGTGTTCTGATTTTTTCTTTGCATTCCTGGATTTTTGGGTACGGATAATGTCTATTGTTTCAATGCTACTAACTTAAATTTATCCACAAATACTACAAACACAAAATGTATATGCTCGGAGATAGAGTAAGTTGAGTTCGAACATTAGCTCGGGCTTGGTTCACCGATCGCATGATATGCTCTAACTCATGCCAATATATTAAACTCATAGTAAGCTAGCGCTTGACTCATGAGCTCAAATTCAAACGAAGTTACAACTAGAATTAATAGATAATACTCATCTTTCTCCCCTAAGCTCCGATAATCCCATCTATATATGCTAAAGATTTGAACCTTAAATTCTTGAAAATCTTGATAACAAAGAAGCGAGGTAAAAAAAAAAAAAAAACGAGATAGTTGTGGCGGTAGTTAGTTGGAGAAGGCATTAACGATAATAAGGCACGATGGGAGCTCAATGGAGAAGTCATCAACATCAAGGAAGCTTCATCACAAGCTTTTTGGAGAAGCCAAGGAAGCTTCAATTATATTGGGCCATCCATGTTTGAAGAACAAAAAGAGTTCAAGAGGCTTATGTTCTTATGTATTTATGTTTGTTAGTCAAATATAACAAGGAACTAGTAGCAATGACCCAATATAATTGATCAGCTCAATGAGCTAATGAAATGAGCTGAGCCTCATCAAATTTGAATTTGGGCTTATATGATATAAGCAATAATTGACCTAGAGTTCAAGTTTATGGTTTGATAAACCTGACACGTGAGCTCATTAATGAGTACGAGCATGAGCCCACTTGCTAGTAGGTTTGACTCACCTACACCCCTACAGATACTATATTTGTCTTATCTGGATTTAGATAATCCAATGCCTTCAACTCATTCATAGCTGTGATGAGACCAATCATTTTCTATTATTTATCATTATAATTTCTTAGCCCCATTTTGAAACTTCTACACTTTTTATGCTCTTAATTATTGCATCTTCTAAGGATCATTCTGGTTCCCTATAGTCCCTCATATGTAACTCACTTTTATTAATTAAAGTCCGGGCTTGGCCATAAAAAAAAAAAATCTCTGAAGTAATGGACAAAAATGATAAAAAAATTTCTTATAAAAATGACAAAAGTGTATATTGATATAGACTTGTCATAAAATGTATAAATCTTAATATAAAAATGAATTAAGATATATAAAAGAACTTTTTGTAGGCTTTCCTGTAGAAAATTTCACATATGGAGTTTGAGATGGTACTATAAGAGCTTGATGTGGGCGGAATGAACTGGAGCAAGACGTAAGTGCACAAAAAAATATGCGGACAGCTGTGCAACCACTACGCTGGATAACGATAGACATCGGATGACGAAAATGACTGAGCCTAACTAAAAAATATTCAGCGTGCTTCATTATTTAGTTCATAACTAAAAATATGAAGTGGCTCAATTCAAAGATAAGATTAGAGAGAGTCGTCTTAGATGATTTAGTCACTTTTCAATGATCCGATTAGAAAAATAGATGTATTAGATTTTACTTATGTTAAGAGAGATAGAGATAGACCTAAAAATTAAGACTTGGTTACAAAATATTAGACATGATTTTATTTTATTAGATTTAAACGAGAATTTATTTTATAACTGGACACAATAGAGATAAAGGATTGGGACAAAAGGTTGACGTTGTTGTTCTAACTAAAAAGATGAATTAAAAATAATAGTAAGAAGAAAAATAATAATGATAAATGTCTGCTGCAAAATATTTCTTTGTTCATGCCAGCTCATTTTATATTCTTATTTCAACAAAATTTATCGCAACGTTTAACATATTTTTAACAAAAAATTCCTGCTAGTTATCTCATATCTAGTTTAATTTTTTATTTATTTTTCATTTTCAAGTTGCAGTCTTAAAGTTCTGTTTCGACAACTTGTATTTTTCTGAAGTTACACACGCTTTCGGCTTAGCTAAAACAGGAACAAGGGCGAAGGGCGCATGCGGTTGGAATCATCAGTGGAAGTAATGACGAGTGATGTGGGCTCAAGGATAGGAAACATAATTGTAGGACATTTGGAGATGATTTTACAGAAGAATAATGCTTTTAGTACCCAATCTGAGCCCGCACCCAACACCACCAAGGACTCCTTACGGGACAGATTTAGTTGTCTAGCTAGCAGTATTCGTTTCTTTTAGCCGACTAAACCTTTTTTCTACTCTCTCTCTCTCTCTTCTCTCTGTTTTTCCAGATATCATTATTGTCCTTCATTTTGATATTAGGTCCTATAAGTCAAGAATATTCCTTCGAATATAATTAAATATTATTAACATGATGTCAGATGTCAATTTGCAAAGTGCATAAGTTCAATGGAGAATAAAGGACTCCCAAATATGCCCAACTCCAATATCAAAACCTCTTTCATATAAGCCATCAACATGAGCCATAGATCAACAAGTTGGTGTTGGCTTTGTAAATCTTTTTACCCCAGATATTTCTAATGATTATTGCGGGATTTGTATACTCTACATTGCCCAAGTTATTTTGCAAATCTTTTGTCCACTTTGCCATTTTGTTAAGAATTTTTTATTACTCTCTTAAATATATATTTATATTTTTATATATATTTAACAGGTTGAGCGACTCGAACGTGAGATGACACAGGAGGCACGAATGTCCTCTCAACCGTTGTGCCAGAGCACAAACCACCATATATTTTATTTCAAATATTTTTAAATTTATTTAATCACTAAACATAAATATCAAAATGTTCCAAGAACTGATTGCATAAGAAAATTAAGATCTTCACATAATTAGAAATTAAATATATATGTTAATGATGATAACTTACATTCTTTTGACAATTTTGAAAAGATATATTCACAAAAATAGACTTAAAAAAAAAATCTATAAGTCATGCGATTGTTTTAGTAATTTTCATATATTAATTTCATATATAAATGCTTAAAATATCATATAAATTGATGAAATTAAAGTCAGTAATTCACTTATATATTGCAGACAATAATTAACCATATGATGGATGTAAAAATAAAATTGGAAGAATAGCAATGTGTTTGGTGTCCGTTATTCAATTTGAACTGATATCCAACCAGTAAAAATAGACCTATAATATCTTTGAATAGTCTCTACCCCGTTTATATTTGTGTGGAAGCATAGCGAGCAAGAACATGCTGTTGCCTATAATATTTTAGAACATACATAGTTAGGTTATAATAAAGAAGTACTAATTAGCTAAGTAAAATCCTTAAGAAAAAAAAAAGTACTAATTGGCTAAGTGGACATTTTTTTAAATCCCTTAATTAATAGTTGGTGGCAGGTATGGGGGTATTTAATTTCTAAACTTGTAGATAAGCGCAGATTGTAAGCTTCATTCCTTGACGTCATTACTACTAATCCCGACCCATGAACTCTTCAAAAACTTCAAAAGTCAATTATACGTCACCCTTCTACTTTATATTTTTTATTGTTTTGGCAAGAATATTGTTGTATAAGGATAACAATAACTAACAACTTTGATTTGTTCTTGAAAAATTTGCATCGAGGCCTTAAAATCAACAAGGGAGTTGAATGAAATGGGTGATTTTACTAAATTTTATTTTGAAATTTTACATATGTTATAAAGTAAAGGCGTGGGAAGTGATTTTACTAAATTTTATTTTGAAATTTACACGCATGTCACTAAATATTTATGTATTTACATATCTCAAAATTAAATCTTTAATTGTATTTATATAACTCTTAATGTCTAAATAAAATTAAAATATATGTATGAAAAAAAAAGCATTTTTTAAAAATAAATTAATGTCAGGTCCCCCACCCCTCCTAAAAAAAATAAAAAATTCCTTATTATATGATTATTTAGGTAATTTTGCCCTCAATCTATTTTTTAGTCTTTATAAGGAGGGTTTTTAGACAATTGTCCTCCTTAAAAGTTTTAAAATACTATGATCTTTAGGCAGTTGCCCCAAGCATAATTAAACACATTGCGTATAAATATTATTATTAGGAATGATGAACCAAATACAAAGAGAAATAATAAAGAGAATTTAAAAATATCATTGAAACGCCCCTGGAAAACCCTACAGAGACGCTGCCCCTTGACACCGCGACTAGACCTGATAGGTCGAACCCTGCCAAGGGGCGCTGCCCCCTTGGACCTCAACATATCTCTACACTTTTACTTATTAGTTTAATATTATTTTTAATGTGATTTGAAAATTAATGAATTATGTAAATAAATATTAAAATTTAAAATTAAATATTATATATATATTGTGATATATTTTTTTTAAATTTTATTTTAAAATTGAGTTTTAATGTTTTGTGATATGTATGTAAACTTAATTATTTTTTTAGGGAATTTGATTTATTTCATTGCTTTATGCGTGGACATAAAAGTATAAAACAACTAATTAAACATGAATGAATATTCTACAGTTCAGATGAAATAAATGGCAAGAAATGCGATGATTATTGGGATGCCACTAACCTCAATGTATCCGAGTCTTTCAGGGTCCAATTCTTCCATGATTAGGGCTGCGTATTCTTCGGCCTGCTCCTTCAGCCTTGATAACTTATTTGCCGAAGCACTTAGCATTATTAACTGAAAATAATAATAATAATAATAATAAATAAAGTATCAATTAATGCACAGATTTCAACTTACATACGTTTACGCACGTAATAATATACGTAAGAAAAATGATTAAGGTAAAATCAGCTAAAATACCCTCACCTAACCCAAGATGGGGACGGTCGTTGCCGTAGACCGGCTATGACTAAATAGTGTTTAGTTACTTGTGTTATGAAACATTGTAATTAAGGTTAACAAAAGCTTCTAGAAATCGGCTGGTGAGAGTTGTTGGTTTCCTTCTTCGCCGGTTCAGCTTACCGACTCCGGTTACAAATAAATTTTTTAAGTGATCAATGGCACATCCTACCACCCCTTTTTCTATATGCTTAAAATATGAGAACTTGATAATATAACCCTTTTTAAAATTTTATATTTTACCCTACGAAGGTGACCTCTTCCAGTTTTATTTTTTTTTTAAATATTTGGACAATTTAAAAATTGGAAATGAAATAAATTTGTTTAATCCCACTAAGTTGCATCTTCCGAATGAATCATTAGCAGGAGCTAGAGCAGGAGCTAGGATGAATTCTTCTGTGCGGACGTCAAAATGCCGTTCATAGCCTAATGAAAATGAGCCACGTCACCTCCTGCTCAGTACCGTGGCTCGGTACTGCTCAGTACGGAGCAATATACGAGCTCGATACTGGATGATGTAGCTGCATCTGATTCATCTCTGGACAATAAACTGTGTCGGATATCCGCACAGAATAATCTCTCCCTAATAAGAGGGTTACAGCCGAGTATAACTTATTAGTTATTACCTCCTTGACTTCTTCCTCTGTAACACGTCCGTCTTCGTTTTTGTCCACCCTGAAGCCAGAAAAGTTAAATAAATTGAATAAATTAATCAAATAACTAAGCAGATTTAATTCTCGCGCTAAATTTTTTAGGAATAATTAAGCTAGCCTTTCCATTGCCCTTACATGTCGAAGAAGATCTGAAGGCGGGAATCGAAACTCTGATCAGTAATCTGCGACCAGAACTCGGAGAGCTCCTCCTTGCTGATCTTCTCCGCCTTTAATCGCTGCCGTCGACTAAGCGCATCGAACAGCTCCAATGCGAATTCCTTGGAATCCTTCATCCCTGTTTCAGTTAATTAGAAAAGAAGTATTAGTTTGTTTAAAAAAACTGCACAAGCCGTACGTGGGACTCGTTCAAGGAAAAGTAAATGGAGCAGGAACGAAATTGAATAATGCATCCTAGCCCAGCTTGCATGTGAGGAAATAATTGCTTGTGGGAGAAGAAGAAGGAAAGAATAATTTATGGATTGGTGTGGCCGTAATTTTTACCGATGCATTGGGCGAACTCTGAGCGGCATAGATAACCGTCTCGAGCCAGACTGTCAAACCTGCTCTGCACTTCGTTCAACGCATCGACGCCGTTAGCGGTTTTGGTGCTGATGAATCTGAGCCCTCGGAGACCTTTCTGCGCGCCGGAACGCGTCCGATCCAACTGAGCTCTCTGCTTCCTTGCCGCGCGAGCGGCGAGTGCGTTGTCGATCGCCGTCGTTGCGCCTTCGGCGGGAGCTCGTCCAGCATGGCCGTGGCTCCATGAAAAGCGTTTTAACTCTGCTCTGAGTTCCTGCGAGATCTGCCGCGCTTTGGCCATCGCCTCTGCTTTAAGCTCATGAGAGAACTGACGGAGCTTGTGGGACGAGCTCCGCCTCACCGATGGTGACTTCGACGTCCCTGATCCACAGCTCTCCGAAGAGGCATCCTGATCCAAGTGGAAGATGGCCGCCGGCAGCTGCTCGATGCTTCGTAGAACAATTGTGTCGTCCTCCTGCACATCTAGCGTCACCTCCACGAACTCCTCCGCACCATCCGTTGACGCCACAGCGAAGCTTTCAGGCGATGACACAGTGCTCAGGACTTTGTCTCCCGGCACAGAGTCCGACGCCCAACGCCGTTCGTGCGTCGCGAATCCCTTCATTTCCTCCCAATACAATACAGTATTCCGATCGCCTTAGTCGGATTTTATACCGAAGGGAATCGAGAGAGTAGAATGTAGGTAAAATCACTTCCGCATCGACTGTGATTCCAGAGTTCACCTACGCTCCCGTTGAATTTGCCGAAATAGACGTTAACGCGTCGATCGCTCGGTAAAAATAGACCGATCGAAAATTGTCGAAAGTCGAGAATCAGTAATAAATAGGAAGCATATCACCGATTTGTAGATTCTTGCTCCAGCGAGCTTTGTCCTCTTTGCTGGTATCGATATAAATGTGAAAAGCTCTCGCAGTTATGGAGAGAGAGGGAAAGATATAAGAGGAGAGAGAGAGAGAGAGAGAGAGAGACAGAGAGGGAGAGACAGAGAGAGAGAGGGTTGCAGGATCTAGTTGAGCAACGCGATTGGGATCGCCGGCGGGGGCGGGGGCGGGAGGCGTGATCGTGGGGCGGGTGATTGGGCAAGAGAATTGTGATTTGTGGCCCAATCAAAATGGGCAAAAGGGTGAGTGAGTTTCATGAAGGGGCGCATTCGTATCTTATATACATTAATGGTTCTCTTACTGTTCTGGTTAATCAAGGTTCGGTGAAATTTGTCGTTTGTTATTGTATTTATTTTTTACTAAGGAGAGATTACTACGGGCTACCTCCGGACTCTCTTATATTATACACATTTTGCATATTTGTATATATTATATATGTAAATGTGTATTGCATATATGTCCATAATGTGTGCATATGTATTTACACATATTATGTACAAATATATACTGCGTGTATATAAGGGAGTCTGGATGTAGCTCTACGTCTGATCTTCACATACGCAATAATCTCTCTTTATTAGGATTGTTTGGTTGACTCTAAAGTGAATATAAATAATGCAGTGTAAAATAAATACTTGAGACTTTTTGGTTGTATGTAAAACGAATGCTGTAGAATAGGGCGTATGCAAAGTAAAATAAAATGTCTATTCCTCTCCAAAATCTATATGGGTACACATACACACACAAAAAAAAAAAAGGATGAAAAAAAGGAAAAAAAAATTGGTGTTGATTCCTCTCCAAAATCATGATCTTGCTTACGATTAAAATGTCGTGACTTCCGATCGGACAGAAAAGGAACGCTGTTGATGGAAGTTGCAGTGATGCCGAACAACAATGATGGAGCCGAAGAAGCGATTTTGATTTTGTGTGTCGAAGAACAACTCGTCCAGCCCGAGCCGGCTCGCGAGTCAGCTTGACTTGGTTACACCCCTAGACATATCGTATAATAATACCTTTAAGAATTTACATAATTTGAAACTATTTACATTTCAAAAATTTGCCCTACGAGCTACATTTTAGCAGTCATACCTATACTAGTGTTGTTAAAATTTACTACTTCATAATTCTACCAAATTATCAGACATTATGCAGAAATGTATTTCAGAACTTTAATTATTCTACAATGGTATTATTTTTGCCTGAATATTTTTCTATAATTTTAGAAAAGTTGCGTTCTAAAAATACCTAGCAAAAATTTTACACAAAAATATCTAAATGCCCATAACTACGTTCTCTACAACATATCAAAAGTTATATAGTGAAAGTTTCATCGTTTAAAAGTTATCTCAATTTGAATATCATAAATTTATATTTTAAATTTGAAAACAGACTAAAGTAGCCTAAAATTATGCTTTCTAAAATTCCTTATCTTTGTCTCACTCTAGCTAGCCAGCTGCTTCAACTAGATGAAATGAGTGGATTTAGTGAAAAAAATGATATTTTTAATATTAAAATTTAACTAAGCATCGTGGTGCTCAATCACGCTTGTTGCAATGCTCCCTCTGGGAGCCCACAACACCACTGTGCCACCCCAACGCCATAATACTTAATTAAATGGTCAAACTCTAGAGAGCTCGGCACTGCGGTGCTGCCTACATCGGGGTCGTGGCAACCTAGTGAAAAAAAAAATAGATTTCACAAATGACATGCACACATACCCCCGAGATCAACTTCAGAGAAGTTTTGGACATTTACATGCATACAAAAATATTTTTAGTCACATGCAAGAGAGTTCAAATACAAGAATCAGTAAATTATCTCTTCAAATCAAATCAAAACAGGTACAACTGAATCTAAATTCAATAGGTGTTACAATTCTCCTCTCCCCAGAAACTATTATTCTTGACCTTGCAGAATTCATATCAACATATCAGATTTGGATACGACAATCTCATCTCAAATTTCTTCTCCTAAATAACTTTTCTATCCACCATGTGGTTCCACTGCACTTTGACCATTGTAATTTATACATTCCTTAATTTTCTAACATTATACATGATACACCAGAATTCTTTTTTGGTTCTTTCATGTAACTCAGATTTATATGTATCTCAATATCATCAACATATAACATCTACATATAATTTACTAATAGAATTAGACACCCACTTCCTTAGAGAAGACAAATGATATACATTATGCATATCAAATATGTGATCAATAAGCAATAACCTATAAACAGAATTATCAATTCTCTTAATAGCCTCAAAAGGTCCAATGTTCCTTGGACTCAACTTACTGATTCTTTCAAATCTACAGTTATCCTTCATCAGACCAATCTTAACATGCACAATTATTAATAAAAAACTCTATAAAATGATCCTTTGAATCATAATACTTTATTGCTGTTGACCTCGTTTTTGGCTCGAGCGTGCTCAGGCACTTTCGACCGATCTAATCGAACCCCGTCGAGCCCGATTTGAGCTCGAATCGACTCGACTCGAGCTAGATCAGGCTCGAATGTGTTCGATTAGATTCAGTTATTTTGTTTTAGTCGCACCGTGTCTGATTCGATTCAAATTAATAATTATTCTAAATCCAATTTCATGCGATTAATTTCGTTGCGCCGCCTCGAGCCCTAATTGATTCGAATCAAGTCAAGTTTGGACTCGAACCTAGCCCGATCTTAGCCGTATTTAACCTGATTCATCTCAATTTGGTCCCATTAGGACCTATTTGACTTTCTAAGTTTTTTTTTTTTTTTTTGAATTATTTTTCCAGATTAGGAAATTTACTCAACAGCTTCGATCAAATGAAATCTTCTTTTCAGCCGGAATCACGCGCCTCAGTGATTTTCTACGATTCGGGCAGACATCGAGCAGTGTAGGAGCTTCTTCCGGGGTAGTTTCGAAGACCGAAATGAGAGACGATGGGAGGCGGGCTTCCTCTTTCGGCAAAGGAGTTCGATTTACTCGATATGAAAGCTCTCGGCTAGGGCATTGGGTGGGCTCTCTCTCAATTCTTCGCTCTCGCTCTCCCTCACGCACGAATCCCGGCTCTTCTTCTCGGTTTCGCCTGCCCAGATCGGAAGACCCCTGCTCCCTCCCTCTCGTCTCCGCACGCCAGGACCGAACCCGACGCCTCCATCCAGGCCAGACGCCCGTCGCTTGCTCTGCCGCCTGAACTCGTCCATACGAAGGAGACGAACCCCCTGTTCCGCCCCTCTTACCTGACCGAGCCAAGGAAGCATAACGACTTGCTTTAACTTAGCTTCTATTCTTTTCTTCTGCAGCAGGTACGCATCTCTTTGTTTCTTTTTTTTTTTTCTTTTTTTCATCCTGTTCTTCTTCTCCTTCTTTGTCCTCTTCTTGCTTGGTTATCTCCCACATCTCCTTGCTCAGATTTTCTTCAACCCTTGTTTTTTTTTTTTTTCTTTTAAAAAAATATGCATGGAAAGAGAAAAGCGTAACTTGAAGCCTCATAAGTTTTTTTTTTCTATGCCTTGAATAGAGCAGATTTTGTATTATATGTTCATTCATGGGTGTTATGACAAGATTTTGGGAGACAAACATTTCTCTGGTGTTGAGAATGTGTCTATTTTTGAAGTTGAATGGTTCCTGACTTTGAGTTCTCTTAGAAAAACTAGGTGTGATGTGATAATACGTTCAAAGGAGATTGCTTCACACCATTCCTTAGCTCTCGCATGCTAGGTATTTGATCAAATGCTTTAGAAAATTTTTATTATTATTATTTCTTTTATTTGAATTTCATACATACAGGTTCTCATTATTGACGCATTAGAAAATGTGATTATGAGGTTGGCTTCATACATCTTTCTCTTCTTGAAGCATTAGACATAAATTTGATTTCTTTTACTTGGTATTCAAAAGGGTGTTTGCCCTCAAATTTACTTTATTATTCTACGGATGTTTTTTTTTATAAACTCAAGCCAAGTGATGATGGGTTCTCACTTTTTTTTTTTTATAAAAATAGTAGCATTCTATTGTTGAGACTTGTTGAAACTGAAATCTATGAGCAAAAAAAAAAAAGTGTTGTCTCTCTTAGGAAAAGGGCTTACTGAACACTGCGACATTTCTTTGTTTTAAAGCCTTTTTGTGAATGCATGAGTTGTCGTCAAAGTTATTTAGGAATATTTAGGGATAGTTCGCATCCAAAATTGTGTTCCGGCGCCATCCATCAATTAAGATTCATGAACTTGTCGGAAACTTTGTTTTGACCGACATGAATGAATCTTGTATAAATTGTGTTCGGCTTTGCATTTGCTATTAGAATGGTAGAGAAGGTGGGCTGATTTCTCTTCTTTTTAATGAAATGAGTGCAGATTTTACTTGTTTCTAATTCCCAAACTGATGTAGGTATGAAACGAGTGCAGTTTTTTTCAATGTTTCTAGCTTCCAAATTGCCGTGGGTAAGAAATACACGCAGATTTTTAATATTTCTAGCCTCCGGATCGCTGTAGGAATGAGATATGTGCAAAATTATATTGTTTTGGGTCTCTAAATTGTGTTGGGGACAAACCATATGCAGAATTCTATTTATTTAGGTTCCAAATAGCATTGGGAAGCAAAGCATATGCAGTTTTTTTTGGTTGTTTTAGCCTCTAAACTATTTTGGGGGCAAGCCAAATACAAAATTTCAATTACTTCATGTTCCAAATTTATTTGTAAATAAGTTAGACACATATTTCCACTTGCTTTATGCCTCAAACCATTTTAATAGACAAAATCGAGTATTTGTTTGGTCTCTTGGAGCTATAATTGGTTAAGGAAGCTTCATGTGTTTAAGCCAATGGTTTCATTAGTAGAGTTTGGAGATAATATCAAGTGACCATGAGTTTTGTATTTTCTTTTCGTCGCCATGAGAGCATAGCATTAGTTTTTGGGTGTTGGGACAATGGTCGATGCTGTGAGAACATGAATTTCATTATATGGCAAAGTAATCTAAAGCATGAATTATCATAGACTTTGTTGTTTTCCGAATTACATAGTTGCAAGTCTCTTTTGGATATTTGTTGATACATGTTATATGAGATTTGCTCCGTGTTAGAAAATGTTTCAAAGGCCATTTCTTTTGTTCAAATTCCTATGCATATAGTTTGTGTTGGGGTATCGTTTTTTTTAGAAAATGTTGTTTTATGGTTGAAGTTGGTTTCATTTCAAAAAAAAAAATGGTTTTGTAAAAGGTTTTATGAGTTTGTTCAAACGAGGGGTTTCATGAGTGTCTTTATGAGTTGAAAGTTTTAGGATTGTTTTGTTTTGAGGGAGTTTGCGAATGGGTCTATGGTTGAGAGCTTTGCAAGCCATTTTTGCATTGCATAGATTCGTGATAAGCTTTGTGAATGAAAGTTTTACATGAGTTATTTTAGTAATGAGTTTTTGTGATTTTGACTTGTGCATGTTCCCTTGATGGAAGGCTCTATAGTGCCTATCCATTAAGGAAAACCTCCACAAGTCTACCCCACTTCAAATGAAAGGTGAGACACTTGATTGTGGGTTGTTTTGGGTAGAATTTTATGTCAAACGAGGGACTTTAGTAGAGGATTTTGTAGAGTTCTAGTATCAAAACAAAAATGAAAAGAGGAAATTTTTGGGTAGATAGCTTTTGGGAGGTTTTGCTTAGTAGTTTATTTGAAGGTTCTTGCAAGTCATGTTGGGTTTGGTTAGACTTATGTGGTGAGTCCCCTTAATGTCTTTTGGAGGTGATTAATGCTTTGTCATTTGAGTTAAATTGTCATAAGGTCTATTTCAAAAATGAGTCATTAGGATTTGAAACATTAGAAAGCTTTGTGTTGGAAAATCTCTAAGTGCCTTTTTGGGAGTAAGATAGTTCTTACTCGCTTGAGTTAGATCCCTTTAGTGCTAGTTTCTAAAAGAAGAAATATAGAATTTTTGGGATGAGTGCAAAACCATAGAAAATCTAGGCTTAAGTCTGGCCTTAGAAGTACACCTCCCTTAGTGGATTTAGCCTTTGGTTTAAGGTATGTTGGGAATAGTCGAGTCAAACGTATCGAGTGCCTCATTTGGAGTGGGAACAGCAAAGGGCATTGTTGCTGTTATAGGATGCACTTGACTTCTACGAAGTGTATCTAATAACAATAATGCCTACACCCCTTTTTTTTTTTATTCGATTTCACGTTGTTTTCTCCGCCGTTTCTTTTATGTTTTTTTGGTGCCACGCGCTTACAAAATGAGGACTTAAAAATACAAATAGCCCAACAACTAATAAAAAGGTACGTTCTTTCTCTTTTATGCATTTTTCTTATTTCATATTATTGTTTTCTTATAGAACTGCTCTAATACCTGTCTTTCTTTTGTGCTGCGAGGTACCTTTTGAAAAGCAACGGATAATGAACACTTGGAGCTGGAGCTAGGACAATGGGATCCAAGCATCAGTCGTCCCTACCCATCTGGTAGGGGCGCTACGGGCGGAACCACCGGGTCGTAGCCCCCGGTGCTGTAAGTTTACTAAAACTTAGAAAACCTTTAGGGGCCTAGATGATTGTGCGCCTCCCACCCTTAGGTCCTTAGAAACTTCAATTATATATTTAGGATTGCTTTTACTTTTTTTTTTAGATCCCTAAAACCTTGTGACATCCGTATAGAAGTCTTAGGAAGTAGAAGAGAACGACACTTTTAATCCCACAACATTAGTGACACCTAAGGACAAAAATTAAGGACCGAGTCTTAGAAAACATAGACTTAGGGTGCATGTTCCTTATAGGATAGAGACTTTAAAATAAAAACCTAGTGACACGTTTTCCTAGATTTGGACTTTTCTTTTCTTAATTCATTAATAATCAATTAACCAATTTTAACCTAATTTCTAAAACTCATTAAAACATTTAATCCTTAATCAATTTATTATTAACCTTTATAATTATTGAATTCTAAGTCTAAGAATGTAAATCTAAATTAATTCTAACTAATCTAATAATTAACTTCTAACCCACCTAAAATCTAAAAGAAGTAGATTTAATTAGGAAATCAAATACTAAATTAAAATCCATTAGGATAATACACTTCTAAATATCAAACTTTAGAAAAACCTCTAAAATCAATCAACAAACTTGATTAATAAATGACTAATACACCCTTTTCTTTCCTTTTAACAACAAACTACAATAACCCAACAAAGTTAATTATCACTGGGTAACCCAGGCCTACGAGGCTATTAAGTTAGCCCCAAGGAGGGTGAAATAAACCTCACGGCCTCGGTGTGAAACAAAGGTGATAGTTAATTAAACATTAAAAATAAAACATCCCTAAAACCAATCCTAAAACACTAATACTTGAACTTTAACCAAATTCTTTCCTTTGCCCTTCTTAACAAATAAAGAAAAATACATACAACTCTAACTAAATCATCCTATATAGGACCTACCAAAACTACACAGCCGACACACACACATAGATGAGTTTGCTAGGACACGACTATTAGCTTTAGGTTAGGCTGTTGTGCTGCTTTACTTTTCTGTACTTTGTTGTGACGCTCTGCATGTGACCTGTGTGCTGGTTGTTGTTTTTGCTACCTGTTGTAGCTTTTCTGCTGTGTTGTTTTCGTACTGCTTTCTCTTAGCTTTTCTTGCTGCACTGTGGTTGTGACGTTAGAATACCCATAGGTTAGGCACGCTTTTTTATACTAATGCTGTCTTCCTGCAGGTGGCCGTGCTTATACAGCGCTAAAAAGGGGGCTAAAATTAATAATAATAAATGTATAACTGCTTTAGGTACCTGCTTCAGCTGCTTAGCCCCCAATAATCAAAGCACGGCCAAGTGTGATTTATTTTTCAGCATTTTCATATATATAACTGCTTGGATGAGTTTTTATTATAAACTGCTTAGGATAACCCCTGCAGGAGAGTCTAGATTTTTCCATTTTTCATACATGTAATGTATTTGATAGTATTTTTGTGAAAATCATTAAAATGGGGCATTTTAAATGAGTAGGAGTCCAAAGGGAAAAGTAAACCCCTACAGGGGGTTTCCTTTTTCATTTGGGCATCCTTTTGGAGCATTCACTACAAGGGGCCGGAAGGAAAGAAGATGATCCAAAGACGAATCAAGGAAGTGGAGAAGAAGACTGAAGATGTAAAATGCCTCATTTTAAAGATTTGCGTCATTTCCGGGTTGTTGTCGGTGGAGTCCGGCCACCTTTACTTACTGTACTCTGTGATGTAATATTGTATGGCACTTGCCATGGACACTCTTTTTCGTGGGATTTATTTCTGTGTTGTGATTTACTTACTTTGTTTGCGCAGTAGAACCGGCATGCTTTTTATAGGTTTCTTTCTTGCATGTGCTTGTGTCTGACCGTTAGACTCTTTAGGGATAAAATTTTTATACTCGTAATTATTAAATCAAAAATTTTAAGATTAATTCACATAGAAACATAACGATTCTAGGAAATAGCCGGAATCGTCCGGGGTGGCATGCACGCATTCTCTCACCTATTAGACAAATTTCCCCGCCTGCGGGTAGAGTCCGGATAATCTGGCCTATGAGGATGAAGTGCCGGACCTGGGAAAATTTAGTCATTCAAAAATTATTTTTTATAAAGCCTTTTTAAAATTCATACATATCTGATTTGGAGACTTTAACCAGCATAAATTGCATTAGTAACTAATTAAAATTAACATTTAATTGCTTAGTTTTAGGAGCATTATACCACTCATAAGTGTGGGATCAATTAGG
The DNA here is from genome assembly GCA_022539455.1 of Dendrobium nobile. NCBI lineage: Eukaryota > Viridiplantae > Streptophyta > Magnoliopsida > Asparagales > Orchidaceae > Dendrobium > Dendrobium nobile. Next base: position 70,037,047 of record CM039733.1, read on the forward strand.
GATTTTTTTTAGTTGTCGATCCCAATTTCAGTGTCTAAACTACCCACCCATCTCTCATACAGACCGGATAGCATGGATTTTACACGATTAGGAGGTTTTAGCTGGCTTCCTTTGTCAGACAAGGAATAAGTCCAGATTGCATTAGCTAGGTCATAGATGTTAGTGTTGTGTGTGCAACACTACATCTTTTATAGATTTAGGGTCTAAAGGTGAGGGATACGAGTGTATTCCTACACACCTTAATGGTGGGTGAGTTTTTCCATCCTTTCGGAAGCTATAAATCCTACCCATCCGTGTCACACAGATGACGCCACCTCCCTCTTTCTCTTGTGCATGCTGAGTGCGTTGTCCCTCTTTCTTTTCTCCAGTTTTCTCTTCTTCAGACCGACCGGATGTTGACTGAACCTTGTATGACTGATCGAGCCAAGTTGGGACATTCCCCTTTGATTAGGAAACCTAGAAATCCCCTTGCACTAAATCCATTAGAGGAGATAATCTAACATCCTTAATCGAGAGTTTTCTTAGACCGAGGTATAAGATGTAATTAACTACGGGGGCTTGCGCCCGTAGGAAACCGATCCCCACAATCAAATAAACCTCATTCGAGCTGATGTATCGAATGGGGGAAATCTCGTGAATTTAGGGTTATAGATATTATTATCCATCGAGGTGCGTATGTGAAAACCCGCTATCCTCCATGACTAATCGTATCTATAACTCCATCTGCTCTTCCATCGGCCTGCTTGTGCCGAGTGTAAAGACCTACGACCATTTTATCCTACGGGATAGTGTGATCGTACTCTTTGCATTCGAACCACACGAACAGAATCCTTTCGGAGACCCACAGATTTCTGGCGACCACGGTGGGACAGGTTTCTCTCTCCATCTTCGGATGTTAAATTATCTTTTCTTGTGTGCACTCCGGGTTTAGTGTTCTTTAGTTAGGTTCTTCCTCTTCTAGCCTTTATAGGCTATTCCGTCCCTTTCTTTCTCGTTCCTTCCGATGGTTTTGTTTTACGCTAATTGTTACAGTTTGTGTTCAACAGACAGTGCAATGGCGTATTCCGGTCCGTCCGTTACCTTTTGTTTTGGCTCTGACTCACGGGTGACACTCCCTGAGTCCCTGTTGACGAGCCCACCGGCGGGGGGGATCACCTTTGGATCCTTCACTGATTCGGCGTACGTCACCCTTGGCGGGCCGACCCCCTCCGAGGCTGCCGCATTCTCTCCCCCTCAAAGGAGAGGACGCGCAGCTATGAGACCTTTTGGACGACCAGTTGCTCGGCAGCCTGCCCGGGCACCCGCTCGTCCCGTTCTCGTCCGTGCGCAGCCAGTGCGCCCCGTGGTTAGGCAGCCAGTGCCTAGGCCACTTCCTGTTCACCCTGTTCGTACAGCAGTCAGGCGGCCAGCGCCTGTCGCTCCTGTTGTTCGAGTGGCCCCGGCCCCTCAGCGCCGGCAGCCAGTAGTAGTTCCTTTACCAGTTGTTCCGGTAGAGGTTACTCGCGCTCGAGTTTCCCCTCCTCCTTCCTCTTCGAGGAAGAGGGTGGCTCAGGCCGAGCTTCCTCCACCGCCTACTCGTCGGGTTTCTGTTTTCACCCGGTTGTCTCACCCTGAGATTGCCGAGGAGACCCCGACACCCCCTCAGTCAGTAGTTCCTGTTCCTCCAGTACAGTCTGTGGGTACTGATGTAGCTTCTTCCTCCACCTCCGGCCTTGGGAGAAGGGCTAGGAGGAATAGGAACAGGAGATTACGATTAGCGGCATCCGATGCAGCAGTTCAGAGGATGGCAGATTCTGTGGCTCACCAGGAGCCAATTCAACAGAGGATGGTTCCCTTGCAGCGGGAGCCACGCAGACGTGTAGTTACCCCAGTTCCTGATGTTGTAGTCGCCCCTGAGATCGACGCAGTCCAGGGAGGACGCTTTTCCCCTCTAGTGCATAGTGGTGATGAGGAGGACGCTGCCCACATTGCAGCAGCCCCTCCTGTCCCCACTACTCTTCCTCGCGCTCGAGTCCCCAGGGATACTGTCACTCGGACCCTCACTCAGAGGATCCGAAGCATTATCCGTTCAGCGCGCGGTAGAGGGCGTGTTAGTGAGGAGAGGTTACTCCATCAGATCTCTCAGGTGCATTCTCAGTTGCAGCGACAGACAGTCAGACAGAGTTACCGGTGGCAGAGAGGACAGCCACCACGGCAGCAGACCAGAGTTGTTCCCACTGATAGACCTCAGACAGGTGCCCCTGCTGTCGGACGACGCCCTCGCCGTCATGGACGTCGCCCACAGTTAGAGCCTGTCCGACCTTAGCTTGGATCAGTTGTAGTTGCCCCCTCCACTCAGTTAGACGTTCCTACCGGGTCCCATCGTAGTAAATGGGTTTGGAGACGTCGGCAGGTGGATGAACCTGTTGAGATAGAGCAGACTGTTGGTACGATTCGTAGAGTTGACACAGTCCCTTCAGTGTCAGTACCAGTTCAGATGGATGTTGATGCAGTAGATGTTGATAGTAGTGCCCCGGCTCGAGTGGAGCCAGTTGTTGCTTCTAGTCCCCTTAGGATTTCTTTTCCTATGGGTCCGTACATAGATGCCCTTTGTCAGACCCTCTCCGATGATGACTTGCTTACAGAGGAGTCAGATGAAGACATTCCCGTTCACCGTGTCTGTGTTGTCACGAGACGAGGCACGTCAGATGAGCAGCATGAACAGTACGATGATTTAGAGGAGCAAGGGGAAGCTGATGTACCTTCCACCTCAGCACAGGGTGGACCTCCCCGTTCAGTAGACACGGATGTCACAGTCTTGCAGTTACAGACTCAGATGGCAGAGATGGCTAGAGCCATGGCGGCGATGACCGCCCAGTTGACGGCGTTGGGGGCTACACCCCATGTCATGGATGTAGGTACTCCTACTACATCCAGGGACGAGCCAGTTGCACCACAGTCATCAGCCCCAGAGCCTGTTAGAGCTGACAGAGTCCAGAGGACAGTTCCGATGTCTCCACCAGCAGTACAGTTGTGTGCACCAGTCCAAAGTCAGTCAGTTCAGCTGTCCCCCGTTCAGATTCAGGATATGATTGCACAGAGGGTTGATCAGGCCATAGCTTCCAGGAAGTTTGGAGATTCCGTTAGTAGAGGTCGCCCTTACCCTGTAGAGTATGAGCGGGAATCTTACCCCGCTGGTTTTGTTCCTCCCCGTTTCCGAGTGTTTGATGGGTTTGGAAACCCAAGACAACATGTGGCTCAGTATCGGGCCATATGTTGTAACATTGGAGGAAATGATGCTTTGATGCTTAGATTGTTTATTAGTAGTTTAGGGGGAGTGGCATTTGAGTGATATGCCGATCTCCCTAACGATTCAGTTCACACTTTTGCTGAGATGGAGCAGCTATTTGTTCAGAGGTTCATTAGTACAGAGCATAGAGTGACTGTTGGTGAGTTGGTAGTGACCAGACAGCGTCCCCACGAGTCTCTGCCTAACTATATTGTTAGGTGGAGAAACCTTAGTCTTCAGTGTGAACCTCAACTGCAAGAGCAGCATGCAGTTGTGATTCTGTTGAAGAACATAGATGGTCCTATCGCTCCGTACCTGAAGGGTTTCAGCATTCGAACCTTTCAGAAGTTGTTAACCAAAGTCACTAGCCTACAGGACAGCATACCCAGTACAGTCCCTCCTAAGACTGAGAGTCAACCCATCCGTAGACCTCAGCGTTTGGAGTTTTCTAGGGCACCACCTCCTAGGAAGGGGGAAGTGCATAGTACTTCTGATGCTCATGATAAGGGCAAGAGGCCCATGGTTGGTTCAGTACCGCAGCGTCCACCACCACCACGTCCTCAGTTTCAGCCCCGACCTCAGTTACCACCACCAGTACAGCCACCTGTTCAGTTTCAGCCACGACCACAGAGTCAGCAGCTTAGACCCTCCTATAGGACTCCAGAGAGTCAGCAGTTCCTACAGGAGAAGCTTAACAAGGAATATCCCTTTGAAAGGGAGAGTATAAAAAAGATTTTTAAATTCCTTGTTAAGAAAGATATTTTGAGATTTCCATTCAATAAGAAGCCAGGAGAAGAGGGGCAAACAGATCATCCACTTTATTGCCCTTTTCATCGCCATATTGGACACGTTCTTGAAGATTGCTATGTGTTCAAAGACAAAGTAGAGAGTCTTATGGCAAATGGTGAGATTCACTTGCAGGAAAGTGATTTGATACATCCTCAAGGAAAGGTGGCCCAGATAGTTCAGATGATTACTAGCTCCAGTTAGTGTGACAGTCAGTGTGGTGTTCAGAGCAGTGACAGTAGAGTACCTCTTAGTTCTGGGGGAGAGTGGCAGCTTTCACTTTCTCGCAAGACAAGAGGTATGATCAGACGAGCAGTTCAGAGTCCAGAGGCAGTTGAGAGGAGGCCCCCACAGGCCAAGTCGACAGTTGCCAGCCCAGTTGTTTTGCCAGTTTCTTTTTCTACTTCTTCTGTTGTAGTGCCTACTGAGCACATTTCTACTACTTCTACTTGTACTAGAAAGATGTATGAGAGAGATAAATTTGTTGTAACTTTTGAGGGGAAGACAGGATCTCTTCCAGCACTTACGCTGAAGGATTTTGTTCTCCCTTCAACTGATGATGAATTAATGGAAGAAAATGATTCTGGCTACTTTTGGTGTCTTTCTCCTTTTAGTTATACTTTTTCTAGCACTCGTTCTTCTTCTGTTCTATTTATTTCTGAGAATAATAGTGATCCCTCTTTTGGAGAAGAAATTGAGTGCGAGGAAGAGCCTGTGTTTGCTATTCCTGAGGGAGGTTGTTACATGGATTCTGAAGATGAATTCGAGAACACTCCTCAATCACTTTTTGTTGAACCAACACAAGCCATATCACCCGAACCAAATGAGTCCTCTATTGAATCTGATTCAATATGAGAGATACAGTTGCGTTCAGGTAAGGTTCTTCCGCCTAAAATGGCTAAAAATAATAAAGAAAATAATAGAAACATCATTACCCAACAGGATGATCCTATCCTTCCTCCTCCAACACCGGCTAAGGAGAAGGGAAAAGGCCCTCAATTGGATGTTGATTACAATGTGTTGGCTCATTTGAGAAAGATTCCTTCTCTTCTTAGTGTGTACGATGCACTTATGATGTCTTCCGACTTGAGAGAGACTTTGGTGAAAGCTTTGCTTGAACCAGAGTCTTATCAAGCCTTCTTTGCCACTGAGTCAGTTAAGGATGCATGCTATTTGAGAGAGATGCCATGCATTACCTTTTCAGACCAGGATCTTCTTTTAGGGACTCCTGATCACAACCGTCCCTTGTACGTCACCACTGAAGTAAATGGTTATGAGTTGAACAGGGTCCTCATTGACCAAGGAGCTTCGGTTAATATCCTTAATCATGCCACCCTGCAAAGCCTCTCCCTTGGACATTTGAAACTGACTTCAGACAAGATTATACTGAAAGGTTTCAATGATCAAGGTCAGCGAGCTCTAGGTTCCATCACTTTGCCTTTGCGTTTTGGAGATCTTTTGACTGAGGCAAAATTCCATGTTATTGAAGCAGATATCTCATACAAGGCTCTCTTAGGAAGGCCTTGGATACATGAATATGGAATGGTGCCCTCTACACTGCACCAGTGCATGAAGTATATGAGGAATGATGTAGAGTTTTCCATTCCTGGAGATACTCAACCATTTGCCGTGCACGAGATCTCTGTCTACGATGATGCCGAGCATTACATGCCTCGGAAAGCTCGTAGACCTCCTCCTGTCCAGTCACCAGTGATACCCACTAGTATTGTACAGGGTCCTATGCAGTCACTTGCACAGGGTCCTATACAACCACTAGCACAGGGCCCATCACAGGTTGGGATTGGAGCAGATGTTTCCACTGAAGACTTGGATGAATCTTTACGGTTTGTACTCAGGCGCGATGTTCCCCCTGGTAGAGGTAGAGGATTGCGTGGTAGAGGTCGAGGTAGAGAGTCAGTTCGCCCTCCGAGGAACTTTGATACTCGAATACCTCCTCCTTCGCACTTGTACACTTCCCCTTTGATTGTTGAGTCTGACTCTGATGATGAGATGATTGATGTTCCTCGTCACTCAGTTCCTTCGCCTGCCTTTAGTGTCGATCACAATTCTTATCCCACATTTCATAGAAGTTTGATACCTCAGGGTGGTTTAGTTGTTGATAGTGATTCAGATGACGACGGAGATGTCGGACGTCAGACCACTAGCCAACAATCCCTTTCTCGCCAGATGTACGGGATGAGAATTGAGGAATCTCCTCCTCAACCTTCCCCTACACCTTTCGCCAGTGTTCGTGGTGCAATACCCTTAGATAGGCGCTCTGTACAAGAGCTGCACACTCTCTATGTGCCAGCACAATCTGCTTGGCATGCATCGTTGTTCCATAGTGTCGGTGTCCCACAGAGTACTGACATACAGGATCCTGTAGAATCCACTGTGGACGATGAGATCATGCCAGTTCTCCGGTACTTTTCCCCTGCTGTTGATAACTTTATTGAGCGAGGTCTTGTCCCTTCAACTTGGTCAGGTAGACAGGCCCAACAGCAAGCCCGTATTTGGCGAACTGATTTTCCTCGAACTGGGCAAGGTATAGGCTATTCTTAAGAAGATCAGTCCCCTTCCGCCAGCATTCGGGTTGTCTCTCATTCTTATCCGGTTGTTTCCATCTCCGATGATGAAGACCCAGAGGAGAATGAGGACAGGGTCCTTGAAGCCCCACGTGAATTCGAAGATGGCGCCAGTTCTGCCATGGACGAATTGTGCGAGATCAATTTGGGCACTGAATCGGATCCTCGGCCTATCTTTTATAGCGCTTTGTTATCCGAATCAGAGGCTCAAGAGTATGTTGCACTCATTTCTGAGTTTAGAGACTGCTTTGCCTGGAACTACACAGAGATGCCCGGTTTAGATCCAGAAGTAGCAGTTCATAAGTTAGCTATTAGTCCCGATGTAGTCCCTGTTAAGCAGTCACCTCGTCGGATGAGATTAGAGATTGAACAACAGGTGATAGCCGAGACTAAGAAGCTTATAGAAGCTGGTTTTGTTCGTGAAGAGAAGTATCTCACTTGGCTTGCCAATGTTGTTCCAGTCCGGAAGAAGAATGGTCAGATCCGTGTCTGTATTGACTTCCGTGATTTGAATAAGGCATGTCCTAAGGACGATTTCCCTCTTCCTATCCCGGAACTTATGGTTGATATCGCTTCGTCCCATAGCATTTTCTCCTTCATGGATGGTTCATCTGGTTACAATCAGATAAAGATGGCCCCTGAAGATGAGAAATTCACTGCCTTTCGCACCCCCATCGGTGTGTTTTGTTACAAGGTAATGCCCTTTGGCCTCAAGAATGCCGGGGCCACTTATCAACGTGCCATGACAGTCATTTTTGATGAGTTGATTCATGAGCAAGTTGAATGCTATGTGGATGATTTAGTGGTCAAAAGCAAGGTCCGTAGTGATCACCTCCGAGACCTACGAATCGTTTTTGAGCGCTTAAGAAAGCATGATTTGAAGATGAATCCCCTAAAGTGTGCATTTGGAGTTAGTGCGGGAAAGTTTCTTGGTTTTATCGTCCGTTACCGTGGCATTGAGATTGACCCTTCCATGATCAAAGCCATAGTGGACTTGAAACCCCCTAGGAGTCTTACCCAGTTGAGGTCTTTTCAGGGTAAGCTTGCTTTCTTGCGGAGATTTATCTCCAATTTGGCCGGTAGATGCCATCCTTTTGCTGCTCTAGCAAAGAAGGATGCCCGCTTCCATTGGGATAAGAATTATCAGGAGGCCTTTGAGAGCATAAAGCGCTACCTGACGAATCCCCCAGTGTTGGCTGCACCCATCCCTGGTAAACCACTAATTCTTTACACTACTGCCTTGGATGAGTCGCTTGGTGCACTTTTAGCTCAAGAAAATGAGGAAGGCAAAGAGAACGCCTTGTACTACCTTAGCAGACGATTAATTCCTGCAGAGCTAAAATATCCGGCAATGGAAAAGCAGTGTTTAGCTTTGATCTTTGCTGTGCAAAAGCTTAGACACTACATGCTCTCACACAAGATCAGCTTAATTTCTCGAGTTAACCCTTTGCAATATCTGATGACCCGTCCGACTTTGTCAGGTCGTCTAGCACGTTGGTCCATGATTTTATTGCAGTTTGACATTACGTATGTCCCTCAGCGGGCCGTCAAAGGACAGGCTCTAGCTGACTTTCTTGCTTCTCACCCGATCCCTGCGGATTCTCCACTTAATGACGATTTGCCCGACGAATTAGTCATGAGTGTAGAAGAGCAGAAGTCCCCTACTTGGGAGTTTTACTTTGATGGAGCTTCTTCCATTAAATCACTACGTCCTTACGAAACTCCTGTTGTTAGGGTAGGTTTGGGTCTGGTTTTTGTGTCTCCTGAAGGCCACACCCTTCGTTATTCTTACAGTCTTTCTGAGCCTCGTACTAATAATGAAGCTGAGTACGAAGCCTTGATTATAGGACTCGAGTTGGCCATTCAGATGAGCATTGTGCGGGTTAAGATTTTTGGAGATTCTCAACTAATTATTAATCAAGTGGCCGGAATTTTCAAAGTTCTCAAACCTGAGCTTTTGCCTTACCACGATAGGGCAATGGAGCTCCTGTGTTTGATCCCTGAAGTAACTTTAGTTAGAGTCCCTCGATCTGAGAATGGTAGAGCGGATGCACTAGCTAAACTTACTAAGGAGTTAGCTGACCCTTCTGGAAATCCGGTGTCGATTGTTGTCCAGTACCGACAAGCTTTATGCCCCGCGGACTTGTCTTCTCCCAATCAGACCCTCGCAGTGTATGCTGTTGAGGAAGAGTCAGATTGGAGAGTCCCCTTTGTTGAGTACCTGAAGCGTGGTAAGCTTCCGGATGACCGCTCTCTTGCCGCTCAAATTAGAAAGAGAGCTCTGTCCTTCTCCTATGTAAATGAAACCCTGTACCGACGCTCTTTTGACCAGATGTGGTTGCGTTGCCTCAACAATGAGGAGGCTCGTAAAGTCATGGGCGAAGTACATGAGGGGCTTTGTGGTGCTCATCAGTCCGGACCTAAGATGAAGGTCAGAATTAAACGCCTGGGTTATTACTGGCCGACGATGATCCGTGATTGTATGGAGCACGCTAGGAAGTGTCACCAATGCCAGATTCATAACACTGTTATTCACCAACCTCCTAATCCGTTACACCCCACTGTGTCTTCCTGGCCTTTCGAGAGTTGGGGCACGGATGTAGTGGGTCCTATTGACCCTCCTTCCTCTAAGGGTCATAGGTTTATTCTGGCTGCTACTGATTACTTCTCTAAGTGGGCAGAAGCTATCCCGCTCAAAGAAGTCAAATCAGAAGATGTGATGCGCTTCTTCCGCGATCATGTTGTCTACCGTTTTGGTGTTCCGCGCCGTATAATTTCGGATAACGGCCCGTCTTTTAGAAGCACCAAGATTGCTAGATTTGCCCGCCGCCATAACATAAATTAGCGGTATTCCTCGATTTACTATCCTAGAGCTAATGGTTTGGCTGAAGCATTCAATAAGACCTTAGTCCAATTGATAAGGAAGATTCTTGTGGCAAATAAAAGAGAATGGCACGATAAATTACCTGAAGCATTATGGGCTTACAGGACTACATACCGTACTCCTACTCAGTATACGCCATATGCTTTAGCTTTTGGGGTTGAAGATGTCCTCCCACTAGAGGTTGAGCTCCCTTCGTTGCGTGTAGCAGTTAGCCATAATTTGTCTCGCGAGGATAATGCCCGACTACGGTTGGAAGAACTTGATGGTTTAGAAGAGCTCCGTTTGCAAGCTCATCAGAACCTTAAGTTGTACCAGGCCCGGATGGCCCAGGCCCATGACCGCCTCGTCCGACCCCGTGCTTTTCAGGTCGGTGAGTTAGTCCTTGTCTTGCGTAGGCCTATCATCTCGCGTCGTCGTCGAGGTGGTAAGTTCGAGCCCATTTGGGAAGGCCCATTTGTCGTAGAGCAAGTATACGAGGGTGGATCTTATTTGCTAGTCGATGTGAATGGTGTTCATCCCATGCCTGTCATTAATGGGCAGTACTTGAGAAAATACTACGCTTGAGTTTGCACATCGCAAGGGGCATCCCCCGCCACTTGTAAATATCCCTCTGTATAGATATAACTTTGAAAATTTTCTTGTACTTTTCGGCAGTCCGTGGCCACGACGATTTGTCCTCTACCACGTGATGTTCGTCATGCAAAGTATGAGATTGTCTTTAAAGGTTGTATGTAAATACGCCGTAGGGATGTTTGTGCTTACGTTCATATTCACTAATCACTTTGGTGTTGTTGCACAAGATTTTTCTTTTCAGTCCCCTCCGAGGGTTGACTTTCCCCAGTCTCACTTGTTATCTTCAAGGGTGGTCTGGGATATCAAAACTACTAACTTGAATCCCTTATGAAAGGTGATACCGGGTCCATCCTTGATCTATATTGGTCAAATGTGATGATGTTGATCCATTGTCACTTTGTGAATTTCTCTACAAATTTTTGTTGTTGCAATATTTCTCCCCCCAGTTTTACTCATGTGGCGAGTATGGCCTGGGTTACCAAAGCCAACAATTTTTCCCTCTTTATGTTCCAGTATGCTTGATCTATAATTGTGGAAATATATATATATATATATATATATATATATATATATATATATATATATATATATATATATATATATATATATATATATATATAATAAAAAGAGAGGGAAGCTCTTAGTTGAGAAAGAATCGGTAGCCCTTGTCACAGGTGGAACCCGGTTCTACACTCCAAGAGCTCTAAGTCCCTCCAAATTGCTTTCTTCTTCCCTCCTTGAAGCATGTTTAGTGATTGCTTAGGGGATGACTGGGTCCATTTCTTCCATTGTGACCACTAATTAATTGGACATTGTTCTCCCTTACTCGCGATGTGGTACATCTTACTCTAGATGTTAACATCATTTCCTAGTGGATTTTGATCTTCTAGAAGAAAGTCAATCCACTGCTTCTTTTAGTGACATAATTTCTCATGAAGATTTTATCCTTAGCTGCAAGAGCAGTCTTTTTTGGATACATAAATATTCCTTACACTTCTCACAGGGTCCCATCAGTTAGCATGGGTGTTACCACTGTGATTCCTTCAGTGATCATTGATCCTTAATATGATTGTGGTTCTTAGTGGCAAGTGTGTCCCCTTGTCCTTCTGTCGCTCTTTCCTTTGATATGAGATTATTCTTTATATTCGGTTGTTTATATGTTACTCCTTTTAGAGAGATATATATCAATCGATTACTTCATGTTGCATGATTTCAATTAACCTAAGAAAATTTTACTTGTATTTTAAATACTCATGGCCACGACGATTTGTCCTCTACCATGTGGTAACTAAGATATAAGATTGAGATTTCTTAGATGATGAATTACTTACCTCTCTGCTTTTTTTTTCACAGCACCACGCACATGTGCGTTGGGGGGTTGTTGAGTTTTCACTTTATCCTACTGACAGACCTATGGTCGGGTAGGAACTTCGCTGTTTCGGGGTCTATGGCCGAGCGGAGGTGCTTTCTCTTTCTCTTCACCGACAGACCCATGGTCGGGTGATTGTTGAGCTTACCTTTATTCTACCGACAGACCTATGGTCGGGTAGAGACTTTGCTGTCGGGCCTATGGCCGAGCAAGGGTGGATCTTTCCTCTTCATTCTATTGCCAGACCCATGGCTGGATAGATGTTGAGCTTCTCGTTTTGTCCCATCGACGGACCTATGGTCGGGTGGACATCGGGCTTTTGGTTGGTTACCCGACAGAGTCCCTGGGGGGTATACTTCACCACCTCTTCATTCCCCCTGTTTCCTTTTTTACCTGTTAGGGGGTTGTTGAGTTTTCGCTTTATCTTACCGACAGACCTATGGTCGGGTAGGAACCCTGCTGTTTCGGGGCCTATGGCCGAGCAAGGGTGTTTTTTTTTCTCTTCACCGACAGACCTATGGTCGGGTGACTGTTCTTCTACCGTCAGACCTATGGTCGGGTAGGAACCTCACTGTTTCGGGGCCTATGGCCGAGCGAGGCTGTTTCTTTTCCTCTTCACCGACAGACCTATGGTCGGGTGACTGTTCTTCTACCGTCAGACCTATGGTCGGGTAGGAACCTCACTGTTTCGGGGCCTATGGCCGAGCGAGGCTGTTTCTTTTCCTCTTCACCGACAGACCTATGGTCGGGTGACTGTTTTTCTACCGACAGACCTATGGTCGGGTAGGAATCTTGCTGTTTCGGGGCCTATGGCCGAGCGAGGGTGTTTCTTTTTCTCTTCACCGACAGACCTATGGTCGGGTGACTGTTCTTCTACCGCCAGACCTATGGTCGGGTAGAGATCTCGCTGTTTCAGGGCCTATGGCCGAGCGAGGGTACTCTCTTTCTTTACCGACAGACCTATGGTCGGTTAGGAACTTCGCTGTCTCGGGGCTTATGGCCGAGCGAGTGTACCTTTTCTTCTTTTCACCGACGGACCCAGGGTCGGGTGACCTTTCCTTTATGCTTTGTTTTACCGCCAGACCTATGGTCGGGTAGGGACTTTGCTGTTTCGGGGCCTATGGCCGGGCAAAGGTGCTTTCTTTGTCCTCATTTGCTGTTCCTGTAGTCAAGTGAATGTGGGACCCGTTCCTTTTCTCTATTCTGTTGATTGCGACGTGGTCAAGCAGATTGATGATTTTTCTACCTCCGATTGTTCTTCCTTATTTGTTTCTCATTGATTATTACTTGGCCATTTGATATTGCTTTCTAGTTATTATTGAATTCTTTTCTCCTCGTATCATCCTAGAGCTTTATCGTAGATGATCGTTGAATTCTACTTGGTTCTTCAAGATTCCATTCCTTCGCTCATGCGAATGTGAATTCTCTTTTCCCTACTCTCCCACTTTGGTCGGATAGTTGACTTGCTACCTCTCTTTAGTGGTTTGACTCTCATTAGTTGATTAGTTGATTGCATATCCTTAGTGAATCTCGTTGTCCGACCTAGAGTTGCATCTTCCTAGAGTTAGGAGGGTCAACGCCAACATATACGGTTCACTTGTTGTTCGCCGCATATGTTGGGGGTCCGTTTGTTGACCTCGTTTTTGGCTCGAGCGTGCTCAGGCACTTTCGACCGATCTAATCGAACCCCGTCGAGCCCGATTTGAGCTCGAATCGACTCGACTCGAGCTAGATCAGGCTCGAATGTGTTCGATTAGATTCAGTTATTTTGTTTTAGTCGCACCGTGTCTGATTCGATTCAAATTAATAATTATTCTAAATCCAATTTCATGCGATTAATTTCGTTGCGCCGCCTCGAGCCCTAATTGATTCGAATCAAGTCAAGTTTGGACTCGAACCTAGCCCGATCTTAGCCGTATTTAACCTGATTCATCTCAATTTGGTCCCATTAGGACCTATTTGACTTTCTAAGTTTTTTTTTTTTTTTTTTTTTTTGAATTATTTTTCCAGATTAGGAAATTTACTCAACAGCTTCGATCAAATGAAATCTTCTTTTCAGCCGGAATCACGCGCCTCAGTGATTTTCTACGATTCGGGCAGACATCGAGCAGTGTAGGAGCTTCTTCCGGGGTAGTTTCGAAGACCGAAATGAGAGACGATGGGAGGCGGGCTTCCTCTTTCGGCAAAGGAGTTCGATTTACTCGATATGAAAGCTCTCGGCTAGGGCATTGGGTGGGCTCTCTCTCAATTCTTCGCTCTCGCTCTCCCTCACGCACGAATCCCGGCTCTTCTTCTCGGTTTCGCCTGCCCAGATCGGAAGACCCCTGCTCCCTCCCTCTCGTCTCCGCACGCCAGGACCGAACCCGACGCCTCCATCCAGGCCAGACGCCCGTCGCTTGCTCTGCCGCCTGAACTCGTCCATACGAAGGAGACGAACCCCCTGTTCCGCCCCTCTTACCTGACCGAGCCAAGGAAGCATAACGACTTGCTTTAACTTAGCTTCTATTCTTTTCTTCTGCAGCAGGTACGCATCTCTTTGTTTCTTTTTTTTTTTTCTTTTTTTCATCCTGTTCTTCTTCTCCTTCTTTGTCCTCTTCTTGCTTGGTTATCTCCCACATCTCCTTGCTCAGATTTTCTTCAACCCTTGTTTTTTTTTTTTTTCTTTTAAAAAAATATGCATGGAAAGAGAAAAGCGTAACTTGAAGCCTCATAAGTTTTTTTTTTCTATGCCTTGAATAGAGCAGATTTTGTATTATATGTTCATTCATGGGTGTTATGACAAGATTTTGGGAGACAAACATTTCTCTGGTGTTGAGAATGTGTCTATTTTTGAAGTTGAATGGTTCCTGACTTTGAGTTCTCTTAGAAAAACTAGGTGTGATGTGATAATACGTTCAAAGGAGATTGCTTCACACCATTCCTTAGCTCTCGCATGCTAGGTATTTGATCAAATGCTTTAGAAAATTTTTATTATTATTATTTCTTTTATTTGAATTTCATACATACAGGTTCTCATTATTGACGCATTAGAAAATGTGATTATGAGGTTGGCTTCATACATCTTTCTCTTCTTGAAGCATTAGACATAAATTTGATTTCTTTTACTTGGTATTCAAAAGGGTGTTTGCCCTCAAATTTACTTTATTATTCTACGGATGTTTTTTTTTATAAACTCAAGCCAAGTGATGATGGGTTCTCACTTTTTTTTTTTATAAAAATAGTAGCATTCTATTGTTGAGACTTGTTGAAACTGAAATCTATGAGCAAAAAAAAAAAAAGTGTTGTCTCTCTTAGGAAAAGGGCTTACTGAACACTGCGACATTTCTTTGTTTTAAAGCCTTTTTGTGAATGCATGAGTTGTCGTCAAAGTTATTTAGGAATATTTAGGGATAGTTCGCATCCAAAATTGTGTTCCGGCGCCATCCATCAATTAAGATTCATGAACTTGTCGGAGACTTTGTTTTGACCGACATGAATGAATCTTGTATAAATTGTGTTCGGCTTTGCATTTGCTATTAGAATGGTAGAGAAGGTGGGCTGATTTCTCTTCTTTTTAATGAAATGAGTGCAGATTTTACTTGTTTCTAATTCCCAAACTGCTGTAGGTATGAAACGAGTGCAGTTTTTTTCAATGTTTCTAGCTTCCAAATTGCCGTGGGTAAGAAATACACGCAGATTTTTAATATTTCTAGCCTCCGGATCGCTGTAGGAATGAGATATGTGCAAAATTATATTGTTTTGGGTCTCTAAATTGTGTTGGGGACAAACCATATGCAGAATTCTATTTATTTAGGTTCCAAATAGCATTGGGAAGCAAAGCATATGCAGTTTTTTTTGGTTGTTTTAGCCTCTAAACTATTTTGGGGGCAAGCCAAATACAAAATTTCAATTACTTCATGTTCCAAATTTATTTGTAAATAAGTTAGACACATATTTCCACTTGCTTTATGCCTCAAACCATTTTAATAGACAAAATCGAGTATTTGTTTGGTCTCTTGGAGCTATAATTGGTTAAGGAAGCTTCATGTGTTTAAGCCAATGGTTTCATTAGTAGAGTTTGGAGATAATATCAAGTGACCATGAGTTTTGTATTTTCTTTTCGTCGCCATGAGAGCATAGCATTAGTTTTTGGGTGTTGGGACAATGGTCGATGCTGTGAGAACATGAATTTCATTATATGGCAAAGTAATCTAAAGCATGAATTATCATAGACTTTGTTGTTTTCCGAATTACATAGTTGCAAGTCTCTTTTGGATATTTGTTGATACATGTTATATGAGATTTGCTCCGTGTTAGAAAATGTTTCAAAGGCCATTTCTTTTGTTCAAATTCCTATGCATATAGTTTGTGTTGGGGTATCGTTTTTTTTAGAAAATGTTGTTTTATGGTTGAAGTTGGTTTCATTTCAAAAAAAAAAATGGTTTTGTAAAAGGTTTTATGAGTTTGTTCAAACGAGGGGTTTCATGAGTGTCTTTATGAGTTGAAAGTTTTAGGATTGTTTTGTTTTGAGGGAGTTTGCGAATGGGTCTATGGTTGAGAGCTTTGCAAGCCATTTTTGCATTGCATAGATTCGTGATAAGCTTTGTGAATGAAAGTTTTACATGAGTTATTTTAGTAATGAGTTTTTGTGATTTTGACTTGTGCATGTTCCCTTGATGGAAGGCTCTATAGTGCCTATCCATTAAGGAAAACCTCCACAAGTCTACCCCACTTCAAATGAAAGGTGAGACACTTGATTGTGGGTTGTTTTGGGTAGAATTTTATGTCAAACGAGGGACTTTAGTAGAGGATTTTGTAGAGTTCTAGTATCAAAACAAAAATGAAAAGAGGAAATTTTTGGGTAGATAGCTTTTGGGAGGTTTTGCTTAGTAGTTTATTTGAAGGTTCTTGCAAGTCATGTTGGGTTTGGTTAGACTTATGTGGTGAGTCCCCTTAATGTCTTTTGGAGGTGATTAATGCTTTGTCATTTGAGTTAAATTGTCATAAGGTCTATTTCAAAAATGAGTCATTAGGATTTGAAACATTAGAAAGCTTTGTGTTGGAAAATCTCTAAGTGCCTTTTTGGGAGTAAGATAGTTCTTACTCGCTTGAGTTAGATCCCTTTAGTGCTAGTTTCTAAAAGAAGAAATATAGAATTTTTGGGATGAGTGCAAAACCATAGAAAATCTAGGCTTAAGTCTGGCCTTAGAAGTACACCTCCCTTAGTGGATTTAGCCTTTGGTTTAAGGTATGTTGGGAATAGTCGAGTCAAACGTATCGAGTGCCTCATTTGGAGTGGGAACAGCAAAGGGCATTGTTGCTGTTATAGGATGCACTTGACTTCTACGAAGTGTATCTAATAACAATAATGCCTACACCCCTTTTTTTTTTTATTCGATTTCACGTTGTTTTCTCCGCCGTTTCTTTTATGTTTTTTTGGTGCCACGCGCTTACAAAATGAGGACTTAAAAATACAAATAGCCCAACAACTAATAAAAAGGTACGTTCTTTCTCTTTTATGCATTTTTCTTATTTCATATTATTGTTTTCTTATAGAACTGCTCTAATACCTGTCTTTCTTTTGTGCTGCGAGGTACCTTTTGAAAAGCAACGGATAATGAACACTTGGAGCTGGAGCTAGGACAATGGGATCCAAGCATCAGTCGTCCCTACCCATCTGGTAGGGGCGCTACGGGCGGAACCACCGGGTCGTAGCCCCCGGTGCTGTAAGTTTACTAAAACTTAGAAAACCTTTAGGGGCCTAGATGATTGTGCGCCTCCCACCCTTAGGTCCTTAGAAACTTCAATTATATATTTAGGATTGCTTTTACTTTTTTTTTTAGATCCCTAAAACCTTGTGACATCCGTATAGAAGTCTTAGGAAGTAGAAGAGAACGACACTTTTAATCCCACAACATTAGTGACACCTAAGGACAAAAATTAAGGACCGAGTCTTAGAAAACATAGACTTAGGGTGCATGTTCCTTATAGGATAGAGACTTTAAAATAAAAACCTAGTGACACGTTTTCCTAGATTTGGACTTTTCTTTTCTTAATTCATTAATAATCAATTAACCAATTTTAACCTAATTTCTAAAACTCATTAAAACATTTAATCCTTAATCAATTTATTATTAACCTTTATAATTATTGAATTCTAAGTCTAAGAATGTAAATCTAAATTAATTCTAACTAATCTAATAATTAACTTCTAACCCACCTAAAATCTAAAAGAAGTAGATTTAATTAGGAAATCAAATACTAAATTAAAATCCATTAGGATAATACACTTCTAAATATCAAACTTTAGAAAAACCTCTAAAATCAATCAACAAACTTGATTAATAAATGACTAATACACCCTTTTCTTTCCTTTTAACAACAAACTACAATAACCCAACAAAGTTAATTATCACTGGGTAACCCAGGCCTACGAGGCTATTAAGTTAGCCCCAAGGAGGGTGAAATAAACCTCACGGCCTCGGTGTGAAACAAAGGTGATAGTTAATTAAACATTAAAAATAAAACATCCCTAAAACCAATCCTAAAACACTAATACTTGAACTTTAACCAAATTCTTTCCTTTGCCCTTCTTAACAAATAAAGAAAAATACATACAACTCTAACTAAATCATCCTATATAGGACCTACCAAAACTACACAGCCGACACACACACATAGATGAGTTTGCTAGGACACGACTATTAGCTTTAGGTTAGGCTGTTGTGCTGCTTTACTTTTCTGTACTTTGTTGTGACGCTCTGCATGTGACCTGTGTGCTGGTTGTTGTTTTTGCTACCTGTTGTAGCTTTTCTGCTGTGTTGTTTTCGTACTGCTTTCTCTTAGCTTTTCTTGCTGCACTGTGGTTGTGACGTTAGAATACCCATAGGTTAGGCACGCTTTTTTATACTAATGCTGTCTTCCTGCAGGTGGCCGTGCTTATACAGCGCTAAAAAGGGGGCTAAAATTAATAATAATAAATGTATAACTGCTTTAGGTACCTGCTTCAGCTGCTTAGCCCCCAATAATCAAAGCACGGCCAAGTGTGATTTATTTTTCAGCATTTTCATATATATAACTGCTTGGATGAGTTTTTATTATAAACTGCTTAGGATAACCCCTGCAGGAGAGTCTAGATTTTTCCATTTTTCATACATGTAATGTATTTGATAGTATTTTTGTGAAAATCATTAAAATGGGGCATTTTAAATGAGTAGGAGTCCAAAGGGAAAAGTAAACCCCTACAGGGGGTTTCCTTTTTCATTTGGGCATCCTTTTGGAGCATTCACTACAAGGGGCCGGAAGGAAAGAAGATGATCCAAAGACGAATCAAGGAAGTGGAGAAGAAGACTGAAGATGTAAAATGCCTCATTTTAAAGATTTGCGTCATTTCCGGGTTGTTGTCGGTGGAGTCCGGCCACCTTTACTTACTGTACTCTGTGATGTAATATTGTATGGCACTTGCCATGGACACTCTTTTTCGTGGGATTTATTTCTGTGTTGTGATTTACTTACTTTGTTTGCGCAGTAGAACCGGCATGCTTTTTATAGGTTTCTTTCTTGCATGTGCTTGTGTCTGACCGTTAGACTCTTTAGGGATAAAATTTTTATACTCGTAATTATTAAATCAAAAATTTTAAGATTAATTCACATAGAAACATAACGATTCTAGGAAATAGCCGGAATCGTCCGGGGTGGCATGCACGCATTCTCTCACCTATTAGACAAATTTCCCCGCCTGCGGGTAGAGTCCGGATAATCTGGCCTATGAGGATGAAGTGCCGGACCTGGGAAAATTTAGTCATTCAAAAATTATTTTTTATAAAGCCTTTTTAAAATTCATACATATCTGATTTGGAGACTTTAACCAGCATAAATTGCATTAGTAACTAATTAAAATTAACATTTAATTGCTTAGTTTTAGGAGCATTATACCACTCATAAGTGTGGGATCAATTAGGGATTTTTTTTAGTTGTCGATCCCAATTTCAGTGTCTAAACTACCCACCCATCTCTCATACAGACCGGATAGCATGGATTTTACACGATTAGGAGGTTTTAGCTGGCTTCCTTTGTCAGACAAGGAATAAGTCCAGATTGCATTAGCTAGGTCATAGATGTTAGTGTTGTGTGTGCAACACTACATCTTTTATAGATTTAGGGTCTAAAGGTGAGGGATACGAGTGTATTCCTACACACCTTAATGGTGGGTGAGTTTTTCCATCCTTTCGGAAGCTATAAATCCTACCCATCCGTGTCACACAGATGACGCCACCTCCCTCTTTCTCTTGTGCATGCTGAGTGCGTTGTCCCTCTTTCTTTTCTCCAGTTTTCTCTTCTTCAGACCGACCGGATGTTGACTGAACCTTGTATGACTGATCGAGCCAAGTTGGGACATTCCCCTTTGATTAGGAAACCTAGAAATCCCCTTGCACTAAATCCATTAGAGGAGATAATCTAACATCCTTAATCGAGAGTTTTCTTAGACCGAGGTCTAAGATGTAATTAACTACGGGGGCTTGCGCCCGTAGGAAACCGATCCCCACAATCAAATAAACCTCATTCGAGCTGATGTATCGAATGGGGGAAATCTCGTGAATTTAGGGTTATAGATATTATTATCCATCGAGGTGCGTATGTGAAAACCCGCTATCCTCCATGACTAATCGTATCTATAACTCCATCTGCTCTTCCATCGGCCTGCTTGTGCCGAGTGTAAAGACCTACGACCATTTTATCCTACGGGATAGTGTGATCGTACTCTTTGCATTCGAACCACACGAACAGAATCCTTTCGGAGACCCACAATTGCATGTCTTACAAAGTTGTTAATCTACCTCTAATGAAACAAATTTTTGTTTTAGCATCATTTACCGATGCTGATCATAATAATAGTCTTCTAAGATTGTCTATCTTTCTATGAATGAAAAGTTATATTGATATATAATATTGTACCCAGACTATAATAAAATGAAAAATATGAAATATGTTAAAATTTTTGAAATTGAATTGAACTATAGCGCTTTGACATAGTGTTGGTGAGCACGGCGGCACTAGAAACTGTCACTAAGACGTTTGAGTCTCTGTTCTACAGTAACTTTAAATTTTACATGCAGCGCTGCGGTGCTGGGCTTTAGCGCTGCGGCGTTAGGCAACTAACAATATTTTTTTTTATTTTTTCTTATAAATATCTCTGCACTGCACCCTTACCCCGTCACTCGCTTGCTTTGTTGGGAAGAAACAAGAGAAGAAGAGGGAGAAAAGGGAGAGGAAGAAGAGGGAAGGAGGAGAGATTGGCGCAGCAGAGCACCATTAAAACATCACAATGCTATCTATTTGGCACCTTGTCTAACAGAGAGGACAACACCACAACACCACCATTTTAGTGTCGCAACGCTGTCAAGGAGAATTTTGCACTTATCAGTCTGTTTTCCAATTCAAACTAAAATTCCATTTCATGATTAAAAATGATTCTAAGCATTTACATAATTTTAAATAAATGGTAAATGAACTTGAAATTCTTATTAAGTCCAATTTAGGTAAGCTTTTATAAGTCGTTACACGCACACTATAAGTGACATGATATATTTTTAAATACATATTACTTCAGTGTAGCATTTCGTGTAATGCCTGAAATCTTATAAACAACGGTCATAAGGCCATTTTGAAGAGGAGGAGATGGAGAAATAAAGATAACTTTATGTACTCAAGTTTATTATAGTAAACTCATAGATTTTCTCTCTCTAGATTCCTTATTTTTCACTAGCATCTCTATCTATTGTCCCCCATTCTTCTAATTTTCTAAAACCTTATGAATCATATGGGTATTATTTAGGGCTGCAAGCGAACCAAACGTTCGACGAGCTACTCATTGTTCGGTTCGATTAAAGCTTGTTTGTGATCGTTTAATTAACTAAACAAACAAATTTGAACAATATTTTAAATACTCGATTCTTAAATAAACAAACTTGAACACTAATGTATTCGGCTCATTTAGGTTCACGAACAACATCATTTGAAGTTCGTGAACAAGCTCGACATTAACCTCGATAAGAAGCTTGATTCGTGTTCAATTTTGAACTCGTGAATAAGCTCGATACAAATAATTAATATTTGACTGTACACTTAATAAATATAAATAATCATTGCCTTTGTTACATAGACAATTGCTTTTATTATAAATGTGCTTGTTCATAAATATGTTCATGAACGCGTTTGTTTGATAATTAGAAAAAAATTGTTAAATATGTTCGCGAACAAGCTCGATAAACATTAAACGAACGAACATGAACTGTACATGAACCGAACATGAACACTCATTAACTTAAATGAACCAAACATGAACACAAACAATAAAGCTCGAACAAACATGAACCAAACTTGAACAAGCTGATATTAAATGAACACAAACATGAACACTCACATACTCGGCTCGGCTCGGTTCGTTTGCAGCCCTAGTATTATTCTAATCTCATCCACGTGCAATTTTTGATCTAAATATTTGAAAGGTGCAATGAGTGTAGATAGCTATCAAGAGTATGAAAGCAGATATTCAGAGTATGAAAATTATCCAAGTCCGTCCAAAAAATGCAATTGAGTATTTGCTTTCAAGAAAACTTCCTTAGCTCAAGGAACTCGTCAAATATGCATCCATCATAGCTAAAGCTTCGAAGAAAATTAGGAAAAGTCCATCATCCATATAGTTTAATCTAATCTGACAAACACATTTCTCTATTTTTTTTTAACAAACACATTTCTCTAAGAACTCTTCTTTGTTATTGTAAACACACATATATAATTGACACTATATGAAATCCACAACAATTGATTATTTCTAGAACCTTGAGCAAGACAAAGATGATAATGAGGGAATATGAGAGATCTACAAAACAAAGAGGATTGCTAAAGAAAGTAGAGAGATCCATGAGGCAGTGACAATCACGAGCAAGATGAAGAAAGCGGGGTTCAACGAGATCTCACATAATCATTCCTGGAAATGAAGATGATCTCAAGGAGTAAGATAGAAAACTTATGATCATGGCTCTTATTAGGGTTGTCAAAATCGGGTCACAGGTTGGGTTCAGATCTAACTTGGAATTGACTCGGCACTAGTTGACCCAACCCGAATCCGACCCGGTTTTGCATACAGGTCAGCTTTTTAATCAAAACCCGACACACGTGGGTTGCCAGGTTGACCCGACTCGACCCACAACAACCAAATTATCAGACGATGACAGCACTGCGATCAACTGCTCGGCGAGTTGGCGACGAACTAGGACTGTAAGGTTGCAAGTAGGGTGAGGCATCAGCGGCTTGGCGTGTTGCAGTCCATGACCCTTAGCCTAAGATTTTGATGATGACAAATAATGTCGATTGAATTTTCTCATTATTCATTGAATATTTTTAATGTTGCTCTTGTCTGTGAGTACTAATATTTTAGGGAGATCACATATTGCTCAAGACAATAGAAGACTCGAGACAGGGTAGAATAGGCTGAGAGAGGAACGTGATAAGAAGGGGAACTCTTGAGAGAGAGCTATTTGATGAGATTTTGGGTTTGTGAGAGGAAGGAGAAGGTGAGTTTGTAAGGGAGGAGTGTGAGGGGATCACACGGTTGCTCCAAGTCTGTTGTACGCTTGCTCCTCCTGTGGCCCGAAAAAATATTATGGGAGCTTTCTTAGGGGAGATCCTTCAAGGTTCATGTCCTCAAAGGTACTTTGCCTTCTCCAGGAGGGAGAAAAATGAGAAGGTTCGTTGCCGTCACCGGGAGGATGACATAGCGTTTGGTACTCCGCCACACCGGGGAAGGTGAAAGTGAGGTTGTGTAAAGGCTTCTCTTCCTTGTTGTGGGGGCAAAAAGATAATTACTTTTGAGTAGTGAAATTTCCGGAGTGGAGGACTGGGGAGTGGACGTAGGTCAAGTGACCGAACCATTATAAATCTTATGGTGTTATTTTTTCGTTTACTGCACTTTACTTATATTTTGCATCTTACATTTGTCATAACTGCTTGGTGAAGAATATATTCTAGATCTTTATTTTGTGATTTAAAAATTTCACCACTTACATTGCAATCATAATTTAATCATTCGTTTCCGCATCAAGTTAAGTTTTGTTTTAAAAAAAAAAAAATAGAACTCATGTTTAGGATTGTTTCTTTATTACAAAAAATTTCAATTCACCCCATTCTTGGTGCATCTCGTACTTTCACTGTGAGTCGTCGATGACGACACCTGCGACGGCGACCACTCAATGCGACAGCGGGCTTTCAGGACGAGACGTTAGGCCAGCGCGGATACTCAAAATGATGCGGGCAGCCGCGGTCAGCTCGGGCACTCGAAGCGACGGAGGGCAGTGAGGACACGACCGTGGGTAGACGCGGTCAGCGTTTTTTTCTCGGGTTAACCTGGGTTGAGTTCGGTTTGCATCCAACACGAAATTTTCGGGTCAGATTCGAGTCGAAATTTTGGATCGTGCCAAATATTATCACCCCTAGCTCTAATAGCACATTAGAAATCAATAAAAAACAACATATTCATTTTATTGAATTATGATGCTAGTAGAAATATTCATACATAAATAAAGGCAAGAGAATATCATATTAAGAGAATTACAATATTTACAGTGGTAAGGATGTATTAAAATAATAAGTAATATATATTGTTGATAAATATAAAGCATACATGATAGTAGTAATATGATATTATTACCATAAATGAGTGAAATACTAAGCATTTTTAGAGTGAATAAGAGCTTTACATTAGTCCCACATCTTTGTGGAAAAGATGTATAAGACAATAAAGCTATTTATATTCATAAATGCTTTGACATGTAGCACTTCCCATATTTTGGGACATTTAGGTCATTTAAGCAAACTCACGCACACAACGCATACACAAAGACTCGAACCCAAGACCTCTTAGTTGGAAGCATAAGCTCTCAACCAACAAGTCAAGGTGAGCTGTGTAGCACTTCCCATATGATTCAAGTAATGACTCAGCACAAGCATAGGTGATCAAATTGCATGACAAAAATATTTTAAATTAAACCATTTTACAAATGAATCCTTTTTTTTTTTTTAATCTATAGAAGGGATAAACCTTTCACTAAAGGAAAAATTTGTGGCTATTTAGTTGTTATTATAAATACCAGTCCTTACTTTCTTGTAAATTTTCTTTTTGAAGGGGGAATTCTGCAAAACATTATTGTGAAGTACATTCAATGTTTTGTAATTTCGTTTTGTTGTGGTGTTGATTTGTCATTTGATCGTTCAACAAACCATCAAGGAATGGGAGTACATAAAAATGTTTATCTTCTAACTTTACCAAACAGCTGGCTTGGTAGATAGGTAGTATGTCTCTCCAATCCCTAATTTTTTATTTTTTTTAAATAAGATTTAAATTTTGTTCCCTATCTGTTTCTTATTTTTTATTTATAAATATTTTTATTAAAATGGGAGTAAGTAAAATTTTGAGAAAGTAGAATGTAAATATTCTATTTCATCATATCAAAATCAATAATTTCAATTTTAAATGGTCATTCATGGCTTTCTTCATTTTTATTTTATTTTATTCAGATTATTTTAATGAGTACAATTTTTATTTTAAATTTAAGAAAAAATTATTAAAAATATTATAAAGGTTAGTGAAAAGGGGGATTTATATACATTCGGCAGAATTTTAATATATTTGTATATCTAATATGTAAATTTTTATAATTATTTATATAACATTTTAGTATCTATACATATATAAGTATTTCATTTCAGGTAAGTTAAGGAAAGTGATATTTTTAACGTGATTTAAAAATAAAAAATAGGGATTTTTACATACCTAACACTTAAAATAAGTCTATTTACATATCTAACACCCAAAATTTCCTATTTACCTATACACCACTTAAAAGCCCTAACACTCCTCAAAACTACCAATCCGTGTCCACTCCCGTCAAAACAAACCGCGAAGTGCGCGGGAAGCCCTGACTCGAGCATAGCACCTTCTTCTCTCGGTTTGAATCGCACAGTTCGCGAATCTCCTGCAGCTCGTCTTATCGTTTTGCGAATTCGACCGCGTCTTCTCTTCCTAGTGGCGACATAGGCGATCATTGCAAATTCGACCGCACGACGTCTTCTCATCCTAGTGGCGACACAGGCGATCATTCTCATTGGTATTTTCCTTCTCTAATTTTTGTTAACATTTTGTTGCTCTTTTCGAATTGCCGAGGCTGAGAAGTGGTAACACAGATTTTTTTTTTCTTTTTGGTGGAAACAGTTGCTCTTACTTAATCTGTGGTTTTGTTAATCTTTATCAGGAACACTAGCTTCAAGAAGTAATAACGAAAGCGTTCATGGCAAGGTAGGGAGGCTGGCGACACACGCGATCATTCTCATTAGGTATTTTCCTTTTCTAAATTTTGTTAACAATTTGTTGCTCTTTTTGAATTGGCAAGGTTGAGAAAAGGTAACATAGATTTTTTTTTTTTTTTTTTTGACGCCGATTGTGGGAACGCAGCGGTCGGGGAGCCCGATAATGAGCTCGATGCCGGTGTTTGAGAAGGCGCTGAGGATGGAGGGTTCGACGCCATAGAGCTTGATGCGGCCGACGTTGATGGAGCGAAGAAGAGGAGCGACTTTGTCTGGGGAGAGGAGGTTATTGCCGAGTAGGCCATAGTTGACGCCGACAAGGGAGGAGGAGGTGGCGAAATTTCACGAGCGAAAGGTAGACTCGGGACGGAGTTCTGACGGAGTGGTATTTTTGATGAAACATAGTGTATTTAGGTGGTAGGTATGTAAATAGTATACTTTGGGTGTTAGATAAATAAATATAATAGTTTGAAGTGTTATGTATGTAAAAATCCCTAAAAATATATTATACTAAGTAAATATGTAAATTTAGATGTTAAATATATAAATACTAATATGTAAAAAAAAAAGTTTGATCATGCACAAATATCAATGCAAATTGAAGTTGGAAACTTTCAATTCAGCACCAGAAGTTTTGAACATAGTTTTAAAAAAAACTTATAATAAAGTTGACATACCTAATGGCGCTAAAAGTGGTCTTATTCAGATCCAAATGGACTCGTATCAAGCATCTATAGCATTGCTGGAAACTTCATAACATCAATTAGAGGATCAAATAAACTTTGAATTTTGCATGCTTATGATCAAATCAGTTGTCTCAATGAGACGAATTCAAAGAGCTGAAGATTACTCTATTCTGACATCTTTAAGGCCCTAAATATTGAAAGAATGATCTATAATCAATCAAAATCAGACTAGTTATCTGATGAAGTGTTTCATATTTTGTCAATATTTATAAGCATGTTGCTCTCAAAAATTGATTAATAGGCCCCCAGATTTTACATGAATGACACTCTTAGCTTTAGATTTAAAAGATTTCAGAGTTTTGAAGTATCTCAGAGATCCTCCTGTGCACCATTGTTGGAAAACTACCCAACCGCCATCATCATACTAATGCCCAATTGTCGCCTTAGAACCTCCAACGTCAAATTGATGCCACCCAACCATTGCCAGCACAACCCAACCTTCATCATTAAACTACTGTCATTGGTTTCCGCTGGCATACCATTGTCGTGAAAATACGACCCAACCACCATCACAGAACCACCGCTTGACAACCACTATTAGACCGCGCCATTCGAACTCCACCATCAAATTACCAATGTTGACATTTGTTTATTGGATTGTTAATGCCCAACCACTATTATCAGATCACTATAATTTAGTAGCAGGTCGTAGTCCACCCTCGTACGAGAAAAATTATTATGTCCGGCATCCGGATTCGTCCGGAGGCGAATCCGGACGCGCCACGTCACCTGGACCCTGGTGCATTTGGGTGGGTCCGGGTGATGTGGCGCGTCCGAATTCGCCTCCGGATGGTTCGGACGCCGGACGTGATAATTCGCCCTCGCACGATCCCTGCTGTATTTGCTAGGGTTTTGAGGGAAATGGAGAAGTGACATGAGCCGCTGGATCAAAATTTATATAGGGTTAGATGGTCATTCCAGTCCCAAATAAATGATGAGAACGTATGGAGGCGGGCTCTGCTGGTGGAGCGACTCGTCTCTCATCTTTCCAGGAAGGAAGTTCGTTACAGCAGAACCACGAGCAGCAGGAGATTCTTCTTTTCTTCCCTGAACCTTACGAGTGCGAGAGAAGAAGAATAGAGAGATAGAGGCAGCCCCTTCTTCCTACGCGTGCTTCGGCGCCGGATCGAGAGGAGAGATTTGTGAGGGTTCGAGTGAGTAGCACTCGCGATCTTCTGGGAGCTGCTCCCTTGCGTGCATTGAAGGCAGAAAGGAAGAACCCGGTTATACTTTTTGCTTTCTCAGAGAAAGAAAACGTAAGATCACCAGCGCGAAATTACAGGTACGATTAGTGCTTAAACTTCCATTTGATGTAAAATTTCGTTAAGCGCAACCATTTCTTAAGAAAGCAACTATTTCAAAACTATCAGCCAACATTCCGAAGAATAATAGAAGAAGCAGAGCAACCATTCGGAAGATAGGATTCCTCAACTGTAATTAAGGTACATTTTCCTTCATTCATTTTCATGAATACATTTCATTATAAGCTCTTTAATTGCTAGCTACTATCACATTGCCATGATTGAAATAGCTAGGTTTAATCATTTATTTATATATTAATTTATGTTAACGATGATTACAATTTCTATTTCAGTTTTATGTTTCTATATTCTCTTTTAGCATGAAAGTTTTACATGCACATCGCCCTTTCTTTTAGCCCTGTTCTCATAAGATTATACAATGTTATACAAAATCTTTTTTGAATTAGACTGGTAGGGAAGAGAGCCAGGTTGATGGCTTATAGTTTCTCTATCATTGGAGTGCTGCTACTCTTCTTACAACTGCAGAAATTCAATAAAGTTGCCTCAGAATCAATGATTCCTTCACATTATTTCTTTGAGTTTGCTAGTTGAATAATAGGGATGACTTCCACCATCTTCTCTTTCATGTGCTTTCTTTCACATTTGACATAACCATTAACCATCCGGGTGTAGAAATAGGATAAATGATGGAGGTTGAAAGTTGAGATAAGATGAAATTATATTGAATATATAAACCTTCAATTATAAACATTTTGTCTCTCTATACAACAAGGAGCGACATCGATTCAACTTTTTCAAATAATTATTATTACTACAGAAAAATGTGCAATTTTCAACAAAAAATATGTTGGAAATCTAAGAATTTTTGCCAGTATTGATAATTTCCGGCGGAAATCAATCTGTCGTTGATATCTGCATAAGAAAACAAATTCAGGTGATTTGATTTCAGTTAAAAATATCACCGAATGATTTTCAATGGATTTCTGGTGGATTCTCTAAATATTTTGGTATAACGAAACCGTCTGAAATGTTAGGATTTCCAATGGCATGCGGACCGCGGTGGAAATTTCTGTAGGCCTTACTAGAGGAAGTTTCCGCAGGTAATGCTGATAGAATGTGACCGTCACAAATCATATCGGTATGATTCATAAAAAATCTAACGAAAACCTATAGCTCTGCAAAAAAAATGCACTCCACATAAATTCTCCTGTAAGAATCCACAAATAATTCAGCATACATATAAATGAAACCAATTAGTAAAATAGATAAACATAAATCCCCAAAGTACATTGTTCTAGATGCATTAAAAGAAAGTCAAAATTCATCAATTTTGAAACTACAACAAATCAACAATAAAATACAAGCATCCATGAGAAGCCTCTCTAAAACTAAGGCTCGCTTCTTAAAACAATTTTTTAGTACAAAATTTTTAATTTTTGTACTAGAAAGCAGCTTTAAGAAGTAGTAAGAAAGCCATCCCAAACGAAGCCTAAGTCTAATGCTGTTTCGTGCCCTCACTCTCCTCTTCCTTTGAAGTCTCCTGATCAAGAAAGTTCTTCCGGAATCTGCATAGCTTGTTAGGAGTGCTAGTCAAAATATGTGTGCATCATGCCGGTAGCCAGAGCTTTCTTTAAGCAATTTTGAGGTCATTATAATTTCAAATTATGATAATCCATACAATTTTATATCATTACAACTTCATATCTTGAACCTTAAAACATAATTGAAGCAAAATCTTAACATCTACAAGCTGTAGGCCATAAGATACCTCAAATAGTCAACAGGAAAATAAGAAGGAACTGATGAGGACATCGATCAGAAGTTCAAATATGTGTATTTGGTAAAAATAAAATACATATTTTTTTAAGCATTTTGGAAGAGGATTAGCTGAATCATAAGGCCATTATAAATTATAAATTAAAATTTATACTTCAATTATGGGCTATTTGTAAAGGCTATGTCATGAAAATAATTGTACGGCTGTGTTTGCAAAGTAGGAGTGCCATATCTATTTTTTCATGGGCCTGATCCATTTTTCTAGGCAAGTTAGGTTGGCCACTTGGATAGAAACTTTATGGGCTTAGCCCATTCCGGACTTTATAAACAACTACTTTGGGAGTGTGAGCTCAAACTGACAGATGAACATGACTAGAGAGGGCAATATGAGGTTCAGCTTAATGCATCTTCAAAAAGTCAAACATGCGTATGGTTCGCTCAAATCTTCCGCTATTTGCTTGCGGGTGAATAGTACGACGCCAATATCACATTGTTCACCTGCTATATGTTTTTTTTAATTCAAAAATTTGGTTATTAATTTTAAAATTTTAAGTATGAGAAAAAATATACTAGGAATATTCTCTTTTTGATATTAGAAAATAGAGTTTGATTGGAGACAAGCTACTGCATATTGATGCATTACTGTATTTTGGAGTGAAAAATGAGTTTTTCGATTGGAGACGCCTTTAGAGGCTCCTTGTCACACACAGTTCAGTTATTATTATCTTCTTGTTTTTAAAAGTTTCTAATTGAAAGCTGTTTTTAAAGAATCAGGCTTATTTGAGTGTGGTAGTTGTATTATAGAAAAATGTTATATATAAATTCATAAAAAATTTTAAAAAATATTTTTCTTGTAATAATTTTATAATTATCTTTACAAATAGTTATAATTGTCCAAATAGACCCTCAATGAAAGTCTAAGGCTTCATTTGGGATGACTTTCTTAATGCTTCTTAAAAGCAAATTTTTAGTTAAAAAATTAAAATTTTTGTATTAAAAACCCGCTTTATGAAGTAGCAAGAAAGAAGCTTATTTGAAAAACTCAAATGAGTTTGTACATTGGTATCACCAAAATTCTATCAAGCATACACTTTATTTAAAAAATATAGAACCAATACAAAGTTTAAAATTTGTAAAGAATCAATATGCAAGGAGATATTTATTAAAAAAATATATAAATTATCAATATACTAAAACATATAAGTAGTTGTACTTTAAATGAAGTTTTTTTTTTTTTTAACTTAACTATCTAATCAAATTTTTTGAGTTTTCAAAGGTTGAAATCATGATGCACTTTCATTGCCGACATTCAACAATTTCTCCTTAAAGTTAAACAATCCTAAAGTACAAGTCTTAAGCTTTATTTGGGACAATTTTCTTACTACTTTTTATATGAGCTTTGTTGCACAAATTTTTTTTGAAAGCGGTGAAAAAATTTGGTAGAGGGGATAATTACTGCTCATCAATTTGGTAGAGGGGATTAATAGCATATGAATTTAAGGGCTTATGTAGGGGTGTCAATCCGGGTCAACGGGTCGGGTTCGGGTCGAACTCGGAACTGTCCCGACACTATTTGGGTCAACCCGAACCCGACCTATTTTTAAAAACGGGTCAGGTTCTCATACTCGAACCCGACCCGATTCAGGTCCGAGTCAACCCGACCCAACACGAATGACCCGCGTTGACCCAAAATTGCTAGTTTTCGGGTCAAAAAACTGGTCAATCTTCGGGTAAAAAACATGTCAAAAACAGGTGAATCTCAAGTTTCCGAGTCAAATACGAGTTTTCGTGCAATTTCGGGTTGTTGGGTCAACCCGACCCGGTTTTTAAAACGGGTTGATTTGTTGAACCCGAATCCGACCCATTTCGGGATCGGGTTGACCCCAACCTAGATTTTTCCGGGTCGGATTCAGGTCGTGTTTCGGGTCGTGTTAAAAATTGACACCCCTAGGCTTTTGCCTCTTCCCTTATTGATCCACAAAAATATTCAATTAAAATCTTCTTACTTTTCAATGCCCTTCTTCTAAACCTAACTAACTATAATTCGCTCTTTTAAATAATCAGTAGTGATAGAGTTATACCCTTTGCCTTCTCGACCTCTTGTTATGTAAATATTATGGCTAGGGATGAATGTTTACTTCATATCTATATTTTCTTTTAAGTTTGTATCCTCAAACAAATACTTTTCATGTCGCCTACAGTTGCTTCTCATATTTTGGAACTCTTCATCAAATAAGAATTATCTAATCTTCATTCAAATGATTAAAACAAACTCAATTACTCCCGATATGATGTTATTCTCTTTAATATTGTGCATAATGGAGTATCCTTCTTTCCAAATATCTCAATCATTCTCAATAATAATTGATGAATCAAGGCTCGAGAGAACTATTGTAATGAAGTTTTATATAATTGATCAAATGGGGATCTCTAAACCTCAACAATAAGATCATTAGCCTCAAGCTATACTCCATCACACCCTCAATTTCGTATATTACCTAAGCATTGTAATAACCCTAATATGATTTGAACAAACTTCTACATACATAGCAAAATAAATCAAACGCCTTTGAACCATAATCAAATCACGACCAAATATTCCTCAAATGATGATTGAATCTTATTTGATCATCATTCAAACAATCTTCAAATAATGATGGACTAATATGATCAAAATATCTTCAAATAATGATTAAACCAAGATCTAACCATTCAATCATTATTGACCAATCTTCTCTCAATGATAAAACTATCTTTTGATCATGTTCAAACCAACCTCAAATCTTAATCAAATCATCTTCGCTCATCATTCAAATAATTATTAATTATAATTTGATCATGATTTGAAGATAATTTCAATCATGATCGAAGATGGTTCAAAGAATAATTGTTCTTGCTTTAATCATTTTATAACAAGTTTATACGAGTAATATATTGTCAAATGTCATCCTAAGTTTATAATATGAAATTAAAACACTATAATCAAATTTAAATAATCAAACGTATAGCTTGTAATATTTACAGACAATGAAGGCAAAGACCTTCATCGAAGCCTGAATACTCACATGATGCAATTACTCGAAATGGAGAATGTGTTGGAAATAAGGTTCGAGGATCTCCTATAATTAAATGGTCATGTAACTTTTCAATGAGGGGCATATTTTATGGGGGATTTACATAAGCACCCTTTTATTTCATATCATTTATCTATTTAATGCTTAATATTTTAATATTATATATCTATTACATACAGAATAAATATGAGTGCATCGAATGAAATATTAAAATTTATAGGATGTTATGAGTGATAAGAATGAAATATAAGAGTGATATATTTGATATTAAAAATTTATATGAGCGGAAAGAATGATTATTAAAGTTGTGTTTAGATATGTAAATAGTATGATATAAATGAGTATGTATCTAAATTCCCTTATTTTATTTTTCAATAAAAAATAATTATGCTTTAATTTAAAATGAAAATTTTAATTTATTTTTTTAAGAAATAAATAACAGTTTTTTTTTTTTTGTTATGGGTTTTATCTCAAAATCGACGCAGTAATACAAAGAAACTTAAAGCGCTTTTGGAGTCTATTATGCTTCCTTTAGCGGCGGTAACGTTCAGACTCCAAGAAAGGAACTTTCTCGGCGGCAAAGGCGAGCACAGAGACAGAGAGACCGGTCGAAATTTGAGCTCTGTTCATACGCTTAATTAAATATCTTTTCATTTCCCCTTCAATCGGAGGATCTTCAAAGCGTTAGAGGTTAGGGTTTCGAGGAGCTGACCACCACGGATGCCGATGGACGATGCGTTGTTGAACGACATCATACGGCGGCTACTGAGTGCGAAGAACGGGCGTTCGACGAAGCAGGTCAATCTTACCGAGGTCGAGATTCGAAAGCTTTGCTTTGCGTCCAGGGAGATCTTCCTCAGCCAGCCCAACCTCTTGGGGCTTGAAGCGCCCATCAAGATTTGCGGTAATCTCTTCATTTCTTCGTTTTTCTTTTTATCAGGACAACAAACTATTTATCGAGTTCGAAATCCAAAACCCCAAACACTTTTCTCTTTGAAGATTATCTTACCTTTCGCTCCATCTCTTTTGTTTGATGCTGAATTCATGTTGATCTTTTTTTTTCTTTCCACTTGTTTCAGTTATATTAGGATTTGCTAGCCATGGTTACAGACCTTAATCCTATAAAAAAATTTACCTAGTTGTTTACAGCTTCATTTTGTAAAAATTATTGGCATTGCATGTTCTCTGCTTTTTGACTCTTTAATAGCCACCCTTTATCCTGTTGGTTCTGTTAAATCTAAATTGAGAGGGAAATTTATCAAACTACCTCATAATTTTTTATATATTTTTATATGTAATAGTCTCTTAATTACATTAAAATATATTTATAAAATTATTTATTTCACTTAAAATATAATATTAATAATATTTTTAAAGTGAATTGAAAATTTAATATTATATAAATAAATATAAAGATTTAAGTCTTAGACTTCGTTTGGGACAAATTTCCTACTGCTTCTCAAAGCAGTTTTTTAGTGCAAAATTTTTTATTTTTGTATTAAAAAGTTGAAAACCTTCCCAAACGAAATCTTAGATATATAAATGTATATGAACTCTGTAGCAGCATGCAAATCCTCTGAATTGAAAATGTCTACTGGGAATAGTTTGTGGTACTTGTTATCAAAGTCTTGCTTATGGTGCGTAAGCCAACCTTTTTGCTAGTCTTGAAGATAACTTCTTGTTTATATGAATGCTTTATCTGATTATCTCCTTTTTTTTTTTAATCCACAACCAGTCGCTGTGCTTCCAGCTAAGGAGAGTCTTGTTTTCAAAGTGCTGTGCTTTATTTCTTTGGCAGTAAGGAATAATATCTACTTTATTCGTTTCTCTTTAGTGACAATATGCCTTTCTTATCACATTTATGAACATTTGTGCTTTGCTGCTTTTTAACAACCAGCTGTAGATATGTATGTAGCTATCTTTTTCATTGAAAACATGGTATTATTTTATGTTACGAATCTTATATGTGGTGTCAATAAAATTAAAATATGCTTCAGATATAGCTTTGTTTTTTTTCTGGTTGGGAAGATGATTCAGCAATGTCCATTTTGTCAAAAGAAATTCCACTAAAGCAGCTGTATGGATTTGGATGGTGGCAACTGTTGAGTTCTGTTATAGGAAAAATTATTCTGTGCGGATTCCGGAGCTGTCCAAAGACCAATAAAAGTGCGCCACATCACCAAAAAATGTATCGCGCTCGGTACATGCGCTCGGTACTACTCGGTACCGAGCGCGGCATTGGACGGGAGACTCGTCCGGTGTCCGCACAGAATAATCTCTCTTGTTATAGGCTCCATCTTTTATTATAATTCACTGTCCATCCAATAAATTTAGGATTAATGAATGTTTGTTTCTGGGGAAGCATAAATTTGAGAAAGGATGGTTGTAAATATTAGTTTCAAACATA
The DNA here is from genome assembly GCA_022539455.1 of Dendrobium nobile. Lineage (NCBI taxonomy): Eukaryota > Viridiplantae > Streptophyta > Magnoliopsida > Asparagales > Orchidaceae > Dendrobium > Dendrobium nobile. The sequence goes on from CM039733.1 coordinate 70,072,117, forward strand.
CAAGCTAATTTGCTTGGTAATTGATGGATTATTGTTGATTAAAATTCAACTTATTCTTTTTAAGTCATCTGAGTAGCTCATTAATGACTGATCTGATAGGATGCTTAGTCCAAATTGGCTATTAGCCATGTATTTCATTTTATTGGACTGGATTGCGGCTTTCCATTTTCGAAACTGACATATTTTGCAAAACCTTTGATTGAATTTCTGATGACTTTGAACTACAGTTTCCTTGGGGTCTTTGATGGTTGTAAATTTTTGTGGGTTGTGGAGGTAATCAAGAATTGGGCCAAATAGAAAAGTCATTGGAAAGTAGATCCAGAACTGACTTCTTAAATATTGATATTTGACATATATTACTTAACTTGGCTGGCAATGTTTAGGTTTGACAATTTGATTCATGAATGGCAACTGAAAAGTTTTTACTCTCAATTAAAAGATTCTAATAGCTTTTTTTGTATTTTGAAGTGGGGTTCGGACATTGATTTCATTCATCTTGTGCTTGAAAGCATGAATATGATACTTTCTTTTTCTCAAGTAAGCTCTGAAAAGTTAGGATGAAGATGAAATTGATTCATCAATGGCTAGAAAGTAGAATTTTAAATATAATTGGACTTATCTGGATGTTTCTGTAAGGTATATCCTGTAGCTGCCTCCTAAATTTCTAAAAGTTAATTTTCTACAGGGCCAGATACTCTATTCCCCTTGCCATATCAAAATTTACTTATTTGTACTTGTTTATGAACCTGAGATCTTCATCCCTCTCTGTCATTTTAATTATCTACACTAATTTATTTAGCTTGGCAGGGGATGTTCATGGGCAATATTCCGATCTTCTCCGGTTATTTGAATATGGTGGTTTTCCCCCTGCAGCCAACTATTTGTTCCTAGGTGACTATGTTGATCGTGGAAAACAGTGCATAGAAACCATCTGTCTCCTCCTATCATACAAGATCAAGTATCCAGAGAACTTCTTCCTTCTAAGGGGAAACCATGAGTGTGCCTCCATCAATCGTATCTATGGGTTCTATGATGAATGCAAGAGAAGATTTAATGTTCGCCTTTGGAAGGTTTTTACAGAAACCTTCAACTGCCTTCCAGTTGCTGCACTTATTGATGAAAAGATACTTTGTATGCATGGGGGATTGTCCCCAAGTTTAAAGCACCTGGATCAGATAGAGAATATTGTGAGGCCAACTGATGTGCCAGATCAAGGTCTTCTTTGTGATCTTTTATGGGCTGATCCTGATAAAGATATTCAAGGTTGGGGGGAAAATGACAGAGGTGTATCTTATACGTTTGGGTCAGACAAGCTTTCAAAATTTCTCCAGAAGCATGATTTGGATCTCATCTGCCGAGCTCACCAGGTCAATTTAACATATCCATTTCAAGTGTGCAATTCATTTTATTACAAATGTCATCATCTTCATGCTATTTAGATTGATTTAAAGACTTTTTTTCTTTGGCATTCACTCCTATTGTTGCATTAATGCTCAAGTTTATTTTTTTTTCTGTTTCGTTTAACTGTTTGTTCTATCTATACATTGCAACTATTTTTTTCTTACAAGTCTTACCGTATCATGTTGCTGATTTGATACAACAACAACAACAACAACATCAAGCCTTTATCCCACTATGTGGGGTCGGCTACATGAATCCTTTTTCTCCATTGTGTCCTATTAAAGGTCAAATTATCATTTAAATCTAATAAAGAAAGGTCATTCATAATATTTTCTAACCAAGTCTTTTTAGGTCTGCCTATACCTCTCTTAACATAAGTCAAATTTAATACCTCTACTCTCTTAACCGGGTCATTGGAAGGCCGCCGTTTTATGTGACCAATTTTTAATGATTCATGTCATTATTATTCGATAAGTTTTATGCTGGCTGATTTGATAGAAGCGTGTAAAACTGAGTCTACGGAATACACAAAGTTATCATAGATGGTTAAAGTTCAAAATGAGTAGTTTGATCATGACATCCACATTTATTACTACATTTATCCAGGCCAGTGAGCATGGAAAACAGTCCTTGTGTGGACACATTCCTGCACTGGATAGCAGCATTAGCCAGAATCTATGTTTAATGGACAATGTTTTTAAAACTGGATTGAACCGGCAGTTCAATCGGTTAAACTAGGAACTGGTTGGCCAGGTGATCTAGTAATTTTCCATAGTCAGTTATGCAAGAAACCAACCTTAACCTGATGTAGAACGTACATGCAAGGATGACTAGATTAAGGCAGTTGCACGCTTAATTTTAGAAGCCACAATAATTATATCCTTTCTATTGATTTTAAACGACAAGATAAAATACAAAGAGCGATAAAACAAGCTTAGGCTAAATTACATGCATAGGAGTTAAGATCGTAAAACAATCAATCAATCTTCTTCTTCTTTTTTTTTACAATCAATCAATCTAACATTGCATACATGAATGATTTTCAACGTAAATCTCTAAACTAACAATGAGCTTAGGCACTATGCACGAGTCCCTCACTCACTCTATAGTTCTCTAAGCTTTAGCGGTGAAGAGTTTGACATGAGCTTTGTGAATCAAAGTATAACCACGTTGGAGAAGTAAACTAAGAAGATAAAAGAGTTGGGGGTGGAGTTTACCCAAAGTAGAGGAGTTACTATGCTCCGGTGTGACTGATTATATGCTTGAGGAAGGATGGACAACGACTTAAGATAAGGAGCCTTCATGATGGCGATTGGAGATCGTCTGGACATCAGGGCAACCATAGGAGGTCTCCAAGATGACTGGACAACAGCTATGGACGCTGTAGACAGCAACAATGACGGTCGAGGCAGCAGTTCAGCACCTGGAATAGTTCTGGACAGCAACCAAATAGTCTCCAGAAAATTTGTACAGCGATTGCCACGTCGGGGAAGTCTTTGGACAGCAAGGAATGCCTCTTGGTGGTGCAGGACAGCAAGATAGGCTTGCAGTAAAGCTTAGACAACAATTAGAAAACTCCCAAAGCAAAGAAATTTGAAGAAGAGGTTTTGGAAGGGACGGGTGGGGCTGTAATTGGCTCTCTCATAAATTGGAAATTAAACTTCAGGCTCGATTATGAGAGAACTAGGGTTTGAATTTTGAATTTGAACTAATGAGAGGGAAAAGGTAATCTTTCCCTAATTGAGAGGTTTTGATTGATGTGATTAGGAGAATGAGAGTTAAAGTGGAGAGAGGGAGAAGGAAGAGTGGGGCTGGCGGTATGGAGATGAGGGGAAGGGTTTGGAAAGGTGTTAAATGTTTGCTTAATTGGGAACCTCAAAATTAGGGAGGGGAATTTAAGTCCCATCAAATTAGATATTAATTTGGATTTGATTTGAAAACTTTCCAAAAATAGACTTCTAATTTTGGAAAGATTTCAAAATTCAAATTTGAATTAATTAATTGACATCAAGGCTTTCCAAATGAGGTTTGGTGGAAAAGGAAAGTAATGACGAAGATTTGAAATTTTGGAGGCAAAGGTGATTGGGGAGTTTCCAAATTAATTCAATATTCTTTTAGGAAAGAGTTTCAAATTCAATTTAATTTGAATTTGAAATTTGAATTCTTTCCAAAGTTAAGATGATTTAAATTAGGGAAGTATTCAATTATTTCCCTAAATGAGATTAGGAAAGAAAGGAAGGAGGGGAGGGGAAAGGTATGGCCGGTGTTTGTGGCATGGGTGGTTGTGGCTAATGGTTGATGAAGGAGATCCAGTGGGAGGCCGGCGGCTTGAAGGAGGATGAGGGGGAGTCGATGGTGGAGCTTGGGTGGTTTGTGGCTGAGGTTTGGAAAGAGGGGAGGAATAGGGAGGTGGAAGAGGGGATGGGGCTAGGGTGGACGGTGGTTAGAATAAAGAGAGAGGGCTTGAGGTGGCCGGCGGCTAAGGTGGGAAGGGGGGGGGGGGGGGGGGGGGGGGGGGGGGAAGAGGAAGATAGGGAAGAAAAGAACCACGAACCCGGATGCTTCCAAGGTTGGTGGGTATTGCGTTGCCCTTCACCAACGGACTTCCCCAAAGGCTATAAATAGGCCTCCATACAAGAACAAAACAAAAGACCAAATTACCCCTTAGGATTACATGCATCTAGTCCCTCGAGTGAAGGCAAAAACGAAAAAGAACATTAAAATAATAAAATTACAATACATCAATCAGAAATAAAAAGTTGCGAGTGTAGCCATAGATCTTCAATGTCTTCTCGCGGTAGAATCTTCTGTAGATGTCCTCATCATAACCTTGTCGAAAATAATTAAGTTTGAGGGGTACTTTTCTATCACATAACAGGCCCAATGCATTCCTTCATTTCAAACATCCAACATGAATTCTACTAATAATATCCCCATCGATTTTACCATCGCTTTGAACAATAGACCTGAAATATCTAAAATGTGCACTCATTTGAATTACTTGATCACCCAATGCCACAATCCCACCATTATATCTATTATTAATAAAATTTCAATCCTTCCAACTTGAACACATACCCTATATATTTTTACATATAATCATTTTTTTATGATGTGAATATTAATTAATTTTTATTTAATAATATTTAATTTTTTATCCATTAAGTTTTTAATTTATTTAATTATATAATATAAAAAATTATTTTTTTATCTAATTTTAAATTATAAATGATCTTATGGGAGTCCAGAGATGTAAATTTATAACTGTATTTTGTATATAATTTATTGGTGTAAATTATGTCTAAATATATAGCATAAATTAGTAATTATTTATAGTAAAGTTATAAACTTTATGAATTAAACTTAATTATTAAATACGTTAAGATTTAAAATTATAGAAGATATTATTTGTGCATGAATTTTATTTATTTTCAATCACAACTTACATTTTTGCATAATTATTACATCATTATTATGTCATTTAAATAATTTTAATGTTTATTGCATCATTTGATCAGGTTGTAGAAGATGGTTATGAGTTCTTTGCAAGTAGAAAGCTGGTCACAATATTTTCTGCGCCAAATTACTGTGGGGAGTTTGACAATGCTGGTGCCATGATGAGTGTCGATGATGCTTTGACATGTTCATTTCAGATCCTCAAGCCTGCAGACAAGAGAGTAAAATTTGGAGTTGGGAATGGAATGATAAAACCAGGAACACCACCTAGAAAGGTCAGTTATCATTTGCTAACAGCTAACCAACCTCTAATGATTTTACTCTTTTTTTTGCAAATGACTTGTTGGAAGTTGATACACTGCCTAGAAAGGTCACTTACTAGCACACCAAGGGCTCGGTATATTATGACTAGATTTTTTATTGTTTCTCTTTGCCCAGCAGGACAGGATTAATTATTCTGTGCGGACGCCGAACGCCATCCGGAGATAAATCAGAATGCACAATGTCACCTCTTCACTCGGTACCGCGGTTCGGTACCGCTGACGTGGTGCATTCTGATTGGTCTCCGGACGGCATTCTGCGTTTGGTCTCCGCAATGAATAATTTCTCTCATGAGGTTCCTCCTGACCCCCTTCCTGTTGTTTAAAGGAAAGTGTAGAGTTTGGTGTTTGTTTGTAAATAGGAGCAAATGATGGAAAATTTTATAAAATAGAAGTTCCATCTCTTCATCCTTTTCCTCAACCACGACAAACAGAAGACCACCCTTTTCATTCAAAGGTCTTCTTCTTCTTCTTTCATGATGTCCTTTTTCTTTTCCTCCTGTTTGTTCATGCCAACTTTTGGTTGCCTTTTTTTCTTAAGGAAATAATGATTTTGATGGTTTTTGAATATGTGGCGTTAGTTTAAATAAAAGTTAAATATGCCGTAGATTTTCCATGTCAAACAATTGGTTCCACTTTCCTTCTTTTTCTGTAAATTTTGGGGTTGTTTGTGCATTAGTCAAATTGCATGACTTAAAAGATGCATATTGCAGGATGCGAAAGCAATTCACTGCTATAACTAATGGCTGTTTCTACAACAACAACAAAAAGTATAATCTTACTATTATAATTAATCTAAATCTTTTCTTAAAATGTTATTTGAAAAAGTTTAGTTACCTTGGAATGAAATTCTGTGGATGTCATTTTTGGAATTGTTTTGCTTCAGAATACACTTGTGTTATCAATTTCTTCTGTGTGCAGTTTCAATTATAAGTTTTTAGCTACTAGCTTTCTAATAATCTTAATTTTTTCATGACGTATGATGACGAAGTATTTCCAAGTTACTGTTGAAATAAGCTACTTTCATCATCTGCTAGTTTGCTAAGTAATTATATATTTTTTTCATAGCGTATGGTTAGGACTGTCAAAATTGGATCACTGGTCGATTCGTCCAACTCATAATTGACCCGACACTAGTTGACCCGCCGAACCCGTCCTATATTTTTAAAACAGGTCACTTTGTCAGACCCGAATCTGACTTGCTTTGGGTTAAAAAAAAAAAAGCACGCAACCACTTGATCTCCTTATCCTCCTCGATAGACCTTCTAGACAACTGGTATTGTTGATTGAAAGCTTAAGCCATGCAGACAAGAAGAAAAGCTATTTATCTGAAAAAAATTGATTGTGAAGTTTCTTGTGGTTCCCTTTTGTTTTGTGCATTAGTATGTTTTAAAATGAAAAAGGGCTAGTGTGCTAATTTTGTATATCATGATTGTGGTCTATACTTTTTAATGGATAGGAGCATCTTTTTTTCTGTGAATCTGAAAATTCAAAATTTTTGAAGGAATTCATATATTTCTTATATTGAATCCCCAGTCTTTTCATTTTCAACCGCTACAAGATCAACGATGCCATGAACTTGGGCTTCTGTTGCTGACATAAAAACATCCCTTTACATAAACTTTTGTGAGAGTTTCGCAAAACTTCAATAGTTCTTTTGCTTCCAGGATAAATTCCTCTACTTGTGGCTCGTAAATCTTGATTCCTCTAAATTGTGTTGGTTTGTGGCGCCTAGCTCTTGATTCTTGTAACTGCTTCAGCTATAAGTTATTTGGCAACCTCATTATAATATTTTTTCTTTATCTCTCCCCCAACTCATCTTTACAACAAAGAAAATTTCTTTATTTATAGAGTAGAATAAGGTTTGAGGCAAATGTCACCATGTCCATGTTCAGAATGAAAGAAAAAAACAATGTCAGAAAATCCTTACTATCAAGATGGGCTTTTAAAGTTCTTGAATTTGCTGCTTTGAATTGAATGCAATATAAATTATTTTTGTATTGCACTTATTTTAAAGTAAATCCAAAAATTTTAATGATCATCTTGATAGTCTGAGTGTGTGAGCTTCCCTTTTCCAGTTGAAGTGGAGCATGAATTGAAGTATTGAATTAATATTGAATTAAACAATTCAAAGCATCTGCTACTTCAACGGATCTCCATAAAAGTCCCATTAGTTTTCAATGTTTTATAGATGATTTTTAATGTTTTCAAGAGGAAAAACCAAACAAAGAATCTCATACTTCGTTCATTGGAATGAAATTGTGCTAAGTTAGCTGATCTTGAAAACATCTGTTCTTCAGGGTTGAGGAGATTGAATTCTATCGCCTGGCCTTTTCCAGCTACAAATCGAATACAAGTTTTTAGTGCTTAAGGTTTTCCTTCTGGTGCGGTTTTGGACTTGTGCGCTATCTCCAACATATTGTACATAGTTATACAGGAAATGCTGTACTGTAGATGCCAAGGTAATGATACTATGCAAATGTATAATATAGTATATCTTCACAGCTATTTGTGACTTTTACAAGTCATAACAATTTGAGTAAAAAAGTTTTGCTCAGCATATTTCTGAGCTAAAATTTAGAATATATTTCTAAATATTTTCTTTTCTTGAAGGTATTAATTATTATCTTGCAATATAAAAGAGGTTCTTTTTAGGACTTTAAGATTTCATTTGGGACGATTTTCTAATGCAAACAAAAAAAAATTAATTTTTAGACTAAAAAGCTGCTTTAAGAAGCAGTAAGAAACCCGTCATAAACAAAGCCTACATCTATTTTTGTCCAATATTATTTTCAGAATAATAAAATTGAATTGACAATTTAAAAAACAATCTTCTTTAACCGCTGTTATGATTATTATTATTTTCCTTAGAAAGACAAATACTTGTTTCTATGGTGTAGCACAATAATCAACCTAATGTTCTAAGATAAGAAAGATTTATCTCAAAAATTCAAGAAAAAAAAACCCAATGTTTGAATTTAGCTTAGAATTTGCTGATCCAAAGTATTTTTCCCACTCAATTTTTTATTTAAAACAAAGCATCCAGTATCATATGTCTATCAGACTTTATTGTTTGCCTAATTACATGTGCAACTCCTATTCCACACACACACAGATAAAGAAACAGTAATGAAAATTAGGATTCTGGGCTCTTCTCCCTCGAGAAGAAATCAGTGAAGGAAGGAAGCTTCAACTCCCCTTTGGTGGACAAAGGAATCGTAAAATTCCCGACGATCGGTAAATCAATGGTTAGCCCAACATCAAACACGTAATCGATATCCCAATCGCGGCCAATATCCCTAAGCAAGCTCATCAAGAAATCGTAGGGTACCTTGAATGGAACCTCCAGCTTCGTCAATCCACTCGCCTCAATCCATCCAGGATCCATCATCGTCCCCGACGCCACAACCCTGCTTCCTCGCAAATCAATACATGCTTGAATTGATTGATTACAAGAAGAAGAAGAGGAATCAAGGGATTCACCTGTCGGCGCTCTTGAGAGTATAGGTGAGCTCGCAAACGGGGAGCCGGTGACTGTAAGGGTTGTCGACGGAGACCTCGCCGTGGAAACGGGCGCCGTCCCTTCCGAGGTGCTTGACGGAAACGTCCTTCAAGCTCGCCTCCGGCATCTTCACGTGGGCGATCTTCTCCGCCACGAAGCCCTTAGCTTTGTCCATAAGACTCGACATTGTTATTCGCTTTTCTTCTCTGTGAGTTCGAAGGGGAGGGTCTATATGCATATTTATAGGGGATGATAACAGCTATTATAATTACACAGATGCTGTGGTTTTGACACGTGGCGGGTTGAGGTAGGCCAAGTGTTGAGGCGCCATACGAGCGAGTGGCAGAGCTGCCGACAAGTGGGTTGGGCTCTTGGGCCGGGCTTAATTTTTTTTAAATAAATATTTATTTTATTATATAAATGGTGAGACTTGGCCACCTCTTTGCATGATCTTCAACTTAGAGGTTTGATACATTTTTTATTAATCAATATTTTTATAAAAATTAATTTTATTTTGAGGGGTTTTGAGTAAATTATTCTCTTGAAAATAACGATAGCTTCTTTTAGAAAAGAAATTTTCTCAAAATATATTAATAATAGTAAGATTTTTTTTTTCTTTGTTTATTAATTCTTCACACGATAAAAAAATATCAAAACTAGCAATAATTTGTTTGAGAAAATGTTATAATTAGTAATATTAATGTTAATAATATTATCATTATTGATATTCATACCTCAATTATGACAAAAGAAAAGAAATCATGTATTTCATTTTTTTCTTTACTAAATTAATTTTATGTGTGAGATATAAAATAAGTAAGATGATATGATCAAGATGGAGGCTACTATCTATCTTTTCATTGGGTATCACGTGGGGCAAATTATTGGCTCCGGTGTCCGAATTCGTCCGGACACCAATCCAGACGCGCAAAATCAGCAAAATACATCGGGCCCCGATGTATTTGAGTGACGTGGCGCATCCGGATTGGCTGTCCGGATGTCAGATGACCGGATGCAATAATTCGCCATCACGTGGATTCATTCAACTACCCATAAATCTATTAACCTAACTCTCTCAAAGCCCTAATGGATATTTACCGAAATGAGCCGAAAAAAATGAATTATATAGGTATTTGGATGATCTTTCTCCTACTAGTTGGCCAAATTAGAGGTGTAACTGAGTCAACTCATAAATGACTAACGAGTTGAGCTCGATGATTTACACAGGCAAATCATTAGATTGCTTTAGAAATATTAATGTAAAATGCTCTTTAAATTAATAGAATTTAATGATTGAGCACAAAGGTAAAACAAAAATTTAGAAATTCTTAATATATCAATTGTCTCAATTGATTTCTCATTATTTATTCTCAAAATTCTCATTTGTTTTATCATTTTATTATTACAATATCTCATATTAGTTTCATTTTCTCTTTTTCATAATAAATAAGCTAAATTGGATCATAAAACTAAGCTTAATTTCAAATTTGAACTCAGTTTAGTCAAACTCAAATTCAATTGAAAAGGAGATTTCCTTTGTTGTACAATATTAGAGAAAAAAAATGCTCCTTAAAAAATTATTATAAGAAGGATATGGTAGGATAAGGATTGCTAGATATTAAAAAAGAAAAATATTTATATTAGAATATTTTGATATAATTTATATTAAGATAAATTTTAAAATTATTGAATTTATTTTTTAAATTATTGCGACATATGTAAAGAGTTTCATTGCTCTAATCTTAAAAAAATCAATAATTCATTAACCATTTAAATATCATTTGGATATCATAACATTATTTTTATTCTTAAAAAAATTCTTCTAAATAAAGATAGATATTTTTTCTAAAAAAAACATATACCCAATTAAAATAATAATAATTTAGACATTCATACAATGCTATTAAAGTCAATGAATGCTTGAGAATGGTCTAACAACAGTGGTCCAATGATGACAGTTGGGCAATAGTCCAAAGGCGAGGATCCAATGACGATGGTTCTATTATGGCATTGGTTTGCCAATGAAGGTTGGGTGGTGGCAGTTTGACAACAGTGATCAAGCTGCGGAGATCTTATGGCAGAGGTCAGGTGACAACGATTGATGATAGAGAACGGGTAAAGGAGTTCCCGTGACAATGGAGGTCACACGTCATTGTTACGGTGACGATGGTTGGGTATTAACAATTTAATGGTCGAAGTCAAGTGACAGAGCCCAGATGATACGTGATGTCCCAGATTCTAATTCAGAATAATTACAGAACTTTTTTAACTTTTATACATCAACAAGAACGTATAGGATTCAATATAAAAGGAAAATAGAGTTACATTACTGTTCATTACGGATTTACATTTCTATCAAGTCTTTCAAAATAATATATACAATAGTGAAAAACATGCTACAAAATATCATATAAAACCAAGCAATGAGAAATAAAATTTACTGTTGATTAGTCTCATTATGTAGGCTCCGTATCCTAACCTGAAATCATGTAAAGAGGAAATGCATATGTTGCATATGTTTTAGAGATAAAAAGCTCACAAAGAAAAATTATCAAAACCAGGACTAAGAGTATAGTTACTTACATCAATTAGAATAAAATCTGTGACAATAACGACGGGCGAAGCTCTCTCTCTCTCTCTCTCTCTCTCTCTCTCTCTCTCTCTCTCTCTCTCTCGCTCTCTCTCTCTCCTTTCCCGGAAAACCAAATGAACTGAGGGAAGGGTGGTAGAGATATTCAAATGAAAATATACAAAAATATATATTTTTACTGCATGGAGTCGCGACGCCTAAGATTCAACCCCATTGCTGCGCATACCGCCTCCAGAGTTACTTAAAAATAAAGAGCACAACATTGCCAGCCTAGCATCGTAGTGTTGCTTGCTGGATCATATTTTTATGTTTTTCAATTAAATTCATTATAAAATTTTAAATTATTACTTGATGGAGATTGAGCAATAATAGTTTGGTGACTATTGCCGAGCAACAATGACCCGACAACAATGGACCGGCGGCAACAGCCTAACGATCAAGGTTGGGTGGCAAGATAAAATTGTGGTGTTCCAGCAATGCCAATTTGACAATGGTAGTACTATAATAGTGGTCTGACGGTGGCGATCAGGCGGTATTCCAACAATTGGGGTCGGGCAGAGATTTAATAATGGTAGTCAATCGATAGTTTGATGGCGATGGTCCAACAATAATAAATGAACGTCGGTTTTACAAGAACTATCGGGCGATGGTCTAATAGTGGCAATTTGATAATGGTCTGACGACAAGCAGTAAGGTAGTGGACTGGCAGTGGTAGTCCTAATGGTGCATAGGGGGTTGCTTTGAGATTCTTCAAGCCTCTATGCTCTTTTGAATCTTAAAGGATTCCTCTTTATGTAGATAGTGGGTGTCTGTCTGTTTATAAAGTTTAAATAGTGACATGTCATATAACTATAGCCAAAATTTGAAACACTCAATAGAATGACCCATATTGATTTCACTGATTATTAATAATTCTTGTCTCATATGTGTTTTGAGATGTCAAAATTATGCAATCTTAGTCTCATTGGATTCTTCTTATTGAGACTTTTGATTTGATTATAAGTATGCTAAATTTGGAGATCAATTGGTCCTCTAATTGATGTTCTAAAGTTTCCAAGTATATTTTAAGTGTTTGATATGAGCTCATTTGGACTTCGATCAGATCACTTTTAGTATTGTAGGATTCGTCCCGTTAAGTTGACCAGTTTAACCATAAGTTTGCTGCAAGCTAAAGTTGGGATAGTCTAGAGTTGAATTTTTAAAATTTTACACTTCACTTGGCATCAAAATTCGTGCCCATTAAATATTTATCTCAAGCAACTATTCCTAAAATTAAAAACTTGATTTGCCCATCTAGCTAAAATAAAAGCTTAAATATTATAAATTTCAAACATGAATCCATTTTTAAAATACACTAAACATAACTGACAATTGTCATTGTCCATGTTTGCTTCTAGCTAGCTCTAAAAATTTTCATAAACTAAGGCTTCATTTCAGACAGCTTTTTTGCTGCTTCTTAAAGTAGTTTTTAGTACTAAAAAATTGCTGTAAAAAGCCGTCCCAAACGAAGCCTTAGGCTTCGTTTGGGACGGTTCTTTTATTGCTTCTTAAAACAACTTTTTAGTACAAAAATTTAAATCTTTGCACTATAAAGCTGCTTCAAGAAGCAGTATAAGAAAGTCGTCCCAAACAAAACCTAAATCTTTCAAATCACACCAAACTGATTTGAAAGCAACTGTTTGCACAAATCAAAAGTAAATATTCAAACAAAATAAAAATTTCTACTTCTCAATTCTGTTCAAGAATCATGATGGAAGATTTATCTTCCCAATCTGAAAAAACAAGTAAAAAAACAGTAAGGCAGAAATTTCTTTTCCTTTCTGACAGTATATAACTATATACGTGTTTTATATATACATGCAAGCTTATGAAGACTTCAAAAAACATATACAGTTTATAAACGACATGCAAGACAGCTATTTTTCTGCCCAACACATACTCCTATATCAGAAAGCAAGGGACACTAAGGCTTCATTTGGGGCGGCTTTTTTCCTACTTCTTATAGCAATTTTTTAGATAAAAATTTTAATTTTTGTATTAAAAAACTGTTTTAATAAGCAGCAAAGCAGCCGTCCCAAACAAAACCTAAGGATTGGTTTGGGACAACTTTCTTCTTGTTTTTTGAAACAGCTTTCTAGTACAAAAATTTCTAGTTCACCAAATTTTGAACTAAAAAGCTGCTTTAGAAAGCCATCCTAGGCCTCATATGTGATAGTTTTTTACTACTGCTTTTTCGCTACTTTCAAGAAATTTGGATGCTAGAAAACTGGTGCAGAAAACAATACGAAAGTTGTCTCAAACGAAGCCGAAGTCTAAAATCTTGTGGTCAAGAACTGAATTTGCTTAAGAAGAGGACTCAAAGCCTCCATTAGCTTCTCACAAGGATGGTTATGAACACCTTCGTATGTAGTTACCACAATGCTTGTATCCTTTGAAAGCCTCTGAACTTGTTTCTTCACATTGCAAGTGTGATGTGTGCAACGGTAATAGCTCCTTCATCAAACAAAAAAAAAATCAACATTATATATACAAAGAATGGCTTTCAGAATATTTTAGTTAGTTGATCTACTTTGATAGTTTTTGCGTACTTCTTTGGTTCAAATTTTAAGCATTGTTGTTCTTTCATAAGTACTTTCTTAAGTAATATATATATATATATATATTTCATAGTTAATTTAGGCTTTGGCTGTGTTTGGGACGGCTTTCTTACTGCTTCTTAAAGCAATAAGAAAGCAGTCCCAAATGAAGACTTTGTTTTTATGTTATATAGAAGATGAAATGTTTGTCAATTGTTTTATAATGTAAAAAGAAGAGAGATGGGCTTATGATATATGAACCCAATTTAATATTTTTAATTCATTTGATTTGTTTAAAGATTAGTGCAATATAAGAGTTATTTGATTTGTTATATATTACACTTATTTAAAATAAATTTAATGGGAAAAAATAATTCATTTAAATTTAAATTAGAATATTGACTTATACATATATATATATATATATATATATATATATATATATATATATATATATATATATATATATATATTAATGAATGAGTGTGACAATTAAAAATAAAATTTTTAAAAAATAGAAGATGCCAAGCATGCATGACCTAATTAATGCAAAAAAAATGGAATGAAAACATTTATAATTAAATTCAACATTAGCATGCAAGATAAATTCTCATTACCTCAGAAAAATAGTTTGCAAAAAATAATAAATATTTTATCTGTCCATTCAATTATCATAATGTAAAATAGAATATTTGCTTAAAAAATTAAATTTATTTCAAGATTAAATTTTATTTTATTTTTTGAGTTAAATCTCATAAAAATTCTACATAAAATGAATAAAATGCAAACAAAAAAAATAAAAAAAAAATCACATAATGCCATACTGAAACTTTGATCAAATGTATTAAACCATGCATGATTGGAGAAAATTAAAAATTTATTTCACTCATCAAAAAACATTTTCAATAATATTTTTTTTTTTCTTATAAGAATTATTTTTTCTGAAAATTTTGTTTTTCTTATAGCAGAATATATAACAAGCAGTGAAGCAGCACCTGGGATGAATACTGTTCTTCACAGCCTTCTGTCCATATTTCCTCCACCTGTACCCATCGTCAAGAATATCATTAGCACTCCTCGTCTGAAAGGCAAATCTCGGTCGACTCACCTTCTTCCCTCTCCCACTCACCGCCTTCCTCTTCTCCCTCCTCTCTCCCACGCCATTAATAACGTTCCCTTCTCCTTCTTCCCTCAGCTTTTCTCTCTCCTCCATTAACGAGGCACTTATTCCATTTGGAAGGAGAAGCGGCGGTGTGAGAGAAGAGGGAGGCAAAGCTGCTTCTTGATGGAAAAAGTCTGAAGGAAGAAGAGGGGATGGTGAGAAGTAATTGTGGTCAGGAAATAATGGCGGCAAATCTCCTGCTTCCAAGTACTGTTCCATGAGAAGTTGGATAATGGAGTGAGGAGAGAGAAGAAGAGGGAGAGGGTTCATTTAAATGGTAGAATGAGTGAAAAATATGGATAAAGGTGGAATTTTTGTTGTTGGTGGTGGTTAGATATTGTGCTTGATGGAAGGTGAAGGGAGGTTGGGCATTAATGTTAACTGTAGCAGGGTGAAGAAGTGAGAAGGAACTTGAATGGAGAGAGAGAGAGAGAGAGAGAGAGAGAGAGAGAGAGAGGAGTTAGAGAGAGAGTGGAGGGACCAACCAAATCCCAACCAACTTGTTTTTGTTCAACTGCCGAGCTGACCCCATCTACAGTAGTAGAGAATATGGAGAGATTAATGGAGTCAGTCAAGATTGGGGAGTTGATAATTTAAAGTAAATTACGGCCAGTTGATTTGGTTTCTACTACTTAGGATTCTTTAAGAGAGAGTCGTGTTTATAAAAGAGAGTAATGCATGTACACATGTGAAATAATATTTGCCTGGAAAATAATAAATAAAACTAGTAAAATATGATTATACCATTTATCTCATCTCTCCCAATTATGGTTGTAAACGAGTTGAGTTCTTGTTTAATCGAGCCAAGAACGTTTAAACTAGAGCTTAGGCTAAATTTGGCTCAAATGAAAAATATGAGATCGATTGAGGTCGATAAGAAAGCTCAGCATTGACTGTTTTTTGCTAGAAATTTGAGAGGGCTCTGAGACTCAAAGTATTTCAAAGCCTCTCTGAACATAATTATCTCTCGACTGTAGTCCTTCGACCTCAGTCTCCCTACTATAGTCTCTCTAATTATCGTCACAGGACTACGGTCTTTCAACCTCAGTAGCCCAACTATAGTCCCTCTGATCTCTGTCGCCCGACTACAACTCCTCTGATCTCTCTCTCTTTGATTACGATTCTTCTAACCTTCGTCTCATGCCGACTACATTCTTCAAACCACCACCGCCCAACCACAACTCCTTGGACCTTGCTTGCCCAACTATGGTCACTCCAACCACGTTCACACGATAATAATCCGTTTGCCTTCGTCGTCTACCAACTACGATTTTTCTTACCCTCATCATCGGCCAAGTACGATCTTCCTGACCTCAATTACCCAACTACATTTCCTCCGACACTACAGGAAAATCGTGAGTTTCCGGCGGCCAAAATCCGCCAGAAAATCACAAAATCCTTCGGAAATTAGCTTTTCCAGTGGATTTCGGACAAAAAATTTTGCGACGGTAACACGCACATTGAAAAAATAGATCCAGCGTAAAAAATTCGTCGGAAATGCTTTGCATCCTAGCCCCAATCCGCACGCAACCCCAAGCCCAGGCCCAACCACCAGCCCCAGCCCGACACAGGCGCAATTTGTGCGCACCCCAACCCGGCCCGACCCGAGCCCGCGTACCCTCCCGTGCCCGCGGTTGCACCTGCCGAAGGCAGGATTCGAACCCTGCCCCTCACGCCGTCGCTCAAGCTCCAAACCATCAAGCTGCAATAGAAAAAATGTTATGTAAGCTTTTTTTATATTTATATTATAACTTATAAAATATAAAAAGTAAAAATGAATTATTAATTTAATTAATATAATTTATTTATTTTATTTAAATTAATTTAATTTAACAATGAATTATTAAATTAGTTAATTTAATTTTAAAATATTTTATTTAAATAATTTAATTTTACAATAATTTATTAAAAAATAATTAATTATAAATATTTATTATAATCATTTTTTAGGATAAAATAATTTTCGTCGTAAATAAATCTGTCGGTAAGCTATTCAAAAATTCCGTCAAAAATCTGTCGGAAAGTCCGCCGGAAATGTTCCGTCGGTAATCCGCTGGAAAAGCCGTCGGAACTTGTGACGAATTTATTTCCACCGAAAATAAGTTATTTTCCTGTAGTGCGACCATAATTGCACGCCGACTACGATCCCTCTGACCTCTATCGTCAGCCTACTATGATCCTTTTGGCCTCTATTTCTTACAGAATATAGTCCCTCAGGCCTCAATCACCTGACTATTGTCTATTCGACCCCAAAAGCTAGACTACATACCTCCGACCTTTGTCATCCTACTACGATTCTTTTAATCTCCATTGCTTGTTGACTACTATTTTCAAACCACCGTCACCTGACTACAATATTTTCAACATTTGTCACCCGCCAACTACAATCCTCGAACCACCGTCGCACGATTACAATACTACCGACCAAAAAAATAGGCCACCTTTCTCTTGAGAATAGCTCTCATGTCATTGGATTCTTCCAAATCCAAACATGTAATGTACTTTATACAATGTATATTTGCTTCATTTAGCTGATAGCTTTTCTTGATAATAGTTATTATTTATAATTAATAATAAATAGTAGTGAAATCATTTCAACTGGGCAATGTCCTCTGATCTTTCTCCTTACCAAAGTTTTTCATGTAAAAATTCTAGTGTTTTCCTGTAGTGCGACCATAATCGCACGCCGACTACGATCACTCTGACCTCTATCGTCAGCCGACTATGATCCTTTTAGCCTCTATTTCTTATAGAATTGATACGTCATCACAAAATTAGCTTGATCGGGCACGAATCTCGAGGCAAAAACTAGTTGGAAACTTCAAAAATTAAATTCGAGAGCAAATGAACTCCGATTTCAGCGAGCTTATAGTCAAACTGAGCGTCTCGGAAATACAAACCCAACGACACCAAGATCAACCCAATCCGAGCCCAAATGAATCCGAATTAAGGGCTCAAAGCGCTGTTGGAAGGTTCAAACTGCAATTTGAGTTACCAAGCGGACTCTGATTTTGACGAGCTTATACTCGAATCGAAGGGCTCGACGAGACGAATCCAACGAGCCCAAGATCACAGAATTCCGACATCACTAAGGCCTTCAAATGTCCAATGAACGGTGTACGATCGTAGGATTCAGCATCGGCCGTCCATTCGACCACTCCTTATTCGCCCTTGATCTCACACCTATTTACAAGCCATGCCACTCCAGAAAATCTATAAATAGAGCCCTCATTCTTCACAAGAGGGGATCTAAGCAAGAGAGAGAAGAAGAGAAGAGAAGGAAGGAGTTCCTCCTCGACAGCCGCCGGACCACCGCCGGACCACCGCAGAACCTCGCCGGACCACCGCCGGACCACCGCAGGAATCTCGTCGGACCACCGCAGGAATCTCGTCGGACCACCACAAAACCTCGCCGGACCACCGCCTTAAGACCCGACGTTCATCCCCGACGTCCTGCCAAAGACCCGACGTCTTGTTCAAGGCCCGACACTCAGTCCCTACATCCTGCCAAAGACCCGACGTCTTGTTCAAGGCCTGACACTCAGTCCCTACTTCCTGCCAAAGACCCGACGTCTTGTTCAAGGCCCGACGTTAAGTCCCGACGTCCTGCTGAAGACTCGACGTCCTGTTTAAGACCTGACGTCCTGCTTAAGACCCGACGTCCTACTCAAGGCTAGACCATCAACATCCGATCTTCCAAGTGACACTGGGACTAACACCTGACTCCTTATCTCCTACCGCCTACGGTCCTTCAGGCCTTCATCGCCTACTACGGTCCGTCCGACCTCCATCGCCAGACAACGGTCTTTCAAACCCCAGTCTCCTACTGCCTACGGTCCTTCAGGCCTTCATCGCCTACTACGGTCCGTCCGACCTCCATCGCCAGACAACAGTCTTTCAGACCCTAGTCTCCTACTGCCTACGGTCCTTCAGGCCTTCATCGCCTACTACGGTCCGTCCGACCTCCATCACCAGACAACGGTCTTTCAGACCCCAGTCTCCTACTACCTACGGTCCTTCAGGCCTTCATCGCCTACTACGGTCCGTCCGACCTCCATCACCAGACAACGGTCTTTCAGACCCCAGTCTCCTACTGCCTACGGTCCTTCAGGCCTTCGTCGCCTACTATGGTCCTTCCGACCTCCATCAATAGACAACGGTCTTTCTGACCCCGGTCTCCTGCCGACCACGGTCTCCTGCCGACTACGGTCCTTCAGGCCAAACAAACCTGTATATGTAACTCCTACCATGTAATGCAATCTATATGATGTACATTTGCTACATCAATCCAAGGCCTTCTCCTAAGGAAGGGCCTCATTTGTAATCGACTACAAATACTAGTTGATTCATTCAAACTGGGCCAGGCCCCGTGGTTTTTCCCCCTTTTCAGGGGTTTTCCACGTAAAAACTCTGGTTTCTCTTATGAATGCTACACCCTCTCACTTATCTGCTTGTGTGCTGGATCTTTGTACAATGCTAAGACGTTAAACTAAATATTTCTCTACCGCCGCGAATATTCCAGGACGCAACAGTTTGGCGCCGTCTGTGGGAAAGTGATTCCCGACTGGGGGGCAACTTTTGCTCCAATCTCAAAAGATCGCTCTTATCAACTTCCTGACATCAGTCATTGTTGCATCAAATACGGACTGGGGGGCAACTTTGACCACAATTCTGGTCAAAAAGATCCTCTAATGCTTTATATATCAGGATGATATTTCAGGAATATTCGAGCAAATGCGAGGATACTTCAAATCAATTGCAATCTTTAAACAGTCCCATGTTGGGCTTCTACTCCTTGGGCAAGGTCTTAACCTCGACCTCAAAAAGACAGTAACGGTCTAAAAATAGACCATTCTTCACCTTTGATTCGGGATACACGCGGCATTCGCCCCCTCCCAATCAAGGTAAAATCGATCCCAGGGTGAGTCGATTCGACCTCTTCTACACAGGTTAACGTCGTCGAGCAAAGGCTCCGACATACAACCTCAGAAAGGTCTCACATCCTTGGTGGATTCTCCCGGCCTCTTCCACACAGGTTAACGTCATCGAGCAAAGGCTCCGACATACAACCTCGGAAAGGTCCTACATCCTTGGTGGATTCTCCCGACCTCTTCCACACAGGTTAACGTCGTCGAGCAAAGGCTCCGACATACAACCTCGGAAAGATCCTACATCCTTGGTGGATTCTCCCGACCTCTTCCACACAGGTTAACGTCGTCGAGCAAAGGCTCCGACATACAACCTCGGAAAGGTCCTACATCCTTAGTGGATTCTCCCGACTTCTTCCACACAGGTTAACGTCGTCGAGCAAAGGCTCCGACATACAACCTCGGAAAGGTCTCACATCCTTGGTGGATTCTCCCGACCTCTTCCACACAGGTTAACGTCGTCGAGCAGGGCTCCGGCATACAACCTCGGAAAGGTCTCACATCCTTAGTGGATTCTCCCGACTTCTTCCACACAGGTTAACGTCGTCGAGCAGGGCTCCGGCATACAACCTCGGAAAGGTCTCACATCCTTAGTGGATTCTCCCGACCTCTTCCACACAGGTTAACGTCGTCGAGCAAAGGCTCCGACATACAACCTCGGAAAGGTCTCACATCCTTGGTGGATTCTCCCGACCTCTTCCACACAGGTTAACGTCGTCGAGCAGGGCTCCGGCATACAACCTCGGAAAGGTCTCACATCCTTAGTGGATTCTCCCGACTTCTTCCACACAGGTTAACGTCGTCGAGCAAAGGCTCCGACATACAACCTCGGAAAGGTCTCACATCTTTGGTGGATTCTCCCTACCTCTTCCACACAGGTTAACGTCGTCGAGCAGGGCTCCGGCATACAACCTCGGAAAAGTCTCACATCCTTAGTGGATTCTCCCGACCTCTTCCACACAGGTTAATGTCGTCGAGCAGGGGTCCGACTTACAACCTCGGAAAAGTCTCACGTCCTTGGTTAACGTCGCTAGAATGTCGTCAATAGACTTCTATCTGACTTCTCCATATTGTTAAAATTCTTCCCAATTTTGAATTTCCTCCTATGCTAAACTTTTGCCTTGCAGGACTTTCGACGGACTAATACACAACGCCGAAATCCTTCCTGTTATCGGACTAATACCCGACGTCGGACTTCTGCTCGTCAGCAGACTTATACTCGACGTCGGACTTCTGCTGGTCAACGGACTTCTACACGACGTCGGACTTCTGCTCGTCAACGGACCTTCGTCGGTCTTTTACTTGACGCTGCATCCCTACCCGACTACGGACTTTTGCCCGTCGATGAACTTTCATCGGTCTTCTACCAAAGGCCGTACTTCTACACGACGTCGGACCTCTCCCTGTCGTCAGACTTCTGCTCGTTAGCGGACTTCTACTCGTCGACGAACTTTTATCAGACTTCTGCCCGAGGCCGTACTTCTACACGACGTCGGACCTCTCCCTGTCGTCAGACTTCTGCTCGTTAGCAGACTTCTACTCGTCGACGAACTTTTATCAGACTTCTGCCCGAGGCCGTACTTCTACGCGACATCGGACTTCTCCCTGTCGTCAAACTTCTGCTCATCAGCGGACTTCTTGTCACGACCCGACCCGAGACGGGACGGATCCCGCCCGCGCCGGATCGCGACGGAGAATAGCTAACCAGGATCTGGCTTTGGATTAGGTTACTGAACTGATCTTCCAAATTCTTAACTCAACAGAAGCACACAGAACAACAGAGCTACTAAAAACATCAAATGCAGCGGAACAAAACATCTATCTTTTCATTTCCTCAAAATAATCATCTACAGAACAGTACATGGCTTTCAACAGAAAGAAAGACAGAACAGGAAAGCCATGACTGAACAAAAATCAAAAGTACAAAAGTACCTAATCTGATCAGACTCCGAAATCTAATCCTGGACCTCCTTGCCCTTCCCAGAACCTGAAAACCACCAGAAAGCAAGGGTGAGCTCAACAGCTCAGCAAAGCAACAAACCACCAATCTAAATCCTCAGAAAACAAAACCCAACTTATCAGACAGAAATCAGATCAGAAGTCGGAACAGAATCGGAAGTCAAAACTTACGGACAGATATCAAATCGCATCAGAGTCGTACAAATCGTATCAGAACAGAACAAATCAACAGAGTCAGAAACAGAAATCAGAATCGTACGGATCGTATCATATCATAATCACAATTTCTTACAGAACAGAACAGATACAGAAAGTAGTACAGATACATATAGCTAAATGCCCTGACACTGACGGAATCTCTACGGATTCCGGCCCCTTATGCCTCCCTTCCCAGACACTGACTGAATCTCATAGGATCCAGGCCCCTTATGTCTCCCTTTGTGCTCACGGCACCAAAACAGATGTGCTTATAGCACCAAAACAGAATTCATCGGATCCGGAACAGAACAGATATCAGATTTCAGATTGAGCTCATTTCAGATTTCCCGTTTCACTAACTGAATCTCATAGGATCCAGGCCCCTTATAACTCCCTTTTTATAGCTTATACACATAGCATTTCAATTCAGAATAAATTCGGGCAATTCAGAAATTACCCAAAAATCGGGCAGCACAACGGCAGTATACGGAATTTACACAAAAATTCCTGCAAAGAAAATTTACCGAATTCGCACAGAATATAGATATCAACATTTCAGAACTTTTATTCTACTGCACAGATAAATTCCAATTTCACAGAAAAATCCGGTCGACTAAAAACACAGTCGAATCAAAAATACCCGGACGAAAATCTTCAGAAAATAACCAAAATGTGCACACTCGGCACGCCAACAATATACAGAAAGTTACGCGGTAAAAACTGAACCGATCAAAAGATACGGACGAAATTCGCTAACGGAAACAAAACCCGGACAGAATATACCGCCAAACACGACGGAACTGAAAATTGAGAAAGGTAGAATGTGCCTTACCTCGAGCACAGCAATTTCCTCAACAGTCACTTCGATCGAAAACGGCTCCGCGTCGTCCGAAAATCCACTTTTCCACAAAATCCCACGACTTTCTCTCTCCTCAGATATTTATTTTTTATTTTCTGATTTTTCTCTCTCTTCAAAACGACTGAAATCAGCTTTAATATACACATATCGGCCTGGCCGATCGCAGCATCGTCCCGGGACGATCTGACCAAAAGGATCGGCCTGGTCTCCCTTCAGGGCTATTGCATGGACGATATTTTCTACAGTGCCGATCGGCCTGGCCGATGTCTCCAATCGGCCTGGACGATGCATGCAGAAAATCACCTGGAGCAAAACTGGGCAAAATCTGGAACTGAATTTCCACTGATCGTCCCAGGACGATCCCAGATCGTCCTGGACGATACTGGAGCAGATCTTGATATTACAATCTCCCCAACTCAGAAAAATGTCGTCCTCGACATTATCCAGTCCAAACGCAGTCAAAACAAGTACGGGTACGACCGTCTCATATCAGACTCCTTCTCCCAAGTTGCTTCCCGTGCAGTCCGGTGCTTCCACTGGACTTTAACCATCGGAATCTCTTTATTTCTTAACTTTCGGACGTCGTACGCCAAAATAAGCTCTGGCTCTTCCTTGTACGCCAGATTCTCCTGAATCTCCACCTCATCAGCTGACAACTTCTTCCCAGAGTCTGAAACCCACTTCCTCAGAGTGGATACGTGAAACACATTATGCACATCAGGCATAGAATCAGAAAGCAATAACTTGTAAGCAGCTTTTCCAATTCTTTCCAAAATCTCAAATGGTCCAACATACCTTGGACTAAGCTTGCTTACCTGACCAAATCTGCTCACACCCTTCATCGGGCTGACTTTGACGTACACAAAGTCACCGACCTGAAATTCGACAAATCTGTGCTTCTGATTGTAATACTTCTGCTGTCGATCTTGAGCAGCTTTCAATCTTTCTCTTATCAAATTAATCTTCTGAGCAGTTTCATCAGCAAAAGTAGCCCCCAAAGCCTGCCTATCTCCGAAGGAGGTCGGAGTCAAAGGAGTACGACACTTCCTGCCATACAAAGCCTCGTACGGTGCCATACCGATACTGGACTGAAAACTGTTGTTATAAGCAAACTCAATCAGCGGAATATGATCTTCCCAGCTTCCGCTAAAGTCCAGAACACAAAGTCTCAACAGATCTTCCAGTACCTGAATCGTCCTCTCAGACTGTCCGTCGGTCTGAGGATGAAAGGCTGTACTGAAATGCAGTTTCGTACCCAAGCCTTGCTGAATGCCTTTCCAAAGTCTGGAAGTAAAACGTCCATCTCGATCAGATACGATCACACGAGGCACACCGTGCAATCTGACTATTTCCTTCACATAAATCTGTGCCAAGCGATCAACTGAATCCGTCTGTCTGATCGGAAGAAAATGGGCTGACTTGGTCAATCGATCTACAACCACCCAAATGGCATCATGTCCTTGTCTAGATCGAGGAAAACCCATCGCAAAATCCATCGTTACCTCCTCCCATTTCCACTCAGGGATAGGCAACGACTGCAACAGTCCACCTGGTCGCTGATGCTCTGCCTTCACCAACTGACAGGCTTCGCATCTCGACACAAACTCTGCCACATCCTTCTTCATCCCAGGCCACCAAAACAAAAGCTTCATGTCAGCGTACATCTTACCACTGCCTGGATGAACAGTGTAGCCAGAATGATGAGATTCGTACAGAATCTCCTGCCTCAAGTCTCCAGACACAGGTACCCACAACCTGTTCTTACAGAAAATAGCACCAGAATCAGAAATTCGAAGTTCAGGAGTCTTACCAGATCCAATCTGAGCTATCAACTTCGAATAGTCAGAATCTGACTTCTGGGCTTCTTGAATCCGTGCTTCCAAAGAAGACTGAATACTCATCTGAGCCAACTCCAAATCACTGGAGGAAACCACCTCCAACTGCAATCTCTCCAAATCACGAATCAGAAAGTCATCACAGGTAAGCTGAATACCTGAGAATCCAGAAGACTTCCTGCTCAGAGCGTCCGCTACCACATTCGCCTTCCCAGGCTGATACTGAATAGTCAAATCGTAGTCCTTGATCAACTCGAGCCACCTCCTCTGTCTCAGATTCAGATCCTTCTGAGTAAAAATGTACTTCAGGCTCTTATGATCAGTAAAGATCTCACATCTGACGCCATACAGGTAATGACGCCAAATCTTCAAAGCAAAAACTACTGCAGCTAACTCCAGATCATGCGTCGGGTAATTCTTCTCATGTGGTTTTAACTGTCTCGAAGCATAAGCAATTACCTGACCATGCTGCATCAGAACACAACCCAGTCCTTTCAGTGAAGCATCACTGAACACCTGAAAACCCTCCGTACCTGACGGAAGTGCCAACACTGGAGCTGAAGTCAAACACTCCTTCAATCTCTGAAAACTAGCTTCACACTCCGGTGTCCAAACAAAAGGTACTGACTTCTGAGTCAGTCTCGTCAGAGGAGTCGAAATCTGTGAAAATCCTTTCACAAACTTCCTATAATACCCGGCCATGCCCAAGAAACTACGTACCTCAAATACCGTAGTCGGCCTTGGCCAATCAGCAACAGCCTGAATCTTCTGGGGATCTACAGAAATGCCTTCTCCGCTAACCACGTGCCCCAGAAATGAAATGCTCTTCAGCCAGAATTCACACTTGGAGAACTTGGCATACAGCTGATGCCTCCTCAAAGTCTCCAACACAATCCTCAAATGTCTGGCATGCTCATCCTCAGATGCAGAATATACCAGAATATCGTCAATGAAGACGATCACAAACTGATCCAAATACTCCCTGAATACTCGGTTCATCAGATCCATGAAAATCGCAGGCGCATTGGTTACCCCAAAAGGCATAACCAAAAACTCGTAGTGCCCGTACCGAGTACTGAAAGCAGTCTTCACCACATCAGCTTCCTTCACCTTCACCTGATAGTATCCGGATCTCAAATCAATCTTCGAAAATACCGAAGATCCGGAAAGCTGATCAAACAAGTCGTCTATCCGAGGCAAAGGATACTTGTTCTTGATCGTGACCTTGTTCAAATCTCTGTAATCAATACACATACGGAGTGTACCGTCCTTCTTCTTCACAAACAGAACAGGTGCTCCCCAGGGCGAAACACTAGGACGTACAAACCCTCTGTCAACCAACTCCTGAAGCTGAACTTTCAACTCAGAAAGTTCTTTCGGTGCCATCCTGTACGGAGCTTTCGATATCGGAGCGGTACCCGGAAAAACATCGATAGAGAACTCCACATCTCTATCCGGAGGTAAACCAACCAACTCCTCAGGAAAAACATCAGCAAACTCCCTTACCACAGGGATCTCAGAAACAGAACCAACTTCTAGGTTCAGATCCCGCACCGAAGCTAAAAATACCGGACATCCTTTCTTCCACATCCTGCTTACCTCCAACGCAGAAACCAGACTGGAGAGAACACCTCGTAATCCCTGAAATACAACTCTCTCTCCAGCCACAAGCAAACTCACTTGCTTCTTCAGACAGTCAATCTGGGCTTCATACTGACTCAGCCAATCCATGCCCAGAATCACATCATACGAAGAAATCGGCAATCGAATCAAACTCGATTTCCACTTCTTGCCAGAAATCTCGATCTCACACAAACAAAACTGTCGAGCAATCAATGGATTCCCAGCCGGTAAAATTACAGATAAAGAAACCGGTAAAACCATCGAATCCAAATGTAAAATCTCAAAACAATGCTCGGACAGAAAAGAATGACTCGCTCCAGAGTCAAACAAAACACGACAGGGCTGATCAGAAATGTAAACCGTACCTGTCACAACATCCGGAGCATCACGAGCCTCCTGCTGACTCAGACTGTAAACTCGTGGCTGAACTGGAACAGGAGCTGAAGCGACAGAACTACTCTGCTCCCTCTGAATCGTAGGTGGTCTCCGTGGTGCAGAACTAGAACCACCACCTCTACCAGCAAATCCCTCAGGGCGTGGAGGAACAGTCCTCGGTCTTCCTGCTGCTGAACCAACAGGTCTGACAAAGCCCTCAGATCGCTGCTCATATCCCATCTGTGGACATTCTGCAATCCGATGTCCCGGCTGACCACATCTGAAACAAAGACCAGCTATCCTGTAGCACTGGCCATGGTGTCGCCGTCCACAACTCTGGCACACAGGTGCCGTACTGACTGATCCAGAACTAGTCGTACTGGTAGCAGTACCAGACGATCCTCCGCTCTTCCTGGACTCTCCAGATCCAGATCCAGGAACAAATCTCCTCTTCCCAGAGGAACCACTACCAGATGTCTCTCCTCCAAACCTCTTCCTACTCGCAGTCCACCGCTGCTGAGTAGCCGTCATGTCATTCTCAATCAGACGAGCTCGCTCCACAAGCTCAGAGAAATCGGTGATCCGGAATGGTATCAGGGGCTGCCTCAAAGTGTCTCGCAAGCCTCTCAGAAATCTGTAGCACCTCTCAGCAGATGTGCTAACCAGCTGCGGAGCGTACCTGGCTAATGCAGTAAACTCAGCCTCGTACTGCATCACCGTCTTGCTCCCCTGAACAAGTCTCAGAAAACTCTCCTGCATCTGCTGTCGTGCAGAAGGGGGAACAAACCAATCTCTGAATACCTCAGTGAACTCCTCCCAAGTGATCAAGGAGTTCAATCTGCCCTGAAATCTGGCTGCTTGCTGGCCATCCCACCAGTGCTCAGCCTCTCCGTCCAACAGAAAAACAGCTAACGGAACTTTCCTGTCTGCAGGACACTGCATCCCGTCAAAAGTCTTCTCCAATCTCCTCAGCCACTCCTCGGCTGCTCTGGGCTCAACAGCGCCCTCAAACCTCGGAGGTTTCAACCTCAGAAATAACTGCAGGTGTCGATCAATGTCCTCAGATCTAACAGTCGAAGCTCTGCTCTGAGTCTCGCTCATCATCTGAGCAACAAGTGAAGCAAACTGTGAAAGCGTATCAGCACCGACCACTGGGGCTGTACTCCCCACTGGTGCTGCCTGATCGTCACTCTGACCGTCTGTCATGTCTGGGTCTGGCTGATCCATACAGAAAAATCCAGAAAATCCGGAAAACTATCACAAAACAACACAAAATAACACAATAAAAAGCCAAACGACCCAAAACTACCTCCCAGCCAGACTCACTGATCACTTCCTAGAGCTCTGTTTTACAATCCAACCTGTTTCCAAAACCAGTGCTCTGATACCACAAAAAGACTTGTCACGACCCGACCCGAGACGGGACGGATCCCGCCCGCGCCGGATCGCGACGGAGAATAGCTAACCAGGATCTGGCTTTGGATTAGGTTACTGAACTGATCTTCCAAATTCTTAACTCAACAGAAGCACACAGAACAACAGAGCTACTAAAAACATCAAATGCAGCGGAACAAAACATCTATCTTTTCATTTCCTCAAAATAATCATCTACAGAACAGTACATGGCTTTCAACAGAAAGAAAGACAGAACAGGAAAGCCATGACTGAACAAAAATCAAAAGTACAAAAGTACCTAATCTGATCAGACTCCGAAATCTAATCCTGGACCTCCTTGCCCTTCCCAGAACCTGAAAACCACCAGAAAGCAAGGGTGAGCTCAACAGCTCAGCAAAGCAACAAACCACCAATCTAAATCCTCAGAAAACAAAACCCAACTTATCAGACAGAAATCAGATCAGAAGTCGGAACAGAATCGGAAGTCAAAACTTACGGACAGATATCAAATCGCATCAGAGTCGTACAAATCGTATCAGAACAGAACAAATCAACAGAGTCAGAAACAGAAATCAGAATCGTACGGATCGTATCATATCATAATCACAATTTCTTACAGAACAGAACAGATACAGAAAGTAGTACAGATACATATAGCTAAATGCCCTGACACTGACGGAATCTCTACGGATTCCGGCCCCTTATGCCTCCCTTCCCAGACACTGACTGAATCTCATAGGATCCAGGCCCCTTATGTCTCCCTTTGTGCTCACGGCACCAAAACAGATGTGCTTATAGCACCAAAACAGAATTCATCGGATCCGGAACAGAACAGATATCAGATTTCAGATTGAGCTCATTTCAGATTTCCCGTTTCACTAACTGAATCTCATAGGATCCAGGCCCCTTATAACTCCCTTTTTATAGCTTATACACATAGCATTTCAATTCAGAATAAATTCGGGCAATTCAGAAATTACCCAAAAATCGGGCAGCACAACGGCAGTATACGGAATTTACACAAAAATTCCTGCAAAGAAAATTTACCGAATTCGCACAGAATACAGATATCAACATTTCAGAACTTTTATTCTACTGCACAGATAAATTCCAATTTCACAGAAAAATCCGGTCGACTAAAAACACAGTCGAATCAAAAATACCCGGACGAAAATCTTCAGAAAATAACCAAAATGTGCACACTCGGCACGCCAACAATATACAGAAAGTTACGCGGTAAAAACTGAACCGATCAAAAGATACGGACGAAATTCGCTAACGGAAACAAAACCCGGACAGAATATACCGCCAAACACGACGGAACTGAAAATTGAGAAAGGTAGAATGTGCCTTACCTCGAGCACAGCAATTTCCTCAACAGTCACTTCGATCGAAAACGGCTCCGCGTCGTCCGAAAATCCACTTTTCCACAAAATCCCACGACTTTCTCTCTCCTCAGATATTTATTTTTTATTTTCTGATTTTTCTCTCTCTTCAAAACGACTGAAATCAGCTTTAATATACACATATCGGCCTGGCCGATCGCAGCATCGTCCCGGGACGATCTGACCAAAAGGATCGGCCTGGTCTCCCTTCAGGGCTATTGCATGGACGATATTTTCTACAGTGCCGATCGGCCTGGCCGATGTCTCCAATCGGCCTGGACGATGCATGCAGAAAATCACCTGGAGCAAAACTGGGCAAAATCTGGAACTGAATTTCCACTGATCGTCCCAGGACGATCCCAGATCGTCCTGGACGATACTGGAGCAGATCTTGATATTACACTTCTACTCGTCGTCGGACTTCTGCCCGTCGACGAACTTTCATCGGTCTTCTGCCCGAGGCCGTACTTCTACGCGACGTCGGACTTCTCCTTGTCGTCGAACTTCTGCTTGTCAGCGGACTTCTACTCGTCGTCGGACTTCTGCCCGTCGACGAACTTTCATCGGTCTTCTGCCCGAGGCCGTACTTCTACGCGACGTCGGACTTCTCCTTGTCATCGAACTTCTGCTCGTCAGCGGACTTCTACTCGTCGTCGGACTTCTGCCCGTCGACGAACTTTCATCGGTGTTCTGCCCCAGGCCGTACTTCTACACGACGTCGGACTTCTCCCTATTGTCGGACTTCTGCTCGTCAGCGGACTTCTACTTGTCGTCGGACTTCTGCCCGTCAACAAACCTTTGTCGGTATTCTACCCGAAGCTGCACCTCTACCCGACTTCGTACTTCTACCGGGTGTCGGACTTCTACCAGTTAATAGACTTTCATCGGTCTTCTGCCCGATCCTGTATGACTACCCGATGTTGAATTCCTACTTGTCATCTTACCTCTCCCCGACGCTAGAAGTATGCCCGTCATTTCAACCTCCCTCCTTACAACGGTCTCTCCGACCTCCATCTCCAACCAACTGATTAACATCAGACCTCCATAGGATCTCTCGAAGAAGGAGGGGAAATCTCCGGACTTCCTTGCCAAGAGAGGGGCCTCGAAAAATCGAGAGAAGGCCTCAATAGAAAGGACAGAGGGAGAAGAGAAGGAGGGGGAATCTCCGGACTTCTTTGCCAAGAGAGGGGCCTCGAAAAATCGAGGGAAGGCCTCAATAGAAAGGACAGAGGGAGAAGAGAAGAAGGGGAAATCTCCGGACTTCCTTGCCAAGAGAGGGGCCTCAGAAAACTGAGGGAAGGCCTCAATAGAAAGGACAGAGGGAGATGAGAAGAAAAGAGAAGAAGAAGAAGATGTGCAAGTTTTCTAAAGGCCTAAGGGGGCTATTTATAGGTTTTGGAGAGAAAGGAGGGGAGTCATTGCCATTTCAGAATTTTCCTATTTTTCTAAAAAAATTCCGAATTTTTTGGAATTTTTTGGGATTTTTTCGGAATTTTTTGGACCTAAAAAGGTCAAAAAAGTGCATTTTTTCGACAAGTGGGACCCACTTAAGTCGGTGCAGCCAACCGACCACGCGAAACGACGCGACAGCGCAGCAATCCGCGGGCGTGGCATGCAGATCGCGGCTGGCCGCGCAAGGCCAGCAGCCGGCCACCGCCGGCGGCAGCAGCAGCCGCGGCATTGCCGCGCGGTCCGGCTCACGCGCGGAAGCCAGGCGCGGGTGCGGTCCGGCCTGCGGGTGCGGTTAAGCCCCAGGCGCGGGGGCTCGAGAGCAGCCTGGGTGCGGCCCAGGCGTGGCCGCGGGTGCGGCCTAGGCACGGCAGCAGGCGCGCGCTGCCACAATGCGCGGGCGCGGCAACATTTCCACGCCGCCGGCGGGGCAGTGGCGGCCGGCCGGCCGGTCCGGCCGGTTTGCCGCCCAGACCATTCCGAGGCTCAATTCCGTCTAGAAAAGTCCAAATTCAAAGTTTTTGGAGTCCCCGGACACGTTTTTTCGACGTTCCGGACTCGATTTCGATACTTTCAGAGCATTTCGAGGCTCCTACACGCAAGATTGATCCTGAGTCACTCGGAAAAAATTCTCTAAAATTTGTGACACATATTTTCGGACTTCTGAAGCTACGACGT
The DNA here is from genome assembly GCA_022539455.1 of Dendrobium nobile. NCBI lineage: Eukaryota > Viridiplantae > Streptophyta > Magnoliopsida > Asparagales > Orchidaceae > Dendrobium > Dendrobium nobile. The sequence goes on from CM039733.1 coordinate 70,103,808, forward strand.
CCGAAAATAGGGGGGCAACTGATACGTCATCACAAAATTAGCTTGATCGGGCACGAATCTCGAGGCAAAAACTAGTTGGAAACTTCAAAAATTAAATTCGAGAGCAAATGAACTCCGATTTCAGCGAGCTTACAGTCAAACTGAGCGTCTCGGAAATACAAACCCAACGACACCAAGATCAACCCAATCCGAGCCCAAATGAATCCGAATTAAGGGCTCAAAGCGCTGTTGGAAGGTTCAAACTGCAATTTGAGTTACCAAGCGGACTCTGATTTTGACGAGCTTATACTCGAATCGAAGGGCTCGACGAGACGAATCCAACGAGCCCAAGATCACAGAATTCCGACATCACTAAGGCCTTCAAATGTCCAATGAACGGTGTATGATCGTAGGATTCAGCATCGGCCGTCCATTCGACCACTCCTTATTCGCCCTTGATCTCACACCTATTTACAAGCCATGCCACTCCAGAAAATCTATAAATAGAGCCCTCATTCTTCACAAGAGGGGATCTAAGCAAGAGAGAGAAGAAGAGAAGAGAAGGAAGGAGTTCCTCCTCGACAGCCGCCGGACCACCGCCGGACCACCGCAGAACCTCGCCGGACCACCGCCGGACCACCGCAGGAATCTCGTCGGACCACCGCAGGAATCTCGTCGGACCACCACAAAACCTCGCCGGACCACCGCCTTAAGACCCGACGTTCATCCCCGACGTCCTGCCAAAGACCCGACGTCTTGTTCAAGGCCCGACACTCAGTCCCTACATCCTGCCAAAGACCCGACGTCTTGTTCAAGGCCTGACACTCAGTCCCTACTTCCTGCCAAAGACCCGACGTCTTGTTCAAGGCCCGACGTTAAGTCCCGACGTCCTGCTGAAGACCCGACGTCCTGTTTAAGACCTGACGTCCTACTTAAGACCCGACGTCCTACTCAAGGCTAGACCATCAACATCCGATCTTCCAAGTGACACTGGGACTAACACCTGACTCCTTATCTCCTACCGCCTACGGTCCTTCAGGCCTTCATCGCCTACTACGGTCCGTCCGACCTCCATCGCCAGACAACGGTCTTTCAAACCCCAGTCTCCTACTGCCTACGGTCCTTCAGGCCTTCATCGCCTACTACGTACGGTCCGTCCGACCTCCATCGCCAGACAACAGTCTTTCAGACCCTAGTCTCCTACTGCCTACGGTCCTTCAGGCCTTCATCGCCTACTACGGTCCGTCCGACCTCCATCACCAGACAACGGTCTTTCAGACCCCAGTCTCCTACTGCCTACGGTCCTTCAGGCCTTCATCGCCTACTACGGTCCGTCCGACCTCCATCACCAGACAACGGTCTTTCAGACCCCAGTCTCCTACTGCCTACGGTCCTTCAGGCCTTCGTCGCCTACTATGGTCCTTCCGACCTCCATCAATAGACAACGGTCTTTCTGACCCCGGTCTCCTGCCGACCACGGTCTCCTGCCGACTACGGTCCTTCAGGCCAAACAAACCTGTATATGTAACTCCTACCATGTAATGCAATCTATATGATGTACATTTGCTACATCAATCCAAGGCCTTCTCCTAAGGAAGGGCCTCATTTGTAATCGACTACAAATACTAGTGGATTCATTCAAACTGGGCCAGGCCCCGTGGTTTTTCCCCCTTTTCAGGGGTTTTCCACGTAAAAACTCTGGTGTCTCTTATGAATGCTACACCCTCTCACTTATCTGCTTGTGTGCTGGATCTTCGTACAATGCTAAGACGTTAAACTAAATATTTCTCTACCGCCGCGAATATTCCAGGACGCAACAAGAATATAGTCCCTCAGGCCTCAATCACCTGACTATTGTCCATTCGACCCCAAACGCTAGACTACATACCTCCGACCTTTGTCATCCTACTACGATTCTTTTAATCTCCATTGCTTGTTGACTACTATTTTCATACCACCGTCACCTGACTATAATATTTTCAACATTTATCACCCGCCAACTACAATCCTCGAACCACCGTCGCACGACTACAATACTACCGAACAAACAAATAGGCCATCTTTCTCTTGAAAATAGCTCTAATGTCATTGGATTCTTCCAAATCCAAACATGTAATGTACTTTATACGATGTATATTTGCTTCATTTAGCTGATACCTTTTCTTGAGAATAGTTATTATTTATAATCAATAATAAATACTAGTCATGAAATCATTTCAACTGGGCAAGGCCCTCTGATCTTTCTTCTTACCAAAGTTTTTCATGTAAAAAATCTAGTGTTTCTTATGACTCTTGCAACTGGGCAAGAGTCATAAGAAACTCTCCTTTATCTGTGTGATAGATATTCGTACAGAGCTTGGACATGAAACTCTACATTAAAGCTCTCATAATATATGCGCTCAAACTTAAGCTTGAACCCAAACTCGTGGTTCGAAAAATTCGACTCGCGAGCTTGTTACCAAGTCAAGTTCAAGCTAGTTCACGAGCTGCCTTGTCTCACTTACACCCCTACTCGGAATATAGATGGTGGTGCTCATGCCAGGAAAAATTTTAAAATAGCTTTTTTACTGTTTTCTAAACCAGATTTTTACTAAAAAAAAATTTAAAGATTTCTCTCTCCCCCCTCTCTCTCATCTTCCAGGCTCATCGACTTCTCCATGAAGCAGCTTAAAACAAGAGAGAGAAACATTAATTACTCACACAACACTTACTAATCGTCGACGTCGGTCGGTGATAGGAACCTTCAAGAATTAAGCATTATAATATATGGTTCCAATTGCATCAGCATAATTACTACGGAGCTCTTAATTACACGTTAATCATAATTATATTATATTAACTAAGGTGCAGACAAAGCTAATGAATAAATAAATAAATAGGATTACGTGTCTTCCACATAAAGTCAAGGAGTCCGGCACGATAAGCTAATCTGGTACGAAATGCATGCGATCGATCGAATCGTTAATTCCTATAGTAAAAATCATGAAGGCAGCTTTTTAATTAACTTAATGATCTTAATTAATTACTTAGTTAATTAATTAATACAAGGCTTCGAGAAGATAAGAGAAAAGGGAAGGAGGAGTGTTGGTGGGAAAAATGTAGTGTGAGAGGTTTTTAATTTTATTTAATTAAAATTGTGTAGTGAAGAAGAAACCATTTACTAATTGAATTTTTTTTGTCTTGTTTTGTATTAGTGAATGTAATTTTCTTGTAATTGTTATGCTTTTGCAATTAAGTGCAAGAATTAATAGAGCTCAAATTCTTCTTGATTCTTGGAGAAAAATTGCATTGTGTGAGTTTTTGTTAGGGCATTTGATTCATGATAAATTGGTATTAGAGCAACGAAGATGGGAACGATACGATGAAGTATGATATTAGAAGTTTGAGATGGGAGTCTTGATTCTTCATGAAGGGTTTCATGCATGATGCTTCGTTGGAAGGGAAGAAGTTCTCGATTTCTTTGTAGAAAAAGTTGGGGTGTCAACAAATAACTCGACTTGCTATCTGGACCCAAATCTGATCAGAAAAATTTGAGTTTGAGTTGACCTGATTAATATATAGGTCGAGTTCGAGTGGTGCATTTTGATCCGTTTAATTAAATGAGTCGGATTCATGTTGATCCACCAATGCAATTTTGACTCAAAGATGACCTATTTAATATATATTTTTTAATTTATTTATGTATTAGTATAATCTTTTTATTTTTTTATCACCGAACTTAAAATAACTTCAAATATATGATTAATAAGCTAATAAAAATATTTTTTAATTAAAGTGGGTTATCGGGTTGCTAGCGTGCCAGTTTCGAGTTTAATTTTTTGAACCCTTACATTTATTAAGCTGGTAGGGTTCAGGTTGTCTGAGTTTTTGTCGGGTCAATTTTGAATCAGACCCAAACCCGACCCATTTGACACCCCTAAAAAAAAGAATGAAAAGAATTGATGGATAAAGGCATAAAGCTCACAACATGATAACAATGAGATTGGAAAAGAAAATTCTTAGGAAGGTGGTGAAGGAAAAGATGGTTGATGGGATTTAGGTGAAATTGGATAATATGTGTATGACCAAGTTATTGGTCAACAAAATGTATTCTTATTGAAGATGTAAGATGATAAGTCAATCAATGAGCTTAATAAAATCATTCTAAGCTTTAAAGATGTTGATGTGATGGTCAAAGACAAAGATCTTGTTCTTCTCTTATTGAGTTCATTGTTGATAGCATATGAGAACTTTAAGATAGAGATTATAAAAAATATATAGGAAATCCAAAGAAATATAAAACCTGAATGGGCATCAATTTAAGCCTAAAAATGAAAATTTGAAAGTGATTAAAGGCACTCTTGTAGTGATCATAACCCTAAAAGTAATGAATTTTACGTACTCACCACAAGGAAATATTATAATTGAGTCTATTTTATATGATTTTTCAAGAAAAGATATTAACATGGTTGAATTATGACATAAAATAATTGTGCATGTGAATTAACAAGGTATCAAGAATTAAATAATCATGGATGATTCAGTGATAATAAAATCGAAGGAATTGCCCAAAATTCCCCCGAACTTATTTGACCAAAATTCTATATTAAAAGTGCTACATGTATGTTAGACAACTCAACAATTCATCTATGAAAATAACATTCTCAACTAAACCTATCATATATAGTATCTTTTCATGTAATATGTAAATTAATTGGGCGAGGCATACTTAATGGAAAAATGATTATAACAATACAAAAACATCATTAAAAAAGTTAGTTCAATATTAACGAATGAATAACATGATCAAATATTTACTCAACATAAATAGCAAGATATCATAAAAGAAGCATGATATATATCAATGTAACAAGTATATCATAACATACATGAGTATATCAATTAATATAATTGAATAACTATAATATAAATAAGAATATAAAATCATCACACAAAAGCCAAAAATCAAATTACAACTAATGGCTAGGACCTTTAGCCACTACTTTGAGTTTTTTTAAGAAAAAATAAGTTATTAGGCGATGCACTCTACTAATTTGTCAATCATTTTTGTTTGATTTAATTCCAAGAGCTCCTTATATATATTAATCCACATAGCATTATTGTATATGTCACTTTATCCAACAGTTAGAAGACTCACTCATCACAATAGGTAACTTTACATGTGGCATCCAATAAGAGGAACACTTTCTCATTTATGTGCACAAATAAGAATGTCTACTCAATTAAATAGCAAATTTGATGTCACTCTAGGCCCACATTCCTTTTTTGAAGACAAACAACAAATAATTTATAATATATACATAACAAGCCTCTTGTTTGTTTCTCTCACTATAAGAATTCTTTTTTCAGCTATAATCTATATGACTACCATGATATCTATTCTCAATTTAGGCTTCATTTAGGATAGCTTTCAGTCACTATTTGTTTGCTGTTTTCAAAAGAATTTTGTACTAGAAAACAGTAAAAAAATTGCCCCAAACAAAACCTTAATCATATACACCTTTAATATGGTTGGTGGATCACAAATCACAAAAAGTAGCCAGAGATCCAGCTAAGACATCCTATACCACTCAAATAAGCAAGGCTTGAGTATACTCTTGAATAGTATGGTCCATTAATCTATTCATAATTATTTCACTAATCCATATCTCATCATAAGTCACCAAAAAGAAGCCAATCACACACCAACTACAATCACATTACTACTAAGCTATTTGACATGAAAGGATAGAATACCCTATCAAAATTATCAAGTCGCTTAAGATAAGATAGTTAACATATATGACTGATCAAATTCAACTACTTTATGATGTGCAGAATAATGCTAGTGAGCACTACTAGTTAGTATCTACCATCTACTACTAATTAGCATATGTTGAGTGCTTGTTGTTAGCAATTATCAAATATTGTAGGTTGATTACACATTGCTCAAGCATATAAGAGTAACTTAAATAGGATTTAGTAAATCTAGATTTCATTTGGAGCAGCTTTCTTACTGTTTTTTTAAGCAGCTTTTTGTTACAAAATTTTCTTTTTCAAAAAAATATTTGTATTAAAAAGCTACTTTATAAGTAGAACAAAAGTTGTCCCAAACAAAACCTAACACCTATTTGGGTTAAATCCGAAAATTTGTGACGTCCTTGCTGTTCGGCTTTGTTGTTGCTTTGCAGGAGGTTTATAGATTGCACGAGTCGCTTCTTCGGCTCCTTCGACGGCCTTCCCTTCCTGTCTGATCGGAAGTTACGACATTTTGATCGGAAGCAAAAACGGGACCTCGCTGGCTGTGAAGGTAACTTTCACCCTTTCGCGCGCTTCTTCGGCTAAATCTCGTTAAATCCGCCGAACCGAGGGATTTAGTAAATCCGGGATTTAAGACGTAAATCCGTAAATCTGGGATTTACGAAATCCCGGGATTTAACGCGCGCTCAAAAACCGTTTGGCTGGATTTAGCGTAAATCCGACTTAAATCCCACGATAAATCCGATACCAAACAGCCCCTTAAGGTGAAAGGATTTAAGATTCTGTAGGCTTCAAAGTTGTCATTTTTGCTCTTTGGCGAGATTTAGGTTAAATCCTGCTCAAACCTTCGTTTTCGATTAAGGCATCTTCCTATTTATCTACAGTTAATCATTTTGAATCTGCTTGTGGAGACTTTGGTTTCTTTTTAAAAAAAAAAAAAAAATTCAGTTTTAATCCTACTATTCCTCTCGTGCTGCTACAAATTCCTACCTAGAATGCCATTACTGGGCTAATGGTTACCTTCATTATTCTTCGAATCCGCAGCGACGCTCCCATTAATTTATTGCTTCATTGTCATTTTCTGCTTTTCCATTGCAGCACTTCTCAGATCAGGTGTTTAAACAATGTTTTTATATTGCTTTTGGCTCTTTATGGCTGTGAAGATTTTTGTTTCGATTGTTTAGATGATTTATGCATTTGCATTGTTCAGTTTTGATTCCTGTTTTTGTTATCTGACATGATAATTGCCATTTCTTTTTATGGTGATTGTATTTTTAGATATACTTTTAGATTTTCATGCATCATAAATTTAAAATTTTGAATTAATAAGTTCTCATTAGTTCAAATTTATCATGTAATAATTTGAAAGTATTAATTATAAATAATTTAAACATAAATCTTATCTAGTAAGAATTTGAATTTAAAATTTTGTTTCTATAATGATTTGTTCTGTAAAAAAATTTATTCTTATCTAATAAATACTTTTCTTGTTTGAATGTTAGAGTATAATGCATATTACAAAGGGGCTAAGTTTGATCCTGGCTAGCACAAGCATTAAGAATAATTTTTGAGGGATTTACACATTCCGCAAAATTTTTATATATTTAGACATCTAATACCTAAATCATTGTATATAACACTCAAATCTTTGAATCATATAAAAAATATCACTATTACTAAGTTATTTAATGTAAAATACATATTTTCATGCATATGTATTGATGTGATTTTGGCACTAAAGTGTTATATAAGTATAAGAATTTAGGTGTTTGATATATAAATACATAAAAAATTTGTGATATGTATGTAAATCTTCACGCCCACCCCCTGAAACCCCATTTTGGGATGCAAAACTACACTTACTAATTTTAATTACCCCTAAAAAAGGACATAGGATTTATTTCCCTTTTGCACATTGGTTTACCTGGTGTTATATTTTTAATGTTTATACTACCTGCAGAGTTTATTACCCACCCTTTTATATGTTGATATTTTTCATATTATAATCATTTGGTGCAACCATTAAAGAGTTTAACATAGAGTTTTTTTTTTAATATAAATTGTAGGTATTGTGAAATGTGTAAATACAAATATACATAAAAAGAGAGAGGGGGAAAGAGAGATTGGGGTTTTAAAGGGTGTTACAGTACCTGTGAAAATTCAAGATGTCAATCATAGATAGCGCATACGACCTAAGAACTTAAAACAGAATTCTTTGTTGTTCCAATCTGTCGTTTAAATTTGATGGCACAATATGTATTTTAGATTTTTGCTGATATGCCTCAGAAGAGTCTTAATTATAATTGTCTGGATTTCTCAATTTTTCTTTCAGGTATCTAGCACTACTAGGTTTCTCAAGTTTGCTGGAATCAAGGCATGGCATTTTCGATCGTGCATTTTCACTCCAATTTCGTTATGCAGGAGAACAGCTCTGGTATTCTTCTTGAATATTCATGTCTTCTTAATCCTTTTTACCTGTACCTTCACTATGATTATCACTAGGTTTCTTCTTATTTGCTCCCTTCTTACTTGTGATCTAACTGTTTTATTTCTTATATCTGTATTTGCTCAATTAACTTAGGTTACCCCAGAAGGCAATTCAATTTACCCTCAAGAAGCTTGCCTTGTGCCAGGGCTAACTTAAAATCTCAGCTGTTAACAAGCTCACCTCCAGAAAATGATTTACAAAGAGCTTCCCCCATAGTCAAAATGTGTGGCATTACTTCTGCTAAGGATGCAGAATTTGCAGCTCAGTCTGGAGCATCACTAATTGGTATGATCCTGTGGCCAAAATCAAAACGTTCTGTTTCAGTATCGACCGCAAAAGAAATCTCTGTAGCTGCACGTAACAATGGAGCAGAGCCTGTTGGAGTATTTGTTGATGATAATTTGGACACCATGCTAAGAGCTTCTGACGCAGCTAATCTTGAATTTTTGCAAGTAATATATGGCTATAACAGTATGAATTTCATTTCCTGTACATCCAAGTTTCATCCTATAGTTTACAGCATTTTTCATCTTACTCTGGAAGAACCAATGCAGCTTCATGGAGATGGTTCTCGTGCTGCACTGCCACAACTGCTTAGTACAAAGAGAGTTATTTATGTTCTCCATGCTGATGAAGAAGGAATGCTTCTCAACAATGTTACTACTGAATATTCTTCCTTGATTGATTGGGTTTTGGTGGACAGTGCAAAAGGTGGCAGGTCAGACTACAATTTGCTTGCACAATATTAGTCATAATCTCTATTCAATAGGATCAGTATTTGGATGTGAGAAATCTCTCTCCCTGTGATTATTTGTCACGAATATAGAAGATTTTATTAAAAATGCATCAAATTTAGTAAGTTCTTATTGACAGAATCTAATAAAATTGTATGGACTACTTTCAAGTTTTAAAATTGTATGGACTACTCTCAAGTTTTTAGTGAAACTTTGTTGAAACTCTTGAGATCCATCCAACATTTCATCAAAAGCTCTTGAAAGCAGCTGAAACTGAAAATATTAACCAGTTCTGGATCGATTTCAATACTACTACTACAACAACAACTACTACTATTACATCAAGACTTTGTCCTATTACGGGGGTTCGGCTACATCAATCATTTTTCTCCATTGTGTCATGTTAAAAGTCAAATTCTCGTTTAAATCTAATAAAAAAGATCATTTATATATTTTCTAACCAAGTCTTTTTAGGTCTACCTCTACCTTTCTTAACATAAGTCAAATCTAATACCTCTACTTGCTAATTGGGTCATCAAAAGGCCACTGTTTTATGTGACCAAACCATCTAAGACAACTCTCTCTAATCTTATCTTCCACTGGAACTACTCCAACCTTTTCACGTATATGCTCATTTCGTATCCTATCTCTAATGGTAAAACCACTTATCCACCTGAGCATCCTCATCTCTACATCTCTACAACACTGAACTTAGTATTATGCTGCTATTTTAATGGCCAATATTCGGCACCATAAAGCATTGCAGGTCTCACCACCATCTTATAAAATTTTTCCTTAAGTTTGAGTCTGGAACGATTTCAATCAATACAAAAATAAAAAAATAAAAAAAGGCTAAAATGTTTACCAATGTGCTGTTAGAAATTGTAAACCTTTTTCCATCCAAAAACTACTCCATTGTCCCAAGTTCTCCACCACTCTGAAAGATTAAGAATTCCTTTCTAAATCTTTGTGCTATTTTTGAATGCTGTAATTTCTTCTCGTGCGTGCAGTGGCAAAGGATTTAATTGGCAAAAGTTTCAGGTTCCATCAATAAGCAGTAAACATGGATGGTTGCTAGCTGGAGGACTGCATCCTGATAATGTCTGTGAAGCCATTGTTGCTTTGAGACCAGATGGAGTTGATGTCAGTAGTGGCATCTGTGATACCAATGGGATTCAGAAGGATCCCATGAGAATATCTTCCTTTATGAGCAAAGTGAATTCATTAGGTCATTCTTGATCAAAAGATGAAGAGTAGCACACAGATTATGGATTATGGAAGAAAAAAAAAAATTCCTGAAGTGATGATTCTATTTATAAAGTTGACCATGGCGAAGTATGATGTAAATATATATTTACATTTTTTTATTTAAATAATGGGTGTATATAATTTTTCTATTTTTCAAGTAGAAGAGAAGATTCATTTTTAAAGTTATTTGGAGGACTTCTTAGGTGAATGATACAAGTGTAAGCTTACTTGATGCCCTTTTTTTTGGTTATTTTTCCAAATTTTCATAGAAAAAATTTCAAAGTTATTTAATAATGTTGTAATTTCAATCTAGATTTAGTAGATATTGTTTAAATTATGTATTGGTGATAACTTTAGGTCATTTCAAAAGTGTTGGACAATTTTGTTTTGGTATTTCTATAATGTTAGATGTTTTAGTTGTCTAGCTAGTGAAAGATGGGCTAATGGACTCCCAAGCAAGGGGAGGATTTAGGTGTGGACTAATTAGGGGTGTCAATATTTGACACTACCTAAAAATCAGATCCGATTTGAATCCGACTTGAAAATTTTGAGTTCGGGTTGATCCGAACTCAAATTGGGTCAGGTTTGGGTGAGATTTTGACCTGTTTATAAAATTGGGTCAAGTTCGGGTTGAACTGGAAATTCGAAAGCAACCCGATTTGACCCCGGGCAGCCGCTCTCATCCGTCAAACAACTCCAAAATGTTAATAGAATCTATTAGAAAAAAAATGTTAATAGAATCTATATATAATCACCAAAAAAAAAAAGTTTAAAATCTATTAGAAAAATTGTGTTGATAGGCTGTGAAACGACTCCAAAATGCTCAAACATATATGGGGTATATCAGTCGTATTATATCACAATTCTTATGATTATGCAATACAACCAACTTGATTGTATATAGGGCTATAAATGGAATAATGCACTTGATGAACAACTCGTACTCCGCTTAATTAGTGCTCGTTGAAGTTAATAATTAAATAGATTTGAATATTATTTAAAAGCTCAAAAGTTAAATAAATCTTCTTGTTTAGCTCGTTGTTCAACAAATAACATGCTCAAGGCTTGATATTAGGTTTGACGGTGGCTTTTATATTGCTTAATTAAAAATTCCTGGCTCCGCCCCTGCATCTGGAGGCGAATCTGGACTCGCCACGTCACCCAGGGCCTAGTGCATCTGGGTGACATGGCGCATCCGAATTCGCCTCCGAATAATTCGGACACCGCACGTAATAATCTCTCTAGAATTAGAGCCTTGATAGGTGAACACATTTTTTTTCCTTATCCCAACTACACTCGACATGTTGAGCATTCCACCGTCTGAGCACTTGGGTCATCTTGTTCAACACGCACATGTAAGAATCAAAGCAAACCAAATTTGGTCATAGATAATGATTAACAAAGTATGAATATATAGCTGAATGCTCAGCTCGAGCTTGTGGTGAACTTCAACAATTGATAATTTGACTAAGCCAAATACGATCCATAATACACTAAACTTAAACTAGATTACAATCAGTTGTCAATTTTGACGATGGATACTTATCATTTTATTCAAATCCTTTCAACTAGTTGCACATAAACATCATGCTATATTTATTCTTCACAAAAAAATATATAGGAGATACCCAAAAATAACATATAGGGTCTAAGAAAAGAGATTATTCTGTGCAGAATCCGAATGTATTCGGAGACGCATCTGGACCCGCCACATCAATGGATGCACTGGGCCCCGATGATGCGGCATGCCCGGATTCGCCTCCGAACATATTCGGATTCCGCACAGAATAATTTCTCCTGCTGAGAGATTATTCTGTGCAGAATCCGAATGTATTCGGAGACGAATCCTGACGCACCACGTCACTGGATGCACTGGGCTCCGGTGATGTGGCATGCCCGGATTCGCCTCCGAATATGTTCGGATTCCGCACATAATAATCTCTCTCATGGCATCCAAATGTATTCGGAGACAAATCCTGACGCTTCAGGGGGAGAGAAAATATTGTGCTTCTTTTGGAGCAATATCCATCATGGCCCATAAAGACATTAAAAAATGGCTAAACAAATAAAAATTTCAATCTTGATCATTGCTGCAGATTCCAAAATAGACCTAAACATCTAAAAAAACTCTAATAAATTCATGGAGATATTTTTCTATCACCAAGCCAGGGCTAGCAATAGTTCATAAAGGCATTCCAATTAGAGGATTTCGATGTGAATGTTAGTACAAATCCTTCCAAAAATCAACAAGTAGATTGCTTCATGAGAACTCTCACATCACCATAATAACAAACATTTAGATTTAACTAACTCATAAAAATCAATTATGTACAGAATTTTTCTTGAAATTGATTATGGTGTAATCAAGAAAAACTATATAATGGACCTAAAAGGTACAAAATTGAACTACGTATTGACTCAACATAGCAATCAATGAACAAGTGGACATCAATAACAACCTTCTGTAATACAAACTAGAACTTGGCTATTTACAAGAATATTTTTTATTTACCGCAGAAGACATCAAACGGTAAAGCCACCAGATTTCCAGTTAAAATGGTACTGTAGCTCAGTGAGTAGAGACTTACTCTTCAAAGACTCCAAACTGATCTTTTTCTTCATGGCATTGTCTAATAACCTCCTCAAGCTCGGGGAAAGCAGATAGCAGTAGTAACTCTAAGAGCTCTACTGTCAGCTGCTTCAAGCAAACAACAGACTGTGATACAGTAAAAAGTTCAGATTAAAGCGCTGAGGTTTAATTTTACCACAGAGAGAAATTAGGTCAAGATATCCTGATCAAAATTAATTTTTAATAATCTCGAATTTACTTTGAGATGAGTGTAAGAATTTATCTCAAATCAAATCTAAAGATTTTAAAATTTATCCTAACCTTGATCAGGAATTTTAATCTGACGTCCTAGCAGAGAAATTGAGTTAACCATATTTGTTCATGATGAGTTTTAAAATCTTTAGATTTGTTTTGTGATAAGTGCAACACGAGTTAGATTGATTATTCATATATTACACGGACCTCAAAGTAAATTCAAAGATTTTTAAGTTCATCCTAAATAAATTTTAACAAGTAAATCCTGAACCTTTTTTTTTGTTCAATATTATCTTATACATGATCATAAAAATTGTTGTTTATGGAAAAGGAAAAACACCTGAAGAAAGAAATATATATCTTGAGCGCAATGTTCATACTCCTTTCTGCCCACAAGACCTACAAGAGGAGCTGGTGCTTTATCTGCAAAAATACAATAAGACAGTAAGAAAAATGTCATCTGTTATGAATAACACAATAGTAAAATTAGGGGGACATCCAGCATGTAATATATATAACCATTAGATCAGCAGCCTTATATTATAAGAAATTGCAAGATTGGGCCCTAAACAAATTCATTTATAAAAGCAAATGCTACTTTGACAAATAAGGGAAGATGATTATTGATCAATTCTTCGGATAAGGCTAATGAAAAATCCCTTTAAATTTAAGCCTATCCAAAATTGATGCCTTGAAAATATAACAATGCAAAAATCCCTCGAAACATTGCCAGACAAGCATTATCATAACCATCATTAGCTCCTCCAAAAACTTCTGTGTTTCGGGTTTCTTTACATCTCATTTCTTCCTAGAGATGCATTTAGCATAGCTATAGTTCAGCTAGTTATTACTTTAAAAAAAAAAAAGTTCTGGCCTTTCACATTACTTTTAGCAAATAGCATTTAGTTCAGAGTTACCGACGACATTGACTGAGAATTTGGGGGTGGTATTGAAACCACTGGAACTGAAAGGGGTACAACAACGAGAAGGGAGGGAACTGTTGATCAAGTGGAAGTCTACCAGACTATGATGCCACCTAGGAGCAATACAAGAGGATGAAGCATCAATTCTCATCTTGTCACCTTGAGGACAAAGTGGGTCTTTGAGAGGGGGATATTGTTAGACAAGTCCCTCGACCAATCAAATTGATCCATCTTGGATTGACTCATATTTACACTAGGCGGAACAGAGGTTCGCCCAACAAGAGTTAGATCTCCTTGGTGGGGCCAGCAGTGAATTAAGAAATAATTATGGATGGGTTTGAAAGGAAAAATTCAAGTAAAGGGCTATTTAGGGATTTAGATGATTGTTGTTTTGCTTTATGTAGATTATTAAAATGGTAGGGACAATGATACAACACTTTTCCCATGCCAACTAAAGCTTGTAATTACTAAGGATTACATTAAAGAGATGTGCGAGGCGGGTGGAGGTTCACTTGACATCACTCAAGTTATCTTTGATAATCTGTAATAACAAAATTGGTATAAAGTGTTGTATCATTGTCCCTACCATTTTAGATGATAAAGAATGGGAACAAATACTTACTGAAGGACTGAGTACTAGTATCAAATGTCACGATAGCATAACAAGTACAATTATAAAAGCTACTTTTTTTTTTTGCTTCAACTTATTAGGTCAATTAAGAAGGAAGAAAGGATTTTTGCTCTATCAACTTATAAGCAAGGCTTAAGAAGTACAATTGGAGGAATTGTTGAAAAAGTATATACTACTCTTCCAGGACATATAGTTGTTTCCAACATAGTAACCCGCCGCAACCAAAATTGTTGATGTCATCCTAAAAGGTTAATTACCGAACAAAACGAAGTAATATATAAGGAAATTGGCAAGTAGTTTTCCCTCATCTAGAGATATACAACTCATAGAAGTGAATTCCTACAAAAAGGGAGACCAATAATCTAGAGATTAGAGCTATTAGGAGATCAATTAGATTGCCTATGATCTTGATTTGGGTAACAGATCATGAAAAGATAGATGATATTCTGTTCGTTGAAGTTTTAACAATCTGATTTCTGTAAGAAAATTATTGACTATGATGATAATCAAAGCACACTTGAAATTGTAGAGGATGTTGCAAAGGAGTTTGTAAGCATCATCATATCATCAATAAGAGCAAATAAGGGAGGATATTAAAACTTCAGAAGTTAGACCATTATATCAAATTTCAAATTAAAGCGGGGTATTGATGAATTTAGAGTTTTATTTCTTTGGATAAGTTGCATTTGAATTAAAATCCAAATTATGATAATTCCTATAGGAATTATTGTTTTGTCTGAACTACCAACGTTGTTATTTGTAAATAATGCTCATTTTGTTTTGGAGTTTGTTTAGAAACGAATAAGAACTTATACCTAGCATATTGCCCTATAAAGAAAATTAATTTTCTTGTAGAAAAACCAATTGAAAAACAGAATTATGCTAACAATCTTTCCCTTCTCCTTTCCCTTGCTTTCTACTACTTGGTTCCTGCTCTTGTAGCATAGAGCCACAAAAGCTTATCCAAGGTTACTCTAGTGTAGCTAAAACAACAGTTATCTTCTGCACAGATTGTTGTTGTTTTCCAATGGAACTTCCATTGAAGAGCTTACTTTACCATTGCTTGCTTTGCATCTACATTTGTTGCTTCCATCTGTTGTCCTTGTTGATAGCTGGTGCCACCAAAGTTTTTGTTCATTGTTGTGTATTATTTTTCCGCTATTATTCTACTGCTACTACACTTAACAGGTTGTTGTAATCAACCAAGTGCAGAAAACAGGTTCTTGTTGCCCCAAAGGAAAAACAGACAGAAAAGGTTGTTGTCCAGGCAGGTAAAGTTACAACATGAGTTTGTGTTGCCCACAATGAGGAGCCCAACTCAGATAAAAGAATCCATATGAAAAGAGAAACAGCACTCCAGGTATGATTACTTGATCAATAGAGAACCTCCAGAAAATTCCTAAAAGCTTTTCAAATCAATCTAGCTTCTCGCCAGCTTACACAATAACATTGAGAGTTTGTCTACCAATTTTAATGAAATGAAAATCTGATATACCGGCTGAGCCGGTCCAGCCTCACCCCTTGCGGGTCTACAGGAGGAGGAGGGGGGAGGCAGCCGGCCCGGGTGAACCAGGGGAGGGTTCGGCCGAACCCAGGGAGCAAGGGGGGAGAGCCACGGTGGGCCCCTTGGGCCCACCTATTTGAAATTTCTGATCCAAGGGGGGCGGCCAGCTTTTGGGGGGAAATTGGAGGGTGGATGATGGGGGGTAATTTGGGGAAGAGGGGGAAGTGGTGAGGTGGTATGAAAAGAGCCATTAGGGCTTATTTTGGGGATATCATGTGAAGAAAGTTCTTTCTCTTTTCCTTCTTGTTTACTCTAGGGTTTCTTTTGGGAGATTTGGTCCTTCTCGAAGTGGACTAGCTTTGTCTTTTGTTTTGTCTTGAAGATTATTGCAAAGCTCTTTTGTTCTTCCTCTCTTCCTTCTTGTTTGTGTTGACTTTGATTTGGTGGAGAAATTCCCACCTTGAAGGGAGATTAGGGCAAACCCTAATCTTGTGCAACCAAGGCGTATCAATTTGGTATCAGAGCTCTTGATCCTAGACGGCATGGCGTCAAAGAAGGTGGAAGTTTTGGAGGGGGAGATGGGCCAATTGAAAGAAGAGGTGGGGGAGAAACTCTCGTCGATGGAAGGCAAATTTTCATCCCTTGAAGAGAGATTTGGGGGAATGGAAGAGATGATCCGAAAATTGTTAGAAGCTCAAGTTGCTCCACCAAACCCTAAGGAAAAAGGGAAATCTCCGGTGACGAATCAAAACCCTAACCCTAATTGTCCAATTAGGGAAGAAGGAGTAAATCAGAGTGAAGATGGTATGCAAGGCCAATGGCAAAGGGAAGGAGGAGAAGGGTCTGGAATAGGTGGCCCTTGGGGGATGACAGGTGGTCAGGGAGGCCGGCCATACATGGGATCGGTAGGCCCCCACGGCACACGTGAAGGATGGCCAAATCAAACGGGGGGGTTTCCGGAAGGAAATCGTGCCACGTGGGAGCAGGGAGGAAGAAGAGAGGACTACGGCATGGGCTATGGAGAGCCAAGAGAACCACTATGGAGGGGACTTCAAAATCCTTACCCGATGGAGAGGAGGGGAAGACCCCAAGGTGAGGGATTTACTCAGGGGACATGGGGAGATGGAAGAACCTTCCACCGAGCTGACAACCGCATGAGGAAATTGAAGATCCCTATTTTTGAAGGGGAGGATGCGTATGGATGGATCTACAGGGTGGAGCGTTATTTTGCGGTGAATAGTGTTACATAAGAGGAGAAGCTTATGGCGGTACCGATATGCTTGGAGGGGAAAGCTCTGGCTTGGTTTCAGTGGCTTGAAGGGAGGCAACATATTAGGAGTTGGGAGGAGTTCAAAGACCTACTACTTCATAGATTCAGGGTGTCAAGTGAGGGCACTCACTATGAGCAGCTGTTGGCTCTAGTGCAAGAGGGCACGGTGGCAGAGTATAGAGAGCACTTTGAGCTACTATCAGGCAGACTGAGAGGGATTCCGGATGACCTTCTAGAGGGGAGTTTCATGAAGGGGTTGAAGCCTCACATCAGAGCAGCCATCAGAGTAGTGGCTCCACAGGGGTTAGTAAGGATCATGGAGACTGCACAGTTGGTGGAGGACAAACTGAAGGTGGAACCACCGAGGAGATCAGGGGTGTCTTACCCCACTTTCCGACCACCACCCATGGGTGGAGGTACAAAGGCGATTACCATCCTCCCTCCTAGAGAGGTAACCACGGCAAGAACCACCACAGCAGTGAACCAAGGGGGGTTCAAGAGGTTGACTGACTCAGAGCTGAAGGAAAAAAGGGCCAAGGGCCTTTGCTACCGCTGTGATGAAAAGTTTACACCAGGGCATAGGTGTAAGGAGAAGTCACTACATGTGATCCTAGTGGAGGATTCAGAGGAGGAAGAAGAGGATACAGGAGCAACTGAGGAGGGTGGAAGTGAGGAAGAGCACCCTCACTTGGCTATGGTGGAGGTCTCACTCAACTCCATAGCGGGACTGACATCGCATTCCACCATGAAGCTAGAAGGGGAGATTGCAGGCTACAAGGTGATGGTTCTGATTGATAGTGGGGCCACCCACAACTTCATTGCTTGCAGATTAGTGGAGAAGGTGGGGCTACCAGTGACACAAGGGAGAGGTGTAGGTGTCATTTTGGGCACGGGGAAGAAGGAGAACTATAAAGGGCAGTGTAAGGGAGTGACCCTAACATTGCAAGGAGAGGAGATAGTTCAAGACTTCCTACTACTGGAGTTGGGAAGCACTGACATGATACTTGGGATGCAGTGGCTCCAGTCCTTGGGGGAGATGAAGGTGAATTGGAAGAAATTGTACATGGAGTATGGGAAGGGGAGCAGGAGAGTGACGCTACAGGGAGACCCCAGTTTGTGCAGATCCAGAGTGGCCTTGAAGTCCATCTTCAAGACTTTGAGGGATGATGGAGAGGGCTATTTGATAGAGCTACAGCAGGTGGGCATAGGAGTAGAAAAGGAGCCAGAAGACATACCTGAGGTGATCCAGGATCTTCTACAACAGCACTCCACAGTGTTTCAGATGCCCCAGGGGCTACCCCCTATCAGATCCAGGGAGCATGCTATTGTGTTGAAACTCGGGGTAGCACCCATCAGCGTGCGACCCTACAGATATCCTCATGCTCAGAAAGAAGAGATTGAGAGGTTAGTAGCAGAGATGATGGAGGCTCAGGTTATCCAGCCCAGTGTGAGCCCTTTCTCTAGCCCGGTACTCTTGGTAAAAAAGAAAGACGGAAGTTGGCGATTCTGTGTGGACTATCGGGCCCTCAATAAGGAGACTGTGTTGGACAAATTCCCTATTCCGGTGGTAGATGAGCTTTTGGATGAGCTTGGGGGAGCCACCATCTTCTCCAAGGTGGACCTGAAATCTGGTTATCACCAGATTAGGATGAAGACTGAAGACATTCAGAAGACAGCGTTCCGAACACATGAGGGTCATTATGAGTTTCTAGTGATGCCATTCGGGCTCACTAACGCTCCCTCTACCTTCCAAGCCTTGATGAATCAGGTCTTCCAGCCCTACTTGAGGAGGTTTGTTCTAGTATTTTTTGATGATATATTGGTGTATAGCAAATCTCTGCAGGACCATGCCACCCATCTAGAGGTGGTACTCACTACCTTATTGGAGCATCAGTTATATGCCAACCAGAAGAAGTGTTCTTTCGCGCAGAAGGAGGTGGAGTATCTGGGGCACATCATTTCAAAAGGTGGGGTGGCGGCTGACCCCACTAAGATAGAGGCCATGATGAAGTGGCCTACACCAAAATCCCTTAAAGGCCTAAGGGGATTTTTGGGACTTACTGGCTACTACAGGAGATTTATTAAAGGCTATGGTTCCATAGCAGGCCCTTTGACTGATCAGCTGAAGAAGGACAACTTTCAGTGGGGAGAGAAGGCAGAGGAAGCCATGAAGACTCTGAAGGAAGCCATGACTAGTGCCCCAGTTTTGGCTCTTCCTGATTTCACCCAGCCATTTGTGGTTGAGACTGACGCTTCGGGAGTGGGCTTGGGAGCAGTACTCATGCAGAATCACAAGCCGATTGCTTTCTTCAGCAAGATCCTATCACCGAGGGCAAGGTTGAAGTCAGTTTATGAGCGGGAACTGATGGCCATTGTGTTGGCCATTCAAAAATGGCGGCCTTATCTATTGGGGCAACGATTTATAGTTCGTACTGATCAGAGGAGCCTCAAGTACTTACTAGAGCAAAGGCTGGTGGCAGAGGAACATCAGAGGTGGCTGGCAAAACTATTGGGGTATGAGTTTGAGATCCAGTATAAGCCCGGAGCTCAAAATAAGGTGGCAGATGCTCTATCCCGTGTGGAGTGTTCACAGCTGATGGCACTATCTGTTCCCCAATTGGTGGATTGGGGTGAATTGGTGAAGGAAAATCAACATACGAAGGAGTTACAGGGAATCCGAGATGCTATCCAGAAGGGAGAAGGAGGGTTCAAAGGGTATCACCTAGAGAACTCTCTTTTATTATACAGGGGGAGGTTAGTACTACACCGCGACTCAGCATTTGTCCCCATTCTTCTACGGGAGTACCACGATAGCCGTATTGGTGGACATTCAGGGGTGGAGAAGACCTATCGGCGGTGAAAGCCGAATTCTTTTGGAAGGGGTTAAGAGGAGATGTCGAAGATATAGTGAGCAAATGTGATATTTGTCAACGGAACAAGTATCAAGCTTGTGCCCCTAGTGGATTGTTGCAGCCCTTGGTGCTTCCAAACAAGATTTGGGAGGAAGTCACCATGGATTTCATTGAGGGGTTACCCAAGTCGGAGGGATATACAGTCATCATGGTGGTAGTGGATCGTCTGAGCAAGTACAGCCATTTTATTCCACTACGGCATCCTTTTTCAGCTCCTACTGTTGCATCTACTTTCATCAGAGAGGTGGTTCGATTGCATGGGGTCCCCACTTCTATTGTCTCAGATAGAGACAAGGTTTTCTTGAGTTCATTTTGGAAGGAGCTTTTCAAGATGCAGGGCACATTCTTGAAGCGGAGTACAGCATACCACCCACAGACAGACGGACAGTCCGAGGTGGTGAACCGGAGCGTGGAGACTTATTTGAGATGCTTCGCTGGAGAGAGGCCTAAGCAATGGGTCAAATGGCTGCCATGGGCGGAATATTGGTACAATACTTGTTACCATACCGCATCTCAGTTTACACCTTTCAAGATCCTTTATGGGAGGGATCCACCACCCTTGGTGAATTATCAGAAGGGGACGACTCCTGTCTATCTAGTGGATCAATATTTAGAGGAGAGGGATAGAGTGTTGGAAGAATTGAGGGAGCACCTATTGCGAGCCCAGCAGATCATGAAGACCAGGGCAGATTCGCATCGCAAGGAGGTGACATTTGAGGTGGGCGAAAGGGTGTACCTAAAGCTGCGGCCTTACCGACAGAAGACTGTGGCTAACAGAAGAAGTGAGAAGCTCTCCCCACGATACTACGGGCCTTTTGAGATCGAGAGGAAAGTAGGGATGGTGGCCTACCGCCTCAAGTTACCACCTCAATCCTCCATCCACCTGGTTTTCCATGCGTCACTATTGAAGAGGAGCATAGGGGAGAACATCATGGCCACTCCTACCATACCACGAGGCCTCACAGGAGATATGCAATTCTTATTAAAACCACTACAGGTGAAAGAAGTAAGGAAGAATGATCAAGGCAAGAGGGAGGTACTCATCGAGTGGAAGGACCTTCCGACGCATGAGGCTACGTGGGAGATATATGAGGCTATGCAAGAGCAATTTCCAGACTTCAACCTTGAGGACAAGGTTGATCTTCTAGAGGGCGGTATTGATAGACCGGCTGAGCCGGTCCAGCCTCACCCCTTGCGGGTCTACAGGAGGAGGAGGGGGGAGGCAGCCGGCCCGGGTGAACCAGGGGAGGGTTCGGCCGAACCCAGGGAGCAAGGGGGGAGAGCCACGGTGGGCCCCTTGGGCCCACCTATTTGAAATTTCTGATCCAAGGGGGGCGGCCAGCTTTTGGGGGGAAATTGGAGGGTGGATGATGGGGGGTAATTTGGGGAAGAGGGGGAAGTGGTGAGGTGGTATGAAAAGAGCCATTAGGGCTTATTTTGGGGATATCATGTGAAGAAAGTTCTTTCTCTTTTCCTTCTTGTTTACTCTAGGGTTTCTTTTGGGAGATTTGGTCCTTCTCGAAGTGGACTAGCTTTGTCTTTTGTTTTGTCTTGAAGATTATTGCAAAGCTCTTTTGTTCTTCCTCTCTTCCTTCTTGTTTGTGTTGACTTTGATTTGGTGGAGAAATTCCCACCTTGAAGGGAGATTAGGGCAAACCCTAATCTTGTGCAACCAAGGCGTATCAAAATCATTCTCTTTAGTATCATAAAAAAGCACCCTAAAGCATGAATTTCCCAATAAAACGAAGCTAATTGTTCAAATATACTGGTCGACCAAAAGCATGCTCTAAAACAATGAAGTGCATGCTTCAATCTAATGCGCAAGAATGCTTGATTTAGAAAACAACCTTTATTCAGAAAAAGATGAATGGCCTGCCTAGTTTTCTTTTATCCTCTCATTAAATTCGTGCTTTAAACTTAAAATTGTTCTGCCATTCGTGTAGTCGTATGCTTCTTTTCCACATTTTCTAGCTCTTACTGGTCAGTTATACATCCCAATTCTCGTGTTATAACAATTTATGTTGGAATTGCCATTTTGTTAACATTTTCTAAGTTGAAATGCTACATAGAAATGCAGTTTTCTCCTATTTCTTTTGTGTGGGTAATGATCTGACGTGTTGCACGTGAATAACTATGCCTTTATCCCTCTTGCAGGTATAGTTGCTAAATCCAAATTTAAGAAACACTTATATATTTTTTATGTTCGCAACGAATGAGATAAAGAATATTTGCATGAAATATACAGTAGATCAGCCTCACCTACTATCAACTCATAAACAAATTTCGCACGACGAGCAGCTTCTATTTGTTGCTCACTCTCGAGAAAGTTGTTTCCGCTGCCTATATTACCTGGAGAAGAAACTGGTGTAGGAGGTTTACGGTTTGGATGCTTAGTAATGAAGATTCCATCAGGCCATAGCATCTGATTCAAGGCAGAAAATTTCTAAGCATTTCAAACAATCTAATGCAAAATAGACATTTTATACATTTCAAAGTCGAGATGTCTAAGGAACTAAAAAAAACATGGCATTTTACATCTACCAATAATCTAATTTTCTGATTACCAGCAAGGAGGGAATAATTGATGGCAAGCTTACATGCCCTGCCAACTATACCGATTGATATTTAACCTTGGCTAACCTTCGAAGTTTAAATATGATAACAAAAACAAATCGCATACTTGCTCAATGCGCCTAATTGCATTAGCAACTACTGATCCTTTTCTCAAAAGCTGGATTTTGTCAATAAGCCAATCATCAAAAGCATCCCCCATTCCCAATTGCAGCAATTGTTTCGCCACCCAAAATGCTTGACGCCTAAATAACACAAATATATGGAACATATATTTGCATTAGCTTCACAGCAAAATTGGAGAATCTAAAATAGTCGGATGAAATATTTCAAATGGGATTCCAAAATATAATTACCTGATCCAGCCCCCATCTTTAAGCTGAAAAATTACATCCATCAAATCCAATATAGGGACACTTAGATTTGGAGTCGCCCACTGCAGTAAAAAAAATTACAAATTCCATCTTTAAGAGTTGTAAAAATCCACAGAAGTTTTCTTTCTTCTTTCATTGATTTGTCAAAATGATATGGGGTGGAGAAGAATGAGTTGAAACAAGATAGTAGTGATGAAATAAGACTTGTATCCATCAGCACCATTGCATCAAGATTATTTCATAAAATATGATTTATAAGAAAATCTGAAAGTAAGTACCATTAAGGACGATTATCTACAGAATAAAAGGAAATAGCAAAGAAAAAGCATGAAAGCATCTAAGCAAATATAAATGATCCTAAGTTGTGCAAGTGGCTATTAAATTACACATTACATCTCAAAGCACTTAGCATCAACAATGATGAGTAAATTTCTTGATTATTTCAGGGGTGAATCCCAACCCAAATAAACCAGCTTCAAAAATTTTCAGGCGTTAATTGTTTTATAGGGCTGAACCCCAAACCTAATCAACTAACTTCATGACATAAACATTGAAGCTAGTTAATTAGGTTTGAGGTTCATCCCTATTAAGTAATTCGCATCAATGCTAATTTCAAAATATCAAGAGTCAATCAACCCCCTCTAACATCAATGTCAATATGTACCCATCAAAAACAACAAAAATTTCTCTGAAGTATTATAAAAATGTCATTAGTGTTCTATCCATTTAGAACCTACATAGTTGTATGTTAAGATCACCAAATCATGTGTTGCTATACCCACATAGATTCTTCTCAGGCACAATAGAAACGATGTTGCCTACTTAAACTTTTCTCGGATGGCAAGAGCAAGTGAAGTTTTACATCTTATCACATTTTCGTTTTACATTAATAAGCATTCATGTTCTAGATGATAAATCAAATAATTGACAAGTTCCGAGATGTTAGCGCCACTTGTTTTAGGAAACTTTTCAAATGTTAGAGATTCATGCAATCCTATAACCATCGTTGTGAGTTATGTAAAGATATATGAATTTACATAAAAGAGCCGAAAGTATAGATTCATAGACTAGCATTAGCACCAGAAAAATGGACATAAAAGAGCCTACTTTCTCTTCAACATACAAGGCAAGCAAGTGATATAAATCTAAACCTTTTTAATTATATATATATATATATGATTTTAAAATATAATTAAAAAGGTGTAGATTTATTCAACCTTATAGCTAAGGCTCATAGGCAGATCTGTTATACGTCCTTGTTCTCCGACCTGCAATTCTCATCTCTTCTGCAACATTTGCAACACAGCATGGTGGCATGCAGCATTACAGCTCATTACGTGCATCTGTGAACACTTCTACAACAATAACAACATCAGCCATTATACCACTACGTGGGGTCAGCTATATGAATTATTTTTCTCTATTATGTCCGGTTAAGAGTCAAATTCTCATTTAAATCTATTAAAAAAATGTTATTTCTAATATTTTATAAACAATTAGGTCTACCTCTACCTTTCTTAACATAGGCTATATCTAATTAGGGGTGCAAACGAGTCGAGTCAAGGGTTGTTCGAGCCGAGCTCGTCTGTCAAATGTCGAGCTCGAGCTCGAGCTCGAACTCGAGTCGAGCTCAAAAGTTGAGCTCGAGCTCGACACGATAGATAAAAAAAAGCTTGTCGAGCTCTCGAGCGGCGGTTCGAGCTCGAGCTCGCGTACCCGTCGTCCGTCGTTGCTCGAGCGTCGCTGCTCGCGCGACGATGCTCGCGTCGCTGATCGGAGAAGGCCGAAGGAGCGCGAGCTCGCGTGCCCGCGTCGCTGATCGGAGAAGGCCGGAGGAACTCTAGTC
This sequence comes from Dendrobium nobile, assembly GCA_022539455.1. Classification (NCBI taxonomy): domain Eukaryota; kingdom Viridiplantae; phylum Streptophyta; class Magnoliopsida; order Asparagales; family Orchidaceae; genus Dendrobium; species Dendrobium nobile. The sequence goes on from CM039733.1 coordinate 70,128,851, forward strand.
GCTGATCGCGTCGAGCAGCCCTGTTCGCGTCGAGAAGCCCTGTTCGCATCGCGTCAAGCATCCCTGTGTTTGCGTTGTTGGACGAAGGAGCTCGCGTCGCTGATCGTCCGTCGCTGCTGGCGTCGCTGATCGGCAAAGTCGCTGCCCGCGTCCGTTGCTACCCGCGTCCACGCTGAACGTGTTCGAGCTACTCGACAAGCCATCGAGTCGAGCAGCCCTGTGTTCGAGCTCGACTCGCGAGCTCGATAAGCTCGGCTCGTCGAGCCCGATAACGAGTCGAGCCCGAGCCGGCTCGCGAGCTGGCTTGGCTCGGTTGCACCCCTATATCTAATACATCTACTCTCCTAATAGGGTCATCAGAAGGCCGTCGTTTTACATGACCATAGGCCAAATCTAATACATAACAAAGCTTCTTATTTTTTATCTTTTCTTGCACATTTTAATTCCACTAACAACTATTTTTATTATTATGAATTTTTCCTTTTGAAACTCCAAGAACATCCTTTGCAACATTATTAATATTAATAGCTAATTTATCCCACATAACATTCGCTTCCTCATACACAGACAAAATCTTAATAACTTGAATCTTATTCTCAAAAATATTTTTTTAGTGTTCTTAAGAACCCCATCTAATCTTAGAACAAGGTTTTACTAAATTTTTATACTATACCCCTTCATCTTAAAGTCCAAAACTAATAAGCGATGTTGGGTACATAAACTTTCATTCGAAATAACTTTACAATATTTGCAATATAAATGATCTATTTTTCTTATAAGAAAATAATTAATGAGTTTTACTATATCCATTCTTATAAGTGATGAGAAGCTCATCTCTTTTCTTAAATAAGGTATTAGTAATTACAAAATCATAAGCTGGAGCAAAATCTGATATAGTCTTACCAGCATTATTAGTCGCTCCAAACACATAGCCACCATGAATACTTTTAAAATCCTCTAACTTTTTACCAACATGTTCATTTAAATATCCTCTAATAAAAACTCTTTCTTTGAGATGTATCTTTTGAATTAATTCTTCTAAGTCATTCCAAAATTTTGATTTTAAACACATATACAAACCTACTTAAGGCGCATAAGCACTTATAATATTAATAATCTTAGCATCAATAATAATCTTAAAAGCAATAATTTTGTCTTTAATTCTATCAATTTTTATAACATTATCATTTAAACTCTTATCTATAATCACACCTCCATCATTTCTAGTACGACTTCAACTAGAATACCAAAGTTTAAATCCTAAACTATAAATCTCCTTAGTCTTCTCTCAAACTCATTTAGTTTCTTGAATGCATAAAGTATTTATCTTCATATGAATCATAATATCAATTAATTTCATTAATTTGCTTGTAAGAGAACCTACATTCCAAGATCCTATCCGAATTCAAATTTTGTGGGCTAGCTTCTTTACCCACATCTATTCATGATGTGAGAGCCCTTGCCTATTTAACACTACATCCGGGCACCAATGCAGCGGCCCTTGCACACTTCTCGCTGTATTCAGGTCGTACAGCGCGTCACTTCCAGGAAACGCTCTAGCATTAACATAATATATTAAAGGATTCATGTCATGATTATCTGACAAATTTTATGCTAGATGTCAACTACCTAACACAACCCTCCACTTTTCTCATCTGTGAACACTTCTGATGAACAAAAATATAATAAACAAGTGAAAATATAAAATCGAAAGTTGCTGCTTTAGGAAAGACTTACTTCAGTAGGAAGGATTGGATCTCCAACAGCCACAGGAATTTGGGATGCCTCAGGTAGGCCATCATCTCCACTTAAAGTACCTTTACGGTCATCATTTTCAGTCTTGCTAGGATCCGACATCCTTTGAACCATGTTTTTCTCTGTGTCACTCCCAGAATTATCATGAGATAAAGAATTACCTTCTTTACTAACATTCATTCCAGCATGCCCCTCAATTTTTCTCTTTCGCATCCCAAAATTTTCTGATTCTGTATTTTTTTTGTTCAAATGCATGGATAAAGCATTTACTCCATTTACACTGCTCAACTGTTCAGTCTGAGACGGTAACTGACAGTTTGCAACTTCAGCGGAGTTGTGGACCTTAGCACTGTTCTCAGGTAGCTTATCATTAGGATCAACTGCAAAAAATCATGATGGGATCGGAAGATGAATTTAATGAGCATGCATCAACAGTTTCACTTAAAAAACTGGTACAACATTGGGAAATTAAAAAAAAAAAAGATTTACCCGACAATGTTTGCATGATAGAGAGAGAATCAGAGAACAAGTAGGTCTGCAGCACATTACAACAATCATAAGAAAATAAAAGGAAATAGTGCATGTCAAAACTGCCTTCAGACAAAACAAACTTGACAAGGGACGTAACATGAATTGAAAGGCAATTAAGAGAACAATATGCAAACCTGTGAATCAACGCTGAGAAAATCCCAAACCTCTATAGATCCTGATATGGTTGGAAGCTCAAGAAGCCTCTGAAACATAAAACTTGCACTTTAGATAGATAAAATAGATTAAAATTAGCTAAAACTATTGTTATCTTATTTGTACAACACAGGCAAAATGTATTCCACTATGAACAAACAGGCTAACGTTACATCAATATGAGTAATAAAATGCAACATCATCATTAACCTCATTCCAACTATTTGGAGCCAGATTTATGAATCCTTTTTCCCCATCTATTCCTATACAACTAGGATTAACTTGCATCACAATATTTATGCTAGTATAGAGGCAAGAGGAATTTCTTCTGATCCTAGTCTGTAGCTTCTTCATGCCATGGGAAGTTATAGACAACGTCACTGATAAAGTGCAAGTCCACCTCAATTCTTAGTTTGAGGTACTTATTTGTCCTTTTTTAGTTTATTATCTGCAGTTTAAATGAAACTTATGAAAGTAGTTAATTTGGTCTAATTTGGTATTTTTATATTTGTTTTTGGATAATTTTATCATGCTTAGTAAGAAATATTTCTAAAGTCATATAATTCAATCAGAGTTGATGAAGAATAAATAAAGGGCTTTAACTTCTGGTTTCCCTGCAGGGATTCGCTAACCTTTCTAGGATTTCCCTCATGCTGCTTCCGCACTACGTCATGTCTCCCTTTGAAGTGTTCATTCATCTTATTTCGTTTAAACATTTCCTCCTTTGTATCCTAAATTATCCTTCAACATTGGATTCTTTCCTTCTCAAAATATTAATGTAAATACACTACAATCATCATTTGTGTTGCTCCAATCCCACCTAATTGGCATCAAAACCGAATTCCATATACTATAAAAAGCTTTTCACCAATAAATTTTCACGGTCAACTTATGCTACATTCAATTACTTACAATTTCTTCCAGCTCTGCATCTCACGCCCATATCATATTTCTTGCAATTCCCAAGCACAAAGGTGCCCATTCATCTAATTCAAATCTCTCCTCGCAAAACAAAACCCCCTATTAATTGACTTGCCGCCATACCACCCAAATTCAATATGATGTTTATTATCAAGGTTTAGGCCTCTTCCATAAGAATGTTGGAGAAGACATATCTAAGAAGATGATAAAGGATTCATTGTTTTACCTTTAAATCCATCGTCAAGACAGCCTCTTGAGCTTTTATCTAGGTCCCTTCAGTCCCTAGCATCGCATCTAACTGTAAGCTATCATCTCAACAGCCCATTCATGTGCATTTTCTCACAAACCTGCACTCCCAAACATTGCTCTCATGACTCTTCCTAGCTCGCTTCACTCACTAGCAAAATCATCATGCATCCATGTCTTGCAAAATTATCATGCACGCTCTTCTGCATCATTTGCGATTGCATCCATCTCCTACATGGCCTGCTTCCACACACATCGCACTTCCTTGGAATCCTCATCTTTAAAACCCACAATCACAATTACCACTTCGTGCCTCCACCTGCTTCTTACATATCCTAACTACCAACATGTTGCTTCCATAATCATCCAACACATGTCTTCTTTATGCTTACCAATCTGCAAATTCTGTGGCATTATTCACTAATCACAAAACTATGTGATGGGGACATCGATCAGAGGTTCAAGCATGTGTATCGTCGGAGACAGCGCAGATCGACGGCTACGATTCAGAGTCTTTACTTTTGATGTATTTTATGTTTTATTTAGTTTGCATTTCCGTTTTCCTAGTTTACCCCTATGGGGAGTGTTTTCTTATTGTAGCTCAGAGGGCATTTGAGTACTTTTCTTTTCTTTGTGTTTGAGACCTATATATAGCGGTCTTATGCTTTGTAAAAGGATGATGAATATTTTGAATGAAATGTTATGTTATCTTCTTCTTCTTGCATGAGAGCTAGAGAAGGGTGATTGAGCTCAAGGTGAGCGTGCGCATTACCCACCAGTCGTTGGAAGCGTCCGCAACTCATGGCTTTATTTTTATTTTCTTATTCTCTTATCCACATCGTGGCCTCTTCTACTCATACCCGCCAATCCCCTTAACCCCATCGCCGGCCATCTAGAAAAGCCTACCCGCCGGCTCTCCCTATAGCCGCCGGCCACCCCTCCTCCACCACTCCTTCCCCACCCCTCCACCACCGGCATCTTCCCTTTTCCCCCGCACGTTTCAAATTTTGAAATTCAAATTGATTGAATATCAAACTTTCCAAATTTGTCAAAAGCCATATTAGGAAAGTATTCCAATTCAAATCAATTTTGAATTTCAAAACCAATTGGATTTCTTGATAAATTTTCCTAATGTTTATGTGCTAATTTGGAAGGCTCATAAGTTTCTCCCTCACCTCCCTCCTCCCTCTTGAACCCTCTGGCCAAGCATGGGCCCCCTCCCTTTAATTCCCCAATTAATTCATTAATGACCCCTTAATTTGAAATCAAATTTCAAATTAATTTCAGGTTTTGAATTAAACCCCTTCTCCCTCCTCTAGTGAACCCGCCGGCCCCCCTCTTCATGGGCTCCATTAAATGCCCATTAATCCTCCTAAATTCTAATTGAAATTTGAAATTATTTTCAAATCGCTTCCCTCCAAATTTACTAAAAATCTGAAATTAGTTTCAAATTTGAGTAAATCTCTTCCTTCCCTCATCTAACCTAGATCCCCTCTCCCAAATCACCCGCCCCCTCTCTCCCCACCTTGGCCGCCCCTCTCCCCATTCCCTTGGTAAATTTTGGATGCTCATGACACTTGAAGCCAAGAGAAGAAGACGACGCCTTCAACCTCCACTTCAATGTTGAATGGCGGATCCCGAACTTGAATGGGGACTTGTGTTCGACGCCGACGGAAATCTCAACATCCTACGATCTCCGTTCTTCGACGTGGGATTTGAGCACGACGCCACCGTTGGAGATTATTTGGAACGAGTTGTCCCTACTCTTGCGCACGTCATCGACCACCAACTTCCAAACTACGATTGGAGCATCAACAGTCAACCACTCCTGCCATCCTCGCCACCGTCAACCTTTTCGTGGTTCAAGGCTGTTGGGGTTGCTACCGTCCTCGTGGCATCGTTGGATATGCTAAAGACCTTCTTCCGCTAAGCCCTACTTCGAGTATGAGTGAGCAAGGTAACTCGTTGTGAATTTTCTAAAAATTAACCGTGGGATTACATATTACTCCGCATTTGTCTTATTGTGATAATTTCAAGATCTATCGCCAATTGTGTCCAAACATCAAGTTTGTAATTGCTTATCATAATAACTTTAACAATTGAAAACTCTTGAACCTCACCTCACGATACCTTAATCTTAAATTAGCACACTTTGTGATTCTTCATAAATTTTACGTGCAATTCTTGATTGTATCACATCACTATGTCACATCTGCAAATCACAACCATTCATTCTCAGACAAAGCCCATCCACCTAACATCATTAGCCATTTGAAACCATTGGCTTAGTCAATTCGTACAGTGTCAAATCAATCTAGCAATGTGTATGAAGATAACCCGGCTTCCAAAGATATCTTTCCAAATATGTGGTATGTCCATAGGGATTGATGAAGAGAGCCTAGTTGTAAATCTTATTGATGATGTTGAAATTCTTCCCATGCATCCCTTCCTCATTGGGATGAACTTCCTTTCACCTCTTCTTTAGGATGTACTTCTATCTTTCTCCTCCAAGATAGATTTTGCCAGCCATACAATATAGTTTAAGATCTCCAGTTCTTTCCTTAAGCAACATTTCAACTCTCTGAAAGTTCTTTGCAGTTCAATAGAATTGATATAGTATAACTCTATCCAAGTCTTTAGTTTTTAGTCCTTACTTGTCTTTTATAGATAATTATTAGCAATTGAAATGTCATTAGTTCTTTAGGACTAGTATATTTTTATAATTGTTCAAGAGTAATTTTATCATTTTTAATCAGGCATAATTCTATAAATGGGGCAGAAGTCTTATATTTCAGCCATAATTGTGATGCAATAAAAAAAAATTCTTTTTATTTTCCCACAAGGGGATTCACTCACTACTAGCATTTTTCTCATTCATCTCTTCTCAATCTCATCTCATGCCCCTCTTCCTTTTAAGCCTTTATTCATTTAAATTTCTTACCAATTCATTCTCTTTACCTCCCAGGTTCCTCTACACCAGATTATTACTTTCTCAAAATATATATAAAAAAAAAAAAAAAAACTAGAAGCCACCACAATCACAGTTTTTGTTGAGTTGCTGGCAATCAACCGCCTTACAGACTTTCCAAAGATAGCATAAAGGAAACTACAGAATACCATGAAAAAACAGTTATCCTTCATGTTGTCAATGAAAAACACAACATAAATAGAAATACCTTTAGATATTTATCAAGTAATTTACATCTTTCTTGAACAACAGGTAGTTCAAGTCCCGACAAAAGAAAATGTTTTGGCGGCAAGCTAAGACTATATTCCGGAAATTCCTTTAGACGCCGATGCAACTCCTCAAAATGCCGGAACCTAATAGAAATAACGGTTTTTAAAATTCATCAGAAAGTAAACAGACTACTTAAACAGAAAAAAAAAAGTAAAAAATTCAAAGCAGCGTGTCATGAACAGATCCTGTAAAAAAATGGGTTTTTTCAGTTTCTGCCTTACCTTCTTTTGATGGACCAACAATGATTATTTGCATCAGTCACAGCAATGGAATACACAGCAAAATTTCCCGAACCACTCTTAACAATGTTGGCGCCGAAAACCTAAATCATAAAATTTATCCACATCATTTGCAATAAGCCATGATGATGCCCATCCTTTGCACATCTTGAATTGAAAGTACAATGGAAAGAAACACTAGATTCACCTCACATCTAAGCTTTAGAAATGAGTCTGCCAGCACAGAATTTTCCAAAGACTTCAAAGAAAAGGTGGATGATTCAGATGCTGAGACGGAAGGCATGGATGATGATGCAGCTGCCCCACTATGAATCCTACCAACAATTTCAACATCCGGGTCATCACTCAGTTCCTCCATTCTAGTATCTTTGGCTAATTCATTTAGTAGATCATTCCCTTCGCCTAAGAAAAAGGACGATCTCTCAATCTCTTGCCAAAGGGGGGTCTTCTGATTACTTGGCCTAAATTTTTTCCTTCCTGATGGAGTTCTCAATGTCCTGGGATGTCGAACATGGTTTTTAACCTTTTTCTTTGTTGAATGGAAATCAGAAGTTTCAAGAGGATGCCTTATGTGTGAAACAGAAGCATTTCTTTTGTTTTTGCTATCCCAGACTCTTGTTCCAGGAGAGCCAAGACCTGTCACATTGCTGCTCTCTTCATCCTCAGTTTCATATGAACTTTCACTAGCTATTTCAATCTCTTCCTGATGAACATCTGACTTTTCTTGATATGGATCGGAAAGGTGATAAGCTGAATCAATCATGTCAGAATGAGCAATAAAGTTGTCGGCAAAATCTAGATTCTCATGACATGGAACAGCAGTATTAATCATGGACGAATCACGGCTTGCTGCCTTATCTTTTTTCAAGTAACCAGGTGTTGTTGGACATTGCTTTGTGCTATTGCTGCAGGTAGATGTACCATGTGCATTTTGCTTTGGAAACTGTTTTGATCCTTCCTTCTTCCTATAGTTTCTTCCTTTTGCCCATACATTTTCAAGATGCTCTGGTGCAAGCGCATTCTGCTTCTTTTGGGAAATTATATCCAAAAGCTGACCCCATTCTCCTTTGGGAATGGAAGATAAAGTTGGATCAATATGATTAGTTTGACTATTTGGTGATTCTTGAGCACCATTATTTATGGTCCCTGGCATCAGCGCTGTCTCATGAGTCCCTAAAGAACTGCAACCTGAAGAATGTTGATGCTTCAAATAAGCTGCTCCATTATTTGCCACTTGTTCATCAGAAGCAATTTTAGATGGGCCATGCTTAAATTGTACAAGTTCGAGCCCCACGGCTGAGCGATCTAGTAACCCAGAAAGCTGTTCAGCTGATGGCTTTGAAGGTGCATTAGACTTGACTATGACTGCCTGATCTGTTGAAGTTTTAGCTTCCTTATCAGCCTTGTTGGCAAAAGAAAGAACCAAAGACTCAATCTTTTCATTGATAACCCTAGCGTGAAAATGAAAACATTATATTAAATTGGACAAAAGCAAAAAAGTTTATATGAGAAAGAATCAACGAAGCGAAAATATAACCACCTTGGATTAGCCAAGTTTAAAACAGGTCGAAAGACAGCACAAGCAAGAAGTTCTCTAGTGATATATTGAAAAAAACAGCATTGCAGGTCTTTGGGCCTAAAAGCAGTCGACATAAGCCCCTTCACCAAATGCTGCAATACCTGAGACAGTGGATTTGGAAACAAAAGGATTTTTATTTAAACTTTCCTCAGCAAAACTTAAAACCCTTACTAGTAAATTCTTCTTTATTAGAAAGCAGACACGCAATACAAGCCTAGAGCATAAAATTGTTAGGGAATTAGCCTATTCAATATCAAGTTATTCCAATAATTTGATCAAATGGGCTAAATTAGGGCAAATACAAAATAACAGAATGCAATTAGAAACGGAAGAAATAATGAAATGAAAATTCTTTCACTAAAAACGATCAATTAGCATAAGTCTAAAGCAATAAAGGCTCGGGATTGCAAATTCACAAAAAGATAAAAGAAACAACGTTTCAGATTTTAACTTCTACATTACATCCTGCTGTAATAAGTCAATAACCAGTTGAATTTCCTGGTACGAGGGACCTACAACCTTATGCTCAGCTTTTGCAGAAAACAGAGCAGGATGCAACTTGCTCTCAGCGGCCAGAACCTGCTTCAGTTGAAGATCTTGATGATCAAGGGGAAGCTTCTTCAATTCCTGCCTTCCAATCTTGGAGATGCTCGTACGATAAAGTTCCAAATGATTGCAAAACAGATTAATAATATCCCTGCATCATTTTCCACAACCACATTCCAATAAATAAATATATTCTCTTCAAAAGGTCATTAAAGGGAAGGTAGTATGGTGATAAAAACCTGGTAAGAAGCTCAATAAGATTTATCTCTCTTGCACGACTTGAAATTTCCCCAAAAACATTATTTATAATCTGAACTAATTCTTCAGGACCATCTTTATCAGGTGTTATGCGAGAGTACCAAAGATTTGTTACCCACTCTGAGACCAAGTGTCTGGTAAAGTGGTCAATTGCCTCCTCAGTAACAGGAGAATTCACCTTGCTTCTCCAGTTGAACTTTTCAAGGGGAGAGTTGTGAAGTTTGATGGACTTCTTTTGGGAAGATGGATTGCTAAGAGGTGGTTTGCTGCCTGTTGCTGACTTCTTGTGGATATCAAGCTCAAGCGAGATGTATCGGCAGAAAATGATCAACACAGCAGCAGCGGGCAAGTTCACCCAGACTGAGGAACTAGTTACTGAAAACAAAGCATTATGGAACCAATACTCAAAGAGAAGAGCTAAACAAAAGAAAGAAAATAAAACTGAGATCTTCAGATGGGAAGATATAAACAGATGGTTAGAACCAAATCTGCTATTAAGCCTCCAAAGTCAAACTTCAACACAGATTCATTTTATAATATATCCAAATAACAGACTGGCAAACAAAGATCCGCCAAAAATGCTAAAATGCAAATTAGAGCCAAATGCACAGAAAGACCATTGCACAGGGCACAGAATTCTGAAACGATAAATCCATTAAACATGAAAATTGATATCAATGAAAGGGCCTAAGTAATATGATAAGAATTGGTAGAGCATTCATTCCAACATTTCTAAACTATTTATACAATCCTAGAAGAACTTCTAATAGGAAACAGAATAATTACCATAATCCATGGATTGATGAAGATGCATAACAATAATTAGAGTATAATTAGAACAATCCACCGATTGATAAGTAGGCAATAGAGATCCCAAGAATCAACAAGTTAGCGGCAGGAGTTAAAGAAAAGAGGACGGAAGACTTAGTAAGTGTGGATCTAGCATAAATTATGTAGGCATTTCATACTTCCCCCCAAGGGAATGAATGGATGTCATTCATTCCAAATTTGCCTAATAATTTCTAAAATACTATCATTGATAATGTTTTGGTGAGAAAGTCAACAAATTGTTTACCTGTGGTTACAAATAGAATACAGGTTACACCACCATCAAACTTCTCTTTTTATAATGTGCCTGTCAACTTCAATATATTTTCTACAGCCATGTTGCAGGGGACTGAATGCAATATTGATAGCTAACTTGTTATCACGTTGGTAAATAACTTGGGTATATTGAGAATATTTTGAAGTATAAGAGATTTGTTTATAAGAATATCTCTTTAACTGGCCACAGTGGCCAAGGATCAACAACAACAACAACAACATCAAGCCTTTATCCCACTACGTGGGGTCGGCTACATGAATCCTTTTTCTCCATTGTGACCTATTAAAAGTCAAATTCTCGTTTAAATCTAATAAAGAAAGGTCATTCCTAATATTTTCTAACCAAGTCTTTTTAGGTCTACCCCTACCTTTCTTAACATAAGTCAAATCTAATACCTCTACTAACCGGGTCATCGGAAGGCCGCCGTTTTATGTGACCAAACCATCTAAGGCGACTCTCACTAATCTTATCTTCTACTGGAGCTACTCCAACATTTTCACGTATATGCTCATTTCGTATCCTATCTCTAAGGGTAAAGCCACTCATCCACCTGAGCATCCTCATCTCTGCCACACTTAACTTAGTATTATGCTTCTCTTTTAATGGCCAACATTCGGCACCATAAAGCATTGCAGGCCTCACTACCATCTTATAGAATTTTCCCTTAAGTTTGAGGGGTACATTTCTATCACATAACAAGCCCGATGCATTCCTCCACTTCAACCATCCAATTTGAATTCTGCTGATAATATCCCCATCTATTTCACCATCACTCTGAACAATAGATCCAAGATATCTAAAACGTGTACTCTTATTAATGACTTGATCGCCCAAAGTCACAATCCCCTCACTAGGTCTATTACTACTAAAATTACACTCCATATATTCCGTTTTAGATCTACTCAAGCAAAAACCTTTAGACTCTAAGGTTGACCTCCATAATTCAAGTTTACCTTCAACTCCCTCTCTAGTCTTATCAACAAGAAGAATATCATCAGCAAAAAGCATACACCAAGGTACATCCTCTTGCAAATGTCTAGTGAGAACATCCATGACTAAAGCAAAAAGATATGGGCTTAAGGCTGATCCTTGATGTAACCCAACCGAAATAGGGAAATACTTGGTCAATCCACCTTGTGTTTGAACACAAGTAATAGCTCATGCATACATATCTTTAATGATTTGAATATAAGCATTATTGACTCCTTTCTTTTCAAGAACTCTCCATAGCACCTCTCTTGGAAATTTATCATATGCTTTTTCTAAATCAATAAATATCATATGTAGATCCTCCTTATTTTCTCTATATTTCTCCATCAAACCTCTTAATAAATGTATGGCTTCCATAGTCGACCTACCCGGCATGAATCCAAATTGATTTTGAGAAACATTAGTATCACGCCGCAACCTATGCTCCATAACTCGCTCCCAAAGTTTTAAAGTATGACACATTAACTTAATACCTCTATAATTCGCACAATCTTGTGCATCACCTTTATTCTTAAAAATAGGAATTAACACGCTCATTCTCCACTCATCTGGCATCTTTTTAGTCTTCAAAATAGTATTAAAAAGTTTAGTAAGCCATGAAATTCCTTCATCTCCTAAGCATTTCCACACCTCTATTGGAATATCATCAGGTCCAACAGCTTTTCCACCCTTCATTTTTCTTTAAAGCCTCTCTAACTTCAGTTTTACTAATACGCCGATAAAAACAGAGATCTTTATTTTCATTTAGGGTGCTAAGGTCATTATAGTCATTAGGACAAAGGAATTTTAATGGTCTTTTTATTTCTAAGACTTAAAAAGAACGAGAATAGGAGATGATACCTAAGCATGCTAGAGTACAACTACCTACTATAATTTTTTTAGGTGCTCCTAAAAAGCCTTTTCTCTTTCTGTGCCTTATAAATAGGCTAATTTTGTTCTTCACTTTAGAACCTATGAACCAATTGTGACAACTTTAATTAATTCTTTTCATTCAACCGATAAGTTCCATGGATATTTTGCAACTCTCCAATTAGATATAGATTACATTTAGATTGCATTCCTCAATTCCAATAGAGCTTAAGACCTAGGGTATGTGGGTATTATTATTATTGTGCATGAGAGAAACTGTGGTTCTGTTCCAGGAAAATAAATAAAGAAAAAAAATGCAACAATGTGTCAATGGAGATGGCAAAAATGAAATTTTTTTACAACAATGCAATGATGAATGCAGAAACAATGGGACTAATTTATGACAATGGAGTGATGAAGGCTGCAATAATGGAAAATGCTAGCTGCAACACAAAACTGAAGGCCGTACTTACGAAAAAATAAGGGAAAAGGAAGAGAGTGCAGCAATGAAAATGGTACGGTTGTGATAATGCAATGATGAAGGCTATTGTAATGAAAATACAAAAGCAAAAAATGAGGGCTCTGATATCATAACAAGAATTGGTGAGAATTGGCTGACTATTTCATTCCAAGATTTGTGTAATATTTATACAATTTGAGGATAGCTTTAATAGAAAACATAAAAATTGCAATAGTTCATAGATTGATGAGTCTGTAGAACAATTATAATAGTTCACAAATTGATGAGTAAGCAATGAAGATTCTACGAATCAATGAGATGGTGCAAAGGAGGAACGAAAGAGGGCAGAATTCTTGATGAATGTGGATCGTAATTGTTAGAATTTATGTAGGCGTTTTACATAAGATCTACAGAGGCATGGCAAAGAGAATAAAACTATAAATAGATGGTAATAAAAAGAAACTGATAAAGTTTTCATGCAATTTCCAAAACTAACAATGCATTGGTATTTGGTACACAATAGCTTTGAAACATGAAATTTATATGAGTTTGATATTTCCCTACTGCAAAGCATAATAAATACTTGGAAACATGAAAATACGATAACATTTTATGAAGCCCAAAAAGCATGTCAAAAGCTTAGTAGTTCCTTCTCCCACCAATAGCTTCAGTTTTTTATCACGTTATCCAAGCTTTAAAACCTTTAAATCACGCCTGCTTAGAGTTTAATAACTTGAATTGCTAACAACACCATAAACTAAAATTTACGTACTTACTGAACAAACAAATAATTCTATTTCAAGAGTTTTACGCTCTGAATCCCTCTCTTCTTTTGGAAGATTCCTAGAGAGTGAGTGAGTTTATTCTAGGTTAAGCTCTAAAGGTGACATAAGTATTAAATTAGATGTATAATGCTTGAGGTTTTAAAATATTTCAAAATAGCCATAATATCCAACATACTTTACATGCTTATACTACCCTAATCAATAATAGGTTTCCTCAAACCTCAATCATCATATTGCACGACAAAAAGGGAATGCCAAGTGCAAAAGGCTTCCACCAATGTAGGTTCCCAAGAGGGTTTGAGGTAAGTAGCCATACCCAACTAACAAAAAGCTATCTTGAATTCAAAACATTAACCTTCTAGATCAAAATAGCGCAAATTTCATGCTCTCAATATGGTTATGCCAACTACCAAGGCGCCTGAATTGGAACTATAAAAATAATATCAGGATATTTATCATCAAAGACAGCTAGCATATCATAATAGTGAGCGTGTATAATTATCTTTATTGTGGTTGATAGAATTATAGTGTTATCTTTCCTATTCATTAAATTATCACCCTCCAGAAAAACAACATTTTATACAAGTACATATGTACATGTTAGTGTTCGAGTGTATGCATGTCATGGATGCATGGAAATTGGTTGAATGCGTGTCCTTAAATATATAAAAAATAGCACCATTTGTATATAAGTAGTTATAATCATATCTATATACATATATTTGTAGCCCTCTCAAATAATTAGGGAAGATAATATTGATGATTATGAGGCACATATGTACTAATTATAAGAATGTGGAGTACATAGCATTTGTTTGTGTATATGTATTTTTATATGTGTGTGTATTATTCAATAATTTAATGTTGATTATTAGGAAGCATGAATGTACTAAATATAAGAATAAGGGAGAAAAATTTACCTGATAGTGTGCCTAATCATAAGTATGCATATATATTATTTTTAGCTTCCTTGTAGATTAACTTCTTACTTATCATATGAGCAAGCAAATATACATTGTATCCTTGACATTTCCTAATCCTAGCTTCCATGTTTGGTTCACAAACATTCTTTCTTATGGATAATTGCAAGGAAAGCATAAAAGACACTTTACAGGGCTTTGCATATGAAATTTTCAACGTTTGGTGGGGAGGGGAGTATCCGGAAGTGGTGACAAGAGAGCGCATCATATTCAAGAGCATGTGGACAACCAAACAAACTATAATAAATATTCCAACTTCACCTTCAGTCGAATTCAGTTTGGAACTTCTGATAGCTATGCTAATTTTAATTGTGTATGATTGTTTGACAAGTTCAATTGACCTGATTTCTCAAATAGCTGAAGGTAGCATTACAACCAAGTCACTTCCAAAGCAGTGCGAAATAATAAGACATACTCCTTCTGCCCTAAGGGCATGGGAATCATGAATCTTTATATGATAAAAGTTTCATAAGCACAAGGCTTTAGGAGACTTCCTTTGGACTTTGACACACTTTAACAGAGTGAAATTCACATCAATGATGTACTTTAGTTACGGAATTTGCACTTAGGCTAAAGCCAAAAAAATTAGAAGAGCATTTCAACGTTGTCCAGCACTCTGAATAAAGAAAAACAATTAAAAATAAGCATCAGTTGCACTAAAACCGAATGAACGTTTGAGCGAACCCAAGCAAAGCATGAGTCGGCATTTTCTAAAGAAAGTGATAGGGAGACTTAATCATTCAACCCAATTTTACCGATTAGCGCAAATGAAATAGTATAAAGAAGCATTAACAACTTGTTTAAGAGGTATTATCTTTGACCACCAAAATAAAGGTCTAATGTTTGAATTTCAGTAAAAATAGTATAAGGAAATCAATCTCCCTAAAAAATTGATTTACTTCAGATAGCAATTTAAGCATCCCAATTAAAATTGCAGCCCCTAAATCCGGGGCATAACTTTGCGAGATTAAACCCTTGGCACCTCTTAGGGGTATGGAAGTAGAGACAGAACGAAGAAAAGCAATAAACCTAGGAAAAAAAAACAAATCGAATCAATAGAAATCGTCTGAACAAACATGCTGCAACTGGATGAAAGAACACTGGACAATCAGAGAAAAGGCAGAATCCAGGTTAAACAAATTATGCATACCATTCAGATGATACCGGGATCTCATCGCCGCGAATTTCAAGAAAACAAACAGAATTAACTCCGGAGAAACTGGAAGGGAGATAAATGGACTTACAGGACATGAGATAGGAGAGGCCGAAGATGCATATTAGGAACAACACGACCCGTTTCTTCGCTTCTTCGATCAAATCTCGCACCGTATGCCTTGTTGTACTCATGTTCGGTACACGTGATACCGATCGGCGAGCTTAACGGCTCCGATCATGTAGGGATGCGATCAAATCGCGAGCAAAAGAGAACTCCGGCAACGAAGAAGGGAAGAAAGAACAGGCAGTTGAGTTGAATTACCAGTGCTAACCCCTGCACCTCAATGGCGGGATTGCATCCGCTTCTTCCTCCAACGCTCTCTGTTTATTAAAGGGCCGAAACATTCTCCTAATTAAATCAAGGGAGATTTACGTAAATATCACAAAGGCTACGATGATATATGTAATATTAAATTTTTTATTGTTAGATGTGTTTTTTTTTTTTTTGGGACATTTAGGCCATTTAAGGCAAACTCACACACACAACGCATACACATAGACTTGAACCCTGAACCTCTTAGTTGGAAGCCAAAGCTCTCAACCAATAGGCCAAAGAGAGTTGTGTTTAGATGTGTAAATAGGGAACTTTTATTACATCCGGTGCAAGGACGTAGAGGAACGTCCGGTCGGAGTCAAATTTCCGCCAAAAAACTCGGTATTTGCTCGGTACAACTAGGTATTATTTTATAATAACGATGAATACCGCTCTTTGAAGACCAATACCGAGCTATATCGAGAAATACCGAGTCGTACCGAGTTTTTTCTAGGAAAAACTCGGTACAACTTTTGTATAACTCGGTATTGCTCAAGATAGCTCGAAATAACTCGGTATTGGATCTTCACATGATGTTATTCCTCGTTATTATTTGATATTGCTCGGTATTTGCTCGGTACAACTCGGTATTTGGCGGGAATTTGCCTCCGACCGGACGTTCCTCTACGTCCGGTCGGAGGACGTAATAATTGTTCGTAAATAGGATGGTATAAAATATTATGCATATAAATTTCTCTTAAATCAAAACAATATGTGGGATTTACAAATATATCACCTAAAAAATATATCACCTAAAAATTTTATATTTAAATATCTAACACCTAAATTTTTAAATTTTTTAATACTTAAAACATTAAAAGGTCTTGATTTTAAATCTTGTATACTTAATGTATGTATGAGCTTATCTTAATTCACCTAAATGTCTCAAAAAAATGATACTTAAATATATTAACACTTCAAATATATTTCTTCATTGCCATTTATGAAGAACAATGATAAAAAAGAAAGAAGTACATAAGAAAACTCAATGTCTACTTTAGAGTCATAATTGTAGTGTTTATATGAATCATCTTATTTAAATTTAGGCGCGTCAAAAAATGCCCGAAAAGTTAAGACTCGAGTTTACTTGTTTAATAAACAGAACGGGTTCAGATTGAATTTTTTGACCTGTTTATTAAACGAATCAGTTTAGATTTACCCACAAACCCATGTTTTGCCTGAAAATGACTCGCTTAATATTTTTTCCTTAATTTTGTAAATTTGAGAGTATAATCTTCTTAATTTTCATCAAATATCTAAATGTAATAGTTAATAAGTAATAAAAATTTTAAATCAAACGGGTTAACAGGCATGTTTTGTGTTATTTGGATTGTTAGCGGTCGGATTCGGGATGAAGTGTTGACATGTTTATTAATCGAATACATGTCGGACCCGAACCCGACTTATCAACCCATTTTGAAATCCCTACTCAAATATGCCCATCAATTATTTATATTTAACATAATTCATATTATTTTGAACTTGTATATACTAAATTTGATATAGAACCAAGCCATCAATCAAAAGGCATGAAATAAACAAAAGCAAAGAAAATTATAATTAATTTGGATATGTATTGCTTGTAACTTTTAAATTTTCAATTATTCTTATTGCACATTTCTAATGTATTTATTATTTTGAGCAAAATTAAATGAATTTGAATAAAGTTGCTAATATAACTTACACCTTATATTGATCTTTTTAATTGAGATGTTGGTTGTATTATTATGTTTGATGAAAATGAATGAATGTGTTATTATATAGAGCAAATCATGTTTCTAAATATGGTGTTATAGGTTCTCCAATTCTCATATATGAGATTGTTGTTATAATAGCTCATATTTTGACTCAGTTAAATAAAATTTCAGAAATTATTATACGTCCAATTTGCAAATCGTTTTCATCATAATATAGATATTATTGTGATTTAATTATAATATTTTTTCCTAAATTTAAGCGCATCATGAAAAATTAACACCTATCATTACAATTGAGATTTTTGGACAATTTGGATCATTTGGTGTCCATTTTGCAAATCGATATTATCAAAAAAAAAAAAAAAAAACATGTGTTATTATATGGATATTTTTCTTTAATTTTTAAAGCCCCAATTTTGAATATATAAAAGGATTTAAAAGAATTTTTTTGCTAAAAAATAAACAATGGAAATAATTACCAATATATTTATTATTTTATTATAAAAATACCCCCACTTACATATTTTATTAAATCCTTCTTCCTCCATTAATTTTTAACATAGATCTGTTAGAGATAAAATAAAAGGAAAAGGAGAGGAGATAGAAAAGAAAAGTTCGAATTTAGAGGTTGCAAAGCAATTTTTGT
This sequence comes from Dendrobium nobile, assembly GCA_022539455.1. Classification (NCBI taxonomy): domain Eukaryota; kingdom Viridiplantae; phylum Streptophyta; class Magnoliopsida; order Asparagales; family Orchidaceae; genus Dendrobium; species Dendrobium nobile. The sequence goes on from CM039733.1 coordinate 70,147,357, forward strand.
TAGTTTAACCAATAAGAAATGTTATTCGTCTCAAGGTAGACTGCCATTATGCTACATGATTTCAATGATTTAATGTATTTTGCATTTTATAAATTTTAATTTGATCAAAACTTGCAAAAGTTACAATATCTTGATGTGTAAAAAATTTTCAGTGCATAACTTTTGTTATGCGATAGATATCGTAATATTTGCATTTTGACTAGAACATATTAATTTTTTACTAGAACTTTTTTATTATTTTGAGAAAAATATCTTAATTTGGGTGATTTGAATAAATTTAAAATGTAGAGAATAATTGCTAAAATTTGTTTATATGCGTATATGACATGCATACTTGTTATAATAAAACTATTGTGCAATACACACATGTGAAAAAGAGCACGCTATATTTTCTTATAAATTTTACTACTTTTAGTTCATATGTAAATTTTACATGTATTAAGATGATATATTGAACTAAATATTGAGTATGATATTAGATGTTTATTATATTTTATATAATATGAAATTTATGTATATAAGAAACATGGGCCAGAAATAATTCACTAATTCAGTTTAGTTGAAGACATGTTATTATATACAGGAGCGTGGCCGAACAAAATTTCATTTAAAACAAAATTTGTGATATAATCTTAAAAGATATGAAAAAGAAGGCATAAGGAGATAGATTGACATGATATGATACAATGACGGGTATGTAATAATTACTTCTGATATAAAAGCTGCCTGACTTAAATGACATGTGATATGATTAATTACTATAGGATTGGCTTGCAAGATTGGATACAGGAAAAGAATTACAAATAGTTGGATGCTTTTTTGTACTTATAGTGCTTGCATATATATATGATAAATTTCATAATCGATATGGCATGATTTGTATATGATACATGTTATGACTGATGCATGAATTTGATAAGACTGAAAAAACTGATACAAAGTCATTTGGTGTATGTGAATCGCATGATTTATATAATATACATGCATAATATAAACATTGTACAATATACATTTGATAATAATATATGTATTGATGTAATAAGATGCTTTATAAACTTGTTTGTAACTACTTGATATAAGATTGATAGAACTTATTGATCATTGTTCACTTTGTTACTAATAACTGCTCTTAAATATATATATATTATATATATATATATATATATATATATATATATATATATATATATATATATATATATATATATATATATATTATATATATTATATATATATATATTTATATATAATATAGTTGTACTGATGTTTATTGATTATACGACATATTATTGTTTAATTTATTATTATATGATTTGCAGTTATATGTTCATAATGATAGTAATTGAATAATTAAATGCATATTATTTATATTATATTGCATTAATTTAAGTTGTAGGTTTTGATAACCTACTGAATTGTTAACTCACTATATGATTTTAAATATTTTTCAGGAAGAAATCAAGATCCATGGGAGAGACAAATATGGGATTGAAGCTTTTTTTATGTATTTTTTTAGTTTATTCTTTGTAGTCAAGACCAAAAAGATAGACTAATAAATGTATAAATTGAACTCTTGGCTATTATATATAAATTTTGAAAAATGAATATGATCAATTATTTTAATGAATATAATTAATAGTTCATTCTGCTAAAAATTATATTATTTAAAAGTGATTTATGGCTCTGGTACATTAATTTACATTAATTAATAGATAAATAAATAATTCTTCCATAGACACTAAGTTATTTTAATTAGTATAAGAGCGAAGGTTATTGAAAGAATTGAATTATAATCATAGATGAATGAAATGATTGAGATGGGTAAAAAATGGGTAGTGTTAGATTTTTTTTTTTTTTGCATTTATTCCAGCATATGTGGGTTTGAATTATAATTTGATAGGAAATAAGATTATATTGAGTATAATGGATCCACATAAAATGTCAAAAGAACATAGTGTAGTTGCCTTAATGAGTTCTGACAGCATGATGCGGTTTGTCAGTATGATAATTGTTGAATCCAACTCCGGCAAGAGAGGAAGAACACTTCCTCTTCTTTGAAGTTGAGAGAGGAGGAGGGAGAGAGTGAGATCTTTGTTAACGGCTGGTTCTTGGGCTTTTTGTGGAAGAGAGAAGATTTGAGGAGTAGAAGGTGTACACTTATTGTTCTCCTCTGGTTTGGTCTTCGTCTCTGAAAGACAATAGGATTGATTGCCGGTTGGAAGCTGCTTGTGCCGTAAGATCTAGATCCTTAGCTGAACGCTGTTTTGTAGGTGAGTTGATACCTGCTGGGCTCTCGGAGTTTTGGGGCTACGTCCCCTGGTTTACCCGACTGTATGTTCTTGGTTGTTGTTTTAAGAACTGTTGATTTCATTGTTTTGATAAAACTAGGACCAAGGTGGAGATTTGTTGATCTTTGTTCCTAGTTTTATGGTTGTAGCTAGTCTTGTAGCTATTGATGTTTCCTTTTATGCCTATATAAAGGCTATAGATTGTATTAGGAATGCATGGTTTAGAAATAAAGCTTCTTACGTTGGCTGCCTCCCTCTTCCCTTCTCCTCTCTCCCTCCTCCTCCTCTCTCAACTTCAAGAAGAGGAAGTGTTCTTCCTCTCTTGCACGGAGTTGGATTCAACAATAATACAATTGATGAGTGATGCACAAAGCATATAGACTTGGAGTAAAGTGACTAAATAGGTAAACATTTACATATCGTTCATAAGTTAAAGCCCCCTATTATTCAAGGGAGCTGTAAAGCCATGAGAAGCAAAAGATTGGCTACTAGGAATAGAAAAAAATATTTGATTGTGTACAATGTTCATAGAATAAGAAAGTACCACTAGTAGAAATTTTATTTGAAAGAGAAGTTGAGAGATGGTGGATTGGGCAATACAAAGAGAAATTCTAACGAAAGATGAATGTAGATATTACATAGCCAGAATTTGTTGTTGTATTCAGAGACTAGTTTGTGTCTCTATTAGCCCAACAGCAGATGCAGAAGGCTATCATGAAGTTAGAGTAGGGGCACATAATAATAATATAGTACAAAACTGAATTTACTATATTGGCAAGATACACTCCAATGTTAGTTAGTGCATCAAAGAAAAAATGCTACAGATTTTTTGGAGGATTGAAGGATTAACTGAGGCATCCATTAATTCCACTAAGAATTCATGACTTTGTGGAGTTAATGGAGAGAGCGAGGTTGATGAAAAATGATTTAACTATTCTCCAATTTTGGCATGACATGAGTAAAAAGAGAGCAGACAAAGATGTAACTAGAGAAGAAAGAGGTGATAATAAAAGTATATTTACCATGGTTCCAGTTGGTAGTGTACATGAGTATCCCAGATGTGGGAGGAGACATATATGACGACAATGTTATCTACTCACTGGACAATACTTTCGATATGGTTAGTACATAAATAAGATGATAAACTGCCCATATAGAGGATTGGGGGAGAAATCTTTGTCTAAGACAAATCAATCTAGATAAGCATATGTCCAAGGACTTGCAAGATTTAGAATGTGTAGTCAATGGTCTATGAGCAGGACAAATGAAAGATATGTGAGAAAGACAATGACAACCCATATAGTTAGAGATGACACCACCTCCAATACAGTCGAGAGTGTACAATTTAAGTCACTAAGAAGTGAGAGATGCTTTGGAGAAGCCCATTGAGATAAATTCTCTTTTGAATATCATTCTTTCTATTGAAATGCATTAAAATTGATTGATTTTACATTCATATGATTGAATGATTGACATACATATTGACTGACATACACACATGATTTGATTTGATTGATAAGTGATATGATTGATGGTTGATATAAATGACAGTTGTGACCAATGATCCGTAGTGAGAAATATCGAGGGTGATATTTTTTTTAAGGTGGAGAAATTATAATAATCTATCTTTTGACCCTAGCGTGTGACAGTTGTACCTTAAGCTTCTTATTTTACAAGTTTGGCAAACTCATAAAATCAATATGGAAGGAAAACATCACCAAATTTAGCATGAATGCCAAGGCACTTGACACATTTCTTTGCAATACTTTGTATTGATAATAAATCATAATCAATGATGTATGAACAATCAAAGTTTTATATAAAATCGCAATGTATAATTATGAATTCAATTGCTATATAAATACAAGTGATGAAAGACAAAACCTATGTTGAAAAACCTAGTCATTCAAAAAAAATGAAATATTTTCAATGGATCTCACTACAACCATTTTGATATTTTGTTTGTAGAAGAAGACCATGATTTTAAGCAAAAGACTATTAATTTGTTAGTTTTTCTATCTTAGCATAATTTTTCCTCACATTTCATACACGAGAAACACATTTTTTTTCTCTCATTTATTATGATCGTCGTGAGAACCTCCAAACAACATTCCAAAAATACCTTAACATTAGAGGCATCCCTAGTAAGACTATTAATTTCTTATACAAGTACATAATAAGTAAACATCACAAAGAACATCTAATTTGACTACAATTAAAACACACAAAACATTTTCTTGAGAAATATTAAGAGTTTGAAGTCCACATGTATTTTTTTTCTCTTTGATAGTTTTGTTATTAAAATTATCACAATTGTAGTCTTATGAGCCTCTTCAATTTTCAGCATTATTTAGTTAGTAATATTTTAAAATCTTACAAATTGGAGGATATAATAAACTTGATTATTCCAAGTTTTTTTTTTTTTTTTAATAATTCGCTTATGAATTATATTGTAGCATATATGTACTTTTTATATGATACTTTAAGCTGAATATCACATTGAATATTGATGGTTAAGGAGTTACAAATTAAAATCAAATAATAATTTGAATTGATCTATAGAATTAAAATAAAATTTAAAGTAAAAGAAGAAAAACTTAGATTTTAAATATTTGCACATATTTATCTCTTCAAATATATATATATCATTGCATATTGTGTCCTATTATAATCCAGTTAAACAAAGTATATGCAATGACATAATGGGTCCCTTATTCCTATCATTGATGAAAGGAATATGAAGTTCAATTGATAAAGTTACGCCTATGTTAATAACACAATAACATCATAACATATTAATGATTAATAATAATCATAATTATTATAATAGCTAAGCTGTTATTAAACTTCATATGTTTGTTAACAATTAGAAATGATAATCTTTCTAACGTGATCTTTAAGCGATTTTTCAATTCATAATAACCAACATTATAGTCTTAGTAATAATATGAAGGGGTTTTTACATGTATAACACTTAAAACTATCATATTTACCTATTAAACATCTAAAGTTACCTATTTACTAATATACCACCTCAAAACCTTAACTTAATCAAAAAAACCACTCCGTTCGTTCCCGTTCGCTCCCGTCACAGCAGACGTCGCAACTCCGCCCTCTCCGACCTCGTTCGCCTAAACCCTAATTGTTTTTATAGCACTGAATATCAGCGACTTCCAATGCAGACAAGCATCATTGCGCCATGGCTTCGTGCAAGCTCTACGGGCCACTGTGAAGCAGCAGCGGCAGACAAAAGTTGGCAGCATTAGGGCCGAAGGATTTCTGTCTGTTCTTCCGCCAGTGCATTAGTCTTCTTCATCGCGTGAGATCGAAGGTAATCATCTCTATCACTTAGGTTAAGCTTTTGGGGTAATTGATGTTCATTTCTGAGGCAATTCGATTTGCCAAGTCTGGGTTTTGAGTGATCATTGGAAGTAAAAATGGGGTTTTGGTTGGAACTGTGTTGCATTGCAGCTTTACTGCTTTTGTTTTGGTGGAATGCTAGCTTTTTCTCTGTTGATTTCGTCAGCTTGCTTTGTTTTATTCTTGATATTTGGCATTTTCTTAGAGTGATTAATTAGGATGATCTGGTTGGGGGTTAGAACATGGATCAAGCATTAATGCGGTATCGGTTACAAATTCACGGTCATTTGATTTCCTTTTCTGCTTTTTGGTTTTGGGTTTATAAGATTTGCGCGAGTTCACTTTCCTCTCCGTTGCTTCCCTGTACAAAAGTTGAAGATTAGGGGTGTTTGAAGGCTGAGCTCAACCTCCATTGAGGTAATTTTGCCATGCTTGGGTTCGGAGGTAGGCCTGTCGCTTGATTTGCGACGTCTGCTGTGCCGGGAGCGAACGGAGTGGTTTTTTTGATTAAGTTAAAGGTTTTGAGGTGGTATATTAGTAAATAGGTAACTTTAGGTGTTTAATAGGTAAATATGATAGTTTTAAGTGTTATACATGTAAAAACCCCTAATATGAATTGATATCAAGATCTTTATTTGAATTGTGCGGACTTAAGTTTCGTTAGCCCTCTTATTATAAGCTACTAATTGGTACTTTTATCTTACTAGTGTAAATACACGTGCACATGGTGCACGTGAAACAAAATTTCAAAGTAAATAATGTATAACAAAAATTTTTATTATATGATATATATATTTTTTGATTCATATCTTGACCGTCCCGTATCTGCACGGAATAATTTCTGTTTTGCTAAGACGGAAGGATGGTCATAGGAAAAAATTGTTACCTCAAAAAAAAAAACAATTGGAACTATACCAAATTGGCCATAACTCAACAAATATTATTACTTATAACAAAAATAATAATAATGAAAGTGGAGATCAAAGGTGAACGCAGAGACTATTAAAGATCCAAAAAATTTCTGAAAACGGAATTTCTATTGCGGGCAGAAACTGAGTTTGAAAAGCTTCATTTCATTAACCATAATACAATGAAAAACAACTATATATTACAGAAAAAGGTGCAAAAGGATAGGAATTAACCAACATGTTATGGTTTGCAACAATTCATACTACAGGGAGCTAGAGCAAATCGACAATTACACACGAAGATGATGGACAATTGAATATTAAAAATTTTTAGACATAAAGAAAATGCAGGTGAATGAGAGAAACGGAAGGATCATTGTCAAAAAAACCTACTTCTGAACTTTCTGGTGTTGGCTTTATACGTTCTTACAAGCAAACCATGGATCTTTTTTATTCATAGTTGCAAATACAACATTAACCATAATACAATGAAAAACAACTATATATTACAGAAAAAGGTGCAAAAGGATAGGAATTAAAGGGTGATATCTTTTTTATTCATAGTTTAGCTACCTCTTAAATCAAGAGTGCTCTCCTAATAGAGGTGATCAACATTTAGAGAAATCCAATCATAAAAAATCGCAAACTATGGATCTAGATAAGGCTTGATTCAGGACTGTAGTAGATCAATCTAATGATGAAAGGAAAAAAAATTCAATCTAACTCAAAACATTAATTTTTGTACCTTCCATGCTCATGATAAAAAAGATAATTTATTTGTTATATAATCAATTTAATTTAGAAAAAGATAATTTGTAATTGATTTTAAATTAGTGAATCAATTTAAAATGTTATTAAAGTTTAATAAATTTACACAATTACTATAAATAAGAATGTGAGATATCTTAGAATGTAAGTAATACAAATTAAACAAGCATTCGTGCAAAAGGTGTTTATAAATCAATAGTAAGCAATTAGATGAGGTCTATGACCATATAGGATATAAACAGTTGTTACCATTTATTAGATGACGTTAGTGTGAAGGTTTGTGAATTATGGAATTAAAGCTTGTTCTTAAGAGGAAAAAAATTTTACTTACAAATAATGAAATTAAATAAATGAGATGTTTGTGGATGAAGTTGCAGAAGTTTATTTCTCAGGAAAAACAAAATGAACATAAAGAAGTACGTATGTAATTAGATTGTATAAAAAAAAGGTTTTGGTTGACCTTATTGCAAATAATATAACTTTCCATCGTAAATTTATTTGATTATGTTGGTCTGGATATTCTAATAGTGGTTGAGATTCATAGTAGTATAGATATACTGCTGATATATGTTTGGATTGACCATATTTTAATAAGTATAATTTTCCATCTTAAATTTATTTCATTATGCTGGTCTAGATATTCTAATAGTGGTTGCGGATTCATTTTCTTCACACTATATTTTTCCCACACGTGATGTATCATTTCAATACTCCAGTGATATAAAAGCTTACGAGAAGAAAATTAGGAAGGATCGGGAAAATAAGAAAAAATACATGGTAGAATGACTAATTGATTGTCAAGCAATATAAATTACTAATATTTGGAAAAAAATAAAGATAATTTCACCTTTAGATGTTTGTTTTATCCAACGAGTAGAACATTCGAATTGTTTGAGAGCATATACGATTTTATACAACAAAAGTAATATTGCGCTATTTGGTGTAGGAATGCATTGATTTGAAGAAAACATAAGGATGGATGTGTTGTAAAAAGAAGAGCAGATGAACTCATTTCTTTACGAAGAAAGATGTATAGGAATATAATAAAAAAATTAACGATAGATTTTAAGTTAAAGTTTTTTAATGAAAACTCAGGATGATTTATCTGAAGATCGATTGAGAAGCATCATTTTAATTGTTGTATAGAATTAACAATAGTGTTATTATGTTAAGTTTTGAGGATGTTAATGTAGAATGAGTTCTAATGTAGTGGTCAATTAAAAATGTGGCAAACAGAGATGACTAACAGCAAAAGGGTTGGGGAGTACAAAGAGAAGATAAATAATGGTCCTTTTTTATCTTGCATTTAGATTTTCATAATAAATCTTCTTATAACCATTTTTTTTCTTGCTATTTAACTTTAATTTTTCCAAAATTGTTTCAAAAAAGTTAAATAAATTTATCGAAATTTCGGTAGCCTCCCGGCGTCTCCTCCCCACCGAGGGAGAATTCGGGACGGCACTGCCGTATTTCTTCCTACCCGGACCTAAGGTCGACGGCGTAGGGTCTTCGATTTCAAACCATCTCACCAGAATCTAAGGTCAACTATGTGAGGTCTTCAATTTGGAACCATCCTGGTCGAACCGAAGATCGACGACACGAGGACTTCAATTTAAATTCTTCCCAACCGGATTTAAAATCGACGGTATGAGGTATTCATTCGAAACCATCTCGACCGGACTTAAAGTCGACGGTACGAGGTCTTCATTTTAATCTTATAAAAAATCTGATTTAAAAATCTTATTTAAAAAATCTAATTCAATTTATAAAAATTGAATTAACAAAAATCTGATTTTATTGTAGAAAAATATGTTGAGAACCGAATATCGGATATTATAAGCTCTATATTAAAAAGAAGGATATTTTCTCGTATTTCAAGTTTTGAACACTGACAATTTGCAGACAATTAAATAAAGCATTTATTGCCACAGTTCATGTGAAAGGGAAGTGGGCTTTCATCAATAATTTATAATTTAATGTGAAAAAGCTGTAGGTTATAGAGCATATTGCACCAGGCTTTCATTATGAAGAGAAAATCATAGAGCATTCCAAAAGGCAAGAGGCGGACAGGTTCACCTGAACGGGAAGCGAATTTGTAGGGGACAAAAGGGTTCGCGTGCGAAGGCTAGTATGTGGGCTCTAGGCGGCTGATAAGCAGCGGGAATTACCTGCATATAGGAGATTGGCTTCCTAGTTGGAGGCCGATTCATGGTTGACGGCGAGTCTGCACTTAGAGGCGGCGTCGCAAATGGATTTTGGGCCGTCCAGCGAAACAAGCGAAGGCAGCGGGATTTACCTACATATAGGAGATTGGCTTCCTAGTTGGAGGCCGATTCATGGTTGAGGGCGAGTCTGCAGTTAGAGGCATCGTTGCAAATGGATTTTGGGGCATCGACCGAAACAAGCGAAGGCTGGAGTTTTGTCCAGCATTTGTTTCCGCGAGCGAAAGACGAACGATAACGAAAGAAGAACAAGGCACAGGTCGAAAATAATTGGAGAAATTCAAAAGAGGCGTTAACAAGTTTACCTTTTGAGAAGGGTATGGTATGTTTGTCGAGAGCTGAACAAGCACAGGCACCGACAATTGGGAAGAAACAGCGGGATATTTGATGGCGAGAACGACGTCATTTCAGGCAGGGATGCGTTGATAGGAACGAATGAGTGCAGGGAAGCGAAGATAAATGAGGAGGGATGCATTGATTGAAAGTGTAGCGTCCCAGATATCAATAGTGAAAGGATTCATCTAACATTATTTTTTTTTCTCTCATTCAGATCAATACAGTCATCCAGAGATAATTGCATTATAGGAAAGAAATACAACAACTACTATAATTCACATATCAACATATACACAGTCCAAAGAGAGTCCAAAAGAATATGTACAATAGTCATACGGCTACAAAACAAAAGCCTACCAAGGGCTACAGAACAAAGCTACACTAGCGATCGAAGAAGCTTCACGCGGGAGGCTCTGCACCTGAAATATTAACCACATATAATGAGCTTAAATAGCCCAGCAGGTCACTAAAACCAACAACTGAAATCAAAGCACGACACTGGAAATAATATGCAGGTCAATCAAATCAAGTTAAATCAATCAATCGCGCATGATTAATGAGTCAATACAGATACGAAAATCAATACGGAACAGAAGTCGATAAAATCAGTGAACAGTAGAGAATCCATAAAGCTCAAGAAATCAATGCGTCAGTCAAATCTCTACAATCTCTATCATAGCAATCGATAACATCAATTACATCAATATGGTCGTCTAGCCATCTAGTCTATCGTATCAGTCTATAACATCAGTCAAATCAATAGAATGGAATCATGTCAGCACATACACTTGCAAATCAATCTATCATTCAATCTCACTTACTTCCTGTCAGTACGGCAGCGTATCAATATCCATAAAGAGGACAATCCATTGACGACCACGAACGATGCTACAACAGTGAAATCACGTCAATCAATTCAGTAAAGCAATTACTTCCGGTCAATAATATCCATCGACTCAAAATCCCAATAAACGATCAAATCAATACAGCGGAAGAGCAGGATCAATACAATCAGCAAATACAATTGAAATCAATCAATGCAATAAAATCTTATACAACAATCAAATCGATAAATCAATAAACAATCAATCCAATCAATCAATCACTCAATGATCGGTACTATGAATCAATGTATCAGTGGATTTATATCAGTATCCGTGTCAGTAGTATCAATCATGTCCGTGAATCAATAAATCCATAATATCGATGAATCAATAATGTCGGTATCTATATTCACAATTCAATACAACATCTATATCCATAGTGGTATCGATATCCATGAATTAATACAAACATTCATCCATATCCATAGCGGTGTCGGTATCCATGAATCAATACAACATTTATCTATATCCATAGCGGTGTCGGTATCCATGAATCAATACAACATCCATCCATAACCATATCAATGCTCAATAGTATCAATGCTCAGCGATTAATCAATGAAACCGTACAATAACGATAAATCCGTAAATCCATAAATCTGCATTCAGTAATAAATCAATTCAATACAATAAATCCGTCAATCAATAAATCAATCAGAAATCAATAGGTCAATGCATATCAGGAAATCCAATCAGTCAATTTCATACATATGCAATTTCATACAATGGTCTTACTGGACAAGCACAAACACTGGCTATTATCAATAGTGCTGTTGTAGAAATCCATAGTGCTGTTGTAGAATCCATATTGCTGTTGTAGATATCCATACGTTGGTTTCAATAAAAAAAGTCGTCACTCTATTGCCCGTCGGCCGCCCGTCGGCATTTCTATAAACCCCTTATGACTCCCATCCATAGTGCTGTTGTAGATATCCATAGTCGATGTTTAAAGGAAAGCCCGTCGGCCCATCATCCTGTACAGGTCAAGTCAATCTCCAACCAACATTCAACCAGGTTCCCACTTGTCTTTCAGTATCATCAGTCAATTCAATAGTCAATATAAGAACAATGTAGAGCAATCATATCAACATTCATATGCATATCTATTCAATTCATCAATCTCAGAAAAATCGAAAATCGTACGAAATTTCGGCAGAGTAACGATAGTCTATCAAATTTACACAAAAATCCTACAAAATCACAATTCACCAAATTACCACAGAACGTGCACAACAACAATATAAGACTTTTCTTCTACTGAATCTATATCAAATAACATCCTGATATTTTTCTATTCAATTAAAATCGCGTAGAACCAATTCCGACCGGTAAAATCTTTGTAGAAAATACTCAAATCGTATAGAATATTCGTATCTATAACATTCTAAAAGTTGTGCGGTGAAAGTTGTGTCAATACAAAACCGGGTCCAAAATTCGACTACGAAAACACAAAACAGAACACAACTCGATCAAAAATCAATATCTCTGAAAATAGAAATAGGATTCGGAGTCCTTACCGTGAGATCTTCAATTATCCCAACAGCGGCGACGGACGAAAAGCGCTCCGCGGCCTCCGAAAACGAACTTTTCCTTCGCTTTCCTTCTCTTTCTCTCTCCTCAGATATTTTTGTTTTTTTATAAAATGATTTTCTCTCTCCTCAAATCGAGCTGATTTCCTTATATCATTAGTCTGATCGGCCCGGCCGATCGCCACATCATCCTGGCCGATCAGAACAAAATCAAATCGGCCCGGACGATTCCTCAGGCCGATAATTATTTTTCCTTGGACGATAAAAACCCTTATTCTCTGGATTCTTGTCTTATCTGATCGTCCCAGGACGATACAAAATCGGCCTGGACGATCCAGTCCAGAAATCACTCCAGAAATCAGCCGTTTTCAATGCACTGATCGGCCTGGACGATCTCAAAATTGTCCCGGCCGATCCTGGGAGGAAAATCCAATCAGATTCAGACAGCAAATCGAATGAACGAGTTCTCACAGAAAGAGAGAAGGTGGATTTTGATTCACAAGCAGATGAGAGATAAAACGTTTAGAGAATGAACGATTGAGGTAAAGAGTAAACTTTTTAACGGTCACGATGATGTTTGTGAAGAAACACAGAGAGATAAATCGTTTAGAGAATGAACGATGGAGATAAAGAATAAAGTTTTTAACGGCCAGGATGATGTTTGGGAAGAAACACATGCGGCACTTTAATAGTAGTATAGATATAGATATAGATATGTTGTCACCTCAACTTCCCCCATTCATAGTTATATTCCAACAAAGTTTAGGAATACATTTAAAATTTTAGTTCTCAGTTCTTAGTTCTCTTCTATATACCATATGAATAACATACATTATAAACTATATTTGTAATACATTTGATTATCTTGCATGGTGCCCTATGATATTGATGAATAACATGAACTCATTCGTTATTATATAATATCCACTAATCAATACCTAAGTTATTATCCTAAATTAAGGTACATGCATATTTGGATAACATGATCATACCAAGCTACTATTGGTATTATTGAAGAAGCATTAAATATGTAGTACATAAGAAGCATTTGATTTATATTTTCTGCATAATCACCATAAAAGATAATATATTTCTCACATCCAACAAGATTGATAAAAATATTTTCAAAATTGAGGTTTAAAACTTCAATCACTGTAATATATGATATCATGTAACCATCATGATCATTACAAATACAATGCTCAGTGTTCCATGCCTTAGAAATGCAAAAATTAAACATTGATTTGAAAACCAAAGAGAAGTATATATTTTTCCCTTTTGGACTTTAACCCGATTTCTAACTTCTAAAATTTAATATTGTTGCATCCTGGAATATTCACGGTGGTAGAGAAATATATAGTTTAACGTCTTAGCATTGTACGAAGATCCAACACACAAGCAGATAAGAGAGAGGGTGTGTAGTGTTCATAAGAGACACTAGAGTTTTTACGTGGAAACCCTTGTAAAGGGGGGAAAAGCCATAGGGCCTGGCCTAGTTTGAATAAATCCAATAGTATTTGCAGTTGATTACAAATGAGGTCATTCTTAGGGAGAAGGCCTTGGCTCGATGTTACAAATGCACATCATATAGAGTGCATTACATGGTGGGAGTTATAATAATCAACATAGACATGTTTGTTTTGTTGGAAGGGTCGTAGTCAGCAAGAGACAGGGGTCCGAAAGATCGTAGTAGGCAGGATACCGGGGTCAAAAAAATCGTTGTCTGGTGATGGATGTCGGAAGGACCATAATAGGCGACGGAGGTCGGAAGGACCGTAGTCAGCAGGAGACCGGGGTCAGAAAGACCGTTGTTATTGATGGAGGTTGGAAGGACCATAGTAGGTGATGGAGGTCGGAAGGATCGTAGTCGGCAGGAGACCGGGGTCAAAAAGATTGTAGTTGGTAGGAGACCGGGGTCAGAAAGACCATAGTAGAAGGATGGTATTCTTGGAGAACTCTAAGCATCAGGTGGTGGCTCGATAGAAGTCCGTGCCTCAGGTGATGGTCCAGCAGAAGTCTAGGCCTCAGGTGGTGGTCTGGTAGAAGTTCGGGAGTCAAGTGGTGATCCGGCGGAAGTCCGGGCCTCAGGTGGTTGTCTGGCGAAGCAACGACGTTAGGTGGTGGACTGACGGAGGTGAGGGCCTCAAGTGGTGGTTTGGCAGAGCTCAGGGCCTCAGGTGGTGGTCCAGCGGAGCAACGATGTCAGGTGGTGGTCCGGCGGAGGTGCGAGCCTCAAGTGGTGGTTCGGCAAGAGTCTAGGCTTCAGATGGTGGTCTCGCGGAGCAACGACATCAGGCGGTGATCCGGCGGAAGAGAGGGCCTCATGTGGTGTTCCGACGGAGCTCAGTGCCTCAAATGGTGGTCCGGCGGAGCAATGACGTTAGGCGGTGGTCCGGCGGAGTGAGGGCCTTAAGTGGTGGTCCGGCGGAGCTCAGTGCCTCAAGTGGTGGTCCGGCGGAGCAACGACGTCAGGCGATGGTTCGACAGAGGTGAGGGCCTTAAGTGGTGGTCTTGAGGAGCTTAAGGCGTCAAGTGGTGGTCCGGCAGAGCAACGACGTCAGGGGGTGAGCGGAGGTGAGGGTCTCAAGTGGTGGTCCGACAGAGCTCAGGACCTCAAGTGGTAGTCCGGTGGAGCAACGACGTCAGTCGGTGGTCTAGCGGAGGTGAGGGCCTCAAGTGGTGGTCCGGCAGAAGTCTGACAGTGGTCGAGGAGGAGCTTATTCCTTCTCTTCTTCCTTCTTCTCTTCTTGCTTCGGCCCTCCTCTCAAGAGAAATGAGGGGTCTATTTATAGATTTATGGAGTGACATGACCCGTAAATATGTGAGAGATCAAGGGCAAATGGGGAATGGTTGGATGGATGGCCGATGTTGAATCCCTTGATCATAGACTGTTTGATGGACATTTGAATGTCTTAGTGATATCAAAATTCAGTGATCTTGGGCTCGTTGGATTCGTCTCATCGGGACGCTCGATTCGATTATAAGCACGTTATGTTTGGAAATCGTTTGGTAACCCAAATTGTGGTCCGAACCTTCCAACAACGCTTTGGGTCCTTGATTTGGACTTATTTGGGCTCAGACTGAGTCGAAAAATTTGGTGTTGTTGGGTACGTATTTCTGAGTCGTTCAGTTCGACTATAAGTTTGCTGAAATCGGAGTTTGGATGGTCCCAATTTTAATTTTAAAAGTTTCGAACTTAATTTTGCATTAAGATTCGTGTTTGATCAAGATAATTTTTTGATGACGCATCAAATTCAATTATAACCAAAACAAAATTAATTCAGTGCATTAAATTTTCATCCAACAAATTAAATTATATATTTTTAAAATGCATACATCCCTATTAATCTACATTATATCCGATCAAATAATCCCAATCTAATCGACTACTAATTGAACCGACTTGTTTGCCGTAATTTAGCTCTACATAAAAATAGTATAAATATACGGGCTTTTCTCCGCATAAAATCAATGGTAATAATTCAACGTACCTCTTTACGAATGATACCGATTGCTGCCTCGCATGCACTACACCCCCATACAAGAATGAAACCTTGGCTTGTGAAGCGAAACAGCTGACGTGGCCAGTAGCGTGTGGGATTGGGTTATTGAAACGTGTGGTCATCACGTTGCTTGATCGGCCATAACAAAGATATTTCGCCCCAACGCTCCTCTCTGCCTTTTTATACATCCGTCGGAGGACCTCGTCGTCGTCGGCTCCTTCCCCCTTTTCTTTCGGAGCTATGGCCGCGGTCGTCAACCTGTCAGTTACTTCTCTCGAGTATGTCGGCGGAATCAGTCTCCCTCGAATCGATCAATGCCGGAGGCTGCGGCATCTGGGGGCAATTGACGGATTAGCGTCTTCTTTGTGTTCGTTGAGGGTGCGCCGGAAGAGGATCGGCTTGCTTCCGTGCAAAGCTTTCAGATCGGAAGATGGAAGGGGTTCGAGTACGGGGGATGGAGATGGAAATACGGACGGTGTTGAGGAGAAGAGTTATATTTTCTCTTCGAAGGCGAAGCGGAAGGGGGCTCTTTACTCGCTCAAATCTTTACTTGTTAGGATTTCAGGAGTGAAGTCTTCACCTGAAGGACCTTACAGGAAGATCGTGGAGAAAGTTGAGGATATCTTCTTTTCGGTGAGTTAAGGAGTAGGTTAATCTTTATAATTAGATGTCTGTTTTAAGAGTTTCAATTATAGTTCGAGAAGTTTAATTATTTTATTCAAGTGACATTGCTGCAAATCAGGCTGATGGAGTGTATAGTATTATGTGAATCTGGATTTGCTTTAATTATTTTAGTTTGAAATTGTCCTGGATATTTGTATGTGTTTTTTCATGATAGAGGTTCCCATAAATTTATATAAATTGCTATTAATATTTATTTAAGTGGAGTTAGGGGTGCATTCTAGTTGTGTCGAGTCAAGTTTTTTGCTTAATCATGATAAGCTCATTTAGCTTATACTGAGCTTGAACTTGAGCTCATTCATTGCAGGTTTCTACGCAAGTAGGAAGATACCTTCTAACTATGATGAGTACAGGTGTTATACTTGCAATTGGATTTCAGTTATCAGGTTGGCGAGCTTTCATTTTGTATAGCATATTCAATTATCTCCTTTCTTTATTTCTTTTTGTTTTATCTCAATCTTTCACCATCCTGATAGTCAAAGTATTTTTTTTCTTTCACTTTCTGCTGCGAAGGTGGGGATGCTGAGATGAACGCGCTGATTTGGTATAGCTGGCTTGGTGGGATAATTATTGGGACAATGATAGGGGCAAACATTGTTTTAGAGGAATATTGCAAAGCTGGTCCTCGCAATGTTGTCATTACAGGAAGGTACTGTGTTTATCACACTATTCTTGTGAATGACAAAGGACAGCAAGCTTATCTGTACTTGAACTTTTATTAAGCTGAAAACGTTTTACTGGTTTTGTTATTTTATTGTGAAACCTGCTGGAGGTAAACTTAGGGGGTACAGTCCAATGACTTGTACTGATGGAGTAATGGGTTGATTAACTGTAGAAGTAGGTGATATGACTTTGAACCTTTTTGGTGTTGTTTTGTGTTCATCTAACTTTGAGTTAATCTTTTTGACTCGAAACATGGCAAAATTTCCTCTCTTTTTTTTGGGTATCTTTCGTTGCTTAGTATGTCATTTTGATTTGGGCCGACTGCCTAAGTATTTGCAATTTTAATGCTTATTGTGTCATGTGAAAAAATGTTATATAATTTTAAAGATAGTTGGGTGTGTACTTTAAGATTTAGTGCTGGCTTTTCTGAGTTGTAATTATTTGACAGAAAAAGTTTATTGGTGTACCGGTTAATTTGGCATCTAACTAATCCTTTTGTAATTTTACTTGTTTCACAGCACAAGAGGATTAGGTAAGGCTCTTGCTCGTGAGTTTCTTCTCTCTGGTGATCGTGTTGTGGTTGCTTCCCGCAGGTGATATTTGCTTTTGAGATGAACCTTCCCACTGTTAGGTTTCAAACCTTTTTCATAGCTTCTCATATATTTGGAATCCAATTTGGTCCCTTTGAAAGGCAGTCCTGAGTTAGTGCAATCAACTATAGAAGAACTTAATGAAAACTTGAAGGAAGGTATGTCTATTGCTGGGAGCAAAAGAAGTGCGAAACTTTCAAGTGCTAAAGTTGTTGGCATTCCCTGTGATGTTTGCAAGCCTGATGAAGTGAGGGACTTGGCCAATTTTGCTCTCAAGGAACTTGGTTCAGTTGACATTTGGGTATAGTATCAAAATTTTAAGCATATTTGAATTCATAGCATTCTATGAACTTCGTTCGTTGATGAATATCTTTTCTCATTTTACCTTACAATGGAAATAAAAAGCAATTATTAATCACTAACTGGTTTATATGGCAAATTAACTCATCCGATCTGTATTGTGGATAACTGATTATTCCTACTGTATTGTGAAGTGTCATAACTGTACTATGCAGTTTGGATGTTTCTTGTATTTTCAGTCATTTTTAATTCAAAATAAAACATTAGAGTTTGGATCAGCAAGTTTCTTTCAATTGTCTCGTGCTGTGGAGAATTTTTGAATTGACAATTGTCTCAATTGCTTATTCAATAGCTGAAATTTAAATAATTCTTAGAACGATGCCCCCACTATAAATCATTACCTTATGCGAAGCCTTATGTTTTGCATGTATGATAGCCAGCACTGGCAACCAGACTGGAAAACAATGAACAAAGATCATGTAATAAAGATATAACATCTATTTCACAGTATTTCTGCTCATACCAAGATAAAAAAATTATGAATTAACACCATCTAATTGCTCCTCATAGTCTTTTCTAAATTTCTATCCTCTCTGACATTTCATGACCAGTATTGGTTGGGCTTCTTAAATGATCGGGTATGATGTATTCATAGATTTTTGGATATTCTTTCATTGTCTTCTTCTTTTTGGGTCATATTTATGAATAGTTATGTCCTTTGTTGGAAATTAAATTCAACTTAATTGTAATTCAAGAATTCTACGGGTTGCATGAAATTCTTAGGGAGGAGCCAAAGGTGACACATTTAAAAGCAATTAAGATAATTATTAGTTACATCCAAGGCACTATTTCTAATGGACTATTACACGCCTCTTCTAATGATTTTTTAATTGTATGGCTTCTTCAGTTATGATTAGGGAGGTGATATGAATGATTGAAAAGCATCAAAGGATTTATTTTCTATTTAGGTGATATGGCATTTGTATTGATATCCAAGAAACAGTCTATCATTAGTCTCTATAACAATGAAGTGAAATATATTGCATCATCATCATTTAGAAGTTATGCAATTTGGTTTAGGGCTTTGCTTAAGGAAATGCATCTTTTGTAACTTGAAGCTTCAAAGATCAACTAAGACAGCAAATCATCATTCATGTTAGTCAAGAATCAAATTCATCAGAAAAGGGCAAGTAATCAAACATTCAACAATGTCACTTGAGAGCATTTGTAAGGTAATATGTAGAGCTTATCTGCATAGAGGCAAATAATAAAACTGTGGATATCTTCACCAAACTGCTTGCGGAAGATATATCTCATAAACTCAAGGCTACTCTTAGAATGAAGAATGGAAGACAACTAAATTTAAAGGGAGAGTTGGAAATTAAATTCAGCTTAACTTTAACTTCAGAACTCATAGGATTTTAGTAGAATACTAGTTGTATTGATTGATATGTTAATGACTGGTCATACATGTGTAAAGTATACAAAAAGTAACGAGCATACCAAGAGTCAATATTTATATTGGAATGAACCCTTAGATGATTAAATGAATGTATAGTAACTCTTTGTTTAGAGTTATTTTATATCTAGAAATCTTCATGTAGCCCATATATACCCATTGGTTCATTTTTGAATGCCAAGATACATAACTTGCGCCTAAAACCCCTCCAAATTTTATTTCTATTTCCTTCTCTAATCTTGTGTCGGTTATACTATTTCTCCTAATTTCTATCACCCTTCATATATCAATGTTTTTTTCTATTCCTCTCCAAATAGAAACTCTCTTGTTTTTTTTTTAAATAAATATTCCAAAATATTCATGTCCTCAACTATCAATTATCCTATGGAATTATTCTCGTGATGAACTTGTGTTAATTGGCAGATAAACAATGCTGGGACTAATAAAGGTTTTAGACCACTCCTACAGTTTACGGATGAAGATATTGATCAGGTATGATTTTTTTTTCTAACATCAAGATGAGTACTATTTATTTGCTTTTTCAGCTTGATTGCTGCAAACCTTGTTGATAGCTATTATGTTTGTAGATGGGCTGCAAAAAAAATGTCTACTGCTTTGTTGCTTTAGAACTTGTCTTCTAGTGCACATTCATTTAACGGACCTTTCATAATGTACCCTACTCATATGATGTATTCTTGCGGCAGAGTTTGAGATGCACCATTCTGCAACTGTTGTTGCTAAGTTACCATTTTGTTCTTAAGAATTATTTTTTCGTGCTTGTGATGGGACATGGTAGTGATATCACTTTATCTTATCCGATGCAATGCAATTTAACTTTTTTGTTGAAGAAGCCATTACGACACAACGTTAAATTGAAAAGACTTTGGTTCCACACTTCCACTGACATTAATAATTTAAAATAGTGAAAAAAAAAACTAAGATGTGTTGATGTACAACTAATGAGAATACTTGGGCATGCTGTTGTTTTTATTCAATTTAGGCTAATCTTGCCATTTTTAAACATAACACTTTGATCTAACTTTTTTGACACGTACAGATTAAAATGCATGCTGCATGGATACTGTTATCATTTATGTATTCAATAAAAAGTGTATAAATTTAATGTGGTTTCAACTGTTTAAACCTTAAGTAATGAATCAAAATCAGTATTTGAAGCGTAGGAAATATATATTGGGCATCCAAGGGCTCTGCACATAAAATGTTTGTCAATAGTTAGTATTTTGAAACTTAGATTTTCCATCCACCCATTTTTCTCATTGCTTCTCTTTTGCATGCAAATTCTAGGACTTACATTTCTGCTCATTACTCGGTTCAATATAACGGCAATGCTGATGCATTGCATGGTGAAATTCTAGGCACAGGGTATTTGATAATAAGCTAGACTTGCATGCATAATTTATGAGTTCAATTTAAGGGAAACACTTTCAGTAAACTAGTCCTTAATGCCTCATCTTTTTTATAAATAGGAACACCTAAAAAATGCTGTTGATTAATTATTTTTAATTATCTATTAATTCTTCTTCCTCTAACTAGAGCTCCTTGAATCAATAACCAACCAACTTGATGGCTTGCTTATGCAACTTATGCAAAGTCCAACGACACCGTTTGCTGGTTGGATTGGCTGGATCCCACTTCTTGAGATTGTTAGAGGTGTGATCCCACTGGAGTAAACTCCCTTGCTAGATCCTGTTGAAAGGATGTCACTAGCAAGATCCTTAAAAAATACTTTTTAGTTTATCTTCTCTGTTCAATCAACAAAGACCTTTGATCCATGAGGTTGAAAGTCCTAGAAGAGCCTTGAATTGTGGCTAAATTTTACATCACTTAGATTGATTACAAAATCCTTGAGATTTTTACTGAAGTTTAAAAAAATCTGAGTAAAACTATAAAAACTAGTATAATTATGAATGATTGTAATAATCTTGGTATTATTACTATGGTGAGCCTAGAGTAATGGGTAAGTTGCCTTTAATATATTAAGGAGGCCCCAAATTTGAGTTAAGAAAACCAACATTTGTATAATTTTAGGTGTAATGTTGTGTGTATCCCTCTTCAAACTCTTGATTTGTGTGAACTCCATGCATTGGTATGCCCAATAATTATCATGTTTCTTTACAACCTTTACAATTTTATAGATTTTTTAATAACTTTATAGTTCATGAAAATCCCAATAAGTTTATTGGAGTAAAACCTCGGTAAAATTGCCATGTTTTAGTGAGGTTGAAAGCCTAGAAGAGCCTAGAGTAGTAGTTAAATTTTAGATCACTTAGATTGATTAAAAAATCCTTAAGATTTTTACTAAAGTTTAAAAAAATCCGAGTAAAACTATAAAAATTAGTATAATTATAAATGATTGTAATATTCTTGGTATAATTACTTTGATGAGCCAAGAGGAATGGTAAGTTGCCTTTAATATATTAAGGAGGCCCCAAATTTGAGTTAAAAAATCGGCATTTTATAATTTTAGGTGTAATGTTGTGTGTATCCCTCCTCAAACTCTTGATTTGTGTGAGCTCCATGCATTGGTATGCCCAATAATTATCATGTTTTACAGACTTTAAAATTTTTCTAGGTTGGTTAATAAACTTTATAGTTCATCAAATGTCCAATAAATTTATTGGAGTAAAACCTCGGTGAAATTGTCATTGTTCAGTGCACGGTTTTTAGAACTCCATTAGTGTTGATGCAAATCCGGTAAAATTACGAAGGTTTGGTAAAGTATCAGTAATATTACTAAAATTTGGTGCAATAATAGTAAATCTGCTAGGGTTGAAAAATCATTTGAATTTTTAAGCATCTCTGTTTAAAAGAAAGTTGAAAACTTTGAGGTTTAGTTTGCTAAACTTGGAAAAACATTGTTATAGTGACTTTTATAATAATTGGTCATTTTATAATGGTCACTTGTTACCTCTCTGCTTTGTGAACTTAGCGTTTTAAAACTAATTCCACATTGCTTAATGGCCAGATTGTGTCCGCTAACTTGGTTGGGTCATTGATCTGCACAAGAGAAGCTATACGGGTTATGGGAGCTCAAAATAAGGGGGGTCATGTGTTCAACATGGATGGGGCTGGTTCTGGGGGATCAAGCACTCCTCTGACTGCTGTGTAAGTTTGCATGCATTCATAGTGCGGAACTTTTCATAAAGCTCTAATCCGTTGCCTGATTGAATATTTCAAGAGCATTAAGAGTTACAGTTCAGTTTGTTGTTTTGGCATTGAAATCTCTTTCAACTAAAATATACCAGCGTTGTATTTAGATTTTGGGAGATTTACATACATACGACCCTATACTATTCTATTTACATATTTAACACCTAAAATTTTAATATTACATACATAACCCACATAGTTCATTTTCATATCAAATATGAGTGGTATAAATGAAATATATGAGTGGTAGGAAGGAAATATGAGTGACATATTTGATATTAAAATAATATAGGATGATATATATGTAATATTAAAGTTTTGGGTGTTAGATACGTAAATATGACGGTATAAAGTGGTATGAATGTTAATTTCCCTTAGCTAGGGAATTTTGTCTTCAGTTTTATGTCCATTCATCTTGTTGTTTGAATTTATGAGGAAATGTTTAACAGTCCTTTGGAATCAGATGAGTTTCCCTTATCTCATAATTATTTTGGTAGCTATGTAATCATGTGTAGCAATCCTCTTATTTATGATAGACGAGTAACTTTTATTCTACTGTTCTCTCCATAACAGCTGATAAGATTTCATGCCAAACTCTATGTGCATTTGATGTTCTTCTCTTCTAGGAGTAACCATAGGCATAGGTTCTTGTGGTGTAAGGATTGATCCACTTTTTTAAAAATATTACAATTAGGTCCCTGAGATCGAATTACTATGCAAATAAGTCCCTTTCATGATTTTGTTTTGTTAAAAATTTCACTTCATAAAATACTTTTGTTAAAAGCTTGACCAAGGGATCTCATTAAGACAAAATGAGGCCTCCTAGCAACTTCACCCATCATCTCATGTGAAGTGGTTCTCACAACTTTCTATGAATATGAGAATAAAAAACAAGAAGCTATTGTAATGAGGTGCTGATAATACTCTAGTTCTATAGATGCTTCCATTGTTGAATTAACGGTCCATGTTTTGCAACATGTTTATTCCTTGATTCTCAATGTTATGCTAATTTCCTTTTGTATCTAATTTGTAGCTATGGCTCAACAAAGTGTGGGCTTAGGCAACTTCGTAATTCACTTATGAAAGAATGCAGAAGGTCCAAGGTCGGAATACACACCGCATCTCCGGGAATGGTTCTAACGGATCTTCTTCTAAGGTTATTCTTGCCTGTCTCCTCATGAATCTTATTAATTTAAACAACTAGTTTTTTTCCTAAATTAAACATAATTTCAGTTTGACAGCTTTTTTTAGTTAGTTATTGAATTTCTTTCATTTCATGCCTCCACTTCAAGTGTTATTAGTGCTATAATAAGAAAAAGTTGCGCCTCCTATAATACTTGGAATCTAACCCCAGTTTACATAATATTAACAACAACAACAACATCAAGCCTTTGCCCCACTACATGGGGTCGGCTACATGAATTCCTTTTTGCCATTGTGTCTTGTTAAAAGTCAAATTCTCATTTAAATCTAATAAAGAAAGATCATTTCTAATATTTTCTAACAAAGTCTTTTTAGGTCTACATGTACCTTTCTTAATATAAGACAAATCTAAAACCTCAACTGTCCTAACCGGGTCATCGGAAGGCCTCCATTTAATGTGACCAAACCATCTAAGGTGACTCTCTCTAATCTTATCTTCCACCGGAGCTACTCCAACCTTTTCCCGTATATGCTCATTTCGTATAATATCTCTAAAGGTAAAGCCAGTCATCCACCCAAGCATCCTCATCTCTACAACACTTAACTTAGTATTATGCTTCTCTTAAAATTTTCATAATATTAAGCAAGGTAAAATTTTCATGCATAATCCCCTAAACAAGTAAATTAAAAAAAAAATGCCTAACTTGTGTCTAGCAACTTTTCAGTGGTTCAAGCCTCAGAAACAAGCAAATGTTTAACATCATCTGTGAGCTACCAGAAACTGTGGCAAGATCATTGGTGCCAAGGATAAGAGTTGTTAAGGGTAGCGGCAAAGCGATAAATTACTTGACACCCCCTCGAATTCTGGTTGCCTTGGTCACCGCTTGGCTTCGCCGTGGTAGATGGTTCGATGATCAGGTAATCTTTTATTTCAAACTGGGCAAAGTATATTTTCAAATTATTCTTACAGATTGAAATATCTTCCACTGTGCTATTAGTGATGTTATAATCAGGGTTGCTAACGATTTGATCTTAAGCCTCTTCTAGTCTTAAGCAAAATCTCTGCTTGATTCGATCCAAGTATGACTCATTAACTTTGATTTGAGTAAACAAAATGATCCAATCTTGATTAATTTTAGATCTTTTAACCCAAAATTATAGTCCAACATCTATTGTTACCCTTATATTTACACTTATTAGATCAACTGCAGCAGGGCGGATCCACTATATGCCCAGGGCGGCAATTGCCCCCCTTCAAAATTTTTTTAAAAAGATTATTTTATGATTATTTAGGTAATTTGTCCCAACCATTTATTTTTTAGTCTTTATTACAAGGATTTTTAGGCAATTTCCCCTCCTCAAAGTTTTAAATAACTATGATCTTTAGGCAATTGTACCAACACAATTAAACACATTATGTAGAGATGTTATTGTTAGGAAATCAAAAAATATCCTTACAACAAAAAATCAAAAGAGAAATATCCTTACAAAGAGAAATAGTAAGGAAAATTCAAAAATATGCTTACAATCAAAATTTGTTTTGGGGGCGCTGCCCCTTGATCTCGCAACCTAACCAGGCAGGTTGAACCCTGCAAGGGGGTGTTGCCCCCTTGGACCCCCTACATATCTGCGAAGTGTATAACGATCAAGGTTATGAATAAAGAGGGGTTAAGCGGCAGCGCCTCCGGAACAAATTTTGATTGTAAAGATATTTATGAAGAAAAAAAAAATCTCTATCCTTTTACTTATAAGTATGCCTCTAAAAATTAAGGCTGGTTCCGCCCTTTAAGTACAATTCATTAACTCTGATCCTAGTTTTATTCTAGCAAAAATTTCTGAGGTAGTCTCTTTTGTTTGTCAGGGTAGAGCACTCTATGCGGCAGAAGCAGATAGGATTCGTAACTGGGCGGAAAATCGGGCAAGATTCTCCTTCACAGATGCTATGGAGATGTATACAGAGAATGCCTTGGTGTCTGTTTTCTCTCTCTCAGTTGTCTGTGCCTTTATAATACTCTCCAGTTCAACTAATTCCGTTCATGGCACTTGATCTACTCGGCATGATCATTAGGGTTTTGGAGTAAACTATATTAACAATAGCTATAAAATCCCTCCAAAGCAGAAGAAGAAAATTGCAAGAATACATAAAATCATCATCAACCTAGTGATTCATACATGCAGAATCTGCGACAAAGAAGGTAGTTTTTTTTCTTTCCTTCCAATCTTTTGTTTAAAGAAATTCTTCTGTGAATACAAAGGCAAGTTGTATTTTTCAACTTGTATTGTGATAATCCCTAGTGGCTTCTAAGGCGGGCTTAATTAGTTTACTGTATGGAACAGCTACTGTGCATTGAATCCTTGTAACTTACAGAAGAAATCTATCTATATCATTTGTTTTTTACTCCATTGGCAGTTAATAAAATGGCTAAATTAGTTAATAAAATGGCTAAATTAGTGAATGTAGACTATCATATTTGTAGCTGCAATGGCTGATGATTTTGTACACTACAGCCTGCTTACATATGTAAATTGTAAAATATAATTATGTATAGCCTGTAATATACTATAAGGCTATGAAGTATTGAAGTATCATATTATATATAAAATTATCATTAAATTAAGTACTCATTAATCAATAAATTAAGTACTCATTACGCCAATAAGTATTATAGATTTTTGCTATAAATATTAAATACATGTTCTAATATTTATATGACAAAAAATAGTTCTAATAACTCTAAAAATATTAATATAAAAGATTAATGCTTCAGTTAAAAAAAAATTTAATGATTTTTAAAACGGTTTTTTAGTAAAATTTTTTTTAATTAGAAATTTGTGTGTTAAAAAAATGCTTTAGAAAAGAATAAGAAAGTTGTTTGAGACTAAGAGCGTCTACCTCTAAATCTTAATAAAGTACATAGTTAATTCCAACTCAACTATTCTTGAATTTATTATTCAAACAATTTTTATCAACCCATCTAAAACAAGATATTAAACTAATTAAATTGAGTAAAATGATACATCCTCATGGTTAAATAAAATCATTATGGGTATAAAAAATATATCGATACTTATCATAAATATTATTTTAGAGATTAAAATAATAAATGTAAAGGTGAATAATATAAATAATCATCATTACATATATATATTCCTATATTTATTGAATATAGAACCATCACTTATTTTTAATTTTTTTATATATACCTTATGATTCATATGTAATATAATATCTAATAATAGGAGAGTAAAAAAAAAAAAACTGAAAATTTTAATTTTTTAATCTCAATATAAAATCAAGTTGGAAACTTCAAGAATTAAATCGGAGATCATATGAACTCCGATTTCAATAAACTTATAGTCGAACTGAACGTCTCGAAAATACGAACCCAACAATACAAAATTCAACTCAATCCGAACCTAAATGACTCCAAATCAAAGACCCAAAACATATTTGAAAGGTTCAAACCATAATTTGTATTACCAAATGGTTTCCAAACATGACATTCTTATAGTCGAATCGAGCAGCTACACAAGACGAATCCAACGAGACCAAGATCGCCGAATTCTGATGTCACTAAGGCATTTAAATGCCCAATAAACGGTCCACGATCAAGATTGATCATCCATTCAAATTATTCTCAATTTAATTTCCTATTCATTTACATTTTTTTAATTGATATTATCTTAATCCTATATTGATTCGATCTTAAAGAAATTTTGTGATTTTTTTTTGTGCAATGAGACTTTTAATATCATATATTTAGTTAATATATCAAACATGTTCTAGCAGAAATCAAGTGATTTGATGATTGAAGTCATTTTGTGAAGGAAGAAAATAGACTAATTCATTACCAAAGTTTTATCATTTTTAATACTGATTATATTGGTCCTAAGCCTGGATGTAAAAAGTTGAAGGAAAAAAAAAAATAATTAGACCCCCCCTAGATATATTTTTTTGGCTCCGCCACTGTATGTAACAATGTATGAAATAAAGATAATTAAAAAAGTATTAGAGTATATGTACAATATATATATATATATATATATATATATAATATGCACAATTGCACATTATATTAAAAAAAACATAAGATTACAAATTTAATTTTTAATAAACTTATTTTCTCCAATTAAAAGCGGCTTTCTTACTGCTTCTTAAAATAATTTTTTAGTCTAAAAAATTTTTTTTTATTAAAATTTTATTTAAAAAATAATAAAAAAAGTCACCCAAACGAAACCTTATTATATTTTATTAAGATTTTAAAAACTGTTTTATACATATTTTTTCACGGTTTTCTCAACCATGAAATTTTTAGTAATAATCGTTTGGCTATGAGCTTTTGGCTCTCAGTGAGTCAGTGGTACGTGTGAATTTGTCGTAATCACCTAAAAATGAGGCGAAAATAAAACTATTTAAGGGTTCTGTTTGTTCCGATCGATCTATATAGCACAGCGCGTATGTGGGTATCGTACGAGTGGGGAGAATGGAGGGAATCGAAGCGGAAGGAGGCGTAGTGAAGGGATTCATCGGTGCGATCCGGCCACCGAGGTTGGAGGACGCCGGCCTGGAGTACTGCGCCCTGCCGCCAAATTCCATCATGGAAGCCTTCTCTCGAGCTGCCGCATCCCTCAAATCTCGCGTCGCCGCGTCTTTCCCCGGCTCTGCAGACGACTACGTTGACGGAGAAGGCGGTGGGTGCGTTCAGGATCCCGGTCCCAGCAACGGCCAGATACGGGACAATTGGTGTGGCAATGGGGGAAGGGAGGCGGAGATCGAAGGCGCTACGGATGAGGTGGTCGTTTTTGGCGCCGGAGGTGGGGAGATGGACAGAGATAGGGTTTTGGTTGCGGGTGGAGCAGGATATGGGGGAGAAGGCGGGGAATCAGATTTTGGAGGCAAGGGAGGCTGCACCGGTGATGGAAGACCGCTTCCAGGAGTGGAGAACGGGCATTCCCATGACGGAGATTTGGACGACGATGATGAGCATAAGGACGGACCTATACTTATTGAAGGACTGATCTGATTATGAATTCTTGCTAGGGTTCAGTTCCTCTTATTAGTACTATGCTTTCATTGCTATTGTTTTCAATCTCTGTTTTTGTAATTGTTACAACGGAATTAGAATATTTTTGTTTTCGTATAATGTTTGCTAACAAAATGTGCGTTCTGTGGCGATCTTGCTAGTTCTTAAGTTTGCAGACTCACGAGATCACAAAGTATGGTTAATAAAATTTGATAGTGATGGTTAAGAACTTGAGATGGAACGTTAGTTTTTTTTTTAAATTTCTTTAGGAAAGTATCGTTGCATCACTTTTTAACCTTTTTTAGAGACAATATATAAAATGGGTATATAAGTGAAAAGGTTGGAGCAGCTCCAGTGGCAAATAAGATTAAAGAGAATCGCCTTAAATGATTTGGTCTCATAAAACAGCGGCCTTTCGATGACTTGTTTAGGAGAGGAAATTTCCTATTTTAAGAAAGGTAACTGTAGACCTAAAAAGACTTGGTTATAAAATATTATAAATGATATTTCTTTACTATATCTAAATGAGAATTTGACTCTTAATCTGACACAATAGAGAAAAAAGATTCATGTAGTCAACCCCACGTAGTGGGATAAAGATTTGATGATGTTGTTGTTGTATTATATATTCAACATATAGCTAGCATTTATTTATTTATTTGTTTTGAAAGTTGAGCTATTATATGGAAATTTTGTTTGAAATTGTTGATTAACGCATTCAAATCATTGTGTTAGGAAATTGGGGGCCTTGATCATGGGAAAAATTATTCTGTGCAGACACGGGACGGTGTTTGGAGACCAACCAGAACGCACCACGTTGTTTTTTTTTCTCGGTACCGGTGCTCAATACCGCTGTTTACCGGGCAACGTGGCGCATTCTAGTTGGTCTACGGATAGTCTGATGTCTGAACAAAATAATTTCTCTGTATGGTGATTTTTTTTTAAGTTAACTGTATGGAACAACTATTTTGCATTGAATCCTTGTAACTTATGGAAGAAATCCATCTATACCTCCCAAATATTTCTTGGAGTATCTGAAGGGCAGATTGGCTTCAAGTAAAAGAGGTGTAAAATATTTTAGCGGTAGAAGTTTTAAAATATTGGTGTTTATTTTGAAGTAAAAAAAATACCGAGTAAAATTTTGAAGCATTTGAAATGCATCGTTTAGTTCAAATTTGAAGTATTTAAAAATTATTAGATTTTAACCATTTTTAAATACACTATAAATTCTCTATTATTATCTTTACTAGTTGTCACCACCATAGTCGGTCATTGTTAGTCACCCTGAGCCAACACCGGCCGTGTTTAAACGAATTGAAACAATATCTCATATAAAATTAAAGTTGCAAATGATATTTCAACTTTCACTTGAAGAAGGCATATAGAGCTGTTATGATAGTCCATTAATGCGCCAGTTATTTAGCGATGGACAGTTTATCTATATTCAAATCAAATGCCAAGCTTTTGCTCCTGATATGTCTTCAAAAAATTATCTTGATCGGATATGAATCTCGAGGCAAAATCAAGTTGGAAACTTCCGAAATTAAAATTGGGACTATCCGAACTCCAATTTCAGCAAACTTATATTCGAGCTGAATGTCTTGGAAATACGAACCCAACGACACCAAATTCGACTCAGTCCGAGTTCAAATAAGTCTAAATCAAGGACCCGAAACATTGTTGGAGGGTTCAAAACACAATTTAGATTACCAAACGGTTTCCAAATGTGACATGCTTATAGTCAAATCGAGCGGCTCAACGAGATAAATCCAACAAGCCCAAGATCACGGAATTCCAACATCATTAAGACTTTCAAATATCTAAGGTCTACAATTAAGGGATTCAATATCGGTCATCCATCCAAACTACTCCCCATTTGCCCTTAATCCTCCTCCTTTTGATAGGCCATGCCACTCTAAGAAATCTATAAATAGACCCCTCCTCCCTCTTGAATGGGGGATCCAAGCAAGAGAGCAAGAGAGAGATCGAAGATCGCTCTTACCTCCTCTCTCTTCCTCGACCACCGCCTGGAGTTCCGCCGAACCACCACATGAGGCCCTGAGTTCTGTCGAACCACCACTTGAGGCCCTGTGTTCCGCCAGACCACCAATTGAGGCCCTGAATTCCGCCGGACCACCACTTAAGGCCCTAAGCTCCACCGGACCGCCACTTGAGGCTATGAGTTTCCCTGAACCACCACTTGAGGCCATGAGCTCCACCAGACCACCACTTGATGCCCTGAGTTCCGCCGGACCACCACTTAAGGCTCTGACTTCTACCAGACCATCACCTGACGCTTGGACTTCTACCGGACCACCACCTGAGACCCGGACTTCTTCCAAACCACAACATAAGGCCCAGACTTCTGCCAGACCACCACCTGAGGCCTAAACTTCTACCGGACCTTCACCAGAGTCTCGGACTTATGCCAGGTCACCACCTGAGGCCCGAACTTCTACCAGGCCACCACTTGAGGCCTAGACTTCTACCGGGACACCACCTAACAACCAGAGTTCTACCAAAGTTCCACCCTACTACTATGGTCTTTCTGACCCTAGTATCTTGCTGAGTACTGTCCTTTCGACCTCCATCGTCTACTACGGTCATTCCGACCTCCTTTGCCAGACAACGACCTTTTTGACCCCTTTCTCCCACTAATTATGGTCCTTTCAACCTCCATCGATACTACGATCCTTCTAACCTCCATCGCTATACAACAATTTTTGTGACCCTAGTCTTCTGCCAACTACGGTCCTGTGGGTCTCCGAAAGGATTCCGCTCATGTGGTCCGAATGCAAAGGGTACGATCACACTATCCCGAAGGACAAAATGGTCGTAGACCTTTACAATTGACACAAGCAGGCCGATGGAAGAGCAGATGGAGTTATAGATACGATTAGCCATGGAGGATAGCGGCTTTCACCTACCAACCTCAATGGATAATAATATCTATAACCCAAAAGTTCATGAGATTTCCTCTATTCGATACATCAGCTCGAATAGGGTTTATTTGATTGTGGGGATCGGTTTCCTACGGGCGCAAGCCCCCGTAGTTAATTACATCTTAGACCTTGATCTAAGAAAACTCTCGATTAGGGATGTTAGATTATCTTCTCTAATGGATTTAATGCAAACGGGTTTTCTAGGCTTTCCTAATCAAAGGGGGAGGTCCCAACTTGGCTCAATCAATCACACGTGGTTCAGTCAACATCCGGCCAGCTCGAAGAAGTGTAAACTGAAGAAAAAAAGGAAGGACAACGCATTCAGACATACACGAGGGAGAGAAGGAGGTGGCGTCATCTATGTGACGCGGATGGGTAGGATTTATAGTCTCCGAAAGAATGAAAAAACTCACCCACCATTAAGGTGTGTAGGGATACACTCGTACCCCTCACCTTTAGACCCTAAATCTATGGAAGATGTAGTATCGTACATACGATACTAACATCTACGACCTAACTAATGCAATCTGGACTTATCCCTTGCCTGAAAAAGGAAGCCAGCTAAAATCCTAAGCACAACCAACCGCCATATATGCATGCAAGATAGGAAGGCTCTATCCTAAAGAATCAAGGATTTGTAGTTCAAAAAGACTTAAATCAGAGACTCTGTAATATGCAAACGGATGTACCTAATGTCGTATGATGCATGAAACAAATGTCCTTAGGTCCATTAATGTAATGAATGAATGTAAGTGAAGTGCATTATGACAAAAAGGTGTGTAAGAACGTATGCATGACATCCAGAGTATATAAAAAAATAAATAAACACACCCTAAGGGTACCCTTCAGGCAAGATACCCGCACAGAAAATCATTCAAACAGTGCCCACTTCGTGTGGGAAAACAACAATGCCAAATGGCGCAATAGGTGGCCTACTCTACAGGCCTAAATGACCCTAATGGTCTCTAAGGCTCACAAAAGGTGGAGGGGGTATCATACCCAAAACCGGAAAGGGCCAGAATCCTAGCAGAAAACCAACGATGCCCACTTCGTGTGAGAAAAACAGCGATGCCAATGGCACAATAGGTGGCCTACTCTACAGGCCTAAATGACCCTAATGGTCTCTAAGGCTCACAAAAGGGGGAAAAACTTTGACCTATAGGGCCGAAGCTTCATCAGTGCACTAACCTATGGCTGACTACCTAAACATACTAGAATACCTATCAACAATATGTGTATGGAGTGTAGCAGTTCCGGTATGTAATTAAGAGTTTAAGTTGCAAAAGTCATACCTGATCGTGGCGCAGCCACTTAATAGCTCCAAGCAAGTAAATGGTTCATTGATCCCTGATCGTGCAAGACACAATGTACCTGATGTGGCGCTGCCACTTAAAAGCTTATAAGCAATTGACGCCGCTTGATCATTGACAATGCAACACCAGATGTACCTCGCAAAGTAAGACAAAAGAAAACATATATATAAGCGTAGATGCCGTTCAGAAAAGAAATGCAAGTAAGTAAGAAAATATAACTGACAGAAAATATAAGAATTACATTTATAGAACATATATAGGTAGTAAATACTGAATAGCAAAAGAAAATGTAAGCCTAACTTAGGACTAGAAGTAGTGTCCTAATCAAACCGGTCTAAGGTGTGTGTAGGCTGTGCAGTTTTTGATAGATCCTATGTAGGGTAATTTAGTTGAAATTATTTGCATTTAATTTGTTAAAGGCCAAAAGGAGGTTTTGATTGAAGTTCAAATATTAATATTTTAGGATTGATTTTAGATATTTTATTTTTAGTGTTTGATTGATTATCACCTTTGTTTCACACCGAGGCCGTGAGGTTTATTTCACCCTCCTTGGGGCTAACTTAATAGCCTCGTAGGCCTGGGTTACCCAGTGGCAAACAATTTTGGTTGAATTATTAAGTTGGTTATAAATTAGAAAAGAAAGATAGATTAGACAATTTATTATCACTTACGATTCGACTTAGACCAATTAAGAAATTAATTTTTACAGTTTTGCCATTCCATTGAATCCATTCGTGGCGTTGTGCCACTAGGCTCGAGGAACTAGGCCTCCTTAGGACACTTAGCCCCGCAGCCCGGAGTAGTCCATCCAATAAACTTCATCTTTGGAGTGGTTGTTATGTATTAAGGGATTTATTAATTGATTTTAGAAGATTACTCTAAATTTGATCTTTAGAAGTCTTTTATCCTAAGAAATTTTAATTTATGTTTAATCTCCTAATTTTTGTCTACAGCTTTTAGACTTTAGATTGGTTAGGGATTTATTATTAGATTAGTTAGATTTGATTTAGATGTATGTTTTAGATTTAGAATTTAACAATTATAAATGTTAATTATAAGTTGATTAAGGATTAAGTATTTTTAATAAATTTTAAGAATTAGATTAAGATTGGTTGGTTGATTATTAGTGGATTAAGAAAACTAGAACCTGGGAAGACGTGTCACTAAGTTTTTGTTTTAATGTCTCTATCCTATAAGGAACATGCATCCTAAGTCTATGTTTTCTAAGACTCGGTCCTTAATTTTTGTCCTTAGGTGTCACTAAAGTTGTAGGATTAAAAGAGGTTTTGTTTTCTAACACTTAGGACTTTCGTACATGTGTCACTAGGTTTAGGAATTTATACATGAAAGTATGACAATAAATAGCAATGCAGTAGAAAGAAAAGAATGAAAATTACAAATAAAAGGGATGTAGGCATTGTTGTTTTGGACACACTTCTTTAAAGACAAGTGTATCCTAAAGCAACGTTAACAATGCCCTTAAATGTCCCCACAATCCAAATGAGGCACTTGATATGTTTGACCTCTACCTACAACACATTCTAGACATATCTAATAACCACTAAAGGGAGACTAACTCCTAACCCTAAGCTTAAAACTAGACTTTCTTTAGTTTATGTCTATCTAAAATTCTATGTTCTTAAAAGTTAACCTTAAAGAAAGCTAACTTAAGTGAGGATTACCTACTCCAAGAAGACACTAAAGGCTTTCCAACACAAAGTTCCTTAATACCTTAAACTCCAAAATCCATTTTATAGGAAGAAACACTAAGGGGATTTAACCCAAAATCACTTAAAGCTTTAAACTCCAAAATTCATCTTTAGAAATAACCACTAAAAGAATTTAATCCAAACAAGAAAGCACTAACTACTTCCCAAGAGACACTAAGAGATTCCACTACACAAGTCCAATCATAAAATTTAAAACCCCAAGATGACATGTAAGAATTTCTAAATGAATCACTACACAAAACCCTACAACAATTATAGGCCGAAAATCTCTTTTCTTTTCATTTATTTTGACACAAAAACTCTACAAAATCTCTACAAAATTTTCTACCAAAAAAAATCCCCTCTTTTGACACAAGATTCTACCCAAAACGACCAATAATCAAGTGCCTCCTTTCATTTGGAGTGGGGTAGAAAACACAAGGCTTTCCAACAAGAAAGTTGTATAAAACCTCTCGTTGTAAAGCCTTCATGAAACTCGTCACATAAAACCTTTTAAAACAAAATCGATTTAAAACCAATGCTAAGCCATCTCAACATAAGCAAAACAGAATCTTTCCTACAGAAAGCAAGTTCGCAAAACCTCTCAATACAAAAAGAACTCACAAAACCTCCAAAAGGATCCCAAACAATCTTCGTTAGCGAACAAATCCGTGAAATTTGATGCAAAGACTTTAACCAAAACAATAAGACAAGAGCCTCATTGCAACACAAATCTACATGAATCTCATTGAAGATCTTGAAATAGGAGAAAATAGGTGACATTAAACTATTATATTTCACATCAATTTGCTGAAGTACAACCATAACATTCCAAACTTGAATTATTTAACACGATCTTCTCATGACTCAATGTTGTGTTCATGTTGTTGTCTAGCAACTACAAGGCTCAATAATTTCTCGTAAACAATAACAATATGATTCTCTTTTTTTTTTAGATGGCATGACTCAAGCAATCATTTGTAGAATAAACCTTGATCCAAACAAGTCCTCATAGCAATACAGATAAATGAAATATAAACTAAATAGAAAAAGAGGCCAAGACTCCAAATTTTCTCCCATATGTAAACATCTTTCATGTAATAAATTCTCAACCCTCTCCAGACATTCAATATACTACACAATTTTAACCACCCACATACTTATGAAACTGATGCATTGCAATAGAACTAACACCCTTAGTAGCATATCTCAACACTTGTCAATCAAGGTGTCAATGAAGGGAAAAGATTATACACCATTCGATATCAATGCCAATACCCACTTTAACATAGCTTGGAGTACAAAAACAGCAAGAAACTTACACATAATTTATTCTTAAAGCAATTTAGAAACTCAAAACAGTGGAAAACTACATGCACTTGTTTCTAACAACAATTCGGCGGTTCAAAACATTAAAAATCTGCCTATGTTTCATTCCAACAGCAATCCGGAGGTTCAAAACAATGAAAAACTGCATGTGTTTGTTTCAAAAATCAGTTTGCAACATGAAACCAATGAAAAATCTGCAACTAACATATTTCCAAATCCATTTAGACAGTTGAAAACAGTAAAAACTGCATGCATCTTGTTCCCAATCAACTTAGAACATAAGAAATAGTGAAAAAACTGCATAAAGGCCACTCCCAAACCAGCTTGGAACTAAAAGGGCATTAAAATTCTGCACTTTGACAAAGAGTAACTACACTTCTATCACTTACACATTGGGCTCAATAAAACAATTTACCCAAGATTGCTCATGCTTCCTTAAACATTATTCTATTAAAATAAACACCAACCAACGATGTGTCAATCCACTAAGAATCCTTCCGAAATGCTTTAGGTCACCTTTCAAGCATTAAGCTCACTCCATAAAAAAATCCATTTCAAGGCAAAATAATATAAACCCATACTCCAATTTCAGTTTTTTTAACAAATGAATGGGGCATGAGGTCATCACAAAAGAACAAGCACAAATCCAAGAAAATAAATTGACAATGCATTCATTCATCTCCTTGAGCAAGCTTTAATGAGCTACCAACTTGAACTATTCCAACAAATATGTACAGAAGTAAAGATATCCATTGGAAGTGAAGAGTACATATCAATCACTTGCAAGGGAAATGAGATTAGAACACATACTCCTCCTTCTATTGGAACTTCCACGTTCACAAGAGAAAGATGTAGATGAGTCAAAACATAAATATATTAACAATCCCTTAATGGGCATTGCTACAAACACCTCATGTGCATGCTAGAGTAGAAAAATCAAAGTGACCTCTTATGCATTTTTATGGTTTACACCTGAATCTCTAAGCCAAGTAACATGAACCAAGATAAAATTCCAATGCCAAATGTTTGTTCAAATC
The DNA here is from genome assembly GCA_022539455.1 of Dendrobium nobile. Classification (NCBI taxonomy): domain Eukaryota; kingdom Viridiplantae; phylum Streptophyta; class Magnoliopsida; order Asparagales; family Orchidaceae; genus Dendrobium; species Dendrobium nobile. Next base: position 70,184,516 of record CM039733.1, read on the forward strand.
ATCACATAGGAGAAACACATCAAAATCAACTATGCAAGTTATCATAAAATCCATCACATAGAGTAAACGTGCTTATCAGAAATCAAGGAGATCAAGGATGTAATGAAGTATGCACCACAAACCTTGCACAAACTTTGCATTAACAAGATTATTTATCAACTAAATCCATCACAAGGTCTATTTGACGATAAGGAGATGATAAACTATGACAACTATCATACTTTTAAAGTACATGAGACTCATCCATAAGCATTGCATAAAATAGATATAGTTTATGAAAGAATGACTTTCAACACCACACACACTTCATCAAATTACTGAGCTATTCTCAGATTTTGATTAATAAATTTCTAGGAAAACACATCGAGGAAACTTTGACATGAAGGAGCTCGTTGCATAGAACTTTAATACAAGCAAAACAACCATGACTTCTCTTTGGGATATTACCACAAACATCTTGTCTACATGCTTTAATAAAGAAACAATCATAGCTTTTTAAGACTTGCAAACATTCACACCTAGAGCCTTAAGCTATACGACATAATTCGTATCAATGGCTTACTACCAAAACAATACAAATCAACCCAAAAAAACTTGTCTACGCCTTACAAAATCGTCCGTGATTAGCAATAACCATCATCGCTTTCACAAGAGCCAAAGCACCATTTGATATCCAAATAAATATAACAAAACAAAATAATAAGCAAAGATAGTGAATGTTGTACCAAACTCAACTTAATAGGAATCCAACCAATCCAATCACATCCCAATGAAGACACATTAACTGGATAAGGAACATGAAGGAAGAAGGGCAAGAAAAGGGAGAAAAGAAGAAGAACAAAGAAGGAAGGTAGAGAGATTAGTAGAAAGAAGAGAGAGGGAAGAAGATGAGAAGCTCACCTTGCAAGAGGGAGGAGCTTGAGTCGCACAAGGAAGGCCGACGAGCTCGGTTCGGTCTCCCCTGGCTCACGCGAGGGAGGTAGGAGTCTCGACCTCCTGCAGGAAGGGAGTCGGCTTTGGGGAGCAGGCATACGAACCTGTCGAGGATGGAGTTCGGGAGGCTGGGTTCGGTCCTGGCGTGCGAGGGGCGACGGAAGCAGGGACTAGGGTCGCACAAGGGAGGCCGGCGTCGACCAGTTCTCGCGAGCAAGAGAGACACGAGAGGGGAAGAGCCCTTTTTTTTGTTCCGTCCAAAAAAACGAGGAGAAAAGGGGCCTCTCCCTTGGCTTGTGCGAACCCGAGGAAAACAAAGAGAGGGAGTCAGCGTCGGATCGGTCCAATAGGGAAATACCGAGAGCTGGAGCGGCTTGCGGCTTCTGGACTCGGACGGAGGTAGGAGCGACAGGAGAAGGAGCTCGGCCTGGCTCCTTTTGCGAACAGAGGGAGAGATCGGAGAGGGGGTCGGCCTTGGAAGAGAGGGCGACCGACAGCTGGGAGAGAGAAGGGGGGAGTTCCAATGCCCTAGCTGAAGGCTTCCCCGAGCCTTCTAAACGTCTCTCCTGACGTTCTGCCTTGCCCCAAACACGAAAACAGCCACTGTCCACTGAAAATCCTACTAACGAGGGTCTGCCTCGCTCTAAAACGGGTGTATCACGCGACTAAGGACATTGAAACGGCAGGATCAAGCTCTCAATGCAATCAAAACCGTGGGATCACATTTCTTGATCTAGCAAATAGATTCAAATGGTTTTGAAAGTTGAAGGGGTTTCGGCAGGATTAAATATAGCTAAATCAGGCCAAATTCGGCTAAGACCGGGCTAGGCTCGAGTCCGAACTTGACTCGATCTGAATCAAATTGGGTTCGAGCCGGCGCGAAGAAGATGAGAAGCCAAGACCTCCCAAGGAAGGGCCTCATTTGTAATCAATTGCAAATACTAGTTGATTCATTCAAAATGGGCCATGCCCCATGGTTTTTCCCCCTTTTCAGGGGTTTACACATAAAAATCTTGGTGTCTCTTATAAATGATGCACCCTTTCTCTTTTATTTGTATGCGTATTAGATCTTTGTACAACACTAAGACATTAAACTTTATATTTCTCTACCACCGTGAATACTCCATGATGCAATAGTTTGGCACCGTAAGTTGGAAAGTGATTCCTAACTGGGGGCAACTATTGCTCCAATCTCAAAAGATCATTCTTATCAATATCATAATATTAGTCGTTGCTCCTTTAATTTTATAAGAATCAGATGCGAATTAGGGGCAACTTTGACTCCAACCATGATAAAAAAAGATCCTCCAATGCTTTCAACATCAATGCTTTCAACATCAAGATGATATTTTAGGAAAGTTTCAACAAATATAAAGATACTTCTAATCAATTATAAGTTTTTTACAGTCCCTTGCTGAACTTCTACTCCTTGGGCAAGGTCTTAATCTCGACCTCAAAAAAATAGTGATAATTTAAAGATAGACTATTCTTTATCTTTAATTCGGGATACACGCAGCATTCACCCCCTCCAAAATAGGAAAAATTGATCATAGGGGGATTCGATTCGACCTCTTTCACATAGGTATGTACCTCCGAAAGGACACCGCTCCACTATAGAGTGTAGAGGGTATACGACCGCACCACCCTGAGGGATATAAACGATCGCAGGCCTCCGTGCTCCTCACAAATAGGTCAATGGAAGGGCTGATTATATCATACATATGACTAATCATTGAGGATATCGTCTCTCGCTAATGCACCTCGATGGATAGTAATATATATGACCTGATCATAACAATGGGTTTCCCCCACCCGATATATCAGCTCGAGTGGGATTTAGGTGAGGAGTCCAAGGAGCTCACGAAAGTAAAGCGGGGCCCGGGCTTGGGCGCTCTTGGGAGAAAGAAAATAGCAAAAGCCCCCTAAGAAGCCTTAATTTTCTTTATTTAAAGGCCTAAACTTATCATCAATAGCCAAGATTGATCCTCGTGCTCATTAGGAGGGAATTAGACTTGATTTGGTCAATTGGGTTGACCCAGTGAGCTCAATGAACTTGGTCTGACCCATATAACCCAATGGATGTGATCTAGGGGCCTGGCTTGGTCAATTTGACCATGTCAACTGTCACGACTGATACCCTCAGATCGTCCCGAGACGATTTGGCCTCTGGACGAATTTCATTTAGACAAAATTAAATATCATACATGGAAGACTTGCTCTATGTAGGATTTTTCGTACAAACGAACCCCAGTTCGTCCTAGGACGAACCTTCCAGCCAGAAATTCCTGTACAAACCTGTACCGATCGTCCCGGATGATCCAACTTCGTCCGGACGAACCTGGAAGGAAAAATAGCTTTCACATCAACTCCTTTGACCAGGAGCTTGAGAAAAAAAGAAGGTCAATAATAGGTTAATATCACCGAGCAGGACTCTGACATACAACCTCAGATTAGAGCTGTCAATAATGGACACGACCCGAAACACGACCCGGAAACGACACGGAAAAATCCGTGTTCGGGTCGATACGGGTAGAAAACGGGTCGTGTTCGGGTCTAAGAAAATGACACGGTTTAGATTCCGGGTCGTGTTCGGGTCAACCCGGAAACAAGAGGTTGACCCGATTTCAACCCGACTTTATTTAACTCGCGGCTCGCCTATCTCGCCGGTTGCCGCTCGAGTTCGTCGCTACGCACCTACGCGAGTGCGCTGCTGCACCCAGCACCCATAAGGCTCGACCGCTTAAAGCCTTAAATAATTACGAGAGGACTTAGAGGAGACTCTGACTCTCCGAGACTTCGACTTCTGCAGTTCTGCGTGCGACTGCGGCGTACCCTAGTTTTCCTTCTCCCCGTGATTTCGCGGTTGTTGTTTGATACTTTGATCGATTTCGCAAGAATCGCAGGTGATGAATTCTGATTTTAAGTCTCCTTCTCCCCTTGAAGTCTCGTTCAGTCGTTCTCTTCTTAGTCTTCTATCCCCAGTCCCCATGTCGTTGCATACCGAGAACCAAAATTTTCTTTTGATCATTTAGATATAATGTTTAGATATGATTATTGCTTGGAAAATGGCAAGAAATTTTTTCTTTATTATGAGTTTAGGGTTTCTCAACCAGAAACCCTAGGTGATGCGGTGACACGGTGTCGTGATGCCGTGAAGGTTTTGTGATTCGCAAATCCTAGCTTTGATAATTATCACTTATTTCCTTTTATTCTGTACTGATTTTTTCCTTTTATTCTGTACTGATTTTCATGATTTTATTTATGTCTGAATCGTTTTCTTTATAACAGTAATTGATTTTAGGCTTTTAGCTTTGTTTTAGAGTATAAGTTATTTCTTGTGGACTTGTGGTTCTGCGTGCTGCTGTAGAGACAATAGAGTTGTAGTCCTGGGGAGTGTGGCTGTGTGGAGTGTGGACTGAGGAATACCTGTGGCTGTGGTCCTTTAAATTAAACATTAAAATGTTAATGTTGTTAACTTGTTATTGTACATTTGTTATAGTTTTTTATACGTTGTTGTTGACTTGTTGTTGGATGGTGGCGCCATGTATAATGCATTACAATATTAGTTTGTGTCTTTATGATTGAATACTTGAATAGTTGTTTATATAATGTTGTTGTTCAATAGATGGAGGATTCTAACACAGTGGTAGAAAGTACTCCATTCATTGAGAATGTTGAAGTAGGAAATGCTCCTGTTTCAGTTGACAATGAAAAAGACGATGATGATTTCTGTAATATTATTGAAAAAGAAGGAGATGACCCGTCATTCACTAAGAAAAGACGAAGAATATGTTCAATGGTTTGGGGTTATTATGAGATGTTGCCACTTCATAGTGATGACAAGCAGAGATGTAAATGTAGAAGATGTGGGGCAATATATTAGTGTGATAGCAAGTATGGTATTGATAATTTAAGACGTCATATACAAAATTGTAAAAAAAGAGACACTCGTGACATTGGGCAACTTATTATACAGTCCAATTCTACTTCAACTATCTTTATGACTGAATCTACATTTGACATTCATGAGTTTCGTGAGTTATTCACTGCTTGCATAATCATGCATGATCTTCCTTTTCAGTGTGTTGAATGGCCTGGTCTTCGTTCTTTGTTGCAATATCTCCGTCGTGATCTTCAAATAATATCTAGAAATACTGCTAGAAGTGATTGCAAGAAAATGTTTACTAAAGAGAAATGCCTTATTCAAAAGGAGATTCTGAAAAGTAATAGTAGAGTTTCATTGACTTCTGACTTATGGACATCAATTAATACAGATGGGTTCATTTGCTTGACTGCACATTTCATTGATAACAACTGGTTGTTGCAGAAAAAAATTATCAATTTTGGATTTATGCCACCACCACATGATGGTATTGCTTTGTGTGAGAAGCTTCACTCATTTTTTAACTGAATGGAAAATTCAGAATAGAATATTCAGTATAACTCTTGACAATGCTTCAGCTAACAATGTTTCTGTTGTTAAATTCTTAAGAAACCAATTAAATTTGCGTGGTGCATTGTTATGTGAAGGTGAGTTTTTCCACATAAGATGTTGTGCTCATGTTGTGAATCTTATTGTCCAAGAGGGATTGAAGGAGGTTGATATATCTGTTTCTAATGTTAGAGAAAGTATAAAGTATGTGAAAGACTCACAAGTTAGAAAGCAAAAATTTTTAGAATGTGTCAAACAAAGTTATCTTGACTCAAAGAAAGGATTAAGACAAGATGTGCCTACGAGGTGGAATTCGACATTCATTATGCTTGATTACAAACGTGACTTCCAACATTTGGAATTACTTGACTCTAACTTCAAAACTTGTCCTAGTACTGTTGAATGGGATAGGTTAGATATTATTGCCAAATTTCTAGCTCCTTTCTATGATATTACTTGTGCATTCTCAGGCACTAAGTATCCTACTTCAAATCTATTCTTCCCTTGTGTATCTACGGCTTATACATCACTTAAGCATGAACGGTTACATGGTATTGAGTACATCCGAAATATTGCTACAAGGATGTTAGTAAAGTTTGAGAAATACTGGTTTGATTTCTGTGATATCTTGGCAATAGCAGTCATCTTGGATCCTAGGTACAAGTTCACATTTGTTGAATGGTGTTATAAAAAATTGTATGGAGGTGATTACATTTCTGAAACTAAGAAGGTTAGGGATAAGCTATTTGCATTATTTTCAAACTATGAGAAGGTGGACCTACAAACAACTGGTGACATGTCCTCATTACCTTCAGTTAGTTCTCAAGTTGATAGCTCAACGAGTTTTCCTTCAATTACAAAATCACAATTTCTTCAGGTAATTGTATTTCTTATTTAGTTATAAAATCACAATTTTTGTTTATTCAATATCTTTTCATTAACTTAATCTTTACATTTATGTTGGCATTCATAACTAGGATTATAACTCATTTGAAGAGGAAATAACTATGCCTAAGAAGTCACAACTTGAAATGTATCTTGAAGAACAAAAAATTGATAGGAAGGTTAAGTTAGATGTATTACATTTTTGGAAAGGTAACCAATACAGGTTTCCTGAAGTTGCAGCTATGGCTAGAGATGTTTTATGCATTCCCATTTCCACAATTTCTTCAGAAAGTGCATTCAGTAACAGTGGTAGAATTTTGGATCAATATAGAAGTGCTTTAAAACCTGACATTGTTGAAGCCTTAGTGTGCAGTAAAGATTGGTTATATGGAAATAACGGTACATGTTCTAAATGTTTGCATTTAATTCTTCTCTTAGTTTTCTGGATTTATGTTAAAAGTAATATGCTTTTTTGTAGTTTTGCCTGATCCGGAACTTGATGGTGTAACTGAGGACATCATGAACTTGGGTATTACAGAAATAGACAGTGAGGATGCCAAATGTTCAGCTAACAGAGTTGCCTAGTTGATTTTGATTATATTTTTGGTAGCCAGTTGGGCAATTAGTCGTGCTGCATGTCTTTGTTGTTTTTAAAATGCTGGATTTGTCAATACTGGTTGAGTAACTCATAAAAAGTTGTATGGATTTGTGAGTCTGTGACTGTTTGGCCGTCGCTCTTTCTTGTTTTTAAATTGATGTATGGTCCAGTATAGCTTTGTGACTGTTTGTGTACCTCCGGCCTCTGGGCCTGGGCTGCTGGCTCTGGCTGCTTATAATGTTATAAGTTAGAATCTTAGTATTTGGCTGTTTAAAATTTATGTTTGTTAGTTTGTGAATTCTGAAAAGTGAAATCTGAACAGAAAATGAAACTTTGGCTGTGGCCGATGGGCGCCTGGGGCCTGGGCTGATGATTGATGAATTTCTGATTTCTGATTCTCTATTTCTCTGAATATCTGAGTTTCTCAACTTGTGATTTCTGAATATCTGATGACATTGTGAGTTTCAGAGTTTGTGACATTCTGATTTCTGAATATCTGATGATTGATGCTTAAATGCTTAATGAATTAATCTTGATGGAATATCTAATGCTTAATGTATAAGTGTATAACTATGAAAGCTTAAGCAATGATGAAAAACCTCCTAAGCAGAAAGTGATAGCCGTCGTGTCACGTGTGTTGGCTAATACTATTGCAACCAGGAGGCATTTGCATTACCTAAATGACTAAATTCAAGAGCAGATACTTTATAAATTCATAGATACTATATTAAGCCATTAAGTTTAATGCAATTTGCCGCCATGGATGGTAATAGTTAGAAAAATCAAGGGTTTACCTGAGCTAATGAAATGAAGCTTTCTAATTATACTTGTACAATTCTGGCATTATGCAATCTGAATCTGCCAATCTCAATAGTCAATATCTTATTATTTGGAATTTTGTCATTTCTATTTGTTTATTATTTTTTAGCTTTTTACTTTTAGAGTTTTAATGTTTATTGTTTAACCATCTTCAATTTTTTATTTTGCTATTAATGCAAGTTGAGAATAGGTTCAAGATACAAGAACTCAAAGAAGTCAAGAAAGAAGGCAGTTGGCACTTGTGACTTGGCGACGTGTCGGACGGTCGAACCTATCAAGAATGAAGGCTCAAGGATTCTTTGAATTTTGTAAAATGTAAATTATATAGTTTGTAATATGTAGATTGTAATTTGTAATAAATGTTAAATATAAATTGTCAAATTATTTTTTTATTCTTAATTTCTTATCATTAAAAACTGTTTGATTACTGCTTTTGAACTTCTGCTCTAAGCCTCTAATTATAAAATTTTATTAAAATATGCAATTTTTAATGAATTTATAAAATTTCGTGTCGGGTCGTGTTGACCCGAAACCAGTTTTGGGTCGTGTCCGGGTCGGGTCTGTAATATCTCGTTCCCTTACTGTTCCTCTCTGAATTGGATTTTCCTCCCAGAATCGTCCAGGACGAAGTTGGATCGTCCGGGACGATCGGTACAGGTTGTGTAGAAATCCTGTTTGGCTGTCTGGTTCGTCTGGACGAAATCAGGATCGTCTGGACGAAAATTCTCCCGTGAACCCTTCGCCAGGGACGATATGTGATTTTTCGTCTGGACGAAATTCTTCTCTTCATGGATCGTCCGGGACGAAGCTCGATCGTCCAGGACGATCAGTCTGGATATATATAGAAATGAGATATTTTGAAGAGAGGGAAATATCTGAGGAGAGAGAAAGAGAAAAGGAAAAAGAGGAAAGCTGGTTTTCGGAGACCGCGGAGCGCTTTTCGTCCGACGCTGCTGTTGGGAAAAGTGTAGATCTCGTGGTAAGGACTCCGAACCCTGTTTCTGTTTTCAAAGATGTTGTATTTTTATCGAGATATGTCCGGATTTATATTTTTGTAGTCGAATAATTGACCCGATTTGAGATTGACACAACTTTCACCGCACAACTTTTAGTATGTTATAGATATGATTATTGTACACGATTTGACTGTATTCTACGAAGATTTTACCGGTCGGAATTGATTCTACGCGCTTTTACTCGAATAGAAAATAATCGGGACCTGATTTGATTTGGATTCTATAGATCGATAGTATTGTATTGATGTTATAGATGTTCTATTGTAATTTGGAAAGATTTGGATATTGTGTCTTTTTGCAGGATTTTTGTGTAAATTTGACCGACTGCCGTTACGCTGCCCGATTTTTGTACGATTCCTGAATTGTCTGAAATTGATAGATTGAACTGATATGCATTGATTATTGATATGATTGCTTTAATATCGACTATTGAATTGTTTATTGATTGAATTGACTATTGATACTGATCGCAAGTGGAACCTGGTTGAACATTGGTTGAAGATTGATATTGATACCTGTACAGGATGGTGGGCCGACGGGCTTTCCTTTAAACATTGATTATTGATTATTGAAGGGAGACATAAGGAGTTTATTGATATGCCGACGGGCGAAAAGAGTGACGACTCTTATTGATAGAACCAATGTACGAATCTACAACAGCAACATAGCCAGTAGTTTGTACTTGTTCAGTATATAGTATTGAAATGCATGTTTACTGTATTGATTTACGGATTTATTGCTTTATCGATTTCTGCCTTATTGATTGATCGGATTCATTGATTTCATCGATTGATTACCGAGCATTGACTACTGAGCATTGATATAGACATTGATTGATATAGATATTGCATTGATAGCATGGACATCGTACTACTGCTTCTAGATTCATTGATATTGCTGCTTATAGACCTATAGATTCACTGTTGCTACTGTTTTATACCGTATTGACTGTTTATAGATTGATTGTTTCGTATCGCCTTTCTCGATTGATTTCAATTGATTAGATCGTATTGATTTGACCGTATTGATTTGATTGACGGATATTGATTGATTGATTGAATTGAAATGATTGATTTGCCTGCCGCTGCATCGACTGGTTTTATTGACTATTGATTTTCGGATTGTATCGATTTCTGATTTGATTTCCACTGCATAGACTCATTGACCATTAACTGACATAGATTGATTGACTGTGATAGATTGACATGCATATTGATAGCATCGCCGTGCTTTGATTTCAGTTATAGGTATTAGGTGACCTGCTGGGCTTTGTAAAGCTCATTATATGTGGTTGATATTTTCAGGTCAGGGCTCGGGAGCAGGAGATAGGAATTGATTCAGATCTTCAGGTTTTAGTTCTTTTGATCGATAGATGATTCTTTTGTACTCAGGACAGGATAGATTTCTCTACTTGTATTGATAGTTTAGTTCCTGAGTATTGTACATGATGTTTTGAGATGTGAATCGACTTGTATATTGATGGTTAAATTTTATAGATGTTTGATAGATTGCTTACTGAAGGTTTTTAGATAACTCTGGTAAATTGTTGTGCAATTGATCGACATTCTTTCCAAGTTAGATCTTGGGGCGTGACAAAGTTTTGGTATCAGAGCAGTGTTATTGGAAGAATGGATTGTTACCAGAGTTGTAGGGTTGGATTGAGAGATTGGGTAGATTGGGTAGCTTTAAGAGCTTCATTGGCATACATCGTTGCATGTGTGTATCATTTGTTTTGAATTGTGCAGGTGAAAAGATATGGATCCTCCAGCAGAATCCAGTGTACCAAATGAGCAGCACAGCGCAGCTCCAATGCCTTCAGAGAGTATGATGCAGTTGGCTACTGCGATTGCACATGTTATGGGGGATGCCCAGAGCAAGATGAGTGGAAGCAAGGAAGAAGAGGTAGACAGACATTTGCAGATGTTTCACAAGCTGAAGCCTCCGTTGTTTAAAGGGGCTGTAGGACCACAGGCTGCTGAGGATTGGATCATGAGGGTGGAGAAGATTTTTGACAGCATGCAGTGTCCGGGAAATAGAAAAGTACCATTGGCAGTATTCATGTTGGAGAGTGAGGCAGAGAGATGGTGGATCGGACAGCAGAGAGAGAAATTCCAGGGGAAGACCAATGCTGAGATCACCTGGGATGAGTTCACTGCAGTATTCAGGATGTGGTTTGTACCACCGTCAGCTCAGCGACAGATGCAGGAAGCTTTCATGAGATTGGAGCAAGGCCGCAAGTCAGTGATGGAGTACGAGGCCGAGTTTACTGCTCTTGCGAGGTACGCTGCTCATCTGATTCCTACGGCCGAGGAAAAATGTTATAGATTCCTGCACGGATTGAACAGAGAGCTGAGGCATCCACTAGTACCTTTCCGGATCCATGAGTTTTCTGAGCTAGTGGAGCGAGCTCGATTGATAGAGATTGATCTGGCGACACCGGTACCGAGGTACGAGGATACCAGAAGGAGGAGAGATGACGTACGACGAGATGATTCTGGTAGAGACAGAGATAGAGAGAAGAGAAGCAGGTATGAGGGTTCGAAGGGATCTGCATCGGGATCTGCGTCACGATCAGCATCGATAGTATCGTCTGGTGGTTCTGGCACGTGCATTCACTGTGGTAGACGACATGCAGGTCAGTGCTACCTATTGACGGGACAGTGTTTTCACTGTGGACAGCAAGGACACAGAGCAGCAGAGTGTCCTCAGAAAGGACTGGGTGGAAGGGCTGATACGGGTACAAGACAGCAGAGGACTGTTGCCTCGAGGGCCTACAGTGAGAGATCAGGAAACCGGATGGATGATAGGACTGACAGAAATCAGAGGGAGACAGTTGCGCCACGACCTCCAGTGGTGCCACGCATCTACAGTCTACAGAGTTTACAGCATCGTGAGGATCAGCAACGACCAGAAGGTTCTACTGGTAAGATTGATTTGACTAACCGATTGATATTGACATATGAACATTGCATATTGACATTTGATTGATTGCATTGTGTGTTCTGTATGGATTCCGACGAGTTTTGATTTAGATTTGGTTTTCGATCGATTTGGTTTGCTTCGCGTTTTGCTTCGTACCTTTAGGGAAATGTCGGGACGACATTTTTCTAAGGTGGGGAGATTGTAATATCTCGTTCCCTTACTGTTCCTCTCTGAATTGGATTTTCCTCCCAGAATCGTCCAGGACGAAGTTGGATCGTCCGGGACGATCGGTACAGGTTGTGTAGAAATCCTGTTTGGCTGTCTGGTTCGTCTGGACGAAATCAGGATCGTCTGGACGAAAATTCTCCCGTGAACCCTTCGCCAGGGACGATATGTGATTTTTCGTCTGGACGAAATTCTTCTCTTCATGGATCGTCCGGGACGAAGCTCGATCGTCCAGGACGATCAGTCTGGATATATATAGAAATGAGATATTTTGAAGAGAGGGAAATATCTGAGGAGAGAGAAAGAGAAAAGGAAAAAGAGGAAAGCTGGTTTTCGGAGACCGCGGAGCGCTTTTCGTCCGACGCTGCTGTTGGGAAAAGTGTAGATCTCGTGGTAAGGACTCCGAACCCTGTTTCTGTTTTCAAAGATGTTGTATTTTTATCGAGATATGTCCGGATTTATATTTTTGTAGTCGAATAATTGACCCGATTTGAGATTGACACAACTTTCACCGCACAACTTTTAGTATGTTATAGATATGATTATTGTACACGATTTGACTGTATTCTACGAAGATTTTACCGGTCGGAATTGATTCTACGCGCTTTTACTCGAATAGAAAATAATCGGGACCTGATTTGATTTGGATTCTATAGATCGATAGTATTGTATTGATGTTATAGATGTTCTATTGTAATTTGGAAAGATTTGGATATTGTGTCTTTTTGCAGGATTTTTGTGTAAATTTGACCGACTGCCGTTACGCTGCCCGATTTTTGTACGATTCCTGAATTGTCTGAAATTGATAGATTGAACTGATATGCATTGATTATTGATATGATTGCTTTAATATCGACTATTGAATTGTTTATTGATTGAATTGACTATTGATACTGATCGCAAGTGGAACCTGGTTGAACATTGGTTGAAGATTGATATTGATACCTGTACAGGATGGTGGGCCGACGGGCTTTCCTTTAAACATTGATTATTGATTATTGAAGGGAGACATAAGGAGTTTATTGATATGCCGACGGGCGAAAAGAGTGACGACTCTTATTGATAGAACCAATGTACGAATCTACAACAGCAACATAGCCAGTAGTTTGTACTTGTTCAGTATATAGTATTGAAATGCATGTTTACTGTATTGATTTACGGATTTATTGCTTTATCGATTTCTGCCTTATTGATTGATCGGATTCATTGATTTCATCGATTGATTACCGAGCATTGACTACTGAGCATTGATATAGACATTGATTGATATAGATATTGCATTGATAGCATGGACATCGTACTACTGCTTCTAGATTCATTGATATTGCTGCTTATAGACCTATAGATTCACTGTTGCTACTGTTTTATACCGTATTGACTGTTTATAGATTGATTGTTTCGTATCGCCTTTCTCGATTGATTTCAATTGATTAGATCGTATTGATTTGACCGTATTGATTTGATTGACGGATATTGATTGATTGATTGAATTGAAATGATTGATTTGCCTGCCGCTGCATCGACTGGTTTTATTGACTATTGATTTTCGGATTGTATCGATTTCTGATTTGATTTCCACTGCATAGACTCATTGACCATTAACTGACATAGATTGATTGACTGTGATAGATTGACATGCATATTGATAGCATCGCCGTGCTTTGATTTCAGTTATAGGTATTAGGTGACCTGCTGGGCTTTGTAAAGCTCATTATATGTGGTTGATATTTTCAGGTCAGGGCTCGGGAGCAGGAGATAGGAATTGATTCAGATCTTCAGGTTTTAGTTCTTTTGATCGATAGATGATTCTTTTGTACTCAGGACAGGATAGATTTCTCTACTTGTATTGATAGTTTAGTTCCTGAGTATTGTACATGATGTTTTGAGATGTGAATCGACTTGTATATTGATGGTTAAATTTTATAGATGTTTGATAGATTGCTTACTGAAGGTTTTTAGATAACTCTGGTAAATTGTTGTGCAATTGATCGACATTCTTTCCAAGTTAGATCTTGGGGCGTGACAGGGTCAAGTAATCTCGTGTCATTTTCGGGTCTGACCCGAACACGACCCGTCGACACGAATTGACACCCCTACCTCAGATATGTTACACATTATTGGTGGATTATCTCGACCTCTTTCAGACATGTTAATGTTATTGAGTAGGGCTCTGACATATAACCTCGGATATGTCAAACATTATAGGAGGATGTTAGTGAAATCTTAAATCGTTGATTTGATAAATATATAATCTTTATTGTGTCTCACTCACTGGATGATCAATCTCAGGGAGATTAGGTCATACATCATTGGTGGATTATCTCGACCTCTTTCAGACATGTTAACGTTATCGAGTAGGGCTCTGACATATAACCCCGGATAGGTCAAACATTATAGGAGGATGTTAGTGAAATCTTAAATCGTTGATTTGATAAATATATAATCTTTATTGTGTCTCACTCACTGGATGATCAATCTCAGGGAGATTAGGTCATACATCATTGGTGGATTCTCTCGAGCTATTTCATATAGGTTAACATCATCAAGTAATGTTTTGACATACAACCTCGGATAGATCATACATTATTGGTGGATTCACTCGATCTCTTCCATATATGTTAACGTTATTGAGTAATGCTCTGACATACAATCTCGGATAGATTATATATCTTCATCAGAATTCTACGTGGCGCTAAAATTCCTCCAATCACAGACTTCTGCCCGTTGTGGGATTTTCGTCAGAATTCTACCCGACGCTGAGCTTCCTCACATTGCTGTCAGGTTTTTTTGTTTTGATTTTTTCTCCTTTTTTAGATTAAGCCTCTTCACTGTATGCTATATTCTATTTGAGGTTATTTTTTTTTTTTTTTTTTTTCGTACATGTAATTCTTTACATCAATAAAAACGGGCTAAGTCCATACTTTTCAAAAAAAAAAAAATCTCAAGTTGGCTAAAAAGAAGGAACTTTTATTTGGTCCGGTGAACGTATGTAGAGCTACGTCCGGTCGGCACTAAGATTGCATGCACAAAATGAGAAATACCGAGCAATACCAATAATAACGAGAAATATCATTAGGTGAAGACGATATACCGAGTTATACCGAGCAATACCGAGTTATACCAAAAAATATCGAGAAAAACTCGGTATTTTTTGGTATAACTCGGTATTGCTCGGTATAACTTGGTATAAGTCGGTATTGGTCTTCCCAGAGCGGTATTCCTCCATATATTGAGTAACAAGCTTCTGATCGGACATAACTGACCGGACGTAGATCCGATCAGAGGACGTAATAATTGTTCAAAAAGAAGGCCAAAATAAAAACTATTTAAGTGTTGTTTTTTCCGATCGATTGATATTGGCACAGCGCGTATGTGGGTATCGTACGAGTGGAGAGAATGGAGAGAATCGAAGCGGAAGGAGGCGTAGTGAAGGGATTCATCGGTGCGATCCAGCCACCGAGGCTGGAGGACGCCGGCCTGGAGTACTGCGCCCTCCCGCCAAAGTCTATCATGGAAGCCTTCTCTCGAGCTGCCGCATCCCTCAAATCTCGCGTCGCCGCGTCTTTCTCCGGCTCTGCAGACGACTACGTTGACGGAGAAGGCGGTGGTTGCGTTCAGGATCCCGGATCCAGCAACGGCCAGATACCGGACAAGCTTCTTGGCATCGGCGAGATGTTTCCGCCGGCGTTGCCTTGTTGTGGCACTAGGGGAAAGGAGGCGGAGATCGAAGGCGCTAGGGATGAGGTGGTCGTTATTGGCGCCGGAGGTGGGGAGATGGACAACGATAGGGTTTTGGTTGTGGGTGGAGCAGGATATGAGGGAGAAGGCGGGGAATCAGATTTTGGAGGCAAGGGAGGCTGCACCGGTGATGGAGGACTGCTTCCAGGAGTGAAGAATGGGCATGCCCATGACGGCGATTTGAACGACGATGATGAGCATAAGGACGGACCTATACTTATTGAAGGACTAATCTGATTATGAATTATTGCTAGGGTTCAATTCCTCTTATTAGTACTATACTTGCATTGCTATTGTTTTCAATCTCTGTTTTTGTAATTGTTGCAACGGAATTAGAATATTGTTGTTTTCGTATGCTATTTGCTAACAACATGTGCGTTCTGTGGTGATCTTGCTAGTTTTTAAGTTTGTAGACTCACGAGATCACAAAGTATGGTTAATAAAATTTGATAGTGATGGTTAAGAACTTGAGATGGAACGTTTTTTTTTTAATTTAATTTCTTTAGGAAAGTATCGTTGCATCACTTTTTAACCTTTTTTAGAGACAATATATGAAATGAGCATATACGTGAAAAGGTTTGAGTAGCTCCAATGGCAGCTAAGATTAGAGAGAGTCGCCTTAGATGATTTGGTCCCATAAAACGGCGGCCTTCTGATGACCTGGTTAGGAGAGTAGATGTATTAGATTTAACCTATGTTAAGAAATATAGAGGCGGGCCTAAAAGACTTGGTTAGAAAATATTAGAAATGACATTTCTTTACTAGATCTAAATGAGAATTTGACTCAATCTGACACAATGGAGAAAAAGGATTCAAAGTTGAGCATTATACTGCAATATTGTTTGAAATTGTTGATTAATGCACTCAAACCATTTTGTTAGGAAATCGGGGCCTTCACCATGGGGTTATGTCATTTAGCACTATAGCTAATATCTATTTGCTTCTAATAGTCAATCTAATCTTTAGCCCAAATCCTTTTTAGCTTTACAGAATATCAAGAAATATATGCATAAGATGACAAAACATAGACTTATGTTTAAGGTTTTTTAGGTCTGCCTCTTTTAAGCATGCAACTATTACTTTAAGTTTGCTTTACCATCTCATGCATTTGTTTCTCGAGATTTCGTAAAGCTAAAAAACTTTGGGCTAAAGAATTTGATTGAGTGTTAGAAGCCCATAGATATGAGCTATAATGCTTGAAGCTATAGCCTCGACGTTAGGGCTTACCTTCCTACCACAGTGCCGTGCGTTTGAGCGCTAATGACTAATTTCTAATAAAATTGTCATATAATAGTTGAACATCCATAATGAAAAAAAATAGATATTAGCTATATGTTGTAGATGCAGTATTTTGTCAATGTCCATGAACCCATCAAGAGAAACTTGCAAGATGAATGAAGATCTGGAAATAAGGTTGACTCCTACCTCCTCTGACTAATTAGTTTAATTTTTTCATTAATCCTATTTCTATTGTTTAAGTTCCTTTTTTTAGCTTTTATATGATTGACATTTTGTGGTTGATGCTTCTACTCTTTTTTTTTTTGTGTTTTAGGAAACCATAGTAACTCTATATGGTGATTTTTTTTTTCATGTTATAAGTCACACTGTATGTGCAATACTGCAATGATGACAATTTCATGAATTTGTTAGCCGTTTTGATAATTTTGATCACATAGTTCCTTAGAAGTTTGGTCATGAGTTTTAGAGTTGCCATGAGATTGTGCTTTGTGTCACAGGAAAGTTGCGTTTTGAAGATTTCAAATCAGTTGGGTTTGTTCCTGTAATAAACATTTATAATTTTGTGTTATCCTTCATAATAATGGATATTTACCTTGAAAATGTACTCTTGTTCTTCTAATGTACATTTTTATATTTGTTTCATCCTTGATAAATGACATTATTGTATTATTAAAACGAATGGTTTTATTTGGCTAAAACTTAACAATGCGTATCCACAAAGATTTGTGAAAAACACAGATAATAACCCTACCCTTGAATATAACTATTCAGATATTCAAATAGACAGTAAAATTCTTTGGAGTTTGTTAATTTTGTCAATCTTCATGGTACAATTTTTTTTACTAATATGTCTTTATTCCTATGTTTAGCATCAGTTTTATTAGCTCTAATTATCTTGTTTTATTTCATAAACAAATTGGTTGAATAAGATGCTCTGATTTGGGTGCCTGGCAATGAAATCTTTAGTGGTTCACATCCGCACATGACTTTAATCTTCAAAGAAAACTTACAATATAAAAGTCCCAGATCTTGGAGTGCCTCTCGGTACAAACTCAGAATGAATACTCCTCACCTTGGAAATTGGCATGCTTGCAGTTGTGAATCTCCATTCTCCCCTTCTTGACTAACTGGGCTTAGGAGGATTAACTTAATGAAAATTTGAAATTTTATAATTGTCAGCCTCTGTTCATTGCTTTCTTTGGTGGCTTGGTTGATGTGTGTTCTTGGCCATAAATTTTTGTTATTTATTTTTTTTCTATAATATACTTTTGATTATTTGCTTATGTGCATGATTAGATTTGGGCAAAATTTGTACCCATTGGGGTTTTTGGCTGCAGCATAATTTTTAATTTGTGTAGGTTTCATTGATCGTAAATTTTTATGCTAAATTTCTATTTAGATAATCATTATATTATTGTTCGCGAAACCTTTTTGCACATTTTTTAGTTTTTGCCAGAAAAGGTGAATCTTTATTTAAATCGAATGGCCTTTGGATTGTAAATTTCTATTTTGTGGCATGATTTTGTGTGTTATAAATTTTGAAAATTAGGTAGACAACCTACCTGACATTAAATAAGAGATAACATTACATCACATTCCCTCACTTGGGATGCTTTTCCAACTAGTTTTAAGCTTCAGCAAATGTTAAAATTTCATAAGCCTAAAAATGTGTATATATTAGGCAAGCATCTTCACATCAAAGCAATCAAACTCAATTTGGTGCACCCATTACATCTAAAGGTAGTAACACTATTATCAACAAAATCACTGAAGAGAAATGTATCATTCTTGCATGACTAAAATTGTTGCTAACATTTGTTTTAAAATTTCTGCTTACTCTTATTGTTCCCTTTCTTGTCGCCTTGCTCGTTGAATTGTCATTTGTTTTCTGCAGCCAACAGCCTAGCGGGACTTCCAAGTTATCTAGTAGCAAGCATTGTTGAATTGCATAGGTAGTACGCCAAGGATGCTTGGATGATTTAGGGCACTTCCCCTCAACTCGTCCAATCAATTTATTGCCACAAGGCCCGGAGGCTGGATCGACATGTTTATTCTGTTAATACTCACTACATGTGTAATCTTGGGATTTGTTTGCTGTCTTATATTTGTCTATATATACTTTGTTTATACTGTAATAATTGTATCCCTGTTTTTATACATTATCTTCTTCTTTTACCCTTTCTCTCCTCCGTTTTTCAATGTTTTCATAGTATCAGAGCTTGGCATCCTCCTGAGCCCCTCTTTTTCCACCAACTAATCTTCCCTCCCATGGATTCTTCATTCGCTTCGTTAGCCACTGAACACGATACCCCTCACAGTTCCAGTTCTTTGGTGGAAACTTCTTCGATCCCCCCCTTCCCCCCAATTAAAGTTCTTGGTTAATAATATCAAAAGTATCGTCTCCATCACTCTTAACTCCGATAACTATCCCGTATGGCAGTCGCAAGTCTTCAAGCTTTTTCAAGCTAATGGCTTTGACAGGTTTCTTGATGGTAGTTGTTCTTGCCCTTCCCCTACATCTTCGATCGTTCCTAATACCTATTCCTTTCAAACCTAGCTTCTAGTTGATCAAAATCTTACTGCCGTCCTTTACTCTATCATCTCGTCTACCCTTTTACCCTATATTCTTTCCTTGGAACACTGCACCGAGATCTGGGAAACCATCTCTTGCCGTCTTCAGTCTACCACTAGATCTCGTATCATCCAACTCAAGAATGAGCTCCACCATATATCCATGAAAGATCAAACAATGACACATTATCTTCTCAATATTAAGTCCAAAGTCGATGCTATCGCTGCCATTGGAACCCCTCTTGATCCATAAGATATTATTCTTTATATATTGAGCGGTCTCCCCTCTCAATATCAAGCTTTCAAAATTGCTATACGTACTAATCTCCAATCGATAATGTTGGATGATCTATATACTCTGCTATGCAGCGAAGATCAAAACATCGCCCAATAAGCCACCTATGAATTACATAATCTGTAGCTCTCTGACCCACCATGACTCTTACCGCCTCTCGTGACTGTGGAAGAGGTCGTAACTTTCCAAATCGTGATTGTTCCTCCTCCACAAGCCGATCCGCTTGCAACTACTCCGCTCGCAATGACAAGAATCTGACAAATTCCATTAAATGACATATTTGCTTCAAGAAAGGTCACTCGGCTCTTCGTTGTTGGCACCGTCATGATTCCTCCTACAATGAAGACTCTTAGAAATCTGCGCTACTTTCTCATCCGAAATCCTCCATCAATTCCGACTAGTTTCTTGACAGTGGAGCTACCAATCATCTAACCTCTAATTTCTCTAATCTCAGCTCACCCAAGCCTCGTACTAGCTTCAATCAAATCACCCTCCGTAATGGACAACATCTTCCCATTCAACACTCTGGAGAGGGTAATCTTTCTACTCCCACTGGTAACCTAAATCTGCCCTTTAATTGATATATATTCATCGTCTAACCTCCGATAATCAATGCACGGTTGCTTTAACTTCTAATGGATTTCAAATTCAAGATTCGAAGACCGGCCGCCTTCTTCTTCAAGGTCTGTGTCTTAACGACCTCTATCCGCTTTGATTATCAGCCCGTAAACAATCTCTTGCATTGATCTCCACTCAAAGCCATTCCAAACATCTGGCACCGACGACTCAGACATCTTGCTTCTCTTACACATCAACACTTAGCCAACAACATTTCTGCTATTTGTTTCAGCTTACCATCTTATCATTGTAATTCCTATAAAATGGCTAAAAGCCATTGTTTACCTTTTCTTAAATCTCAAAACTCTGCTTCTACCATTTTCAAATTAGTTCATTCGGATGTTTGGGGACCTCTCCCGCCACATCAATGCAAGGTTATCGCTATTACGTACGTTTATTGATGATTATTCTAAGTTTTGTTGGGTTTACCCTTTACTTAAGAAATTTGAGGTCATTTTTAAATTTATTGAGTTTAATAAAATGATCAACCATTAATTTAACAAACGAATTATAACCTTTTGCTCGGATGGAGGTGGAGAATTGATCAATAATCAATTCAAAACTATTTGTAAACATTGGGATATCAATCATCAATACTCTTGTCCTTATACCCCAGATCAAAACGGAGTTGCGGAACGCAAACATCGGCACATATTAGAAACAATACGTAGTCTTCTGTTTGAAGCTAGTTTCCTCCCCTCTCTTTGGGTAGATGCTTTTCATATCACCGTCTAACTCATCAACAGATTACCTACACCATCTCTTCACAATATAAGTTCATATACTAAACTTCACCATAAACTTCCTTCCTACTCTCATCTTAAAATTTTCAGATGCCTCTATTATCCTTGGCTTCGCCCCTACAACACATCTAAACTATCACTATTATCTCTTCCATACGTTTTTTTAGGATACACTACTGCTAAAAAATGTTATAGATGTCTCAAACCTACCACCGGAAAGATTTATACTTTAAGACATGTCATATTTAATGAGGCAATTTTCCCATGCAAACAACATCTCTTCACGACTGATTTCCTCCCTACCTCAACTTACATGCCACCTCTTCTTCTTGTCCTTACTTCTGATCCTGTTCGTTCCATTCCGATCACTACTCCATTACAACCCACATGCTCTACACATAACTCTCCTACTGTTCGCTCCGCATCATCACCAAATCCTATATATGCTTCTATTTCTAATACTTTCATTAACCCAACTAAAACTCCTCCTGTTCAACCTCCCACTCATCACATGCAAACAAGATTTAAAACTGGAAATTTAAAACCCAAAGCTATCTTCAATTTGTTCCATCACAACACCTCTACTGACCCAACCACTTGTGCCGAGGCTAGCAAGCATGAACATTGGCGGACTGCTATGTCCGAAGAATTTTAAGCTCTTCAATCCCAGGGGACTTGGTGTCACGACCCGACCCGAGACGAGACGGATCCCGCCCGCGCCGGATCGCGACGGAGAATAGCTAACCAGGATCTGGCTTTGGATTAGGTTACTGAACTGATCTTCCAAATTCTTAACTCAACAGAAGCACACAGAACAACAGAGCTACTAAAAACATCAAATGCAGCGGAACAAAACATCTATCTTAATTCATTTCCTCAGAATAATCATCTACAGAACAGTACATGGCTTTCAACAGAAAGAAAGACAGAACAGGAAAGCCATGACTGTACAAAAATCAAAAGTACAAAAGTACCTAATCTGATCAGACTCTGAAACCTAGCCCTGAACTTCCTTGCCCTTCCCAGAACCTGAAAACCACCAGAAAGCAAGGGTGAGCTCAACAGCTCAGCAAAGCAACAAACCACCAATCTAAATCCTCAGAAACTCAAAACCAACACAGCAGACAAATCCGTACAGAAATCAGAACGGAATCGGATAGATATCAAATCAAACAGAACTGTACGGAAACAGAAGTCGTATCAAATCAGAAACAGAACAGATCAGACATATCAGATCAACAGAATCAGAAACAGAAATCAGAATCGTACGGATCATATCATATCATAATCACAATTTCGTACAGAACAGAACAGATACAGAAAGTGGTACAGATACATATAGCTAAATGCCCTGACACTGACGGAATCTCTACGGATTCCGGCCCCTTATGCCTCCCTTCCCAGACACTGACTGAATCTCATAGGATCCAGGCCCCTTATGTCTCCCTTTGTGCTCACGGCACCAAAACAGATGTGCTTATAGCACCAAAACAGAATTCATCGGGTCCGGAACAGAACAGATATCAGATTTCAGATTGAGCTCATTTCAGATTTCCCGTTTCACTAACTGAATCTCATAGGATTCAGGCCCCTTATAACTCCCTTTTTATAGCTTATACACATAGCATTTCATTTCAGAGAAAATCCGGACAAATCAGAAATTACCCAAAAATCGGGCAGCACAACGGCAGTATACGGAATTTACACAAAAATTCCTGCAAAGAAAATTTACCGAATTCGCACAGAATACAGATATCAACATTTCAGAACCTTTATTCTACTGCACAGATAAATTCCAATTTCACAGAAAAATCCGGTCGACTAAAAACACAGTCGAATCAAAAATACCCGGACGAAAATCTTCAGAAAATAACCAAAATGTGCACACTCGGCACGTCAACAATATACAGAAAGTTACGCGGTAAAAACTGAGCCAATCAACAGATACGGACAAAAATCATTAACGAAAACGAAATCCGGACAGAATATACCGCCAAACACGACGGAACTGAAAATTGAGAAAGGTAGAATGTGCCTTACCTCGAGCACAGCAATTTCCTCAACAGTCACTTCGATCGAAAACGGCTCCGCGTCGTCCGAAAATCCACTTTTGCACAAAAGTCCACGACTTTCTCTCTCCTCGGCTGATATTTTCGTTTTTAATGATTTTCTCTCTCCTCAAAATGACTTGAAATCAGCTTTATAATACACAGATCGGCCCGGCCGATCGCAGCATCGTCCCGGGACGATCCGACCAAAAGGATCGGCCTGGTCTCCATTCAGGGCTATTGCATGGACGATATTTTCTACAGTGCCGATCGGCCTGGCCGATGTCTCCAATCGGCCTGGACGATGCATGCAGAAAATCACCTGGAGCAAAACTGGGCTAAAACTGGAGCTGAATTCCACTGATCGTCCCAGGACGATCCCAGATCGTCCTGGACGATACTGGAGCAGATCTTGATATTACACTTGGGAGCTCGTTCCACCTCACCCTTCTCAAAATGTTCTTGGCTACCGTTGGACGTTTCGCACAAAATTTCTAACCAATGGCACTATAGCTAGGAATAAAGCGAGACTTGTTGCTCAAGGATTTAACCAGGAATATGGCCTCGATTATACCGACACCTTTAGCCTTGTCGCTAAAATGCCTACTGTTAGGGTGCTTCTAGTTGTCTCTCTTCATCACAATTTGCCTATTCATCTGTTGGATATCTCCAACGCCTTTCTTCACGGCCATCTCTCTCATACCGTTTACATGAAGCAACCACCCGGCTTCCTCGACGTCATTCATCCAAATTATGTCTGTCAATTGAAAATGACCCTATATGGTCTGAAACAAGCACCTCGCCAGTGGTTTGCAACTATTTATGGTCATCTTCAAACACTTGGTTTTAAGTTCAGTTCCTGCGACCCCTCCCTGCTCATATACAATAAGTCAGATGTTTCTATATATTTCTTAGGTTACGTTGACGACATTCTTATCACCGGTAACTCCAAAGCTGAAATCAATCATCTCTTGCATAATCTCCATACCAAATTTAAAATGTGCGATCTTGGGTCTATCTCTCAATTTCTTGGCATTCAGGTAATCCAAACTTCCTACGGATTGCACCTCAATCAAACTAGATTTGCAGAGTCCATTCTCTCCAAAGCATACATCTTAAATTGCAAACCTATATCTACCCCGTCTCAAATCATATCATCTCATTCCTCAGCCACCTCACCTACTTTCTCCAATCCTACATTCTTTCGTCAGTTAGCCGGCTCGCTCCAATATCTTACTCTTACTAGACCAGACATCTCTTTTTCCGTCAATAAAATCTACCAACACATGCAGAATCCTCTTAACACTCACTTTGAATCCCTCAAACGTCTTCTTCGGTACGTTCAAGGTACGTTGCATACAGGTCTATCACTATTTTGTGATTCTCTTCTTCTCCAATCCTATGCAAATTCTGATTGGGCCGGTGACTCCACCAATCGCAAGTCCATCTTCGGCTATTGCAACTACCTTGGATCATCCTTAATCTCGTGGAGTGCCAAGAAACAACATGCAGTTGCTAGGTCTTCCACGGAGGCTGAATATCAAGCCCTTGCTGCTACCGCTGCCGAAGTCATTTGGATTAGCCGATTACTTCAAGATTTCAACTATTCTCCCCAGGCATCCACTCCACTCTTTTGCGCCAATACGTCGGCTATTACCTTAACAAACAATCCAGTTTTTCACACTCGAACAAAGCACATTGAAGTCGACTGTCACTTCATCAGGGAATGTATTAAGGGTAAAGCTATAACAATTCATCATATATCCACTAAAGGTCAAGTTATCGACATTTTCACTAAGCCTCTTTCAATTTTCCGGTTTCAACAACTCGTAATCAAACTGGTTACATCTTCAGCTGCAACAGTTTGTGGGGACCTGTTAATACTCACTACACATGTAACGTTAGGATTTGTTCTCTCCTCCGTTCTTCGCTGCTTTCATATTCCACTACTAGGTGATCTAACTTTCCTTCTTAGGGGTGGCATCTTGAATATACTGCTCCATATTTTCCATACGAGCCGCCAAGCCCTCCACAACGCATAGGATGCCAATTGAGTTTTTGTCAGCCTGTACTACTGCGTAGCCTTGGTTGCTTCCCTCAAGTTGTGCTAAACTCTCATCTCGTGCATATATCAATTTTGCAAGTTTGTCAGTAACTAGAACTAAACTTTTCAAGTTCTAAGGAGGATGTCCATTTATTTAGCTCATCTTCCACTTCGTTGCCTATAGTGTCGTTGGCCAGTCCTTCGCCGACTTGTCCTTTGATTTTATCAGGTCCTACGGCTACCGTTGCCTCATTATGTATCCTTTACAATAAGGTTCTCCACCGCCAGCCTCCACTGTTGCTTGCCTTTGGCTGCTTCCCCTGAGCAGTGCTAACCTCTCTTCCATTGCATGTATCCATCTTGAAGTTTGCCAGTCTTCAAAACTCAGCTTTTGAAGCTAGAAGGATGATGATGACTGTATTCACATTTCACAGCTCATTTGTCACAGCATCGCCTCTATCGTTGTTGATCAGTCATTTGCCAGCATGCCCTCTTCCAGTTTCATTAGCTCTTGCATCTACCATCGCCTTATATTGCTTTTAAGTGTTTTCTTGAAGAACTAGAGGAACGATTTCATTGCTCTGCTCCTGTGCTTTGCATTTTGTATTTTAATACCTTTACGGTTGTCTCCTATGTTGACTGACATCAATGGCACCCTGTTGACATCCAGCATTTTGGCCAGCATGGCATCTCTCGACCGGCCTTTCAGGAGAGATTATTATGCGCGGAGTCTGAACACCGAGAACTGCTGGTTTTGTGACTGTGAAAAGTAAAAGTGTAGTTAATGTTCACCCCTGTGTTTTTATTATTCACCCCTGCATTTTTACTGTGCTTTTATTGTTCACTGGCACAATACCAAATATTTTTTTGTGTTCGGACTTTGCACGTAATAATTTCTCCTTTCAATGAAGGTTTCGAAAAGATTTATGATTTCCTGACACCGGTCATTACTGATGATTTCCTGTCACCGGTCATAAACCTCTTTAGCTATCATAATGGAGGCATCCTCTCCATGAAAAAAGGTTGCGACCATTGAGATTGAACTTTTGCTTAAAAAAGAGGCCTCCTTCCCTTTCTTCCTACTTTGTCCCACCTGTCGCTTTTGTTTTGCTTTACAAGGTCTTAATTTCCTCGCTCTCTTCAATCTCATTTTGTTGTTCTGTGCGGTGGCACATCTTCAGATCCAGTTTCGGTCTTGATCTTTTTGTTATTTATTTAAGAACATTTAGGTTAATTGAGACAAACTCGCACACCTATCACATACATAAGACTCGACTTTAAGACATCTTGATGAATAGTCAAAACTCTCAGCAAAACAGATCAAAATGAGCTACGTATGTTTTTGTTATTTGGATCAGAGGTTTCACAATATAAATATGATAGATGCGTGAGGCATATAGACTTCAATTCTCATAGTAATTTTCTTTCATTCTTTTTGAGATTGACTGTTTGTTAGATGCGAACTTTCAATTGTGCTTATCAATTATCTCTCTGATTCAGCAGAGCCGTGTTGCTATAAATGTTGATATATTAACGGTCTTCTTACGAAATTTCTAGAAAACCGTACAAGCAGAAAGGAGGGTAAATCAGTAAATTCATCACTTCGAGTTTCATCTCATTTTGTATTCTCCACTCAGCTTCTTAAACTTTGTTTGGGATAGCTTTTTTTATCTATTTTTAAGAAATTTTTATATTAAAAAATAACTTTATAAAGCAGTAAAAAAGTTATCTCATAATATTTAATACTATTATTATTTTGAGTTTAGCTAATGAAATATATTAATTATCTTAATTATCAATTTAGATGGTGAATATTGTACTAAGATATAATGAGCTAAATTAGTGAATGGCAGTTTTGATATTATGCTAAAAAATTATGAATAAATTAGAAGTAGTTTTGAGTTAAAAGAGATAGTTTATATTAAATAGTTAAAAAAAAACATTAAATAATTTTATTCCTGTCTAGAAGATTCACAATGATGAGAGGGATTAAGCCACTTTTTCAATATTCTTTTTTTTTTTAAATTAAGGCTCAATTTGGGACGGTTTTTTTATTGCTTTCTAAAACGGAGATTTAGTATAAATTTTTTTATTTTTGTACTAAAACTCCGTTTTAGAAAGCAATAAAAAAGTCGTCCCAAACGAAGCCTGACGGCTTTCTTTCCGCTTTATAAAGCAACTTCCTAGTACAAAAAATTAAAATTTTTGTACTAGGAAGTTGCTTTATAAAGTGGAAAGAAAGTCGTCCCAAACAAAACCTAATATGTGGTCCATTATATTATATTTATTGCAATAACACCCCCCATCAACCCATCAATTATATTTTACATTGATATTATGGAGTCTCAAACTCATGATAGAAGTGAAATGTTTGTTAAATAGTTGACAGCTAACGTAAAATTTATTAAATAATTATAATATGAATTTTTTAATACATTAAAATAAATTGTTCCATGCAATTATTAGATTTTGGAATGTAAATTTATTATGAATGAAAAAAATAAATATTTTGAATGTAGGGAAAAAATTAGTTAATGAAAATGTTTGTCAAAACGTCAAGTATTTTAAAACTAAAAATGAATGACCCATCCTTACTTTTTTTTGCATGTTATTCATTTATATGATATGAATATTAAATTTTATATTGAGGTTTGAGATTATTTTTTTATTATTTCTTAAAGTAAAATTTTAATACAAAAATTAAATAAGACAGCATCCCAAAGGAAGCCTAAGTTGCCCTATAAAAAATTTGAACACAATTTTCTTAGTAATCTCCACCTAAACTTTATAGCCTCGTATGATCTAATCTAACTTAATTTAATATCTATAGATTCATACTTTTTTTTTTAGATTTTATTGATTTTATTATGTCATAAGGATCTATAAATAAAAAATTATTTAAAAAAATTAATTAAAAAAAAAAAGGCTCAGTAGACCAAACGTGCGCCTAATTATTGATGTGAAATAAAAGTTGTCCGTTACTCTACTTTTAAATTTTTTTAATTCATTTTTTTTATAATTTATTTATTTATTATATTCTATTTTAAAATTTATTCATAGATCTGCACCTTAATTATTAAATGTATGTAGGGTTCAAATATTCTCTTAGTGAAACTTAAGGGTAAAGGGTTTTGCTATAATATTTTAGAATATTTTAAAAAATATTTAAATTCATTTCTTTCGATTAACATAGTCTACAAATATTAAGAAAAGATTTATTATATTTATTTCGAAATAAATAAGAATTTTTAAAAGCCAAAAACAAAATTTCATCTGTATATCAGAGCCCTGCATTGGGTACTCATACCTACACCCACCCACGTACCCACCCATACCCAATGGGCATGGGTGGGTATGGGTACGTCATAGCCTCGTGAGTGGGTACTCAACATTAAGGGACAAATCGATTTATATTACTAATCATCATATGCATGCAGTATATTATAGTAATCCTTACTACGCAGTGCGCAGCACTGAACCACGTTGCGATCACGATAAATTTTGATATGTGGCTTAAAAGTTTGCAGTCAGAGAAAAAGACAAAAAATCTCAATGTCATTAATCCGTGACAGACTGCATTCAAGAAGCGTGGAAAGTGGGTGGGTGTGACATCTCGAAATTCACCATAAGTGGGCATGGGTGGGCAAAGCCTGCCAGCGCAGAGCGTGGGTACCCAATGAGTACCCAATCAGGACCCCATGTAGGACTCTTCTGAATGTTCTCCATGATAAGCTCCATATTTTCTCTTAAAGGTGATAAGCGCGGTACAGTCACATCGCTGCCATCGTGGAGTACCAAATATTTGTTCTGAAAAGCCAGCACAGCGCATTGTGACATTAATATATTTTTTTTAATTATAGCAGACACCGACGACTTTTATGATGGGAACGCACTTTTGTAAAAGCACGTTAGGATCGTTCGGTTAGTTGGCCTGAGTAAAAATATATATATATTATAGAATATTTACATATTTATCAATTAGTTTTTATGAATTTATATATATAATATTTTAGTATTTTAATCGCATTAAAATATATTTATAGAAATATATATTTTATTTGAGAATTTTAATTATATATTATAATATAATATAATTTTTTATTATATATTTATATATCATCAAAAAATAATCTTAATCAAGCACGAATCTCAAGGCAAAGTTGAATTAAAAAGTTCAAAAGTAAATGGGGGAAATTTTGATTTCAACAAACTTATAGTCAAAGTGAAGAACTTGAAAAGACGAACCCAACAACACTAAATTAGATCCAATCCTAGCCCAAATGGGCTCAAATCAAGGGTGTGAAGCTCATTATCATTTTTAAAACTATAAATTGGACAATCAAATTATTTCCAAATGTAGCATGCTTATAGTCGAATCTAGTGGCTTGAAGAGACGAATCCAATGAGCCCAAAATTGACAAATTCTTACATTGTTAAGACACACAAATACTCAATAAACGATTTATGATCAAGGGAGTTAATATCGACCATCAACTGACGTCTGATTTATGCTCGGCAACCAACTAACGTCTGATTTATGCCTAGTCACCGATATTCTCCTGGCCACCAATTGACGCCGGATTTATGCCCTACCCTTGACTATCGTCAGACTTTTGCCAACTTTCGACCGGCCACCAACTGTTACCTACCTTATACCAGGCCACCGATTGTATTTGGATTTTCGCTTGACCACCATCAGCGACTACAGTTTTTTTTACTTAATTTCATCGCCTGACTACGATCTTTCTAACCACCACCGTCCTCCGACTTCGATCTCTCCGACCTTCGTCACTTGCCAACTACTGTCTCTTCAATTGTCATGTCTAGATTACGGTCACCCCGACCGTTGTCACCCAACAACGGTCATTCTAACCTCCATCGCCGCCAACTATGGCCTTTTTGATGTCCATTGCTCGACTATGATCCTTCTGACCATCGCACCTGACTACAGTCCTTCTGATCTACATCGCTTGTTGACAATGATCCTGCCGACCAAGTGAACATGTCAGCAATATTTTTCCAACTCCCACCATATAATGCACTCTATATGATGTATATTAGCTACATCGAACCAAGGCCTTCCCCTTAAGGACCTCATTTGTAATCAACTACAAACACTAGTGGATTCATTTAAACTCGGAAAGACCTCATGCTTTTCCCCCCTTTTCATGGGGTTACACGTAAAATCTTTTGTCTTTTATGAATGCTACACCTCTACTCTTTTATTTGTATGCGTGTTAAATCTTCGTATAAAGCTAAGACACTTAATTTTATATTTTGTAAGTTTGACCAATAAAAAATATTAAGTTAGGTTTCATTTGCGATAACTTTCTTACTGCTTTATAAAAAATAATTTTTAGTAAAAATTTTCTAATTAAAAAAATATTAAGAAAATACTTTAAAAAATAATAATAAAAAAAACATATATTAAATAAAGCCTTAATCTCCAAAATCTAACGAAGACCGCTCAATATTGAACATGTGATAAGCATCTATGTTTTTATTAAAAATTTAATAATAAAAATAAAATAATGGCTGTTTCCCACTATATATGATAGTTATTTAATAATCATGCAATAGACAAACCATTTCCTCCTAACCATACGGAGGCTTTTGAGAGTGAACTTTATTTTTTTTTTATTTTATTAAGCACGTGGAGCTCATTTTTTTAAGATTATTAAATTTAAAATATTCTTTTTCCCACGTAATTAAACCCGATTGACTTACTATATATTGATTTTCTAATAAATAATTGTGAACCAACAAATCATTTTCAAAAATTTAATCACCATAGCCCATTGGACTGGAACTTTTATTATGTCCTCTGATCTACGTTCGATCAAAGGATTGTTACTCGATTTTTGCTCGGTATTTGGTCGGTATTGCTAGGTATTGTTTGATAATAATGAGAAATACCACTCTGGGAAGACCAATACCGAATAATACCGAGCAATACCGAGTATTACCAAAAAATAATGAGTTCTTCTAGAAAAAACTCGGTATTACTCGTTATTTTGTCTTCACATAATGATATTTCTCGTTATTATTGGTATTGCTCGGTATTTGCTCGGTATTTCTCGTTTTGTGTCTGCGATCTTAGTGCCGGCCGAACGTAGCTCTACGTACGTTCACCAGACCAAATAAAAGTTCCTTTAACACATGGCTCGACTTTAGGTGATCATACCCTTACAATTTTTCTAAGTTTTGTTTTCAAAGAATGCTTGTAGTAGAAATTAACTGTATCCAAATATCTATAATTGATGCCCATTGAAGTGAAAAATAACATATTAGAAAATATTGCATTCAAATTTATTTATGAGAATGGTAGATAGATATAACAAGAAAGGAGGAGATTACTGAGATCATTATAGTAGATTTGGTAAGTGAACATCTTATATGCTTTGATTGAGTGGCTCTGTGAGATGAGAGATTATTAAGTGTGGAGTTTGGATCAAAGTTGCGTCCAATTTTTATGAGTTTGTGCAGCAAAAGTGTAGCGGTGAACAATAATTGTGCTTTTGCTGTGCACACTTACAAAAATCAGACGATTCTCCTGTCCGAACTCCACATGTAATAATTCCTTCTATGAAAGAGGCAAATTTGGGGTGAGAATTTTTTTAGGATGAGTGATCATAAGACGAGTACCTCCTTGGGTCGAGATACGCTAAGACAAGTTGCTCGCTCACTCAAGCTTAGCTGAGTTACGTGCTTACTTGTTCGAGCTTTCTTAGGGAAAGCTTCATTGGGGTCACTGCTTCACCCTAAGTTAATCTTTGTTAGGGTGAGTATGATCTAAGTGAGTCATGTCTTGGATGAGTGAACTTCTTAGTCGTGCTTGTTTGAGGTAGGCATGATGACTAGCTCTTTGAATTGCTTATATCTGTATATTGGGGTGTATATTTGTTCCCCATTTATCTTATTCTTTTGAAGAGTAACTTATAGAAAGAATACGATAACTATATAGAAAACAAAATATTATTTATTTTGACTTGTGACAATGATGAATTACTATAAATCCTCATGTGACCAATCATCTCATTAATTGGATCAATTGAACTCAATTGAACCCAAATGAGCCAAATTGACCAAATTAACCATAAAATTCAAATTGATTAAAGTCATTGGCATGGGTCTTTCCTAAAATAATATAACATGTCCTAATCTTGGTCAACCACTATTAACCACATGTTTGAACCTAATTGGTGAAAAGGTCCATATAGAGAGAGATGGCTTATTATTATTATTATGTCATATATCCCAAAATCCTTATGATATTCTTTGCTTACTTTTATGTAATAGTTGATATAATGAGAATTTATTAAAATATATTCTTATTATTATTAATGCTCTTCTCTTTAATTATTTTGTAATTAATATATTATCTTCTTTTATTATTATATTCTCTTGTTTATATATATATACATATTTACATCAATATATTACTAAATTCAATAGAAAAAATTATAATAAACGTATATTATAATTATTTTTAAAATATTTAAAATTATTTTTGGGCTAAATTCACTATATAAAAATTAATATTTTTTTTCCTTACATTTATCTTAAATAAATTAGAAATATTAAAACTCATAAGCAAATTTTCATCAATATATTCTCACCCCAACATAATGTTTATCTACTCTTTTTGTTGTGTGGACAATAGAGAATGGCCTGTTCACATCTGTGTGGGATGAGATGCATAGCCAGCACAGCACATGTGCGACATTAATTATAGCAGACCCAACGACCAAATTTATTAATTAATGCACTTTAATAAAAGAACATCAAAGGGTTAAAATGGTGGGGGAATTATTCAGATGACGCCGGAAATTAATCAGAACGTATCATGTCATTTTTTTATTCGGTATCGGTGTTCGATACCGATATGTACCGGATGATATAGCACATTATGTAGGGGTGTCAATTTTTGACACGACCTGAAACACAATCCAAATCCGATCCGGAGAAATCCGGGTTAGGGTCAACCCAGGCCCGAAACGGATCGGGTTCGGGTTCAACAAATCAAACCGTTTTAAAAATCGGGTCGGGTTCGGGTTGACCCACCAATCCGAAAACGACCCGAAATTGACACGAAAACTCCTATTTGGCTCGGAAACCAAAGACTGACACGTTTTTTGACCCGAAAATTGAAGATTGACACGAAAACTAGCATTAATTTTAGGTCAACTTCAGGTCATTCGTGTCGGGTTGGGTTGACCTGAACAGTTCCGAATTCGACCCGAACCTGACCCGTTGACCCGAATTGACACCCCTAACATTCTGGCAAGTCTACGGACCGTCTGATGTCCGCACAAAATAATTTCTCCCGGGGGGTTGATACGAATTTATTTGTTTATCACATAATATTTATTTTAATGGTCTAAAATTATTTATTTAATTTGATATATATATAATTTAGATATATTTATTAATTTATTTAATTTAATTTAATCTCAAAATAATGTTTTTAATATAATTTAACGATTTAAATGTTAGATAAATAAATATTAAAATTTGGGTGTTATATATATTAATTATATTGTGTGGTATGTATGTAAATCAAAGATTTATAAAATACCATTTTGATTATAACATAAAATTATCAATTTTGAAAATTTCTTAAATTTTGAGATTTTTATTAAATATTATGAAAACATATTTAAAAAATAAAATATTCATCATAGAATTATAATAAAAAATTATTAAAATTTTTAATTTTGGATAAAATTTTGTGTTTAATTTAATTATTTAAATTTTTATCTAAGCTATTAAAATATTCTTAATTCTTGGATTAATTTTATTTGAAAATAAATAAAGAAATTTAGTCCATGAATAATAAATTATTTTATTGTTTTGACCATTAAAAAAATATATTAGTCAATCAAAATTTTAATTTTATCTCCCAAATCCCATAAAGACCGTTTAATATTCAACACGTGATACACAAATATATATATATATTATAAAGTGAATTATAATAAATATATTATTATTATGTATTTTTTTTTCCAAAAGAAATTAGATTAAGAATGAAAGAACATAATATCTTTTTCAATCTTCAAATACCACATGTTTTAAAAATAAAGCCTCTCAAAATAAAAAATAAATGCAACAATCAAATAACACATCGTGAATGCGATGAGAGCAGAGTAGAGCGATGATCGGGGAGAAGAAGTGATGAACTCACAGCAGTGGGTTAGAGAGGAGTCGAGCACGCTCTTCTTATGTTCCTTCTTTATTGTGGCTTCGCAAAACAAACAGCAAGTCAGTCGAACATGAAGAAGCGTAGAAAGGATTTTTGTTTTCATTTTGTATAAGTATAAGCTTTAATATTAGCCCATCCTATTTGGTTTGAAGGGCTCAAATCATTTTTTCAAATGAACCGCCCGGTTATTCAAAACTTGGACCGGTTTAGCGGTTCAGTGGTCGAATCGCAGGTTCGAATGGTTCGATGACGATTTTTTTGTGTGAAATAGATTTTATAGTAAACCGTAATCGTCCGGCCGACCGGTTCACGATTCAACCGGTTGAACCGGCCGATCCCGTTCAGTTTTTAAAGCTTTGCCTAGAAGTGAAGTGCTTTTATGATTTTATTTTTGAGATGGATTATATGCCGCATAGTCTTAAAGATTCTTTCCGTATTCTCATCGTTAAATATTTATGTATTGATTAATTAAATCATTAAAGATTCATCTCTCTTTTTAACACCCTTTATAAAGTCTTTGAGAAACTGATTGCCTTTAGGATAAATTTGGTTCTTTCTCATCGTATTTTCATATAAGATATATTTCAGCAATATTACCTAGCTTCGTAAATATGCTCCTTGAAAGGTTTACTTATATCAATTATTCTTAATATTTTTGTCACTATTATTATTATAATTATTATTGACACGTCATCAAAAAATTATCTTGATCGGGCATGAATCACGATGCAAAATCAAGTT
This sequence comes from Dendrobium nobile, assembly GCA_022539455.1. Taxonomy (NCBI): domain Eukaryota; kingdom Viridiplantae; phylum Streptophyta; class Magnoliopsida; order Asparagales; family Orchidaceae; genus Dendrobium; species Dendrobium nobile. Next base: position 70,219,588 of record CM039733.1, read on the forward strand.
CGAAACTTCCAAAATTAAAATTGGGACCATCCGAACTCCGATTTCAACAAACATATAGTTGAACTGCGTCTCGAGAATACGAACCCAACGACACCAAATCCAACCCAATCCGAGCCCAAATGGGTCCAAATCATGGGTTAGAAGTGATGTTGAAAAGTTTGACCCACAATTTGGATTACCAAGTGATTTTTAAACATAATGTGCTTATAGTCGAATAGAGCAACTCGACGAGATGAATCCAACAAGCCTAAGATCACTGAATTCTGACATCAATAAGACATTCAAATGTCCATCAAACGGTCCATAATCAAGGGATTCAACACCAGCCGTCCATCCAACCACTCCACATTTACCCTTGATCTCTCACCTATTTACAGGCCATGCCACTCCAGAAATTTATAAATAGACCCCTAATTTCTTTTGAAAAAAGACCCCAAGCTAAAGAATTCAAGAGAGAGATCGGAGATCACTCTTGCCTTCTTGCTCCTCGACCACTGCCTGAGTTCCGCCAGACCATCGCCTGACGTCGTTGCTCTGTCGGATCACCACTTGAGGCCTTCACCTCCGTCGGACCACCAATTGAGGCCCTCACCCTCGCCAGACCACCATTTGAGGCCCCCACCCTCACCGAACCACCACTTGAGGCCCTTACCCTCATCAAACCACCACTTGAGGCCCTCACATTCGCCGGACCAACACTTGAAGCCCTCACCCTCGCCGGACCACCACTTAAGGCTCTCACCTTTGCCGGACCACCATTTGAGGCCCTCACCCTCACAAGACCACCACTTGAGGCCCTCACCTTCGCTGGACCACCACTTGAGGCCCTGAACTCCGCAAGAGTTCTGCCAAGTCACTACTGGACTACTACTTGACGCCCTAACTTCCAGGTGACGCCGGATGTGACATTAGACTTCAACCATAGGTTGATATTTGTAATCTGATCACCCTCAAGGACGAGTCAACCCACTGTACTCTATTCAAATTCTACTGAAATCTTTTCAACTGGGCTAGATCCCCTAGTTTTTCCCCTTTCTTGAGTTTTCCACGTAAAAAATCTTGTATTATCTGTGTGTGAGCTGGATATCCGTGCAACTCTAAGACATAGAATTAAAACTCTATCACCACGTATATTCCAGCTCGCAATTATTATTATTATTATTATTATTCTTAATAAAATCCACATAAGGGCCTAAGCATCAATTAGGAAAATGAGGATTACAAGTCCTTAAAGGATCGAAAGAAAAACCTACGAGCCATCAATCTAAGCTATTAAAATAATTAAACAAAAGAAAAACATAGGCCAAACATAGCACAATAGAGAGATCCAAATGAAAACATGGATACAACAAAACAAGAAAAGCCAAAGCCACCCTAATGCAACCACCAAAGCTGCAAGACGAATGAGACGAAGCTAGGAAAAAATCAATCCACAATCAAAAGGCTTGCAAAGAAAGGGCACTCCATCAAAGGAAGATGAGATCAAAAACAACCAAAAAAAATTAAAAACTTAGGACACATGATTTATTTTTAGTCTTCTCTTTTTCTTACCAGTACAGAACCCCTTATATTCCACTTACACGACGTTTAAATTACAATAATAAAAAATATAGTTAGATAGGTTGCCATGATTCCCCCCATAAACCCGCATATAATACTTTTATGTCATTTTTTTAAGCTCGATAATGCACCATAAGCAACAATCAAAAGGAAAATAAACCTAAAGAGCAAGGTTCCCAAGATACAAAATAAAACAAAAAAGGATTAGCACGACAATTAGAAGCCAATCCCAAAAGTAGTCCAAATTTGAATAATCAAAGGATGAACCAAGAAGCATCAAAGAGAACTTCAGAAACTCAAAGAAAGGGGGAAAAAAGCTAGTTGGACTCAGGGGACCTACCCACCTGCAACCATTCAAGGGCCATCCAGTGGAAGCAGCAATCCAAGAATCCAACAGAAGAAAATCAACAAGCAACAACCACCCAAATAAAGGCTCCGAACAAAATGCCACCAAAGTTTCCAGCAAGCAAAGGCCAACAAGGTGGGCAAACAACAACCACATTATAGTCCAGGAGACATGATCTTCACAATCAACAAGAAAAACAACCGAAAAGGAGCCAAATAACAAAACTATTTCTTAGATTTTCTCCTTCGACGCTTCCTGTTGCCATGAGAGAAGGAATCATGCACAATATGCCCACTTGCAAAACATACATCTCTTACAATTCATCCCCTTCATCAACTAAAGTGCCCCAGACACCCTCGCATGCCAAGGAGGAAGAATCCTCCAGTCAATCCAATAAATCACCATTGTTCGGAGTTAAAGCCAATTGAGCTTTCAATTCGACATTAGAAACAACATAAATTGGAACTTCAACAACAGGCTCAATACCCTTAAAAACCCCCTCATTAGACGTAAGCAGTACACCCAAAGAAGCCATGGGTGAAACAGGAGTGATAGTATTCAAGTCGCTTGAAGACTCAATTTGAACAACCTTGTTAACATCACATGATTAAAAAAATCTTAGATAGGGTTAGCCATAACGTCATTATATGAAGACACATACTCAAAAGAGTTTATCTCAAATATGTGAACTGGGTTTCATATTGCATTGAATGACCCTTTTTCTTTTATTATTAATAGGGGAATGAACGATTATTTTACCTACTGCTTGGGCCTCAGACAAGTATGCCCCCCTTGTCTCCTTTCATTACGGACCTTTTATCTTGTCATTTGGAGGAGTGTCTTATGCTTCACCACAACAAAGACATCTCACATAAAAATGTACACATTTATCAATTGTTTATGTGGATGATTTACTCATATTTGGCAAGGTCAAATTCCAAAATATTAAATGCCTTCATCACATTCTCAATTATTTTGCTCATGCCTCAACATCATTCTAATATCTTAATGCTTCTCTAAATCAAGCAATGCCACAACTTCACATACAAGAGAGGAATGCAATTTGCCACCCGGAATTCTATTTTTTGCCCCCCAACCAACCTTTTTTCATGCAATTTATCTCTCCAAAAATCGAAAAGTCTGTTGGCCTCTCATTATTTTCAACTGATTATATTGAATTTTTCTAACACTAAAAAATAAGTCTGTGAAAAATAATTATGTACAAATAAATCTTTTTTGCATCCTTATATATTTTTATTTTTTAATAAGTTTATCACTTACCCCCTGAAAACTAAGATTGATTTCGCCCTGTTCACATATTTTGATGAATATAAATATCTCATTTTTAATACAACCAGACGTTGTTTTGATTAAAATCATACAAAAATAATAGTATGATAATATTTTTTTTTTGCTGTTTTTAAAATAACTTTTTAGTAGAATAATTTTTTTTTTAAATCTATTTAAAAAATTTATTCAAAACGAAAATCATTTTGCCTTGCTCTCACGTTTTCAATGTAAAATAGGACCGACGAAGAATATTGCAAGGCTGGTCCACAAATACCAACCTTTGGATTTTCCTTCTGTTTCCTTTCCATTCCCATTTTGTTCTGATCCGATCCCTTTAATTTCAAACGTGCCAAATTTCTGTTCAATTTCCATTACTGTTAGAACTGTTCTATTGCAAAACTTACTTAATATGCCCATTTTTGGTTAAATATTGTTTCAGCAAATTTTTTAATTAATTTTTTAGTGAATCATTTTTGAATTTTTTTTAAAGGAGGAGCATTTAAATTTGGAATATGAGCAAATATTAAAAAAAATTTAAAAAGAAGCAAACTAGCAAAATCATTTGATACATTCTAAATAATGCACTAAATGATTTGGTGCATTCAGAACTAGCCAAATTATTTGTCGCATTCTTTAGAATACATCAAATGATTTGTCTACTTCTTTAGAATGCACCAACTTATTTGGTGCATTTATCGAGATCAGCCGAATTAAAGTCTGAAATTATTGTAGCAATGCGCCAAACAAAATGACGCATTCCATTGAATGTGTTAAATTGTTTGGCTGAATTGACTTATTCTAAATACATCAAATAGTTTGGTGCATTCAACAGAATGTTTAATTAGTTTGCTTCTTTTAAATATTTTTAATACTCAGTTTCTATTCTTAATTTAAATTATACGTCATGCTCCTATTTATAATATTCCGATCATTTTTTATTGTCTTTGTTGTTCTTTATTTAAACTTTAAATTTTAAAAATATTGATGGAGTTATTTGTCAAAATATAATTAAATTAAATTTATTATTATTATTCTTATTATCTAATTTGTATAAGACTGGTTTTAAAAACTTTGAGATTAGTGTTATATATAAAAATAGTAAATTCAATATTTTTAAGATCTTTCTTTTATATATAACATATGAATATTCGAACATCAACTTTCGCAACTTATTCTTAATATTTTCACGGGCCCACAACAACCAAAAAAATTTCTTTGAATTATTGGCCTTCTCCTCTCTTCGTCTTTTTTTTGGAAAAATTTAAATCAGAATATTCTGACTAAAATTTAGTTACAATAAATTTTAAAATTATTAAATTTAGCTTATTTTGTGACAATTTTTTTATTATTTTGTAAAATGATTTTTTAGTAAAAGAATTAAACTGTTTTAAATAAATAATAGAAAATTGATCCCAACTTCTAATGACATAGTCATAAATATTTTTACCGGAGTGAAAATTAATATTTTAAAAATATGGTCAATAATTTCTAATAAATTTTTATAACTATATTTTTTAAAATTTAAAGAAAAAAATAAATTAAATATATTTTTAATTGTTTGTAAATAAAAAGTGAAAAACAAATATTTGTTGTAAAAAAATAATATTTTTAGCCATATGATTTGATGTCCCCTTAAATCCGCCCCAACTTCTTCCGTGCTCTCACATCCAGATTCCAAATTGGGTTCGAAGAATCTCCTCTTTGTTTTTGTGGAGGGAACGCAGCGCTTTTTCCTCCTCCTTGCTTGAGCCTAATCGTTCTTCATCAACTGAAATGGGAGGAAAATGGAGGAGAGGGCTGGGTTTGATCTCCTCAATTCTTCTCATCTTCGTCATGGCAGCTTTGGTTTCGGCTGATCGGGGTTTAATCAAGCTCATTCCGGCCGTGGCGAGCGAGGACATGGAGGAGTCGAGCTATTTCATGAAGGTTTTGGGTTTATTGAGGCGAGTTGATGGATCTCGGTATCAGCATGTTTGGCCGGTAATGCGTTCTTTAGGTTTTGGATTTTGTACAGGATTCGATTTGTCGCCTTGTTGAATGATTCTGTTTCTGACTGCTGTGTTTTTTCTTCGAATAGCCACTGAAATTCGGATGGCAAATCGTAGTTGGCTCAGTGATTGGATTCTTTGGAGCAGCATTAGGGAGCGTCGGAGGTGTCGGTGGTGGAGGGATTTTTGTTCCAATGCTTGCTTTGATCATTGGGTTTGATCCTAAATCTTCTACTGCAATGTCGAAATGTAAGTGATCTTATGCCTGTTGAGATTTGTACTTATAAGTAAGAATTTAATATTGGTCCCTATTATTGGTATTTAGTACCCTTTTCCCTGTATATATTGCCTAATCTGAGACGAAACAGTGGCAACTCGATTTTGGAAATTCGAATTATTGCAGCAGGCTTGACTATGAGTCTTGTTTACGTAAGTTGATTTTTAATTTGGTCGGATGCTGAATTTTCATGCAAGGCGTCAACCATTAAAATGAGGCAGACTTGCTCTAAGGGCCTGTTTGGTTGCAAGATTTAACCATTACTTACTCAGGATTTATGCTGAATTTCATTTAATATTTTTTGCAGCGACACAGATCTTTCCTTCTTGTTAAAACTCATTTCCTCTCATTTTAAGTTAAATCTTGGATTTAGTAAATCTTGGTCATGAAGTGAGATTGAAGAGATCTACACCTTTTTCTCCTTACACTGCCTCTTATTCTCCTTCATGTAAACCATGAATCTTAAACATATCTGCCAAGCTGTTTGTTAGGATTTAGCCAGATTTAACATCTAATTTGCCTAACAGTTTTCCACTCATATCTGCCAAGCTATATAGTACCCTAGGGCATCTCCAACCGAAAATTCATTTTCCACTCCAAAATGTAGTAAAATTTCAAAATGCAATCTTGCTTCTCCAATCGAACGTCATTTCTTCTCCTTTTGCCCTCTTCCTGCGAAGGTAATCATCTTTGGCGCACTTTTTTCTCTTTTGTGCGCTTCTTCGGCAAATCCTGCAGCGAATTTTTTTTTTGCGTAGGTGAATAATCCGAAGCCAATATAGGCGTCACACTGTTCACCGACCAGAATTTGGCATGCCATTTAGAGTTCGAATGGAGCAAATGGTGGACGGTATGGAGTTCGGTTGAAGATGGTCTAAATTAGATCCTACTTGTAGCTACCAACCCTTAATAGTTTTCTTTTTTATATCAATTTTTGTCTTTAATGTTAGATAATTACAGTTACATCTCCTTGTGAATCTTGTTCATCATGTGAAATGATATAAATGCTCATTTCATTTAATTTTGTGGCCAGGTATGATCACAGGTGCTGCCGCTTCGACTGTTTACTATAATCTGAGGCTGAGGCATCCTACTCTAGATATACCGCTCATTGACTATGATCTTGCTTTGCTTTTCCAACCTATGCTCATGCTTGGGATTAGCATCGGGGTCATCTTCAATGTAGTTTTTCCTGATTGGATGGTTACAGTTCTTCTGATCATCCTCTTCTTAGGTTTTTCATTATTTGGCATTAACATTCATTGCGTTTCTGATGAAGTTAGAAAGCAAATACTAATGGATATGAATTGGATTTTGCAGTTACCTCTACCAAGGCATGTATAAAGGGTGTTGAGACATGGAAGAAGGAAACATTGATGAAGAAGGTAAATGTTTCTTCCATTTTTTTTTCTGGTTTATTTTCTTCTTTCATAAGTGATTAGTAAAGAATATCTTTACTTATTCGTGCCTTCGCATTTTAATCTCAGAATGCAGCGAAAAACCTCGACTCTAATAGTAAGTAGCTCATGCTTTCAGCATTAAAGCTCCGCCTGTGTCTATGGCTTCGTTTGAGATAGCTTTTTTACTGTTTCTTAAAAGCTGCTTTAAGAAGCATTAAGAAAGCCGTCTGAAACGAAGCCTGGATCATAAAATTCTCTCTGCACATTGATTTTTTATTCATCTTTCGGTCAGGTGAGAGTGAAGAAGTTGAATACAGGCCACTTCCTGGTGGTCTAGCTAACAATGCTCAAAGGGAAGTTAAGTCTTCTGAAGAGGAGGTACTTGGGCTGAATAAACTGCATTATAAAATACATGTTAATAGTTTATTAAGGCTAATGTTGTACGTTGCTCACAGTTTCCAATCATTGAAAATGTCTCCTGGAAGGAGCTCGGCCTTCTATTATTTGTCTGGATATCCTTTCTAACACTTCAGATTTCAAAAGTGAGCAATTCCTGCAGGTAGCTTTCGTTGCCATTTTTAATCTGCAACTCTTAATCTATTGACATTGCTTGTGTAAACTTTATACAGAACTATACAGGAACTTGTTCGGTTTGGTATTGGGTGCTGAATTTTCTTCAGGTATAGAATGACTTTGTTCTGCTTTTCCCAGTTTTGTATGTTATGAAAGTATATAAATGATTTTATAAGTGTTTCTATGTAGATTCCAGTTGCTGTTGGTGTCAGTTTATATGAAGCTGTTAGCTTGTACAAGGGGAGAAGAGTGATCGCATCAAAGGGAGAAGTGGTTACAGAGTGGAAGATTCATCAGCTTGTAATATACTGCTTATTTGGTGTATTTGCTGGCATAGTTGGAGGATTGCTCGGTTTAGGAGGAGGATTTGTTCTTGGTCCTCTTTTCCTGGAGTTAGGAATTCCACCTCAGGTGCGTTTCTCATTTTGATTAGGGTTATAGATCCTTCCATATTTCCAGATCTCAAATCATTACATAAGTTAATAACTTGCTTTCTTCAAATGTCAAGAGTAAAGAAGAGAATTAGAGCTTAAATAAATTTGAGCACAAAATCAACAAACAATTATAATTTATTAACCGCAAGTTGCAAGTCAATAATAAGTTATGTGAAAAAATATATAGATTAAGGTAAAAAGTTACCAAAGTAAGAAATTCAAGTCTCATGGCCATATGAGGGAGAGATTATTAATTGCAGTGTCTGGACGTCAATCCGGATGAGCCACGTCATCCAATGCACTGTAATAAGTTATCAAAGTAAGAAATTCAGGTCTCACGACCACACAAGAAAGAGATTATTCTATACGGAGTCCGGACTTGTCCGGAGGCCAATCCTGATGTGTCATGTCATCCAATGCACTGCGCATTTGGTGATGTGGCTCGTCCGAATTGACCTCCGAACATTTATCAGAGCAAGGTCAGCATAAACTGTTCCAGATAACCATCAAGTCACAGTTTAAATCTTATCCCAAATTCGAATTGCTCGAAGCACGTGAATCATGCGTAAACGCAACAAAAATGAAAGAACAGTATACCCGCAAACAAAACCCTCTGGTAGCGACAAAGCTAAGGTCCTGTATCACTCATGCATGCCTCCACCCCTTTCTCACCAATATTTATCGTTCTGAACTTTCTAAATTTCAAAATTTTGTAAAAGCATTTTTAATCAACACGGCTCTCTTACAACAGCTCTTTCCTTTCAAATATGAAAGTTCTACGAACATTTTTAAAGGAGAATTACAATCTCATGCTGAAAATCTAAGGATTTTGCACAGAACTCCATATGGTTTTCTCGAACTTTTATTACGTCCGGTGTAAGGACGTAGAGGAACGTCCGGTTGGAGGCAAAATCCCGCCAAAAAACTCGGTATTTGCTTGGTACAACTAGGTATTATTTGATATTAACGAGGAATACCGCTCTTTGAAGACCAATACCAAGTTATACCGAGCTGTACCGAGAAATACCGAGTTGTACCGAGTTTTTCTAGGAATACCGAGTTTTTCTAGGAAAAACTCGGTACAACTTTTGTATAACTCGGTATTTTTCAGTTTAGCTCGGTATAACTCGGTATTGAATCTTCAAATGATGGTATTCCTCGTTATTATTTGGTATTGCTTGGTATTTGCTCGGTACAACTCATTTTTTGGCGGAATTTGGCCTCCGACCGGACATAATTGTTCTGTTTTCTCAGAGGGCAAAATCTTCTAAAACTTTAGAGCAAAGCTTAATTTTGCAAATTACGAATTACAAATTACAAAAACATTAATTTACAAATTACGGCCAGATCATCACCCTTTACCATATAGTAATAGTATCTATGTGGCTAATTATTAATAACACATATCTGTCAGTGCCAAGTAGCGCCAACGTTATAGAGCAGAATTTATGTGGAAAACAAATTTTGGTACCACCACGATTGTTTATTTATTGTTTGTTGTTTTTTAACACAGGTGTCAAGTGCTACGGCAACCTTTGCTATGACGTTTTCTGCTTCGATGTCCGTCGTCGAATACTACCTTTTACGTCGTTTCCCGGTTCCGTATGGTAAGACGTCAACATCCTAACATAAATGATTAAATGGCTGCTCAAAACAAAATTTTGGGTAAATCTAAATATGAGTACAATAAACTTCAAATGAATCAAAGGACTCGTGAAATTATTATGTGTGTGGATACGGAGATGAATCAGAGTATGTCATTTCACTTCTTTGATGTGTATTGTGATTGTGTACCCGCTATTTATCCGATGATATGACGTGTTCTAATTCGCCGCCAGATCTCGGCTGGTGAAATTATTATAAGTATTTAAATTGATGAAATTTCAGGAAAAATTTTATTTTGATCGTAGCGTGCTTTAACATTTTTAGATTTGTTTTACATATAATGCAATAGGTTACTTCAGGAGATTTTTTCCTAATTTTTTTTTCTTTGACGTAAATTTCATTCCGTTTAAACTGATTTTTTTGCGGACATTTAGGCCATTTTCGAAATCAAGGCCTTTTAGTTGGAAGTCTAAGCTCTTGACGAAGAGGCTAAGATGAGCTGTGTTTAAACTGATGCTTTGAAATATGCAGCTTTATACTTTGCTGCTGTGGCAACAGTTGCGGCTTTCATTGGCCAACACGTTGTGAGAAAGATCATACTTATTCTGGGGAGAGCTTCTATCATCATCTTCATACTGGCTTTTACAATCTTTATAAGCGCTATTTCTTTAGGTTTGTCTTTCTTATTACTTGTACAGTTGATGATTTTTTGTTTATTATTCTTTCATCTTATCGTTATTTTAAAAAATTAATAGGTGGGGTTGGTATTTCACGGATGATCCAGAAGCTTCGACATCAAGAGTACATGGGATTTGAAAACCTTTGCTTTGAAAACTAAGAGCATCGCTATTTTCAGTATACTGGTTGCGTATCAATTCATAAGTTTCTATTAGATAATATTTCATAATTATAGGATTTTAATCTGTTAGGTTTCATTTTGCTAAGGTATTTTTTTGTAAGGGTCTGTACGTAGGTGTTGAATGAAGGGATTGGAGGGAAGCAAATAAAGTACATACTTAATATGTATTTTTTCAATTAAATATGGTGTTTATTTTGATCAGGGGTGTCAATTTCGGGTCACGGATCAGGTTCGGATCGAATCCAAAATTGACTCGGCACTATTTAGGTCAACAAAAACGGATCAATTTTCCGACCCGAATATGACCCGCTTCAGGTCCGGGTCAACCCAACACAACCTGAATGACTTTTTTTTAAACAAAAAATTACTAGTTTTTGGATAAAAATTGGGACAACCTCCTCTTTTTCGGGTTTAAAATTAGATCAAAATCAAATTTTCGGATCAAAATCGGATCAGTGTTAACCCAAATCCAACCAAAATTTTAAAATATAACAAAATGTTGAACTCGAACCCAACCCATTTTGAGATAACCCTAACCCAAAATTTTTAGGTCTGATATTTGGGTCATGTCAAATATTATCACCCCTAATTTTTTGATATTATTTCTCAATGATAGTTTATAAAAAAAGGTATCAATTTTCTCAATTAAATTAATGTAAATATTTATTTCTATCATTGCTATTAAACCCAAAGGATTTAATTCATCAATCATGAGGTCTCTCTATGTTTAAGTACATCTATGATGTGGACATAAAAACGATATAATTGATTAAAGTCTATTGTGTGTATTTATTTCCACATATTTGATAATAACTTATAATGCGAATAAGAAAATTATAGATATGAATATATAAAATCAAATGTATAAATTTTTATAAAAATAATATTCATTATATAATAAATAAAATTCATAATTAAAAAATTTTAATTTTTTATCTTTAAAAATATGTACATACCAACAGCTCAAATTTATAGCCAATCTCAATTTTTTTCTGGGAAAAAAATTTCTGAGTAAAAATTATTTTATGCCAATCAAAATGCACCACATTTGTGGCTGTATGCACTTACTTTTATTAGAAGACTATCGCACGGTTACACAAAGCAATTTTTAAAAGAAAAAATACGGATCGAGTTACAAGAGCAAATCATACAGTCAAAACGGGTGCCCAGGTTGATTTCAGGTCAAACCTGATTTGATCCAAGTTTAAACAGGTTGACACTAAGTTTACCCATCTTATTATAGAATATCATAATACAAATAAAATTACAACATTATTTCTAACAAATATGTTTATTTTACTAATTTTTAAAAATGACATCACAAAGTCATGAAAAGAAATTCATCCACATAATTAATGTATTAGAGTTTTTATATTTTAAAAATAATATATATAAACTAAATAAATATAATTTTAAAAATTATATGAAAATAATAAATCATTTAACTAAAATTTATGCTATTAATATAAACATGTCGAGAGTTAAGCATCAATGATGTAATCGAGAGGAGATAAATCATCTTCAATGCTAAAAAGAAATTAAAATACGAATATTCAATGATTGAGTATTACATGCGGACATTGATTTGATGTTATAAATAAGAAATAAAAAATTTAATTTAAATCCCACCAAATAAAAGAAATTATATTTAAAAAAATTCATAAAATACGCAAGTAGAATTTGTATTTAATATTTTTTAATCAAACATTTTCGGCATATCCGACATGTTAGAGTGTCGGACAAGTGTCATATTGAATATAGTGAAGAACACTGCAAGCCTCTTTGAAGAAAAGTGTTGGTGCATCATAACTTATTGCAAAACATCATCCTAAGAATATTTAAAGAGTGTACCCCTAACATCAATCATTTTTTTTTATGAAAAGGAGCATGCTAATCACCTAACACTTAAAAGACGGAAGGTGTAGAGCAATTGGCTAATGAAGTCCAACATAACCAAAACTGATTCAATTGAATAATTTTGAAGCCTATGGTAATCCAATTCTGACTTCATTCGAACAAATTTATTATTAATTTCAAAAGCAACTTTTTAAAACAAAACATTTTTTTAATAAGAAATTTATACTAAAAAACCAATTTAGAAATCAATAAAGAAATTATTTTATACAAAATTCAAAAGAAAAAAAAAATCAGACATATGAATATGCACTGTGTACATATTTGTACACAAGTTATCCAATTAATATACACTCCCAACCCAGACAATTCTACCCTTCTAAGACTCCACACAGATTAATTTCTCCCCAAACAAAATCCAAATCTCCACCATGTTCACCTAAATTTCCGCAATCAAACTCAAAAGCCTCTTATTGCTTACCAAAGATGAAACATCAAGATTAAACTTAGTAGGCTTGACATATAAAATGACAAAATACTTGAATCATATTTATAGAACACACAAACTACTCACAAACAAGCCAAATTACTTTGCAATATTGATCTAATAATAACATGTGGATATACTTTAGAGCGTTTTAATCATAATATGAATGATCTTATTGACAAACTTCTTATAATTTTATCTGATTTCCTTGGGCTAAAATTTTATGTAATTTCTCAAGCATCAGCAAAATGTCACTGGTGTTGTAAGCTCTCTAAGCAACAATTTGATCACAGCACTGATTCGATCATAATTCATTGTATGTAAGAAAAAAATACAGAAATAACCAAACAAATCAAACGAAATTCCTTAATATTGAAGAAGTTAAGCAATGTGAAAGGAAAGGTCATCAGATAGGAGCGAAAGACTTTTTAAAGATGTAATCATATTTTCATTATGATTATCATTTGAACTATGCATTAATCATCACGCGACCTTTTAAAGAATCGGCTGTTGCTAAATCAGAGAATAAAAATTAATGGAAAAAAGTAACAGTCTATATTACGAGTAGTTCTTTTCACTGAAATAATTTGAGATAAATAAGGAATGATCGATCGGCCTCATATTAAAAATACTCAACAGGATTTTCAGACATATGCTTGTCAATAACAGATTTAATCATCGGCCGATAGAGTTTTTTATATATTCAGAAATTACTAAAAGCGAATGAATCTGATGCAACGAAAGCAAAAGAAATGCGTTGACACACCAGATTCCAAACAATAAATCAGAAAAGAATCGAATGACTCAGAATATGGGTGGTGATATATCAGGATGGTCGGCAAGGCGTATTCGCCATTACGACGAACGAGACCTTATATTCATCAAATCATCATCGTCATCAAACAAATTAATAATCAATAACAAAATGGAGAAAGAAATAAAGAAAGATCTAGTTTAAGAACAAAAGAAGAAAAAAAATCCTACGAGAAGAGAAGGTATGGGAAGAAAACACCGTAAATAGGCACGCTCGGCGCCATCATCATCTGAGAGACCTGGATCTGTGAAGCGATGTCTGGTCGGGGATATTTATAGTGGTTTTAGGAAGTTTTTAGGGTTAGGGTTTTAGGAGGTCTTCATCAAGACCGTCCGTCCGGTTGCCGCGAAGTCTATATTGGTTTCGCTGCGCCGCGGGACAAGCTATCCCGATATAATACAACGGATGGAAATCGGGTTGGGCGGACACGAATTCTTTCGGATCGTGTCGAGATTTGATTAAAAAACTGCATACAGTGCGCACTTAATTTTAAATTAAAATTTCTAAATTTTCCTATACATATAAAATAATGCAAGCAAATCATAATGGGAGTATATGGAAATAATCTAAGAAGTTAAAATATATTATATAACATTAATTTAAAATCTAAAAAAGCATGTATTATTTTAAGTTTAATAAATTATAATTAAAATATATTTAAAATTTAAAAAGTATAAAATATAAATTAAATATTATTCACATTATAAAAAAATAATTAAAAATAAGTTAAACTATATAATATATGTGTTATGAATTTGAAAACTCTATCTTAATTATTTAATTTCATATAAATAAAGAAGTATGATATTATGGGGCCATGTAAAAATACTTGCTGATATTTATTAACTCAACTTTATTAAAATTTAATGCTTATTTTGAAATGTAATACAAAAAATTTGAGTTAATTAATTCATTTAAAGTAATTTATTAAGTTCAATTAATTTTAATGATCAATTATTAAATTAATTTATTTAATTATATAAATGAGATGACAAATATACATGTCTATCTTTGAAAATATGAGAGATTCACGATTCAACAGTTGGTTTGATGCCATCGCTCTAGTTCTAGGAGAAGTCCGAATCAACCGACCAATTCTCGATTGAACCGACGAATTCAATAAGGATTTCAGAATCATGCTATTGAACAAATCATCAAAATCAACGTCGAAGATGTGACATTCATTCACCATGGATGCTCATTGCAATCACAATAAACCAAATAAGGCAATCACCTATACTAAATTTACCACTGAATATTGCATCATAAAAAATTTGAGATTAAGGTTTCGTTTGAGACGATTTTTTTACTGTTTCTTAAAACAACTTTCTAGTACTAAAAAGTTGTATTAAGAAATAGTAAAAAACCCGTCCCAACGAAGCCTAAACCACTTACAAGAAAGGCATGCAATTATTTATGTTCATCCTCAAGTAGTAATCTCAATATATATCTTCAGACAAATGTTCATGACATGATGAAAGCATTTTATATTGTAAATCCTAAGTACAAACATTCATGAATATTTATGATGATGAAAATAGTCATAGACAAGCATAATATTCTACAGGTTTAAAGCAAAATTAGAGATTCTTTCTGCTGCCACAATAAATGCAACTTCCCTGAAAATAAGCTACATAAAGTGCAGATCTAATCATAAAATATTTCATTGGTCAATGATGACTTTTACTATGCAATCAAGGATGATTTTTACTTGAGTGGTGGCAACAAATGAATGTGAACGATAAATTTAAAAGTCAAATTTTTATTTAAATCTAATAAAGAAATATCATTTTTAATATTTTCTAACCATGTCTTTTTAGGTCTATCTCTATCTTTCTTAATATAAGTCAAATCTAATACATCTATTTTCCTAAACGGGTCATCGAAAGGCCATCATTTTATGTGACCAAACTATCTAAGGCGACTCTCTCTAATCTTATCTTCCACTGGAGCTACTCCAACCTTTTCACGTATATGCTCATTTCGTATTCTGTCTCTAAGTATAAATCCACTCATCCATCTAAGCATTCTCATCTCTGCAGCAGTTAACTTAGTATTATGCTTCTCTTTTAATGAAGATTGACTCATGAGTCATGAATCTAGAACAAATTTAACAAATATTACTTCAGGAATATCAGAAGAAAATCACATAACTTCTTGCAGCTATAGCACCTAATTTTGAAGATAAGAAGAATCTATTGTGGATGAGCAACAGCCAAACAATGGCCCAACGTACAAAAACTATTGAATCAGAACAACTAATAACACCAACAAGAAAAATGGCATTGGGTGACAAAAGCCGCAGTGATATATCAAGAAGTCTGATGAGCAAGTAGGTAGTAAAAGCTTTGCTTAATAGGAAGCTTGAGTTTAGCTTCTTTTTGTAAAGCAAATGAAGTGATTTTACATGTAATAAAAAAGATTTTTTTAAGCAGTGCTTATCTTTAACGAAGGAGATACTGATGGAGACATCAGAGCATGGAAAGTATATCAGATGTGTGGTCGTCGATCTACGACCATGATTGAGTCTATGTATTTTTTAGTCATTTCACGTATTTGTTTTTCTTATTATGTTATCTATTTTATTATTTATGTTGTATTTGTTTTTCCGTTTTATCCTTTTCTTAAGGGAGGTTGTATGTAAGCCCTAGGGACATTGTCATCCTTTTATTTTTGAGTCCTTTGTACGAGGCTATTTATAGCCCTTATGTTCTTCTTCTAAAGTTAATGAATGATTATCAAAAAAAATTATGCATGTTACTTTCTAGTGAGAGCTTGAGAACTAAGGAGAAGGATCCCTAGGAGAGGGAGAATCATGCATCACCCACCAACCTAGAAGAGTCGGGCTCGTGGTCTTAATTTTCTCTCTTTCCCTTCCTCCTCCCACCACCGCCGACCCCATCTTCCCCTTCCCCACCCGCGGTCCAAGCTCCACCTGAGGCCTAGAACCGTCAGCCCCTCCCTCACCGTCCCTTCCCCTTGTCCACGGACGCCACACCACCAACACGAACAACCGACCCACCCCTCCCCACCAAGCCGCTGCCCCTCCATCTTCCCTTTTCAAATTATTTCCTAAAGCCCCCACTTTCCTTATTTAAGTCAACTTATTTTTGGAAAGAATTTAAATTTGAAATAAATTAATTTTAGATTTCAAATCTTTCCTTTTCTCTTAATCTTATTTTGGGAAAGATTCTTATTTAAATCAATCAATCAAATCATGATGGATTGATTAATTAAAACATTAACTCCAAATATATTGCATCTAGACATTTAGGCCCCTCTCTCTCTCTTGGCCGAAGCTCCCAGGGGCCCACCTACTTAATTCCCTTTCCAAAATTAAACCTCTTTCTTTGGAATTAAAAGCAGCCTAGCCTTACCCCCCCCCCCTCCTCTCTCTCTCTCTCTCTCTCTCTCTCCCCCCCCTATTCAAAATCTCGCCCGCCCGTTGGTCGCCGATCCCCCCTCGGCTGATCGGAGGCGGGACGCATCAGTTATCTTCAGACAATATAAATAAGTATTTTTTGAACTCTTGATTGTATTCACGTTCTCTCTAAAATTTTCCATACGCACACAAACTCATCCTATATCTATATATATATGCACTCATCCTACATAAAGAAAAACGTTTTTTTTTTTTTTCTTTCTATGGACTATATTATCATCATAGTTTCTCAAATTAAAATCAACAGCATAGCATGTTAAGTAACAGCTACGAAAAATTGAAATGAAGAGTTAGTTTACAGTAAGTTGTCATTAAAACAAATTATGGAGTTAAAAAAACTTCAACGCCAAACCAAACAAAAAATGGCTTGAAGCCTAAAGACATCTATTGTATTCAAAATAGAACACCAGACTTACCAGCAGATAGTTCATATAATACACAATAATCTAAAAGGGGCACGAAACTTACAAGCTCTTTAAGATTTTGGCTGTCAAAAAGGTTGTCAAAAACTCACTGCTTAACCTAAAAACTAATTAAATACCTTTTAAGTAATCAGGTAAATATCTTAACTCACATTAGCAATTGGGAGGATAGTTCTTAAAGCTCAGCTTCTGCTGCTCCTCATTCTATCTGTTGGCAACATTCTTGAATCCAGCGTTGTAAGTACCTGGGGCATTGACATTCCCCCAGATACAACAATCTCTGTTAAAAAAAAAGACCAAATAAAATATTTTGATGTAATTTATTTCAAGATAATAAGACAGAATATTCATAATGATAGGACAACTTCAATGTTAGAAGACATTTAAATTTTGAGATTTTTACATACATAGCACTTAAAACTATTGAAAATAGACATTTACCACCTAAAATCCTTCCTTTAATCAATTCTAACATTCCGTTTAAACTTTCCGTCAACAATCACTTTCAACGACTGTCTTCTCCGTCAATGGCATCCTTTCACAGTGAATACAAGTATCTCATTGCTTCAAGGGAGTGGTGGAATGGAAGGAAAAGAAGATTTTAGGTGGCATATTAGAAAATATAGAAGTTTAGGTGTTAAATATATATTTTCAATAATTTTAAGTGTTATGTATGTAAATATCCCTTAAATTTTTTGTTAAGACAATTATTCTTCATGTTCCTTTTTATTTATGCTTAAATGTCATCTAATTTTCAGTGTTATCTTATAACTTCGAACATTTCGTCTGGAATCTTGAGAAAAAAAGTGCATTAAGGAGCATTAAGCTTTCCTGATAATTTTTTTTCCAGTGTTAGGGACTAGTAGCTAGAAAACCGAACTGTCTTGCTAGAGCAGAAGGAAATTATTACTCACCGATTCCTTCACGGACAGACAAATTTGGTCGGATGACATCCCTAGAATTTATCAGAAATATATCCCCAATGTAAAGGTGATTGGTTGGAACATACACACAGTAGAGCTCCTCATCAACAGAATAATTCTGTCATGGTATCAGAGAATCTATTAACAATAAAATTTCTTAGCAGCAAAAGGCACTTTAGCATACAAAGGATGTGGAAGATTCTAGTTATGAAATTAAAGAGAAAAATGAATCTGCAAGCATAAAAATTATTGGACCAGTCAACATGAACTGCCATGACTTTGAGTTCAAATAATCATGAACAAGTTCTACCATTAAAGTTTAAAAACTCATTAGGAAATAGACCTAATGTTCAGTGTTACTTGATAAATCATGCAAATTTCATCTGTACAAAAACAAAACATCAAGCCTTTATCCTACTACATGGGGTCGGCTACATAAATCCTTATTCTCTATTATGTCGTGTTAAAAGTCAAATTCTCATTTAAATCTAATAAAAATGTCATTTCTAATACTTTCTAACCAAGTCTTTTTAGGTCTACCTCTATCTATCTTAATATAGGACAAATCTAATACATCTACTATCTTACCAGGGTCATCAAAACTCAAAAGGCCGACATTTTATGTGACCAAACCATCTAAGGCGACTCTTCTCTAATCTTATTTGCCACTGGAGCTACTCCAACCTTTTCATGTATATGCTCGTTCCACATTCTGTCTGTAAGAGCAAATTAATAATCCGCCTGAGCGTCCCACCTCTGCAACACTTAATTTTATGCTTCTCTTTTAATAACCAACATTCTGTGCTATAAAGCATTGCAAATCTCACCTCCATCTTATAGAATTTCCCCTTAAACTTGAGGGGCACTTCTTATATAGAATATTCCCATCTATTTCACCTGCACTCTAAACGTGAGATAAATAATGACTTTTTGAAAAAATAAATTGATCTTCATGCTCATTGATTGTTTCATCTTTTAGCCTGATTTAAGTGTGGCCGCACTGATTTAAGTATTGATTTAATATTATTTAGAAGAAGCAAGTATATTTAGCGTCTGCTTGCTGCTGTATGACTTAAGGCCGGTTTTATTAAAGTAAGACACAACATTTATTTAAAATTATAAACAGTACTATTATAATATTCCACGGCTAAAACTGCACAATAATTTTACCAAATTTAATTCCAAGCCACCCATACAATCTACTGCAATTTATGCCTAAATTCGTCAGCTCTAATTTCATCTTTAAAAATTTCATACTGGAGTAATTCTCACACAGCACTGAATACTGCAATGGAATTATAATTCTTTATTATTATATGATAAAATAGTTTTTGGTGAATAGAAACTAAATAACTAGATAATCCTGGGCCAACAGAAATTTACCATCATAAATATGATAAAATAGTAACAAAACCTGTGGGAATAGACCACAAAGAAAATATAAAATTTTGACAACAATGGAATTTCCAAGGAATGGGCACCAAGAATCACAATTAGCCCTGAAATTAAGTAGTTGGGTGCAACAGGCCCGCAATAAAAAAACTTTCATATTTAACAAAAAAATGCGCAATAAAAGTCATGCATACTTGCATAGTTTGCACTGCAATTTGATGCTTAAACTGAGCATTCCAGCTCCAATTTCAACCATATGTAAAAATACATGGATATATAGGTTCATATATACAAATACATCGAATGATAAATAAATAAATTAATTCAAATATAGACTTAACTATAAATATCTATTAATAAATAGATACATGATGGGTTTCATAGTGTTAAATAATACACACTACATCTCTTTTTAGACTTGGCTATAATTATTTATCCTTGGTCATTGCAAAGTTTTAATCATACAAAGTGTCCAACACCACCCCCAATATTTAGTTCTAGAATTAAAAAAAAAAACTCTGTTAAAGCTATATCAAGAAGACAGATGAAGTCCTTAAATTAATAATCATATTTAAGTATGTAATCATTATTAAACAAAGATGAATCATTATTTTAATCTTGATAAATCCTTCTAAAATTCTTATAAGGGGTATACTTTATTTTTATATGATTAAAATCAAGCACTTGAAACAGTATTTTGTGTTAAATCTTAGAAATCTCGCTTAAAGCATTAATAACTTTACTTTTAGTTCCAACAATGTTAAAGAAAAATTATTCTTAAAAAAACTCAACCCACTTACCAAAGCTATCTCAAATTAAGAAATCTAGGTCTCACAACAGTACAAGCTGATGACTTTCCCAGAAACTAGGTAATCGCATTAATTCTTGATCTCCAAAGACAAATCGCATCAATCCCAACAAATAAAGTTCACATATATCAATACAAAGGTATCAAAAAGGTCCAATTTTAAAGAGTTGATGGAGCATTTTGATCTCTCTTATATATATATATATATATATATATATATTCCTGAGACAAGTTTTAATAGCTGCTCCTCACACTGTCTACTCTAAAATTTGGTAATACCTCAATTTGGCTGGCACGGACAGAAACATCATATTATAAGACTTGCAAGTCATGTAAATACATTTATAATTTATCTTAAAAACAATCATCGCAAAAGTTCAGATTTACATGCCAGGAAATTTGATGACAGTACCTGAAGAATAACAGCAGAAGTGATGAACCCAATTGCATATTCCCCAATCCTCGGATGCCTTATGATGACCACCTCTTTGAAAGCTTGAGAGTTCTGGTCTGTATGCAGAGAAACAATTAGAAAACGTACAAAATCAGACAACATAAAGAAATTTAAAACAAATTACCAGGTGAAATAGCAGAGCTAATTTGTTTAGAGGCATTGTATATGTGACGAACAAAAGGCATCCGCTTTATAAACCACTCGCCAAGACCAAGGATAGATGCGCCAAGCCATGATGACATGAATATGCCAACCAAGAAAATGAATGTCATGGAAGTTACAAAACCAAGACCTAGAAAAGAAAAATATCGAAGTTTAAATTTATAGGCAAAAATAGGCGAGAAGTAAAATTATAGTCTGCACTAGAAATTTAAGAGCAAGTATTCGATTTATTTTGACCGAATTGCAGAAGAGTTTCTTCCCTGCAACCACCAGCATCAAACGCATTCATAATTTAAGTAATATATAATAAAATTAAAAAGAGGTAATGAACTTATTTATTAATATAATATACTTTCAAAGTTAAAATTTATTATTCAAGACACATTTCAAATACATACTTGTTAATTTTTTTTATTACTTTTAATTAGACAAGTAAATTGTGTGCTTGACAAGTGTTGGGTACATGTCAGGCATGTGAACATATATTGCATGTGTCAAACACGACATAATTCATTATTAAGAGTGTCAATGCATCATAGTTCATAACCCTTGATCTTCTGACCTATATATTTTGTGGTGACATAAAAGCATACTTCAATATCAAAATTTAGAATTAGAGGCAGCCATCTTAAGTTGCTGAGGTGAGGCAAGTTGGTCAAGAATAAGATATTTCAAGGCGCTTTTAGTTAAATCTATGAATCATGAGTTATATCAATGTTGACTAATGTAGCAGGAGGCGGAGAGTGCCTGCCTCGTTCGCACATAGGCCGGTCCCGCGTAGACTGGCTGAATCGGTCCAATGGTTCGGTCTAACAAAAAGCTAGAATTTTTATTCATCAAATCATCATCATACAATGGAAAAGACCTTTATATATAGACATTAATAATAAAAGAAAACTAAAGACTCAAATGCCCTCGAGGCTACAATAAGAACTCACTACCCATAGGGTAAAATAGGAAAAGTTGAAATGCAAAAATAAACAATATATAAAATATATCAAAAGTAGAGACTCCGAATCGTAGCCGTCGATCTATGATTCTTTCGATGATACACATGTTGAAATCTCTGGCTAATGTCCTCATCAATATCAATGTTGACCAAACAAAAATAAAAAGGCATCAGTAAGCATACTCAACAATGTAGCTATGATAAAGACTCACAAGGGAAGCTATTGCTAAGGAAAGTGGCCATTTTATAATGATATAAGGCCATCAATTGCATTATGAACTGCATTGAAGGTATCAAAGTTGATGTAATGAGAATGATTTGCACCCTCACCAACTTCATTGCTCCAGGAGGTACCTTAAATGATATCATTGGTGGATTTGGAAATAGTGATGAAAAAGTGGTCAACAAACTTGGTCGGTATGATGAAAGTGAAGTCCATAGTGTGGTGTAGAAAGCAATGCCTTTCTAGTTCGTAGACTGCCAGAGAACTCCTAAAGTAGGGGGTAAATTAAGTCATTGGAATCAACGGCTAAATTGTCAACAAGTTCTTCGCATTACTTAAAGAGGATCAATGTCTGGCATTGGTGGCATCCTTGAAAACAAAGAGGTCATCATCATTAGTATTATTATAGCTATTTAGGGTCGGTATTATGAGTCATAATATTTTACTAGTTCTTATTTAAAGTTACTTCATGTGTTAAGCCTAAGAGGATGATTGGCTCTTCCAATAAACCTAGACGCCGTTAGAAAGCCCTCAAAGAAAAGAACTATATCAAAAACCCACAAAACTCATTAATACATTATCTAAACTCTAGACAACTCCCCCTTAAATAACCCTAGTCACCATAACACAAATAGAACCTTTCTAAACAATTTACATAATTTAGGAAACCTTCTAAAACAATTAAACTTAATTCAAGAAAACTTCCTAAATAATTAAATATTTCATAAATAGAAAAAAAAATATGATTTATGAAATCTTCTTAAACAATTAAACATAATTTAAGAAATATTCCTAAACAATTATATACTTCCTAAATAATTAAAAAATAATTTAGAAAATCTTTCTAAGCAATTAAACATGATTTAAGAAACATTCCTAAGCAATATAAACATACTTAAAAAACCTTCCTAAATAGTTCCCTCATAATTAGGAACCTTCCTAAACAACTCCCCTTGATTGGGAACCTTCTAAATATTTTCTCCTTGGCCCTCCTGGTGTATCAACCAAAGAGCCATCTTGTCCTCAAGGTAAGAGGAAGGAAACTGTCTCCTGATCAACTGTTTTAACAATAAAATCTACTTCCTATTGAGAACCACTTAGCACATGATCCAGTTTTACATCCCTCATTATCTGCTCGTGCTTCACTCTAGAAAATATACCATCTTTCAACAGTTTAACATCTTTGCCAATGCCTTCAATTTTTATCCACTTACTTCAATCATCCCAGTCATCAACTATTTTTTTCCTCTCAAAGCCAGAAAGGTTAAAAAGAAATGGCGCAAAAAACCAGGTGACAACAAAGAACCACATGGATATATTAAGAAGCATAAAGGTTGTTGAATCAATAGTTGCAGATACATAGATCTGATAAACAAATAACGACAGCATAAGTTCCACACCCTTTATAAAATGACTTTTAGAGTACATCTTGAAGTTCTCTGCAAACATTACATGTCGCTCAACGAATCCTCGTCCAGTAGCTCTATATTTTGCTCTGCCATGTAGGATTGTCCATCCAAAGTAAGGGGATTTTGTTCTAAGTAAGAATTTAAAGAACAATAAGTACAATTGAAGTTGCATGATGATTATGTCGCCTAATATATAGTTGAATTCCCTTTTCAGCCTAATATCAATAGACCAAGCTGGACGACAGATTGAGATTCCATAGCAGCCTTCAGAGGATTATTTCCTCTCATTAGTGCCCGCTTCATAATCGTAGACTCAAGCCCACTAAATGACAGGTAAGACTTGCCTTAGAGGAAAAGGTGGAGTATGATCATTGAGCTGGCATAGAACCCTACAGTCGTGAAGTAGTAAGAAAGCATGCAGAAGATGTCAAATCAGTAGCCCAAGTTGTAGATATCTCTACTAAATATTTGTTCTCCATTTCTACAGACAACTTTTTCTTCAAACAGGGAAATTTGGTTGAGTCCAACATCACGACCATTCCCAACCTGAATATACTCATGGTGGGTGATATTTCCTTATCTTAATGTCGAGTTGAATCCTGCAAATATATCCTCATTTAGGTTGATTCCACAAGAAGTCTTACTTATGTCACCTCTAATGATGTGAAAAATCCTGTCAAATACATATGCATGCATGTATTGAAAGCATACCTTTAGTGGAATAGCCAGAACTCTTTGTCTAATTATCACAAAACTTGTTTCTTGGTTTGACATGAACCATCCCAAATATGAAATACTTCTTGTAAAAATATGCCCACGTACAACAAAAATGGTTGGTGGGGGTAGTCCATGATCTTCATTGGATTCCTTTAAAAGATTCCTCATTTTCAAAGCCTCTTCCAAATAGTTATCTTGTTCATATCAATTGCCTGAAGAGCATCCCCTCTGGTAAAGACAATTGTATGGTATTGATTTTTTGGCTCGCCTTCACCAATCTTTGCTACTCCAGGTAATTTGATGCAGTAGATTTCTTGATCAACACCATTAGCTTGGCTTTACAAGTTTATTTCTTTGCTCTCTTAATTCACATCTTTCCCTTTGTCGATCTTTTTATCATCGGAAGAAACTTGTGTATCACTTATTGAACTCTGACTCTTCTCCTCAATTATTTGCATCTTCAACTTTTTCCCCCTAGGATCTCCGCGCCAATAGCTTCTTTCTCCTCCAGTGTAGCGATTTTCGTGATCCCTCCATATTTCCCCTGTGTATCAAGGGTTGGACTCCCACCTTTCTTTCATCAGCTTCACATGACCCGATCCCCATTGCACAGCCCATCCTCCTCCGATTGTCCACACTCCACTCTCCTTGCCCAAAAAGCCTTTCATAATGGTCGACCACTCCACCTCCCTAATAAAACAAACAAAGAGGAAAACTCAGCAAAAATCACTGAGGAAAGCTTGATATTTTGGTCCAGGACGCCGCTCTGATACCAATTTGATATAATTAGAAGCAAAAATAGCAAACAACAATATAAAAACTGCAGTAAAACCAAAACTGCGGTTGATTTTTTTATTAAAACTTCAACAAGAGAAAACAAGATGCATGTAATTTATAATTTGAGAGATAGATCGGCTCTCCTAATCAACCTAGATGCCGTTAGGAAGCCCTCAAAGAAAAGAACTATAGCAAACACCCACAAAACTCAACAATAGAATGATCTAAACTCTAGACAACTCCATCTTAAATAACCCTAGCCACCATAACACAAATAGAACCTTCCTAAACAATTAAACATAATTAAAAAAATCTTCCTAAATAATTAAATACTTCATAATTAGGATAAACATAATTTAGAAAACCTTCCTAAATAATTAACCATGATTTAGAAAAGCTTTCTAAATAGTATAAATAAAATTTAGGAAACCTTCCTAAACAATTAAACATGATTTAGGAAATATTCCTAAACAATTAATGTAATTAGAAAACCTTCCTAAACCATTCCTCCTTAATTAGGAACATTACTAAACAACTCCCCTTGATTAGGAACCTTCTAAATATCTTCTCCTAGGCCCCACAAGGTGATCCCCCCTTGCGTATCACAATACTTATATTTGGTAGCAGAAAATAGGTTGAACACTCCATCATCACTTGAATCAGAAGCACGCAATAACCAAACATGCTTGCAATTTAGGGAAAGAAAAAAAAAAACTATGGAGGCCATGACCATAACTTCTTACTATTTTACACAAGTCACTCGGCTAATTATCCATGCAAAGAATTATTTTTCAAGACAAATATGTTAGACCAATCCACTGGGCCGGTCTAGCCGGTCCATACAGGACAAACTCAGGCGGAACAAAGGCAGAAGCGTTCCGCCTCTCCTGTCGCATGACCATAGATGTCAAAGGCAAAAAATAGCGCGCGCCATGGCGCACGGCGCGGCGCGGCGCACCTACGGCGCCATGTGTATGGTGCGACGCAGATGTTCAAAATGGCACGCGCTAATTGCGCCACATGCGCGCCATGGCGCACGGCGCAAAATAGCGCGCGTCATTTGTTTTAAATTTTTTTTAATGTAATTATAAATATTTTTTATATTTATTTTTTTTATTTTTAAGATAATATATTTTCTAATTTTAAAATATATATTAAAAGTGTTAAGATAAATGTTAGATTGCATATTTCTATCTTCATAATGCTATTTTCTTTCATTTAAATATATTTTAGTTGTATGAAGATTAACTACTTATTGGACTTGAAATTATGTTGGATTGTTATTTATTTGTATTGTCATTGTTTGTTTGTTATTATGATAGTTTGTCTTTCAGTTTAATGATATTACATATTCATACTTAGTATTTTATAATTATTTTATAATTTAAGCCATGTTCAAAATGGCGCGCGCCGTGCCGTGCGCTATGCGCCATGGCTCAAATAGGACCTTTGCGCCATGGTGCGCCATTCGCCGTTAACAAGTGCGCGTGACCGAGCCGTTAAAGCCAACGGAGCAAGTAAGGAAGAATTTTTTTTGGGGGGGGGGGGTTGGGAGGGAAATTTGAATGTAGGGACTGTTTAGGGATTTCCTTTTGGATTGTATGCATCAAATAGTTTATTTTCCTAAGATTATGGCATCTTGATTTTGGCTGAAATTCGAGATCTTTTAGGCTTAGGTTTTTTTGGACTCTAGTAGCGTTTAGAGATTTTAGAGAGATAAATCCTCCTCTTGAATAGAGGATCAATTGTATCTTGGAATTTTTCATTTCTATTTCATCAAATAATACAAATCACTACTTTTTCTGTTTTTGTGTGGATTCTTGTGGAGAATTTTTGCTGTTTTTCAAAAATTGATAGAAATTCTTGAGATCTTTAAGTGTTTCCTATCAAATTGGTATCATAGCAATTTCATATGCGGAAATAGCGTCTCATCGCTAATTTCTACTGTGTTTTCTCCCTGATCTTGCTGTTTTTTGCTGTTTGAAAATTAGAACCGCTGTTTTTTTGGCCTTTTTGCTTTTTGGAGCTTGGATTCGGGTACCCATGTAGGGAAGAAGGTAGAAGTGTTGGAAGGAGAGATCAGACAAATAAAATCTGAAATTTTAGATCTTCAAACTCAAGTTTTAAATTAAAAAAAGGACATTTCCATCATCCTTAATAAGTTTGATTCGAAATTTTTCATCCTAAAGAAGGTTAAAGAAAGCGCTTGAGGGCCAAACCAAAAAAAATGTCATCGGAGGTGAGGGAAGTCACCAGTGACCAGGGGAGTGGAGAAAACCCTAATCTGATAAGAAGAGGGAAAGATCAGGAGGTGAAAATGTTGGGGGAAGAAGAGGGGATGCCACTTTTGGAGCCAATTCCCAGGAGAGCAAAGAGTGAAGGAGTGGGACTTCTAGTGGAGCTACAGAATTTGGAAGGTGAAAAAGATGGGGAGAAGATAGAAACACCATGCATGATTCCACCACCCCTACAACATTATCGAGAGGTGTTCTAGCAAGTTCAAGGGTTGAATCCTTCGCGGGAACATGAGTATGTTATCATATTGAAGGAAGGAGTCCCACCTATTAGTGTTCATCTATATTGTCATCCCCAAATCCATAATGAAAAGATTGAGAGATTAATCAAGGAGATGCTTGCGGCAGGGATCATTCGACCTAGTGTCATTCCCTATGTTGCACCGATACGGATACGGCGATACGGATACGACACGATACGGATACGGGACACGCCAATTCTTAAAAATACAGGACACGGATACGGCGTGGATACGGCATTATAATATATAAATAATACATAAAAATTAAGAAAGTAATCAAAGTGTAATATTTGAAATGACAAAAAATTGAAATAAAAGTAAACATTAAATATTTAAATGTCTAGTACATCAACAAAAATAAGAAGATAAATTGTCCAGCACATGAAATTTCAACTATTCAATAGAAGGAATGATAGGATTAGCTTCTTCAGTGGTTTGTCTTTGAGTTTCTATATCATCTTCAATAAATATCATAGCTTCTAATTCAGGCTCATCAAGTGAAAGATTAGCAATTTCTAATATTCCCATATCCTCAAGAGATTCAAATCCATCTCCAGCAACATCCCACATCTTGTTGTCTCCTTCCATATAAGTTGGAGTTTTCCTTGAGAGAAGCCGAAGGTTTGTATGCACGTAAACCAAATCTTCAGCCCGTTGTGGAGTAATTTTATTTCTCTTCATTGATTGGATGAATGAGTATGTGCTCCAATTTCTTTCACAACAGGATGAGGATGAAACTTGGTCAAGCAATTTTATGGCGATTGTTTGAAGTAGAGGTGTTGAAGCTCCATGTATAATCCACCACATTTTCGGATCAATTCTCCACCTATCACGCAATGACTCTTGGTCACCAAAGGCCTCTAAATAACCAAAAAATTTAGCAAGCTCAATATTGACACTTCTTCTCTCCTCCTCATTTGGAAAATAACGCTTTAAACATGTCTTCCTCATATTTGAAATTTCTAAATCTTTCTGTGGAGAAACTCTTTGAGGATCCTCTTGAAGCCATTCTTTAGTTGAATATCTTCAAATAACATTAAAATGAAATAATAAAAAAAATATTGAAATTACAAAACAACAAATTGTGAATTCATAATGAAAAAATGTTGAAATTTACCTTGGATTTAGTGAGTGAGCCAAGCAATGTAAAGGTGTATTACTTTTGCTCCACCTATCTTCTAGAATAGCATAAATGACATCCCAAAAGCTTGAGTCTTCATGAAGTGCCTTTCTCTCATGTCTATATATAATTTCTTTTACTTTGGCAAGCATTGAATCCCACATCTCATAAATGAGATGTAAACAAGACTTATCTGTATCAGCTACTCTCAACATCTCATAAATTGGGTCTGTGAAATTTATGATGTATTCAATCTCATCCCACCATAAATCATCTAAAAGCTTCTCTTTTACATACCTAGCCTTACCAACATCATCTTCCCTATAACATGACCATTTGTCACTGATCACCATAGCTTGAAGAGCATTTTTTATTTTTTTGAATCTTCTCAACATCACTATAACTGAGGCAAACCGAGTTTCAACAACTACAAGCATCTTTAAATTAGAGAATTCATTAAACATAGAGAGTCTCATGGAGTGATTCATAATAAAATTCCTAATTACAATTGCATCTCCAGCAATCACTGTGATCCAATGACATTCATTATAGATGATTTCATTTGCCTCGGTATTCTTAGCTGCACAAATGTTCTTCAAAGCAAGATTAAGCGTATGCACAACACATGATGTCCAGAAAATATGAGGATATGCTTGCTCTACAAGTAGACCTGCAGCTCTACAAACAGGTGCATTATCAGTAATGACCTGAATGATGTTTGAAGGCCCCACCATCATGATAACTTCTTTGATTAAATTAGAAATCAAGAACTTATCCTTGTACTGTCCTTCACAGTTTACAGCTTTGATAAACATTGGATAGCTCTCTATTACAGCCATAAAGTTGATAAGTGGTCTTCTTTGTGGATCTGTCCACCCATCACAAACCAAAGTAACTCCTTTTTCCTTCCAAACTCCTCTAGTAGGCTCGAGCAACTTCTCAATATTGTCCCTCTCTCTTTGTAACAACTTTGTTCTAATGACATTATATCCTGGTGGCACGTATCCTGCAAGATTGTTATTGCATGCATATGTAAAGGCATTCTTGTAATGTGGATTTCTTGCTAGATTAAAAGGAAATCCAGCTGAGTAAAACATTATAGCTATTTCCCCGTCTAGTTGTTCTCTCATTTGTAAATTAAATGCTTTCTCCAAAGCACTATCTACAACATGTTTTCTTCTTTTTGGTTCAAATCCCTCCATTCGAAAAGGCCCTTTGTTTACAGTACTGTCATCACATCTAATTGAAGAAGATGATGAAGGATATGAAGCATGAGTGCTTGGAAGTGGAATATGTTTTGGAAGCTCTTTTTTACTCCTTTGCTCAGATTCACTGATTTTTCTTTGTAATTCAGCCATTTGTGATGAGCTTATCTTAGGGCAAACTTTGATTCCATGACCACTGATCTTCAATAAATGAGCTTTCACTCTATAATATGATCCTTTGTATGTTGTATTACAAAAATTGTATTTGAATGCAATATTGCCTCCCCCTTCTCATGTTTTACCTATTTTTGTAACATAACACCATAGAGGTTTGTTATCTTCAATATTGATTTCTGATGGACCATCATCAGAATCAATTCCTACTCCACTAGAGCTCATTATCCTATAAAAAATTTATACAAATTAAAACATATGAATTTGAAACATGAAAAAAATTTAAGTGAAAGTGTAGATATGTTGCGACTCTGCCGGGGGTCCAAGGGGGCGCTGCCCCCTCGCGGGGTCAAGGGGCAGCGCCCCCGAAACAAAATTTTTTTGTAAGAGTAATTTTTAAGTGCTATTTATTTTTTTTTAAGGTTTAGGGTGCAACCCCCCATTCGGTACCCCTTTATACCGAGCAATACCAAACGGTACCGAGCAATACCGAGTTACAATACCGAGCGATACTGAGTTCCAATACCGAGCAGTACCGAGTTCCAATACCGAGCAGTACTGAGTTCCAATACCGCTCGGTACCGAGTAATACCGAGCGATACCGAGCGGTACTGAGTTCCAATACCGAGCGGTACCGAGTTCCAATACCGAGCGGTACTGAGTTCCAATACCGAGCGGTATCGAGTTCCAATACCGAGCGGTATCGAGTTCCAATACCGAGTAGTACTGAGTTCCAATACCACTCGGTACCGAGTAGTACCGAGCAATACCGAGTTACAGTACCGAGCGGTACCGAGTTCCAATACCGAGCGGTACCGAGTTCCAGTATCGCTCGATACCAAGTTTTAATACCGAGCCTATGATTAAGAAAACGAAGAACGACGAAGAAAACAAACCTTCACTGCTCACGTCGCCTTCACTGTTCGCGTTGTCGAGCCGCTTCGTCGACGAAGGATGATCCTATCGACTTTAATGCTCGCGTTGTCAAGCCTCTTTGTCAACAAAGGATGATATTGTTTGCTTCTATGCTCGCGTCATCAAGCCGCTCCTTCAACTATAACGAAGAAGATGAACACTTGTGTGGAAACGAAAAACCTAGCTCTTTGAAATGTTTCTGCCGCATAAATGAATATGGATATTGAGCGGAAACGGTGGAAAGCCGAAAAGAATAGGGTAAATTGCGGCTCCGTGTTTTTTTTAATAGGACACGCGTATCCGATACGCGTGTCCAGTCAAATTTAAATAATATTTTAATTGGACACGGCAAAGCCGTATCCGACACGTATCCGTGCCGTATCGGAGGCGTATCCGTATCCGACACGTGTCCGATACAGCACGCCTCGTAAATAGGAGTATCCGTGCAACATAGGTCATTCCATTTTCAATCCAATGGTATTAGTCAAGTGTTTCAACAGCAGTTTTGTTCGTTCCACCTTGAGGGCAAGATGGGTCTTTGGGAGGGGAGTATTGTTAGACCGGTCCACTGGACTAATCCAGGCAGTCCATACGGGACCGGCTCAGGCGGAACAGAGGCGGAAGCGTTCCGCCTCTCCTGTACACGTGGCCGAGCAGCCAAAGCCAACGGAGCGAGTTAGGAAGGATTTTTGGGGGAGTTAGGAGGGAAATTTGAATGTAGGTACTGTTTAGGGATTTACTTTTGGTATAGAAGTAAACAATTTGCTATAGAAGTAGATTGTAGTTTGAAGTTCATAATATCAAACTTGAGCATTCATTTATACAAAGAAATATTTCATTTAAATTTTATAATAATTAGCTTGCATTAGTACAATTTATTTTCTAGAACAGCAAGAATCGCCAAAACAACAAGAAGTTTAAATGTCAAACTTGATACAAAATTTTAAAAAAAGATGATATCAAGAATCTACCATGACAGATCTGTAAAAATACTGAAGATAACTGCTTCGTGCCTACATGAAAATATTGATAAGCCGGTTCACCCTGAACCAGCCCAGTTGGTCCTTGCTTTTCTATAGGAGGCGGAAACAATCCGCCTCCCCTAGTCTTTTCCACCCAAAGGTTGGGCCCCACTTGTCTACTTGAATTCAAATAGAAAAGGAGAGGGCGGCTAGGGCTTGGGAGGAAAATTAGATTAGGAAAGCTTTTGTATTAAAGAGCATGAGAGGATTATGAGGGATTATGTTTT
Source organism: Dendrobium nobile (assembly GCA_022539455.1). NCBI lineage: Eukaryota > Viridiplantae > Streptophyta > Magnoliopsida > Asparagales > Orchidaceae > Dendrobium > Dendrobium nobile. Next base: position 70,251,952 of record CM039733.1, read on the forward strand.
GATTGATTGGAATTAGGATTTTTTGGCGACTTGAGCTCTAGACTCTCTTGTCTTGAGATTTGGGAGAGACGATCCTCCTCTCGAATTGAAGATCAATTGTATCTTGCTTTGAGTTTTGCTTTGCTTTGTTTCCACTATCGCAATCTATCTTTTCTAGATTGATTTGTCCAATTTTTCTTGTTTTTCTCGCTGTTTTAAACCAATTATTGCTAGGGTTGCTTGCGAACTCAAGTAAATCCGATAGGATTACTTGCGAACTCAAGTATTTCCTATCAAATATCTAGTAAAAAATTTGAGAAGTTGCAACCGAAACACTTCATAATCATTGTGAGTCTGAAGGATTTCTCAGAAAAATTAGTAATTGATCAAAAACTATGTTACACTGATTTTAATAATGAACAATAAAGTGGATTCATATGAACAAGCTAAAAACCCCAAAATTATAACTGCAGAACGTAAGATAAAAACATAAAGGAACAAAGTTGAAACAACATCCAAATTGGTAAGCACAAAATCTGGATAGAAAACTATACAAATACAATGAAATAGCATACGACTTTGACTACTACAGAGCCAGTTGAAGGTCGGAATCATTGGTGAAGAAAGGCCAGTTAAAAAAATATTCATCTCTTGATGAAAGATTAAGTCAAGATAGAGAATGCACACCATATCATGATAGAATGTCATACACTCAGATGGACAACACATACGTGTGCTCAAAATAAAGGATTAATAATAAAGCAAAATACAGTTTACTAATATAAGTTTCTGAGGACGGTTAGAGCAATGATCACAGTTATTAGATTTGAGGTTCCAACAATAACTCCAAGAACCATTACAGTACAAGAAAGTGAATAAATAATTGAAACTGTCATTCAAGAACAATGAGGCAATAGTTTTGACAAGCATTAATAAAAGTTAATTTTATTTCTTTAAATAACTAAATAGAATAAGTAAATCCAAAAGAGAGTTTAATGAATTATTGGTTGCATACCGAATATATCTATCCCAAGTTGAGCATAAATTGGAGAGAAAAATCCATCAACAAAATGAATGAACCACCAGGTTATGTAGAAGGTGATCGCTATAGGAAAAAGGATCACACTGCAAAGTACCCAGAAAAAAAAAAAAAGGAAGCACCCATAAATTAGCAAAAGATTAAATCAGAACAATACATAATCAAATAGAATTATCATCCATAGGAGCATTCAAGCATTGTACTCCTCTTTACCAGGAATGCCCATAAAATCATGAATTTTAGTTTGTTATTATGATAAATTTATTCAGGAAACTTCCCTAAACCACAAATGTATATGTTTTAAATTTGATTGGGGTAGCTGAACCAGACAGGCTTGTTAACTGGATTTGTGCATGGTTTAAGTTTCATGTAAAATGTACTTTTTTTTAACTTGTTCATGGCCAGAGAGAGCTAAACATGAGAAAACTTGGAAGTCCGGTTAACCCCTGATCCCATCAACAAGCACTCTGAGAACTCTTCAACCGTTAAACTTGATGTGCTTCAGAAACTATTAAAAGCTTATTTACCAAGACTCATGACCCTCCATGGGGACGTCCAATTTGATAGTCATTTTATTTTTAAGGTGATCATTTCAAACATTTTGTCATTTGAACTCCATTATCATATTAACTTTTGCAATGTCATATTAAACATTTTTTATTGAGTTTTTTAGTTTTATTGAGAAACTATTCTATTTCTAGTATGACTTATGATATGATGTTATGTCATCTATGTTAGGATGATGATTAATAAGAATTATTTGCAGTCGATGGAAGTTCCTTTAATTCTAAGTCTGGAGATTGAATAAAAGCAACAGGAATCCTGCCCCACCAATTTGATTTTTTTCCTTTTTTCATTATTGAAATCAATCTCCCCATCTATTGCTTCTGTACATTACTATCTTTCAACTCATATGTATTTCAACAATAATCCATGTTATTATTCATAAGGACTTCCAAAATCTTGTTTTGTATCAAATTTGATGACAACAGATACTACATCAATGGTATTTCATTTTATTATTCTATGCCGTAATTTCAAATTTAAAGAACTTCATCTTAAAATGTCTTATTTCCTTGTGTTCCCAGAAATTCCCATAAAAAATTTCTACCCCAGCCATATTTTAACAAATCTAAACAAGCTCCAAGTCAAATTAAAATCCAAAAAAAATCCTATGCCTCAACGAATTACATCATGTCATCAACATCAAAGCTTCAACAACCCCCTTTTCTCAGTTTCAAATCAAATCAAAACCCACAACCTCCTATCATCTCGAATCAAAATTAACAACTAGCAATCTCTCCAAAACAAGTCCTATCTCCCCTTCAATCACCTTTCAACATTGCACCTTCACGTGCACACGTAAATTTGAGAGCTTTCATCATTCCTTTCTAAATAAAACAAAAAATAACTTAAATCACATCGAGCAAACTAATCTAATCAGATTGACTTCCCTCCAAATCAATCATCTCACATTCTTCTACAAGGCAGACGTCCTGCTTGGCCTTTGCTCCTACGCAAGGCGCTCAAATATCATTCCTAAGAGGTTGTTTGGTTGGCTAAAAAAGGAATGCAATGTAAAGGAATGTATTGTAAAATGAATGCAATATAAAAGTAATACTTTGAGGTTATTTGGATGAATGTAAAGTAAATACAACTGAATAATTTTTTTTTAAGTAATGAATGTAATCTAAAGTCCAAAAATGGTGGCAGCTAGCGGTGGTGGTAGCCAATGGCAGGTGGCGGTGTCGACTGGCAGTGGTTTAGCTAGCGGCCATCAATTGCGACCGCTAGTGAAGGGAAGCTGGTGTAGGTGGTGGCTGGAGGCAGGGACTACAGGTGATGGTGGCCAGCAGTGGGGGCATCTAATGGTTGTGGTGGCCAACAGTAGTTGGTGGTCGGCAATGGTGGTGGCCAGCAGTGGTGGCGGCCAGAGTGGGGGTGGCCTACGATGGTGGGCGGCAGTCAAGCGAGCTTGCTTATGATGTAAACAATTCTTGCTCAAAACTGGGCAAATTTGGTTTACTTGAAAAATAAACTAAAATGGTTTACACTACATTTATTTTACTTTGCTCCATTTTGTATTCCAACCAAACACCAAAATTTTTAAAACTCCTGCATTTGGAATATTTTTCACCACTTTATATTCCAACCAAGCAACCCCTGAATCATCCCCTAAATGGCAAAAATTAAGGTTTCAAATTGGACTGTTTTATAAATTAAGGTATTTGACTTCAAGTTAAACATTTAACTCTTGTCAACCACATGATATTTCTAGGATGACAAGATCTAGTTGACTTCAATGTAATTTTGACACTTGCAAGTTTTATGTTAAAACTAAAGTCAAATTATCCATCCAATATATTATATTATGAGCATAATGAAATAATCATAACATTTCTTTAGGTTGCAAGTCCATGACACTATGCATCTCTATTCTTCTAAAATATAAGCATGTCAACTTTCATTGCATAGAGCTAAAATTAACATTTTGTTAAGACTATAGAATATCAATATAAATATCAATAAGGAAATCATAACAATTATCATAACTCGCATTGGAATAAAACTTACTGTTATTTAATTTGTAGGATTACATCACACTTGCCTTTTGTACAACAATTAATTGAATATAAACTATTTGGGAAAGAAACTTGAAAGGTCATTCAGTATTATGATAGGTATGTAATCTGGAAGTTGCCTAAATAAAAATCCATAGGTTAACATATCCTAATTTGTTGATCGCCTTAAGCAAACATCGAGCAAGAATGAAACATTTTTATCATGGGAATCTAGATGAAGCTTACAATAGAACCTTGGAATTTGGGACATATCTCAATTTCTCTCACTATTGCACAATTGTCTACTGTCTCCAAGGCAAGATCTTGTAAACTCACTCATATTCATCCTAGTAGTGAGATTCTTTATTTAACAAGAACTAGAACTACCTTCACTTAAGGACATTTTAAATCCTACTAAGCATATATAGTCCAGCAAGCTCCTACTGATCATGACAAAGACTTACAATAAGAGTACTAACCTCTGGATGGCGTTCCATGTAGAGCTACTAAGCATATATAGTCCAGCAAGCTCCTACTGATCATGACAAAGACTTACAATAAGAGTACTAACCTCTGGATGGCGTTCCATGTAGAGCCTAAATATGAATGGAGCCTACAAGATTAAATTTGATTGATCACTCCTTGTTTAGTAACCCATTGTTTTAATTTGTAATATTTAGTTTCCTCATTCACTCCATCATTCATTATTTCCGAAGGAGTACATTGACCTATTGTCAAGTAATCTTATGAACTATAACTAGGTGTTGGCAGAGATTTTTAAAGAGAGTTATTACTTGGTTAACAAATGTTCAAACAACTCTTTTATGACGCTTGGGCAGGATAAATAGGTTATAGGATCTAGAACTTTGTCTCCTGTTGAAATTATTCACACCAAAACTACCATTGGCATTGTCTGTGAGCCTCCTTTTGAAAACATATCTTGTATATTCCTTAGACAACTTTTAGGCTTCACTTCATATGGAATCACCTTGACCTTCATCGTATCAAATGACTCATTGATTACATACTTGGGTTGCAAGCAAACTATAGTGTTAGACCGGTCCACTGGACCGGTCCAGCCGGTCCGCACGGGACCGGCAGTTCGGGTAATACGCGAAATCTCCGCAGGAGGCGAAGATCGGGCGGGCCATCCGCTCAAGAAGAGCATTTTAGGAAGCAATTTTGACGGTTTTGAGAGGGAAATTTGAATGTAGGGATTGTTTAGGGATTTCCTTTTGATTTGTATGCATTAAATAATAGATTTTCTAGGGTTTGATCATCTTGAATTTGGCTGAAATTTGAGATCTCATAGATTTAGGTTTTCTTTGGGCTCTTGGCATTGCCAGAGATTTGGGAGAGATCGATCCTCCTCTCGAATTGAGGATCAATTGTATCTTTGCTGTTTTATTCATCTACTAGTGAAATACAAGAGTTTTTCTTTGTTTTTTCTCAGAATTCTAGCAAAGATCTCCTGTTTTCCTCTGTTTTTGGGTTATTTCCGGCTGTGGACAGCAATAAATCTGCTGCAGTTTACTGATTTTGGCTAGGAACACTTGTGAATACAAGTGTTTCCTATCATATAGCCATAGACATGCTATGCATTATGAAAATCTGAAGCAAGATTGTGCATTGCAGCGTAAGAAGTTCAAATAATGTACTATTTCTTTGTTTACATCTATCCTAGAACATTTTGCACTTCACTTAAAAGGTACAACCACCTAGAGCATCCCAGTCTTATCAGATTTTTTTGAAAGCTAAGTTATGATGTATATGTACCTAACTTGCACATGAATTTTAATCGTAATCTCTACATTGAAAATATGTTACATAATCAAAACATTTTCAAGCCTCTAATAATTTGTATTGATATTTCTACACCTGAATTTTCTACATTACCAAGAGCAACTCCAATGACATCTTTTGTTATACTTATCTTCCCTTCATTGGAAGTACTAGCCAGCTTTTAATGATAAATTTAAAATAAATGGTCAGGCTAACTTCTAGCGTGTTGCCAATTACACTATCTGGAGGAATAGTGTTTCATAGTCCCATAAAATTAATGGAACTCCCTAATCTTTAGGGTCAAATTGTTGTTAGTGTCTGTGTGTTTGTGTGTGCATATATATTGAAAATTTTCGGCCATACGGCATCATGGTTATTTTTTAGTTATAGTCACTTAAAGAAAATTTTTGCTGAGCACATCAATTTGATATTTTGATATAAAAGAAAATTCTATAAATAAGGTTCTTTAGGAATATGATCCTATGTTACAATATTTTGCGTTGACTGACGAATAAAAATTCTTTGTCGTGTAAGTGAATTTATCCAATTACTAGTGTAAGCTAGAAGAAAAACCAGTCAAATTGTGTGTTGCTAATTTAGTTATCCTGTTTCTTTATTCGAATCTACCTTCTCATCTACTTCCCTTTATTATTACGGCTTAGTTATCTTTCAATTCATATTAGTTCAGCACCAAACTATACATAAAATCTTCCACGCTAAAATCTTGCATCATCACTTATTCTATTTTTGTTCTGCAACTAGATGAGGCCAGGAAAAATTGCCGCAAGACAACAACTTGAATAGCTTTCTTTTTTCAATTAGTCGATTCAAAAATTTTCAGTAAAACAGTGATAAAATAAACTCCACATATATATCATCTAACATCCACTCCTAAATGATGTTAAAGACGACTAAAACTAAATAATAATAATTTCATTCTTAGACTGTTACATTATTATGAGCAGGTAAGAACCGTAATTTTAAACTTCTTTGTATAGCCAAGAAAATTGAAATACTAAAAGGAGTGCAATAAATAAGTTGAGTTGCTGTAAGAGAAGTGGGATTTAATTTGGGTGCGAGGAGAAAGGGGTAAGGGATGCGTGCATGTGAGAAGATACAAGTGAGCATGTGAATGACACTAGAATAGTTAATTAACAACACTAAATCATGGATGGAGACCATCCAGCCAGGGCTGGTCTCCATCCATGTTTAGATGTTGCTATCAACACCAAATCAAAATAAAACTATTGGTAAGAATGATAAATACAAGTGAAATTTGAGAAAAAGAAATAAATTGATTTATGTAACATGCTTGGTAGAAAAGTGAAAAAGCAGATCCAGAGAAAAATTTTTCGAGCAAGATTCCCAATTGAAAAAAATAAAAATAAAAATGTAACAGAGAAAACCGAATAGCAGCCATGTCGAATGTTATGGAGCATCAGTGTAAAAATAAAAAATGAGGTTGGAATAGAAAATAGAGGACTGACCATCCTGTCATGAACTTCTTAGATGCCCAACTACGTAGAACTTTATAAAATGCCTGTATTGTAAGTGAAATAGTTAACAATGAGAAACTAGAGAGAGAGCATAACTGCAGAAGAAATACCAAGGTTGATATTATAAATATCCTATTACATAAAGACAAGCTTCAGGCATTTAATCACAATGAACTTGAAATCTTAGGTATGATCCACATCTAATTCAGTCAAAGAAAACACCGAATTTCACTTTCATAAAAAAAGGGATTTATACATTCTTCTATTTTAATTAGAAGTCAAACTTCTACTTAACATATTATCTAGATATTATTTTATTAAAAAAAAAGTTACTCATAATTTATTCTCCATTAACAAACCTCACTAATGATCTTCCAACTGATGGCAATGAAGCTTAAGAAGCACAATGATTCTCATCAAGTCTTGAGATATGATTTAAGCAAAATCAGGCAACTTACGGCTCTAAACAAATACAATGTAACTATCAGGAAAGTCAAAATTACGTGCATGCATTTGATGGGAGACATAACACAGATATATTTTCATACTGGATAGAAATTCCAAAATATTTTGTTCAACAATACAATTTTTGTAGTATAAGTTGGATAAAAAATCGTGGAAATAAAATAAGTTAAACAAGTTTGAACTTAATGTACAATAATGCAATTTAAAATTAAAACAATCAAAAGAATCACGTGTAATCAAATGACTCAAATCTTGTTTCATTGAAGAAACTGAAATTCATGAATATCCATTTAAAGATGAATCAGATTAAGATTTATAATTCACTTTTTATATGCAAAGACATTAACACTTGTTCCTAAATCTACACATGAACAAGAGTTAAAGTTCGTACTTGAGTTTGAGTCTCTATTAAATTGCATTTAATCTGAATGTGAATCTATTTATGAATCAAACATATACTTGAATCACTTATGAGTAAACAGAACTGCTATCCGAACAAGAGTAAAAAATTTAGCATAAAATCAAATTTGCGCGTGAGAAAAACTCTGAATCTAAGCCTCAAATAGAGACCAAATGTGAAACTAACATTAAATACACAATCATATTTGAACCTAAACCAACCATAAATATAATCTATTCTTGAATATGAAAGCTAATTTTCAAATCGAATTATATGTCACCTTGAATATGAAAGTGAGCAAAACATATATATTGTAGTCTACTAAGCTACCTGATAAAATGAATCTTGAAGGGAAACGTAAACATGTTATGAAAGAGGATAAATCACTTGAACAAACTGACTTAAATCCTAATAAAATATTTCATGAAGTTATTTACACCAATCAAACTCAATTAACTTTATATTTGCTTCTCAATTTCTAGATTTACAAATTTATATACAACTTAATAAGAAAGTGAAATTGACAGAGTACATCAACAAAATTGTTAGTAAGGAATATCTTAAGAGAAATTTAAACTCTAAGCACCCATCTATATGGATGAATGTCAAGGTTTATAAATTATAACATTGATAATTAAGCTACTTGGGTTAACTTTCTTTAAGGAGATTATTATTCCACATAAAAATTTCATATTTATGTGGATTGCATGTTTCCAATTTCTATTACCATCAAATCATATAAGACTAGATCATAAATCAGCATTAGTGTCCCTTAGGACATACATTACCATTTTCATATTTATATTACTTGTTTCATATCATTTGTATAATTTGCTCGAAGGAATTTGTAAGAGACTGATAATTAATTATGGAAATTATAAATTTAACAAAACTGTAGACAAGGTGAATCCATAAAGAATTTTGCATTATATTGGGACCAATGCTTATAAATTGGATCTACTGTGACGTAATGACAATAATCTTGTCTTCAACATATATACTTTGACATTATTTCATGAATCTAATGCTATAACCATGAATTCTTCTATCTTTTCGTCCAGACTTTGTGAATTCACATCGAATATCATACCACATGGATACAATTTTCTCGATATAAAAGCTAACTTCTATGCAAAGATAATATCCTGATGGGGACATCAGAGCATGATTCGTATATCAGAGGCGTGGCTGACGATCTACGGCCACGATCGCATCGATGTATTTTGAGATTATTTCATGTATTGGTTTTATCATGTTATTTGTCTTTTATTATGTTGTAATTGTTTCCGTTTTACCCCTTACTTAAAGGGAGGTCATTGGATGACAAGCTTTATGAATTAATTTGTAGGAACAGACCAATTTGCTCATATTTTCATGAAAGATATCAAATATTTAATTTATCAAAGATGAAATTTTCCAAGCTAGGCAAAATGATGTAAATATAAAATCTATGTTCATTAGAAATTTAATTCATGTATACTAATTCTTAGTTATTGCTTCCTAGCTTATTCCGGTTGTAAAAGCATGCTTACGATATTAGCTTCTATACCAACAAGAAGTGTTCTCTAGTATTTTGAATACTCTGCTAGGTCTAACTCATTATTGCATGGCTATAATACACTAACATTTCGTAATAATAAAACTATCATGTTGAAAACACGCATGACATATGCACTTGCCCAGCATATGCCCGATACAGATCAGACATGCCATCTACATTTCAATTAAAAAATAATAAAAATTTTAACAAACGCACATGTTCGGCACGCGTATCTTAAATAATAAATTTTTACTTTAAACATATATTATATAAAGAACTTAGGTCAATCCATATATCCGCTTTTATTTAAAAATATATTTTGGGTCCTTTGAAGGCTAAAATTAGAACCCTCTTAAGCAGGTAAAATTCATCAGAAGACTGAATATTGAAAAAAACAATTCATTTTCCCTCCCTTCTCATGTGAGCTTATTGGATGTGCGTTCTTCGAATTCTTAACATGTTTCTTAACATGTGTGAACGATTTTGGGTGGAGGCTCCTTGTACTGATGTGTGGCCTGATACTTCCCTCTATGATAATTTCTATCAATGTTCCTACCTTTTAAATTATAGTGGATGGCTGATTTTGCTATATAATTTAAACTTTATCAAGTAAGATTCATGCTAAGTTCATCTTTTGGAATCATGAACTTTGTCGTTGCTAAAATTTTTTGTTTGCTACTATTTTGCTAACGGAATTTTATACTTTGGGTAATTGCTAAATATCTCTTGGAGTGAATACATGTTTGTTGAACTTGCATTAAAAGTGATAAATTTTTGCTGAATTTAAGAATTAGTAGCACTTAGATTATGAATTTTATTTGTGTTTCATTGAGTATCTCACATTAAGTTGCATCAAAAACCCTAAATCCCTTCACCGTACATCACAATGGTACAAATTCTTTGATATTGGTTGGTCATTGCTTATAAGTTTTTTAACACTTTAAACTTAAATATACTAATCATTAAGTTTAAAGAGAATGGTATTTCTTTATTATGAGATTCATAATTAAAACTGTATAACACATTTATCTTTCCTGGCATCTATGAAAGCATCCATATGTTACAAAGCAAATCCAATTCCAAAAATAGCAAAGTGCATAAAGCCCATGCTAAAATCAGCTACCACTGTGATACATCAAATGACACATCTATAGGATGGCTGACAAATGAAACAAAATATAGTCTCTAACTAGAATTGGACAGCGAAAAATTTTTTTCTTAATTGTGAATCTTATGATTGGAGAGTGATGGGTGTATGTTGTTGAATTTTATAGTGGATTAAAGGTTTCTCTTTTATAAAGGAATTGGGAGGGAGGAAGGCTTTGAAGAGGTTTTGAATTTATAGAGCAAGACAACGTGGGGTTTTGAGAGGAGGCTGAGAGCTTGTATGTGAGGGCAGATTTAATTCTGGAGTTTTGTTGAGTTGAACGGGTAGGGTTTGGAAGTTTATGGGGTTTGGCAGAAACCTAGCAATCGTAAATTGAGATTTGTAAATTAGTATAGCTCATCTTCATAGAAATTAATAAATCCAGTTCTTAGAAACCTTCTTTTCAGGCAAATCAAATTTCACTTGTTCCTCTTTCAAACTGATACCTATCATATTAAACTACACTTTGTGCTATAGATGTGCCAATTGCGATACACATTAAGATCTCATGTTCTGCAACAAATATTCTGCATTTGAAGCATCGTGGCAACAAAATTGGGTATTTTTGGCAATGTAAACAAAATATACCGATCATGGCAGATTGAAATTACTCCAATGTCAAAATAGGTGCTTTGGGAATAAAATTTTGGAGCACTTTACAAGACTCTTGGAATCCATAATAATCAAATCAAGGAGAACGGGCTTAAGCCAAGCAATAACCTAAGCAAGCTCATTCATGTATTTTCCTTATTGTGCAGCCAACCTATATTATGACTCATTTTAAGTTCAACTTTATGTTTTTTTCATCCTGTATGACCTTAAGTAAGAGTAAATAAAGATAATGGGATAACGTTAATTTAAACATATAAACTAATGATCAAAATTTTCATCAAAATTGAGATAACTCATCACGCATGACTTTTAATTTATTATTATTCTTTTAAGTCAAGTGTTAATTTACTAAAACATAAAATTTAATCTATTCCATCACAACATATACCTCTAATAATATACTTCATTCACAAAAGAGGTGATTTTAAGGAGCATATAGGAAAATTAAGGCTTTCTTTAAATAGGAGCGTGGTTAAAAAAAGTTTTATTAGGAGCGTATTCGACCTAAATTTAAATAAAAGCGAACTCGCGAATTTTTTTGGCACGGTCCATAAATGTGAAGAAAATGCCAAACATTTTGGCATTTTATGTCAATAACAACATTAAATATTTATCCCACTACATGAGGTCAGGCATCAGGTTTTAATTGATAAGTGTTGTATGGTTATTAAGACATATGGCCCACATGATTTATGGATGATATAGGATCGGCTTGCTTGGCCAACCCTCTTTTTTTAAAAGATAAAAAAGGGGTCAAGGGTTAGCTACATGAATATCTTTTTCTATATTATGTCATGTTAAGAGTCAAATTATCATTTAAATTTAATAAAGAAATGTCATTTCTAATATTTTCTAACAATGTCTTTTTTGGTCTACCTTTAACTTTCTTAACATAAGCCAAATCTAATACATTTTCTCTCCTAATCGGGTCATCAGAAGGCCGTTGTTTTATGCGACCAAACCATCTAAGCCGAGTCTCTCTGATCTTATCTTCCAATTGAGCTACTCCAACCTTTTCACGTATATATCTGTTTCGTATCCTGTCTCTACGAGTAAAGCCACTCATCCACCTAAGCATCCTCATCTCTGCAACACTTAACTTAACATTATGCTTCTCTTTTAATGGACAACATTCTATACCATAAAGCATTGCAGGTCTCACCAACATCTTATAAAAATTTTCCTTAAGTTTGAGAGGGACCTTTCTATCACACAACAAGCTTGATGCATTCCTCCACTTCAACCATTGAACTTAAATTCTACTAATAATATCCTCATCTATTTCACCATCACTCTAAACAATAGACCCAAGATATCTTAAACGTAAACTCTTATTAATGACTTGATCGCCCACAGTCACTATTCCCCTCACTAAATCTATTACTACTAAAATTACACTCTAAATATTCAGTTCTAGATCTACTCAAATGAAATCCTTTAGACTCTAAGGTTGACCTCCATAACTCATTTACCTTCAACTCTCACTCTAGTTTTATCAACAAGTATATCATCAGCAAAAAACATACACCGGGGTACAACCTCTTGCAAATGCTAGTGAGAACATCCATGTCTAAAGTAAAAAGATATGGGCGTAAGTTTGATCCATGATGTAATCCAATTGAAATAGGAAAATACTTAATCACCTTGTGTTTGAACACAACTAACAGCTCATGCATACATATCCTTAATGACTTGAATATAAGCAATTATTAACCCCCTTCTTTTTTAGAACTCTCCATAGTACTTATCTTGAAACTTTATCATATGTTTTCTCTAAATCAATAAATATCATATATAGATCCTCCTTATTTTCTCTATACTTCTCCATCAATAGAAAATAAAAAAATTCGCCAATAAGTTTGACGTTTTAACCTAATTAAACCAAAAGATTTGATGTCTTCCAGTCAACCCAACTCCACGGTTCAATCCGCACGAAGATTCAAGCTATGGGAGTTCGGCGAGTCAAGTCGTCGGAGCTAGTAAGGTAAATTTAAATAAACTATTATATAATTCATTTTGTTAAATTTAATAATATATTAATATAATAGTTTGAAATTAAATACTAACATAATTAATATTTGAATATTTTTATACTACTAATTTTTTTCTTATTTTATAAAATAGAGGGTTATGTTAAACCCAAATTAATTAAACAAAATTTATATTAGTTGGATTAATGTATATATTATGTTAATTTCAAATTAATTTAATGTTAAATAAATTTACTACAATGTAACTATTAATATAGGAGTTGGAATAATTTATGTAGTATGTAAACTAAAAATTTAGTGTTTTATTGACTTAGTTTGATTAATTTGTAAATAATAATGTTAAATCGAAAGTGTTTTTTTGACTTAGTTAAAGTTTAATTTAGACGTTCAAATTACTTAAGTAATAAAATATTTTTAAATTAAGTTTAGAATAATTTAAAATATTAGAATAACGTATATATAATTAATTTAATATAACATTAATTTATGAATAATTAATTTAATTTTTTTATTAGTATAATTATATATGAACACTAATAATGTAATAAGATCATCTATTTATTATATATCAGTTAAGTAAAGTCATTTATTAAATGGTAAAAATTATTGATGGCATTGAATTCCTGATAAATTTATTATTCAAAGCATAGAAACTAGTACTTTTTGGCTCATAGTTCATTAAGATCAAATAACATGAGTTGTAAAACAGTATTGTCAAATCAATTGATCTTGTAGTAATGATAACATAAGTTGGTTGATGAATATTTTATCTGTAACTTTCGATCATATATTTGTTATTTATTTATTCATTAAGATCATTTATTTGTTATTATTGTTTGCAGCAATCTGTCACATTAGGTGAACTGCACAATTCTAATATTAATCAACATAAATCAATTATTTAATTGATTGTTAATGTATGTTTTCTTACACATCATCTATATAAGTGGTGTATGTGCAGAGGGAAGTGAACATTGGGTGAAGTTACTTGTAATAATTTTTCTTTTGTGAAATACTTGAGTGCATAAATTATTTTCATATTTCACTATAATACAATGAAGTACTTTAAGAAAATTTGAGGCATCCCAATGAAAATGGTATATGGTTCTAACTCAGGATTAAAATCAAGTAACTCGGCACAATCCTCTGATCAGCTCTCCCAACATAAACCTGAGCCAACCACAATTGGCCCTATAACTATATTTGGGAAATCCAGCAGGTTAGTCAAAAACAATAAGCAGACCTACGCACCTCACCAAGTATGTATATTTCGAATTGGCTAGCTCTACTAGGTTTGCCAACATCTCTGATGCAATAGGATTTGCTTTTACAACAAGGATGTTCAGAGGCAGTTACACCACAGGATGAGGATGAATTTAGAGATGATGAGGCACACCTACCATATAGGCATTGATGTCATTTCACGTCGAAGAAGAGCCTAGTTCGCATGTATGTAATATTAGGTTTGCCAACATCTCTGATGCAATAGGATTTGCTTTTACAACAAGGATGTTCAGAGGCAGTTACACCACAGGATGAGGATGAATTTAGAGATGATGAGGCACACCTACCATATAGGCATTGATGTCATTTCACGTCGAAGAAGAGCCTAGTTCGCATGTATGTAATATTATGGTTATATGGGCTTTTATCAAACTCTTATAACATGGATATTTAATAAATTCAAATTTATTGTATTTTGAATTTATGAAATCAATAAAATAATATATTTCTATATGCATATCATATCATTATCTATTTAATATACTATGTATTATCACATATAAATATTTAATATAAGCATAGTACAAAAAACATAACTTCTTGACCAATATTTACAATAAATGTACATAAATTTAACTTTCTAAATAATACGAGACAATATAAAAACTATTAGCATCGTAGAAACTCCAAACAAAAAATAATACAAGCGACATAAAGAGGAATACATAGTGTTACTTTTCCTTAAGCAAGGTGCGTAGATGAGCTTGGTGTTGGCTTTGAGTTAGACAACACTTGAAATAAAACTCAAACTCGAACTAAAAAATCTTGCCAATCTACTTCATTGAAATATTTCCTTCTCTTTCCTCTGGGTAACAACTCCATCAGATTCGTATAGAAGTCCAAAATGAAACTTTCCTCGCCTAAAAAATTAAGAAATATAGAGAATAACATGGTCAAGGTTTGTGATTCCTTTGAACATCACCTAAATGCCCACAATCTCTTTCGCGTCATAACTCATTGAAATGCATCTATAAAAAGTCGAGACCAACCACATGATTATTGTGCTCGTAAAACATATGCTCTAGATATATCCAACCTCGATCACCAATAAAATATTCTGGTTTAAAGTCGTCTATCCTCATAGCTTTGTCATGTAAGTTCAAAAGTAAATTGTTACTATCATCCATTCATTCATGCATGCAACATCTAAAAATATCGTTCATCCTCTCTTTCAACTCTAACGAAGTATCGAAAGACCTAGCCACATACTCGTGCAATAGTGCGCTTATAGTATCAAACAAATCTGTTATTGGGATGCCTCGAACCTTCTCTAAAGTACTTCAATGCATTATAGTGAAAACTGAAAAAACAAAAATTTTTAAGGACTCAATTTCACAAAAAAAAGTAATATAAGCAACTTCACTCAATGCTCATCTCTCCTTATACATGCATCACGTATATAGATGATGTGCAAAAATGCATACATTAACACTCAAATAAATAATTGATTTATGTTAATTAAACATTTTAACTTTATAGGTCATATAATATGATAAGTTCTTACAAGTAATAAAAATAAATAAATGATCTTAATGAACAAACAAACAAGAAGTATAGCAATGAAAGTCACAAATTAAAAATTAGCCAGTAAATCTATGTCATCATTGTTATAAAATCAATTGATTTAACAATACTACTTTACAGCTCATATGATGTGACTTTAATAAACTAGGAGACAAAAAATGTTAGTTCTTATACTTTGAATAATAATTTTGTCAGGAATCCAATCCTATCAACAATTATCATTATTCAATAAATAACTTTACTTTATTGATATATAATATATCATTAGTGTTTATATATAGTTTTATTTAATCTATTAAAATTAAATTAATTATTCAAAAATTTATTTTATATTAAATTGATTATATATACGTTACTCTAACATTTTAAATTATTCAAAAATTAATTTAAATATCTTTTATTACTTAAGCAATTTTAATGTCTAAATTAAACTTTAACTTGGTTTACATATATTCTTCATAAAATAATTTTGATTTAACATTATTATTTAAAAGTTAATTAGCAAAATCAATAACATCCAACTTAATTTTTAGATTACATAATTATAAATTATTCTAACTCCTAAATTAATAATTACATTGCATTAAATTTATTTAACAATTGCTTAATTTCAAATTAACATTATATATATATATATATAACAAATATATATTTTGAATAATCAATTTAGGTTTAACATAACTCTCTATTTTATAAAATAAGAAAAAAAAATATTTATTAGCATAAAAAAGTATTCAAATATTAATTAAGTTAACATTTTATTTCAAACTACTAAATTAATCTATTATTAAATTTCATAAAAAGAATTATATAATAATTTATTTAAATTTATCTGACTAGCTTCAGCGGCTCAACTTGTCGAACACGCACTCAAATAGCAACGCAAATCGAACTGTGGAGTTGGATTGAGCGGAAGATGCCAAATCTTTTCGGCATAATTACGTGAAAACGCCAAACTTTTTGGCAAAATTTTGGCTTTCTAAAGAAAATGCCAAAAATGTTGGCATTTTCTTCACATTTATGAACTGCACAAAAAAAAAATTGCAAGCCCGCTCCTCTTTAAATTTAGGTTGAAATATGCTAATTCTGCTAAAATATTTTTCAGCCACGCTCCAATTTAAAAAAAAACCCTTCACAAAATGCATGCTTCAAAAGAAAGTGGATTCATTCAGCAAATAAATGAGCAAGCATATTAGTTAAACAATGAGCAAGCATATTCATTTCCATATCAAGCTTCTACAACATGGTTCATACTTCTAAATATACAAGTAAATTAAGACAACTGCGCCATAAACGAACAAGTTCAAGTTAGCTAACACCCCTAAAGCTATAACTATTTTACATATTCATTCGACCACTATCGCTTCCAAAGAACCATGCCCTAATACAGAAAACTAATCCGGGTAAACTTCTAATTAGAAGGAAAAAAGATGGAAATTGAAACCCAAAGCTAAATCTTTGAACACAACTAGAAAAAAAAAAAACAAAAGCAAAAAAAAAACTAGGCGGCACTATAGGCGCAAGAAAAGCTCGTTTTCCAGCCAAGGCGGCAGTAAACCCAAAAACAAACCAATCAATCACCCATGGTAGTAATTACTGCAACCATAAGATCTCAGATCGAACCACTGTAACCTAAATACCTTATCCCAAAGTCAGAGTGTATCAAACGAAAAAATGATCAAATAAACAAAATAAAGAGGGTTGCGTTCATCATTCTTACATCTCTGCCGGAGTGATGATGGCGATTGTTTTGCATGGTACATGTAGATACAGGAGAGGATGCCTTAGAATCAGCTTCGGCGGCGGGATCCCCGGCGACGGGGATAAGTAGCTCCCGATCTCTCTCCCTGTTCCCCATAGCAGTTGAAGCTTTTTCGTCGCCCATTTACTTTACCCCTTCCCGTTCTTTCTGTGGTTTTTTTTTCTTCGATCCTATGGTAAACACGAAACCATTGGAGCGCATAAGCGTTGCAATTCCGGCATTTCTTCAGACTGGCGACGAGAGCACAAAGACGGGAAGAAAGAAAGAAGGTTTCGTAAAGCCGCTGATCTGTCAGGAGTACGCTTTTCGTCCGACCTATTTAAATAGCTGACACGACACAACTCTCTTGGCCTATTGGTTGAGAGCTTAGGCTTCCAACTAAGAGGTCCAGGGTTCGAGTCTATGTGTATGCATTGTGTGTGTGAGTTTGCCTTTAATGGCCTAAATGTCCCAAAAAAAAAAAATAGCTGACACGTCGAAGTCTCTTATTTTATTATTATTTTTTAAATTCAGCAAAAAATTCAAAATGCAAATAAAAAATATTTAATTTGAGATTAATTTAATTTATTAATTATATATAGAGATCAATGCCTGTGGACATCTTCTTTTATAAAAGATTGAAAATTTCTCAATCATTGTAATAATCAGAGGGTCATTATTTTGAATAATTTTATATGATTAATTTATATAATTTTTTTTCTTGTTAATTATGGAATGTTAATTTTTATCAACTCATCTATTAGATATATTTTTTATCTACTAAAGATTAATAAAGTCAATTTGAAATAATTTAATCTTCATTAAATACCACTAAATCTTGTTTTCTAATATGATTTTTTTATAAATAATTTATATTATTGTTAAAAAGACTTGTAATTTTGTTGAGATAAAATCTTTGTTTTTAATTAAAAAACTAACCATTTTATTTTAGCATTATCTAAGCATCATCATGAGAAAGCTTGTGATGGAAAGGTGCATATATATCATTATATAATATATTCATGAAGATATCGGGCATCTATATCACTATAACAAAACTAAATCATTATAAAGAGTTTAAGGCTTTGTTTGCTACGGATTTTTATTGTTTCTTAAAGCAGTTTTTTAGTATAAAAATTTATTTTTAGTACTAAAAAATTGTTTCAAAAAACAGTAAGAAATGCATACCAAATGAAGCCTAAATCTGATCAAATCTATATCATTACAAAATACACATTTGAAAATTATTTGGATGAAAATCATTTTTATCATGCAATAGTAGGTATATTTTTATTTGTTTTTATAAGTTCAAATCATCAAATTTTGCATTGATCGTTAGCAATATATCCACTAAAAATTAGAAACATATTCACAGAAAATCAATACAATGCCTCTCTACTGACATAATATTGTATGTTTGTCTCCCATATTCAACACAATAATATCATTAGCATCAAATAACTCATATTACCTAATGATTTTTTTATTGCATCCTTTTCTATGTATGTGATCCAAGCATACACCTAAATGCAAAAGGGGGAAAAAAGAGCCAAACCTAAAATAAATGGAGTGCAAAATGACAAATCCAAGCTTTGCTCCAAAGTTTTATCAATTGAAGATTAAAATTTGATTAAATTTGTTGTGTTTGACCAATATTTCAAAGTTCATCAAAACTTTTTCAAGCCAGGATTGAACAACTTTTAAAATATTTTTAATGCTTCTTCGACTATATTCAAATCTTATTCTCTAAAAAATAAAAAAATAACTTTGAATAAGCTTCAAAGAACGTTTGATTATAAAAAATAACAATAAAAAAATGGATGTTTGATTATGTATCGAGTATATTTCTATTAAGGTAAAAATAAGTTTTGAGGAATGTTCAAAGATGATAATAATATCCTTTTAGGCTTATGGTTTGGGTTGTAAATGTATAACTTACCTAACCTTCAACAACAAATGCCAATTAGCTAGAGAAGAAGACAAAAATATTGCATTAGAACTTTACATTATAATCATCATTTCCCCATGAAAATTGTCTTAGAAGAACAAGTCAATCATGTAAGCTTGACCATCTCCATGAATTCTCAGGGTATTTTGATACGAACAAAAATTTGAAGCACATTTTCCCAATAAAATAAGATTGATGGCATATTTTTATAATTTCAAACATTATAGGCCATATAAAGTCAAATTTCCATATGCAAAATGTAAGTATAAAATTAATTAATTTGTAATATTAAGTGACAGATTTGAGGTGATTATCTTGATATTTTTTCCACATTAAATACTTTATTTTTTTGTCTGACCAATCAGTCATGAAATAATCATACTTGCATAGAAAATTAGTGTTATTAATCATATATATATATTGATATATGCATAGTTTATTTCTTATATGTATAACATCTAAATTATCTAACATACATAACATACGAACATTTACTCTAACGTATATTATATGGCATGTTATTTGCAATTGAATTTTATTATTAATGCCACATCATTAGTAGAAGACTTGTTTAATTATTTTATTATGATATAGTACAATTAAATAATATTTGAGTTTTATTATCAATGATTGTACTATTCCAAAATGTACATGACTTGTTTCCTAAGTCCTACCATTTATATATATTATTTTACATCATAATTATTATTTATATTATTTTATTAATAGATTAATTTAATATAATTACATTTAATTACTTTCACTTCCACTATTGATTGATAGATCATGGATGGCCATACATTGATTCCTCTCAAATGTAGAAATCAAAATAATGAAATGGCCACTTCACCTTCTTGTTCTTCACAAATTAAGAAAAGTAAGCTCAAGCTCTCTCATCCACAAGCTAAACACTTTATTTTTTTAAATAATTTTTAAATATTATATCTCATTTAAATTATCAAAAAATAAAAAAATTAATTTGTATTCAACATTCTATTATTATGATAAAGTCAACATATTTATCTTTATATTTTTTAATATTATTTAGAATTGGAGCAAGACATGAATGATGATCTAATAAGAAATCTATTAACTCATATAATATAAATACAATAATTAAAATATATTATCAAGATTTGTGTAGATGGATTAAAAAAATTTTGAATTTATTTTGGGATAAATAAAAATAATAGCCGATTATGTATAGATTATATTATTTTTTAAATAAATTTAAAATTTTTGAAAATTATTATGATTGACTTTTAACTCCAAATTTCCTCAATATTAATTTAGAAATCCAAGTTGCCCTTGCATCTCAATCACTCCTTCCTTCAAATACATTTCCAGAGAGAGAGAGAGAGAGAGAAGAGAGAGAGAGGAGAGAGAGAGAAGAGAGAGAGAGAGAGACAGAGAAGAGAGAGAGAGGAGAGACAGAGAAGAGAGAGAGAGAGAGAGGAGAGACAGAGAAGAGAGAGAGAGAGACAGAGAAGAGAGGATATAGAGAGAGAGAGAGATAGAGAAGAGAGATGGAGGAAAAATACCGATCTCACATGGTGAATGAAGAGGGGAAGGAAATCCAATGGAGGTATGGTTCAGCTCCAGAATACAGCGTCGTCAACAAGCTCTTCGAAGAAGGAAGAACAAAGGCAAATCACAGCTTCAACCTCTTCATCTATCAAATCAAATTATGCGTAGTTTCTCTCTCTGCTTTCTCTCTTCTTTAATATGAACAATTAGATCTACAGGAATGGCCGTCTGGATCTCTGGAGGAGACTGTTCAAAACGTTGTGAAGAGTTGGGAGATGGAGTTATCTCACAAGACCTGTCTTGATGATTTCAGGTCCATAAACCCTTCCAAATTCAAATTCTCTGTTAACGGTCAGTAACTCTCTTCCTCTATTCTCTCTTAATTTACCTTTTTTTTTAGTTCATCAAAATCAATAAGAAAATCTAAGTTGAATTCTTCAAATCGTTTGGAATAATTTTCTTACTTTTTAAAACAGCTTTTTATTACAATTTTTTTTAAAAAAAATAAAACTTAAAAAACAAATGGTCAAAAGATATCTCAAACAAAACTGCGATAAAAAAGCTGCTTTTTGGAATTTTTAATGCTGGGTAACGGTTGGGAGATGATCATCTGAGAGCTACATATATTATTTGTTATTTTTAAAAATAAAATTTAATTATTTTCATCGTATTATTTTATTAATACTCATATAAAGTAATAGAAATAGTGAGATAAAGCCGGAAAGATTTGATGTTATTGTTGTATATAAAATAATACAAATAAAAATGATTGTGGAAGGTTCATAATTATTTTTAAGTTACAGTTTTCTTTCTGCTTCTTAAAACAACTTTTTAATACAAAATTAAAAAATTTCATATTAAAAAATTGCTTTATGATGCAGAAAGAAAGTCGTCCCAAAGAAGCCTAAGTTTAACTCTTGTGTATAGATAATCAATAATATTAGATATATCTTCATCATTTTTTCTAAAATTATATTAATACCCTCTGTTGTTTGGTGTTATACGACTTGTCATTTTTTTTTTGTGATATTGCTATTGCTATATATTACAATATATGTTATGTTTAAATTATAATATTTTTTGTTAATTAAGGTTTTATGTATATTTTAGACCAATCAATAATATTAATCGACCGTAAATTTTCATTAAAATTGCAAAGAATATCATAGCTCTCTTTATGTAAAAATATTTATATTAATTTACTCATGAATCATCCACTCTTTCATTGACATGATCAATGCAAGCTAGCAAGGAAGGAAATTCTGGGCTAACCAAATCTTTTTAGGTATCTCTATTTTTCTTAACATTAGTCAAATCTAATACATCTACTTTGCTAACCGGGTCGTCGAAGGTCATCGTTTTATGTGACCAAATTATCTAAGACGACTCTTTCTAATCTTCTAAAGAAAACTAAGGCTTCGTTTGAGACGAATTTTTTAATGCTTTTTAAAGCAACATTGTAGTAAAAAAATAAAATTTTTTATTAGAAATCTACTTTAAAAATCAATACGAATGCTGTCTCAAACGAAACCTAACATCATTATAAATTATTCAAATCAAATCTCTAATCATTAGATCCTCAAAGTAAGACTCACCCACTCCACTGGACAACTTTTAGATGAAGCACCAGACTAAGATTATTTTCACATGTGGGTGTAGAAGAGGTGGGTTGGTCCCACTCATGTGAAATTTGAACAAACATATAAGATATATGTATAAATATTTCAAATATTTATAACATATAATTTTATATTCCACCAAATTTCATTATTTATAAGGAAATATCTTTGAACATATCATATTATGATTTTGCCCACTTAAATAGGACAAATTAGCAATCATCTTCTCCCTGCAGCTTTCTCAAAAGAAAGAGCAACTTGAGAGATTATTGTGTGCGGATACTAGACCGTCCGGAGGTGAATCAGAACACGTCACGTCATCCAGTACACAACAAAAAAGTGACGCGAGCGTTCTGTTTCGCCTCCGGACGGTATCCGTATCGAATAATTTCATGTGCAATTTAGCATTGCCAGCAGCATTATTTTTCTTTGATAGAATATAATATTTTTCTTGTTCTTTTAACTTTCAGGAAAAAAGTTCTTATCAGCAGAGGAAACTCTCAATCTTGGTAGCTATAATGCTTTGCTTCAAAGCCAAATGCCATTGGAGATGCAAGGCTATAGGGCAGAAGAGGAGAGCTTTGATTCCTCCCACCATGTATTTAAAACTGCCTTTCCTCGTGGCTTTGCTTGGGAGTTGCTTAAGCTCTTCTCTGGACCTCCTGAGATTACTTTCAAGTTCAGGCATTGGGGATACATGGAGGGCCCATATAAAGGACATGGTCCCACTGGTGAGGTGGTTGAGTTCATTGGCATGGCTATTATCAAGGTAACCAATTTCATTCACCTTATAATATTTCACTCATGATTTATGCATAAGTCATACATCGTGTGAAAATTTACATAGTTTTATTTTTAAATTAATGGGCTTTGTGCTAGTCAAGAGATCACTACCAAAAACTTGACTTTTTGGACAATAATTCATAGCGGTTATTCTTTAATGACTGCGATTTTTATAGGGACATTTAGGCCAATTAATGCAAACTCACACACATATCACATACACAAGATTCGAACTCAAGGCCTCTTGATGGATAGCCAAATGTCACACCCAAAGCTTAGGACTAGAGGTTTGGCTAAACCGCTTATGTAGGATATATTTTGTGGAGGCCAAAGAGTACTCTAGAACCATTCTGAGATGGGGTCATATGACATTGGAAGGTTCTGAAAGACTCTAGAGGGTTCCAGAATATTGCCTTCTAGAATATTCTAGAAGGTTATGGAAGGTTTTAGAAAGACCTAGAGCTTCTTAGAAGATTCTAGAGCACCCTAGAATGTTCTAGAATAGTGTGGGGATGCTCCAGAACTATCTACAATGCTATAAAATTATATAAGAGTGTAGAGAATAATGTGGAGTATTCTAGAGAAAAACTTTCGCAGCACTAATCCTTTCTAGTATAAAAGCTTCATGGGACTGTGAAGACAACAGTAAAATCATCGCAAAATAAAAAATATGCTTATTTATTTGAATTGATACTATATAAAGGATGATTAGAACAGCTAACATCGCTAAGGGCTAAATTATGAGCAAGTGTTCTTCTTAATAAA
Source organism: Dendrobium nobile (assembly GCA_022539455.1). Classification (NCBI taxonomy): domain Eukaryota; kingdom Viridiplantae; phylum Streptophyta; class Magnoliopsida; order Asparagales; family Orchidaceae; genus Dendrobium; species Dendrobium nobile. Next base: position 70,276,155 of record CM039733.1, read on the forward strand.
TAGAGAACTGATAGTTCTGATTGTGCTGATCAGTTGATTGTTTAATTGCCTCCTATCTCAATTTAAATTATCGTGTTTGCTGAGGGTGCGGAGGGTTTACTATTTTTTTTTCGCACAATGCATCGACGCTATGTACCCGAGCGCCTTGATATTGTGTTCCCAAGCACCCCAACGTTAATCAATAGAGAGCAGAGCACCACAATGCTCTCAATTCAGCGCTGCAATGTTGTGTGAAGCCACAACGCTGAGGGTTTGAGGACCATAGCATCATGATGGCATATGTTTGAGCGCCGCAACTCTTCAAGACGGATTGGACAATTTTATTTTCCATTTTTCTTAAGGGTTGCGTCCCTTGGTGGTATTAAATTGACATTCTCTTATGTTTTGAGTATGAGAATAGTGTAAGAGAGAAGAAGCAAGGAGAGAGTGAGAGAGAAGAGATATATGTATTTATTTCTCCCCATTTTTATTGTGGATTCATTGGTGTGGTATGGGGTGGCTCTGTAGTTTTTTCCCCATTTTAGATTTTTCACGTGAAATCATGGTGTCTTTTTTACTTTCCGCTGCTTTCTATTTTCTTGTTTGTTTTGTTGCGATGATTTACTCCTCATCCCAACAAGAACTTCTATACAAGATGAATCTAGTGATCTCATTATTCTTTAAATCTTAAAGAAGAACCATGGGGTGCTAACATTGCCAGTTTTCTTAGTTCCAATGCTCCATTTTCCATTACACATCGCCTTTAAGATAATTTTCTTAAAGAATTTATCTCTTTCAACACAGGTTGATGAAAACTTAAGGGCAGAACAAGTAGAGATCTTCTATGATCCTGGAGATTTATTTGGAGGACTTCTCAAAGGCCCAAAGCTGTCTTCAGAAGAATCAGCCAAGCAAGATCATGCCGACTTAGAAGAAAGTTTAACTGTTAATCTTACTCCCACCCAGGAAAAATGTCCTTTCTCCATCTAATATTAAGTTGGGAAAAAAATCTCCTTTCCTTAATAAAAAAAACTGTTATAAATAAAGAACGGCTGAAGAGAGAGAAAAAACTGAGTCTTTTATGTATTTAGCAGAAAAAAATGAATTAATTAGTTACCACAAAAGTTGTATTTAGTTGAGGAGATTGTAGCTTACATTTTATATTATTCATATCATGTGTTGAATATTGTTGACGGTGCTCAGGACAAGGAGGAAAATTAGAAGAAGGTAGAAAGATTGATGTAGAGAATAACGAGAATATTTCCATCTCAATAATTATGCTCTATCTCAATCTAGAGCACTATCTGATAAGATATACAGTGATAAATACGCAACCAGTTCAATCTGTTCACCAAATCTCCACGTTTGTGTTGCACATCACTATTCTATATTGAACCCCTACTCCACCATAGTAGAGATTCAGCATAGAATTGTGATGCACTGCACAAATGTAGAGACATGGTGAACAGATTAAACTGCTTGCGTGCTTATCATTGTATTTCTTATCACTATATATAAACTTGAATTCAAATGCCTGCCTAAATTGCTCAAGTCTTTAAAGGAGATATATCATATATCCTTAGTTTTTTTTTTTTCTACCTTGAAAATGATGAAACCCGAATCAAACAGATGATCCGTTTCACTTTCTTTTGATAAGTAATTATTGATTTATCCCCAAATAATGATCGATTTAGGATCAAACCGAATCTTCTCTATTCTTCAAAGTTTGGATGTGAAGGTCTTCATAAGTGTTGGAAGGTCTTTTATATATATATATATATATATATATATATATATATATATATGAAAATTGTGACAAATATCTATCACTAATAAATATTAAGGTTTCGTTTGGAACAATTTTTTTATTGTTCTCTACAGCAGTTTTCAACACAAAAATCTTTTGAAAATAATGAAAAAATAATGATAAAAAATTATCTTAAATAAAACCAAAATATACGTTGATGAATAAAAATCTTCCTGTATGCACAATGAATGGTGATGAATAATACCTCACAAGAGTTTCATAAGAAATATTTTCTCATGGATATATATATTGACCAACCTTATTGATATTTTGAGGATATATATCAGCCGATGCAGAGAGAGAGAAAAACATCAAATGAAGAAGATGCTAAGAATGCACCTCCGAATTGCATTTCAGTGTTGTAGAAGAGGCATCATGGCTTTGCTTATAGTGGTTAGAAAGGTGATTCCATTGCTAAAAGCTAGCATCAAATATTTGATGGATGATTTTCCTTTGTTCTATGTATGATTCATTTTAAATTAAAAGTATTTTTTACAAGTAAGAGATTTTGCTCCAATCAACTAAAATTTGTTCTCAGATTATAGGATTTCCACTTGATTCGAAGTTGCTTCGACTCAAGATTGAAAATTGAGCTAAGGATGATTTGCTTGACCTTGACTCGATACGAACTCTAGCGGCATATTATGCGTATAAAATGGATACAGCTTGAACTATAATCGAGCAAGCCAAGGAACATTCAAATCCGACTTCAAGTTAAGTCAAGGTAATAGTACATTTCGACGGTTTCGGGTTTCAAGCTTATTTTTTAGCAACCCTTTCAAGGGAGTATCAAGTATAATTTTTAAGAAGATATTAACATTAATGCCATCCATATTTTGTTTCTATGTCTTTATGTATCTAACACCTAAACAAAAATTTTGAACTAAAAATTCATATTATCATCGTATAATTGCTTGCGGTATCATCAAATTGTTATGAATTTAGCTAAAAAAGAGTTGATATTTTTTATGATGACATTCTTTTCGACCATTATAGTTTGACAACGGTCTTTCCGACCACTGTCACTCGACTATGATCCTTCAAAATACTATAACACGCTGACTACGGTCCCCCCGACCACCGTCATCCAACTACAATCCTTTCGACCACCATCCCCCATCGACTATGATCTATTCGATCATCGTCACCCAACTATGATCTTTCCGACCTTTGTCTCTTTCCTACTACAATCCTTCATACAATAATCACCCACTGGCTACAATCTTTCCGACCATCGTTGTCCAATCATAGTCATTTTGACCTCCTTCACTCTGAATATAGTCTTTCCGACCATCATTGCTTGTTGATTACGATCCCTCCGATCACCGTCTCTCAGCTACGATCTCTCCGACCAATGCACATCTCTTGTTGATTATGATCCCTCTGACCTCTGCAACACAAATAAATTTTTTTCTCAAAATATAGCATTTCGACTTGACTCAAATTTGCTTCTGACTCAATATCAAAAATTTTGATTTTGAGTTCAACATGATTTGCTTGACCTTGACTCGATACGAACTCTAACAGATGCGTATAAAATGGATACAGCTTGAACTATATAAACGAGCAAGTCAAGGAAAACTCAAATCCGACTTCAAATTAAGTCAATATAATAGCACATTTCGATGGTTTTGAGTTTCAAGCTTAATTTTTAGCAACCCTATTAAGTATATTTTTTAAGAAGATTTTTACATTAATGCTATCCAGATTTTGTATCTATGATTTTATTTGTCTAACACCTAAACAAAAATATTGAACTGAAAAATTCATATAATTATCTGTGGTATCATCAAATTATTGAGAATTTAATCAAAAAAAGTATAAGGACATTAATTTTATAAATAGTTTCAGCATGTGTGAAGTGAATCTAAATAATTTTTTTTAATATTCATAAATAAAATTTGTCTAATTATAGTTTTCATGTGATATTTTATTTAGCAAAAAACAAAATCCTTCAATATTCTGCTCTACATATTCATTATATTTATTTTAAGACGAATATAATCCATAAAAAATAATAAAAGATTATATCATATTTATATTAAAATAAATCAAATAGTTTTAAAATATTCTCTAAGAGAAAATTTAAATAAAATATTGGGAGTTATACCTACTGGCTTATACCACGTACTTAATTAACGAAATAGAAAATTAGACACGAAATTCTATCTTATATGGTGCAAAAAGTTTGGCATGTGCGACAAAATGGTCTAAGTTATTTATGACAAATTATCATTTCTTTGCCGGCCAATTAATAAATGATAATTTATTATCTGAATTTCCGTCTAATTTTTTTCTTTTTTCTAGAGACTATTTAGTTGGATAAAAATGAAATACAGTGTAAAATAAATAAATTATAAAAAGAATTGGAAAAATATTTAAAATAAGTATCTTATTATTCTAATTTATGGAGTGAACCAACTGAATTTTTTTTTTTGAAATCGTCAAAGTCGCCCGTTTAACAAGCGGCTAACCCATGTCACTCTAACCACCCGACAAACCCTATTTTTCCATTTCGCCTCTATTATCGGTGACCATTGGCAACCCAGCTGCGAAATCCCAGCGAACAGAACATTGAGCTTAATTTTTTTAATTAATTAAAGTTAATGCGATTAATATTATTATATGTTGTGTTTATTTAAAATTTGGTGAAGTTGTTTCTAAGTTTACATGTCATTTTTAGGCATCACCTAGGTTTTTCCATTAGATTCAGTTTTCTGTAATTTTCTTGCCCAAAAATAGTTTATGTTACAGTATTTTAACATTGTGTTTCTTATTATTCAAAGTTTTTTGTTTTGTTTTGTTTTTTTTTGTGAAGTTTGATTGTAAATTATTTTGTGCATTTCATTCTGATGATTATGTATTATTTTGAAATATGTTAATATAAATTTATTTTGTAACATAAAAAAATAATTTTGTTAAATTTGTAAGAGTAATGTTAAGTGATGTTTGAGATTTTGTTGGTTTACCATAGGATTTGATCACGTAGCAGCACAATTATGTCTGAAAGAGGTGCATCGATTTTTCTTATGTATGACAGAATTGTCTATCGATGATAAGTATGCACTAACATATTTTGAGGGCAGTTATCGCCCATTGCAAGTGCCAGCTAGCACGAACTTGGAGCAGTTGAAGTTTAGGGTACTTAGAGCATTGAAGTATAATACATCGAAGTATGCAACGATGTTAGTTTATCGTTTCCCTTTACGAAATGAGTTTATAGCTTCACTTGTAGAGGATGATGAGGTATGTGAAATAGTTTTATCTCATGCTAGTGGACAAATATTTATATTATATGTGGAGGTTGAAAAGATAAATGAGCCCACTAATAATGCTGAGAATATCACATCTCCAAGAGCATGAATCATTCAGATTGGAGGAAAGAATCGAAGTTCCTTCAATGATTCCACCAGTCGAGCCACAATATATTAAGTAAGTGTTCTTCATGTTAATCTATATTGATTCAAATATAAATTTGTGGATGTGTGACTTCAATTTACATACCTTTTTTTATGGAGTGAATGGCAACACAATCATCCAAATGATGTACAGGGACATTCCGCGAGACCGTCACTCGTTGTTGATGATGATTATGAAACCATGAGTAGCTGATCCAAAGAACTGGTAGATGATGATGATACTAACGTATTATGTGGTGCAGACGAAGGAAATGTTGAGATGAACACTAAGATAAATAGCGTCATACAACGATATTGCTAAGTGAATGTTGGCACTGCAGAAGACGTAGCTACAAATAATGACTTTGTTAAGACATGCATGAGCTTTTGTTAATGGGATGAGGATGTAACAGATGCCATCGACAATAATGGGTACCAAGTCGAAGAAAAGTTCTTAATTTCAATAGATAGAGTTGATGGAGGGATTGTGTTTCATAAAGAAGGAAGGCCTACCATTTGTAGTACATGGATGGTTGATTCGAAGTAACGTTTAATATATTGTGGTTGCTTTGAATATATAGAAATAATATTAAATATGTTGTGGTTGATTCAAACATATAAAAAAATAAGTAGTAACTTCAATTGACATCAGCACATAAACAACATGTTAGTATTTTTAATTATCATGTGCATACGAGTTTGAAGATAATACCAACACATAAGCATAATGTTACATATTTCTAACTAGCATACGCAGACGAGCTTGCAGCTGTGTTTGAGTTCGATAATATTTGAAGTTGTACTCAAACTTTTGTTGAATATATTACCAATCTCCTCCATTCAAAAACTCCTTTCCTCGCACATTATCACCCATGAGCTTCTTTTAGGACTCTAAAAAGCCATTCATCGTGTACATGATGCAAGTTATGGTACATACAATGATTTATATCAATCATTGATCTTTTAATGACCACCTCAATTGAACCTTCTTTGTCATGCCCGATTTTACAAATTTGGGCCTTCATAAAGTCTAACGAAACCAAATGCCTATCATGTTCCCTAAATCTCTGTTGTAAATATCTCCACCCCACGCCTCGAAGTTCATCACCAACCCTATACAACTTTATTTTCATAACTTCATCATGTGTGTGTCACATTAAACAATCCTCATCTTCGCTCCAGCAATGCATAACAAACCTAAAAATTTTATTAGACCCTGCCTTCGCTTTAAGGCTCTTATCAGTAGGAAGGGCCAAACTTTCTTTCAAACAACTGCTTCACTCTTGAATCATATGCTTCGTGGAGACACTTTGAATTTTACCCAATATAAATGAATACATTGTTGAGTAATGTATAAGAGGTGGCATAACTCTTGCAAAAAAAACTTAAGGGTTCAGGGAACAGATCTTACTCATCCAAAATAGCTTTGCATCTACAACTTAAATAGCATGAGAAAAACAACTAAATGATGTGAATTGTAAAGCTAAAATCATTTATTGAGATTTATTGTTGCTGTCTACATGACATGACAATACACCCCTTCATACATTAATTGATAATGTATACTGATTTGATAAGACAACTTTATAGCTTATAGACTACGACTACTCCTTACAACTTTATACCTCATAGAGAATGACTACTCATTACAACTTCAAAGTTCAAGGCACATTAAATTCAGAATTCTTTATGGTATAACTATAAAACCATTCCTCATCAACAGCTGTATGAATTTAATTAATGTTGCTTTCATTTAAAAAAAACAATTAATATGTAAGTCGCTCGTTTGACGAGCAACTTACACAAGTCGCCAATCAAACTAGCTACTTGTAAGTCGCCCGTTTGATTTGATTGGCGACTTTGGCGAGTTTTAAATTTTTTTGTTGGTTTAGTTACTAATTAAATTATTAATAAGGTTTAGTTTAAAATTTTACCCAAAAGAATTCAATATAAAAGAAATATTTTAGAGTTGGCTTGGAAGAATGTAATGTAAATTTGGATGAATGACTTTTTTTATTTGATTGGAATTAAAATAAATGTAGTGTAAAATCTAAAGATGGTGGCGACCAGCAGGTAGCAATTGTGGTGGCCGGCAGTGAGCAACAACAATGCTCGATGGCAGATGGCGGCTTTTGTGGTGATCGATGGTGATGGTGGGCGGCAACAACGGAGGTGGTTGATGGTTGTGGTCGGTAATGGAGATGGTGGCCGATGATGGTGGTGGTGGCTAGAAACCGGTGGAGGCAACTAAGTGGTGGTCAGTGGAGGTTAAGCGAGCTTGTTTGCATTATAAGCCGTTCTCGCTCAAAATTGTACGGGTTTGGTTTACCTAAAAAATTAACTAAATTGATTTACACTACATTTACTTTACTTTACTTTGCATTCATTTTTCATCCAACCAAACACCAAAATTTTCAAAACCCTTACATTTAAAATACTTTACATCAGTTTGAAGTCCAACTAAACAACCTCTTAAACAAAGACAATTTTCTTTTAAATAGAAATTTATATCCATTTTGATTCAATATAAAGCTTTAATTAAAGATTAAGCTTCAAGTTTTATATTAAAATATAAAGCCATTTAGAAAACTATATATTCAATGTGAGATTAAATTCAAAGCTTCAAGTGCATTAGTATTCTTTTTTTTTTAATGTGAATGCTCATCATATTGATCATAACTTCCCTCAAATAAAAACTTTTTATCAAGTACCATGTACCAAAGCTCCCTTAACTCAGATGAAAGCGTTGCAAGAATCACTTTCTCAACTTGAATCTTGCTCAACTATAATAGATGTCAATAAAAAATTATAGGAGCCGGCGGTTAATAATAGATGTTAGAGCTTTGTTGTCTATTTTGTGCATGTTTACTCTTTAGGGTAAAATTCAGTAAATTAGAGGGGAGGTTGCCATTTTTTTTTTTCAGATGCTATAGGTTTCCACCGGCCAACAGGCGGTTCAGCAGCCGGAAAACTCGATACCATACGGCTTTCAAAAGCCGCCAGAATTTCAATAACGCCACCGGTAATTACCGGCGGTTTACCGACGCTTGGCGGCAGTTATCCGGCGAGACGCCGGCGGTTTAGCCACCGGTACTTCCTGTCGTTCTGACAGCCAAATAGCCTCCGGTGATCAATCGTTTCCTACGCCGTTTTTACCGGCAAAGTTTGTACCGTTGGAAAGCCATCGGTTTTTTTACAAAACCGTCGAAAACAACCGCCGGTAATGCCTGAATTTCCTGTTGTTGCTACAGATTGCAAGAAACACTTCATCTAACATCTCTTTTATGGTGCAGAGGCTATTTTTTTTTTATATCAATTTTGATTATGAAATAAAACCTATTATGTTTATTGCATATGTTAGAATATTTCTACTCTCAATAATATCATACAATTCCTTCTCGTAGCATTGTTTTTACAACATAGAGTTTATGTAGAATTGTTTACAACATTATCAAATTAAGTACAAAAATCTAGATATAGATATAGATAAAAGGATTTACTATATCAACAAGGAATAGAGGCTTCTTTTTGTTGCATTTGAAGGGAATTGGAATAGAATAAAGACTATTACCTAATGGAAAAGCAAAGGAAAAGGCAAGATACAAAAGAAGCTCCTCATGAATAGTCCAAAGCATATCTTGTTGGATATCCATATAAACATAATTATTTTTCACACTATAAATAGTCAAAAAAATGGAAGATGGAGATTGAAATTGAGCCATATAAGAAGATTTCGCTGTGAACTATGGTGGTATATTATTGCGGGGTTCAAGAATAACAGGTAATTCTCTTTTGACAGAGAAGATGAATAGAATGACTATTCACTGTCATGGCTCTCATAGCTAGTGATCAAAATTGCTTCTTTCTTCCCTGCCAAAGGAGAATTGCCCTGCTATCCAACTTCATATGTATATAATATCAGCGATGACAGATTTTTCAAGAGACTAAGAGGTATCACTAGACAAGTTAAATTGTTCCTCCTCAACTTTTATTTTGCTCAAGGACATATATACTCAATTAGTTCTTTCTCTTTTTGTCTTCCTTGTTATTTCTAGTAGAAAAACATTCAATAAGATTTAGAGAGGACAAGTGAAAGAGAGACTAATAGATATAATGAGATGTCTCATTCACTCTACTTTTTAATAAAAAAAGAAAATTTCAAATTCCCTATGTCTTACTCCCAATGATCATTGTAGCAATTTCCTCATTTTTTAAATTATATTTTAGTTTATCAAAATGTTTTACATGATAATCAACAAAAAAATACATTAGTAATTTGTAATATGTCTTATGTATTTTGGATTATTGATTATTTGATATTGTTTGGAAAGTATCACTTGAGAGAAAAAATAATTTATACTTATCAAATTCATTTGTCTTACACTCAAAAACACTTTCATATATATGAGACAAGCTATTTTTATTCTTATTATTATCTATCTAAGGCTTTGATAAGCTCAAAAAATTTATCTTAATATTCTCAGAATATTATTGGGACATTTAAGCTTCGTTTGGGACGACTTTTTTATTGCTTTCTAAAATGGAGTTTTAATAAAAAAATAAAAAATTTGTACTAAAACTCAATTTTAGAAAGCAGTAAAAAAGCCGTCCCAAACGAAGCCTTAGGCTTCGTTTAGAGTAGCTTTCTTGATGATTTCTAAAGCGGTTTTTTAATAAAAAAATTTCTTTAAAAATTTTTGTATTAAAAAACAGGTGTAGAAATTAGTAAAAAGGCTATCCCAAACAAAATCTTAGTGGGTACCAAAGGAAGGTTTAAAAATCATTGTTTTTTTCAATAGCAAAATAATATTAGAAATTAATCAAATTGAATGAAATATAAAATATAGTAATGATAAAATCTTTTTTTTAATAATCAAATGCTAATAGAAAATACTAAGGTTCAAGAAAAAAAAACAAAGAAAGAGAAAGAATAAATGATAGAACAAAAAATTATTTTCTTTTCTAAAAATGACTTATATATGTATATATATAAAATTTAAAATTTTGAGGTCTAAAAAAATTAAATTGATTGGCCTGTCAATTGAAAGAGATTTATTTTCCTTTTGGTCACCATCCTAAACTATTTGCTTGAAAGTGATCAACTCTTATAATTATGCTTCTCCTTAGCTTAATGATTGCCTAAATGTTTTAAATATTTCATAATGAAATTCTAATCTTCTCATAAACTGCATTAGTGGTGAAATTAACCAATTAATTGAAGCCTCACAAGCAACCAAATTAGTCAATATTTGTCGTACAACTAACAGTACTTTAATTAGAAGCATCTTAAATTGGAAAAAAAAAAAAATCAAAAAAATTGTTATCGGAGATTTCAAGAAATCACCAATAAAAATTTTCTAGCAGTTATTTATTTATTTATTACTTATGCAGTTATGCATTCTTGATGGTGATATATTGAAATTATAGATTTATTTAATTTTTATTATTTATTGTGTAATGGTTTCTTTATTTTAAATTTGTTGATAATTTTGATTAGGGTGTTAAATGATAACGAGTCGAGCCGAGCTCGGGCGGGGCTATCCCTACTTAACCGAGTTTGAATTGACACACAAACCGGTTTTTTTATTGTAAAAGAAAGAAAATAATTATGAATAATCACTAGATATATGCAATTAAGATATAATTTTTAAATATTTTTAACAATTTTATGCATAAACTCTTGAATCAAATATATTTTATGTATATTTTATATTAAAATGTTTTTGAGAGAGCCTGCTTGCAAACTAACTAGTTGAATGGAGCTAGTTGGCTCAAATTTGGTTCATGAGATCGAGCTTAGCTCGAGCCAACTCTCAAGTCAACTTGACTCACTTGCATCTTTAATCTTAATTAATTGACAATTCAAATTAGGATAAAGTTAATGATTAACAACTTCTTAAACCTTAACCCCAAAGTTTAAATCCACATCTAATATTGAGATTAATGATTTATTAAAATTTCAAAATTTACCTTAAGGCCAATTGTGCCCCAACATAATTAAACAAATTGTGTAGAGATATTATTGTTAGGAATCGATGAACCAAATACAAAGAGAATTCAAAAATACCTTACAACCAAAATTTGTTCAGGGGACGCTGCCCCATTGGACCCTCGACATATCTGCGAAGCGTACACCAACGAACAAATAGGGGTCGAGAGGCAGTGCCATTGGAATAAATTTTGGTTGTAAGAATATTTATGAAAAAAAAATCTCTACACTTTTAATTATAAGTTTGACCACCCTGAAAATTAAGGTTCACGCTGCAAATTAAGGTTGGATCTGCCCATAAGTTTTTTTTAATAAATAAGAATATTAATAAAATAATACAACAAAATTTTACGTCAGAATAGAAAAACAAATGCCAAGAACTAACATTAATGCTATATAATCTTTATGTTAAAAAAATCATTAAATGTCAAATAATAATAACCACATATAGGCTATAGCCGTAATAAATAATTATTATCACACAATGCGAGACGCATGTAATTAAAATATAACTTCATAATTATTACAATTATTTAAAAATCAAGAATATTCAATTAAAAAAATATTTATTATTTTAATGAAATAAAAAAATTATTTTACTAAAGGGATTCAAGCCTTTTTATTAATTTTGAATATTATTATTTAGTTTGTTAATATGTAAAGTATAATTTTCTTATTCATAATTATTTATTAATTTTTATAAATAAATACAAAATCATTATTGTTCAAAGAAAGGAATAATAATTAGATAGATGATTGTTGAATCTTTTGATTTGTGATTAGGAATAATGTATGGGATTAAGAAGCTGCTGCACTGTTTTAACTATTGATTAATGATTTGTTATTAGTCTAATTAATTATTTAGTTAATTATTATTATTATTTTTTAAAGGTTTAGATTTTTTGCCTTTTGATTTCCATCAATTTAATTATACAAATTTAACTTTTCTATCAAGGAATTATCGTTGAGAAGCAGATAGATCAGTGATAAAATAATAAATTAAAAATAAAACAAAATTGTTTTTTGGAAATTGAAACCGTCCACTAAAATTTTATTTATAAAATTTAAATTTTTTATTTAAAAAAAAGGAGAAATTAATGAGTCACAATGATGAAGATCTAATAAATTTTTACTAAATTTTAATAAAAGATTATTAGTAAAAAAATATAATATTCTTATTGAGAAGTAAATTAATTACTTTTAATAATCTTGAAATTAAATATCAAATATAAAATTATAAATCAAAATATATTTAGATTTCTTCCAAATATCTTTAAACCAAATAGAGCATTAAGTTATTTTTGCAAGAAATTATCATATAATCACTTTTCTAGTTTTGTAATTATCTACTAAGCCATAAATAACATTGAATAGTAGACTAAGGCTTCGTTTGGGACGGCTTTTTTATTGCTTTTTAAAACGGAGTTGTAGTACAAATTTTTTAATTTTTGTACTAAAACTCCGTTTTCAGAAGCAATAAAAAAGTCGTCCCAAACGAAGCCTAAGGCTTCGTTTGGGACGGCTTTCTTACTACTTCTTAAAGCAGCTTTTTAGTATAAAAATTAAAATTTTTTACTAAAAAACTGCTTTAAGAAGTAATAAAAAAGTCGTTCCAAACGAAGCCTAATCGACTACATATTTCGTAAAACTCAAATAAATATCTAGATGTTTGTGAGAGATACAAAATTATTTTCATAAAAAACTCAAAAAAAAAAAAAAAAACTTGAGGTTTAGCTAGTGGAATGAATCCATTAAATAATTAAAAATACAAGAAGCCTATTTTCCTCACAATTAAAGGATATAATATTATACACAATTAAGAATAATTGTTTCCGTTATAGTGTGCCCATAAATGGGCATTTAAAACCCAACAATTTGATTAGATGTTAGTAGCCAAGCAATAATAATCGGATGACAAAACTTGGTGATGATGACGGTGATTACTAATGGCGGTTGTTGGTATGATCATCTTAAAATGCAATAGAATGTTTTAGCTCTCTCAGATAAAATAAGTTCCATTTATGACTTTTTTAGAGAAATATTTGATAAATTTGACCAGAATTTAAAACATTCTATCGAATGATTCATATTGATCCTATAGATCATATCTTATTTATGTAGCATTTAAATGTCTTAATGATGTGAGAATTGGATGATCTTGGGCTCGTCGGATTTATTTATTGAATTGCTTAGCTTGACTACAATCACACAATGTTTGGATATCTTTTGGTCCTTTAATCAACGGTCAGATATTCCAAATATGCTTTAAGTAGTTGATTTGGGTTTATTTACAATCAAATCATATCATACGTGGTGTCGGTGAGTTCTTCTTATCATGACGGTTAATTCGAGTATAAATTTGTTGACATTAGACTTCAAATGATATTAAAATTAATTCTAAAATATTTTAAGTTAAATATTATCTTAAAATTTGTGCTGATTAATTGGATTATATAGAGGCTTATAAAAAAATATTTTATATAAAAACGTACCCAAAATTCAAGTGTTCTTACTCACTTATTCTAATGTAATTTTAATTAAAAATTAACTAACCCATAGAATGAAGAAGAGATAAATATAAATGTTTATAATGATAAAACTATAGATTAAAAAAAAGACTTTAAAAAGGACCCATTTATTTGGGCTTTGTTGGAATATGGGCTTGAATATTTTTTTTTATTTTAAAAATTATTAATTACTAATAGTTATGGATTCAGGAACTCCATTAGTGAAGAATGAGTTACCAGTTACCACTAATCAAATTCATTGAATTTAAATTTTCTAAACAGGTATTAGCATTTTAAATTTTAAAGCTTAATTACTTATTAAGATTCAATCAAGTAGATTAATATTAGAGTTTAGTTGATTAATTAATCCATGGAGTATTACTTTTTTAAAATATATTAGAGAGAAAAGTGAAAATTTTCGAGGTAATATTTAAAATAAGAGAACTAATAACCTAAATATTAAAAATAAAACTATAGACTAGGGGTGTCAATATTTGACACGACACGAAAATCCGACCCGGAAAATCCGGGTTGAACCCGACCCGATTTCAAAACGGGTCGGGTTCGGGTTCCAGAAATCGACCCGTTTAAAAAACGGGTCGGGTTCAGGTTGACCCGGCGGGTTGCCGGGTCAACCCGCCAACCCGTTTAACTTAAAAAAAATTTCAAATTTCCCGCCTCTGCCCGCTGCCCGCTCGCGTGCCCGCCGCGCTGCCAGCCCGCGTGCCCAGCGCGCCCGACCGCGCCTGAGTGCCCAGCGAGCTCGACCGCCCCCGCATGCCCCAGCCCGCCCGCCCGCGCCCGCATGCCTAGCGCGCCCGCCGTCTGCCTGCCGTCGTTCCGGCACCGGCAACCCCAAAACCGGGTCGGGTCGGGTCAACCCGGCAACCCGCCGGGTCGAGTCCGGGTTCGGATTTCCGACCCGTTTATCTACCCGGATCGGGTTAGGGTCAACCCATTTGAACCCGGGTCAGTTCCGGGTTCGACCCGAACCCGACCCGTGACCCGAAATTGACACCCCTACTATAGACTACTCAAATTGATACATAAGTAATCAGATCAATGAGGCACGTTGATCTTAAGTAGGGGTGTAAACAAGTTGAGTAATGACTTTATCGAGCTCGGCTTGTTAGTTAGAAAGCTGACTTGAACTCGAGCTTGAGTCAAGCTTAAACTCGAGCTCGTATAAATGTAAACGAGCGCGAGCCTCAGCAATCTAGGCCTCCTTATGCGTCGTCAGCCTTCCGCGACCAAGCGAGCCTCCACGTCGTCCATGGTGTTGTGGCAGACTGTTTGCATTCCGTGTCTCCGTGATTGAGTGAACTCCCACGCACGCGCCAGCCTAGTTCCGAGCTCAACATAAACAAGAGATAGATGAGTGTGCTATTAGTATTAAAGACAAAGTGAACGAGGGTGTCAAACATAGGAACAATTATTAGGTATGGACACCGGACGTAGCTCGACATCTGGAGGCCAATAACATGTCGCCACGTGCTCTTACTCTTTACCGCGCGGCCCGACGACCAGAACCCGGTATTGCTATGTTCGGGTATTGCTAGGTATTGCTTGGTATTACTAGGTATTGCTAGGTATTGCTCGGTATTACTAAGTATTGCTTGACAAAAACGAGAAATACCGCTCTGTCAAGACCAATACCTAGCAATACCTAGTAAAACTGGGGTATTGCTAGGTATTGATCTTGACATAATGATATTTATAGTTATTGCCAAGCAATATCGAGCAATACCCCAGTCTGCACAAATAAATCAATACATAGCAATCTCGGGTCCGGTCCGAGTCGGGTTGTCGGACCGCACGCTAAAGAGTAAGAGCACATTGCACCATTTTACTGACGTCCTAACGTAGAACTACGTCAGGACACCGGACCTAATAAAAATTCCAAACATAGGGTGCTTGCTTGGAGAGATTATTACGTATAGAGTTCAGACATAGAGAACAGTTCAGTTTTTGTGTCTGTGAACAGTAAAAATGCGTGAGTGAATAGTAAAGGTGCAGAGGTGAACAATAACAGTGCTTTTACTGTTCACAATCACAAAACCGAACAGTTCTATGTGTCCAGACTCTGCATGTAATAATCTCTAGCTTGCTTGAGGCCATAGATAATTTTGTGAAATTGTACATGCATGTATATAGGATGATCCATATCGATGAAAATTAAGGGTTGAGCGATAAGGCAACCTCAAAGAGAGCTCAACCAATTTCGGTAATATATGAAAAGTTCTCTTAGAGTATATACGCATTAGGTTCAAGTGTGTGTGGTGAGATGGGATAGATGGAGAGAAATTTATGAAGTGCTTGATATTTACCACCAATATTTGGCCATTTGGTAATGATTTTTTTTATCTTTTATTTTTTGCTAAAGCAGCTCTAAAGAAAATGAAAACATCACAAGTGTAACATCTGCTCTATGGGAATTGGGACCCAGTTAATCGAATTAATCTGTACGACACATATTATGATTTTATCATTAATTTTATGTTACATAATGTCTAATTAACCTTAAATAAGTTTGGAATTGAAATTGGGGAAAGGACACATAAAGGCCAAAAATGTTCTCTTTGGAGCACAACGGCGTTAGGGGTGCTTTGGGAAGAGATTTGGAGCGTTGCAACACTAGGTGGTGGCGCCAGGCTCTCAGGTTAGAGGAATATGTGATCATATAGAATATTCAGTGTAGCGTTATGGAAGTGAGCATTGTGTTGTCGAACTGAGTGATCAAAAAATGATATTTTTATATAGAAATGTATAAATTTGTTCTCTAAAATATCCAAACCCCTCCTTAGAGACAGAGGGGAAGGAGAGCGGAAATGAAGAGAGTATTTCGAGGGTTGTGGAGTTGAATTCTTCCACCGATGATCGAGCCAATTTAAGGTTTTGCCAAGCACGAGGCTGACCTCTATATTCCTATGTGTGATTCAAATCAAGTAAGTTATAACGAGATTAAAAAATGTATTTTTTTTTAGAATTTTATAATGTTTTTACTAGCAACTTTTTATATATTATAGTATGTTTTATTCTCGATATTTTGACTATTAAGAAGTTGAGATCTTACTGGTTGGTTTTCTTTGTATGTTTTGACTAAACAGACAATTTCTAACATTTATAACAGGTCTCTACCAGTCATAAAATTATAAGTTATAGGTTTAGGAATTTAATCATTCTATTAGATCCCGAGGCATCAAAACAAGCTTTGATATTTTTGTTTAAAATTATATTACCTTATATGTTTGGTATAACAATTGACAAAAATGATATAGCATTTAAAACAAACATAGTGTAGAATTAGTGAGGCCCAACATTAGAGAATAATACTTTAATATACTAAGAAGATGACATAATGGAGGGAGAGAATGAGAGTTTATGAATTTTATTACAATGAAACACATTATAATGGAGACTTGATGATATATAGTGGGAGAATCTAAGACTTTGTTTGAGAATGCTTTCTCGCATTAAATTTTTTGTACTAAAAAATTACTTTAAAACGTAATAAGAAAGTTGTCTCAAATGAAATATAAATTGAATTGTCAAATAATATGTTTGACAATTGAAATTAATGAATGGCCTAATTTATATGAGATGGTTTTGGCACTACGAAAAACAACATAAGTTTTTTTTTGAATTAAATATTTTTATAATAAAAAATCTTGAACAAAACCTTAATGTGCATCAACTCTACACTTTTTTTTCATGTTAGGCAAAAAAGATATTATTTTATGGAAAAATTATGAGAGAGATGATAAATAGGATGAATTAGTGTGGTCTATGTGTAAATCTACATCATCTCCAATCATAATGACATCAAGGACACTACATAGAGTGTGAGGGTGAGAGATTGCTGAACATGACAATGATGTGTTGAGAAACAGTGAAGCACTATTATCACCCCACTAACTGAAAGTGATCAAAGTGTTATTGGTAGTGTAATGGGCTCATAGTCCCGCATGGATGAGGAAAAATTATTACATCCGGTGAAAAAATTGGAAATCCGGATGTACACCGAGCAGTACTGAGTACTTGGTATCGAGTTTCAAGTGACGTGGCGCGTGGATATTGGTCTCTGGATGCGTTCGGTGTCCGGACGTAATAATTACTCATGGATGAGACTCCTTAGATGGAGTTAAAAGAGTAAAAATCTGAGGAAAATTGGGACGCAACTAGTCAAAAAAATTGGATTTATAATTCTGTGCGGATGCTGAACGTCGTCCGGAGATTAATTAGAATGTGTCACGTCATCTCTTGCTCGATACCGCATCTCGGTACTGCTGAAGTGGCGCATTCTATTTTTTCTCCGGACGGTGTTCTGCATCCAATCTCCGCACAGAATAATTTCTTGGAAAAATGGGGCATCACGTGCTTGTCTAACCTTGAAAGTTGCATGCTTAATTCTAAGGCTTTGTTTTGGATGGCTTTCTTACTGCTTAATAAAATTACTTTTTTTTTGTACAAAGTTTTTTTAAAAGTAGGAAAAAAATAATGATTTAAAGTTGTCACAAAACCAAGTTAGACATGGATGCATAAATCTCTCGTCATTATACTGACTTTGGCTTAATTCGTTTGGGGTGGCTTTCTCATTGCTTCTTAAAGCGTATTTATATTAGAAAACTTTTTTAAGAAACAATAAGAAAGCCATCTCAAATGAAGTTATTATCATGTTAGTTCTTACCTTACAAGATAATAAGTAAAGGCTCACATTCTTCTTAGGGCATCTCCAACCGAACGGCAAACACTTGTTTGCCGTTCTTGCTTTGCTCCAACCGATCGTCATTTTTGACGCCATTTGATCGTGGATGAACAGTGCGACGCCAATATTGGCATTGCACTGTTCATCTGCGCCATTTTTTTTTCTCTCTACCGAACAGGTTGGGAAGTAAGGTGCGAAAGAAAACGAACGGTTTTAGCGGCAAAATGGCGTTGGATTGGAGATGAAACACGGCATTTTTTTATTTCCCTGCATTTTGGAGTGAAAAATGAGATTTTTGATTGGAGATGCCCTTATTAATTCAACATAATACATAACAAGATGCATGATTCAAAATTAGTTACGTTATGATCATAAATTCATAATCATATCATAAATTGGACTAAGCCAACGGTGGATCTATTTGAGATGCCTTCAATTTATTGTAAAGATAATTGTAAAGCTATTATGAAGAAAGTAAATAGAAAACAACTTACTAGCACAATTTTTTTTGAAAATAGCAAAGAAGTGGTTAAAAAATATAAATTGTGGTTGTGATCTAAAAAGCAAAGAGTGAGAAAGCCGTCTCAAATGAAGTCTGGGACGACTTTGTTACTACTTCTTAAAAAACTTTCTAGCGCAAAAATTTTAATTTTTATATTAGAAAGTTATTTTAAGAAGTAGTAAGAAAGCTGTCTCAATCGAAGCCTAAGCCTAAATGTATATCAAATAATTATAAAATTATATATGAATAAAAGATTTAGGTTTTATTTGGGGTGACTTTCTTACAGCTTCTTAAAGCAGCTCTCTAGTATAAAAAAAAAATTATACTAGAAAGCTACTTTAAAAAGCTGTAAGAAAGTCATCCCAAATAAGTCTTAGACTTTTTTGGGACAGCTTTTGGGAACTACTTTTTTTTATTTCTTTTAATAAATTTTTATATTTAAAAGTTACTTTAAAAAACAGCAATAAATTATTAGAAATAAAGCCTTAATTAAATATATTTATTCCCCTACAAATTAACATCTATAATTTAAATAAATGTAGAGAATACTCCAAATTAAAAAAAAAAAAAAGCCTATCACTTTAACTTTCATTTTTAAGAAAGTTTTTAAAATTTTTACAAAATTTAACATCCACGTCGAAGTTTAATTATATCCATTAATCAATATAACGAATCAATAAATTTCTTCAAAATTTTAAAATATGATTAATTAAGCCTAATAATTAATTAAATAAATTAATGACGATATGCGAATGGCCTGAAACAACACAGCCAATTATCTCTTCAAAGCAGTCTTTTCCAACGGCAGTTTCTCCTTCGCGTTCGCGCTACACTACCCGACTGGGCGGCAACCATTCAATAAAAAATTATCACAATTTTTTTTATCTATTTATAAATATGACGTAAGAAATTTTAAATTTTTTTTTTGTCAAAATATTAGTATTTTTATTTTTAACACTTAAATTTAACTATTTTCGCTATACCTCACATCATACCTGCCGGTATCATTACCTTCGCCGATAACAATCATGTTGGCATTCACACCCTCACACTCCATCTTTCATCTTATCTTCCTCTTTTTTTCCTAAAACCCTTAACACTAAAGAGTGAGGAAGTTGCACGTGAGATCCTAGATAAGGGCATCAACACGTCCTGCGGGGCTAACAACGATGAGATTCGGCGGCGCGAATGCATCGAAGGATTAAACAATGATGACTTCTAGCGAAGTCGTAGAGGCGAGGGCATAGCTAGGCAGGTCCAAGTGGTGTGTGTGGAAGAAGAAGTTGCATCAGTACTCAGCAGTGCATACAGTAGCCCAAAGTCGTGACTTATCTCGTTGGAAGAAGGCATTGTCAAGTTCAAAATTGATGTTCACTATCAAAAAATTAATGCTTTTGCAGCAATTTATAGCAACATTTTAAAATCACCGTTGTAGATAGATATATACAACGTTTTAACAGCCGATAAATTCACCGTAAAAAAAAAAAAGTTAAGTTTTGATAGTATTTTGTAGCAGCTGACCTCCAACTCTTCGATTCTACCCCTTTCCTCTGCTCTTTGGCATTCAACTTCGCTAAATTGTATAAATAATAAAATTTAGATGTTAAATATAGAAATATTAATATTATAAATATTATGCATGTAAACCCATTATATAACAGCATAACACTAAAGTGTTACTGATATTTTTAAAGTGGTTTAATAAAATTAAATGTTATAAAAATAAATATAAATATTTAGAGCTGCAAACGAACCGAGCCGAGCCGAGTATGTGAGTGTTCATGTTTGTGTTTGTTTAACATTAGCTTGTTCATGTTTGGTTCGTGTTTGATTCGAGCTTTATTATTTGTGTTCATGTTTGGTTCGTTTAATTTAAGGGTGTTCATGTTTGGTTCATGTTCGTTTGTTTAGTGCTTATCGAGCTTTAAACAAGCTATGTTCGTGAACATATTTCGCAAACAATCTATTGAACAAGTAAACCTTAAATTTGTTCATGAACATCCTAAACAAACAATCTAACAAACATGGACAAATATGAAATGTTTCTTGTTAATAATAATAAATAATTATATTATTATGTTATAATTAAAGTTTTTATATTATTTATATTTATCAATTTTATAATAACATATTATTTAAGTTTTTATCGAGCGGTTTTAATCGAACCCGAATCGAGCTTTTTATCGAGCTTGTTCATGAACAATAACTGATGTTGTTCGCGAACATATACGAGCTGAACGCATTAGTGTTCAAGCTTGTTTATCTAAGAATCGAGTATTTAAAATATTGTTCAAGTTTGTTTGTTAGTTAATTAAACGATCACGAACGAGCTTTAATCGAACCGAACAACGAGTAGTTCTTCGAACGTTTGGTTCGCTTGCAGCCCTATAAATATTCAACTCTTAGGCATATAAATATATAATTATTATGTGGCAGATATGTAAATTCCAAAAAAAAAAAAAATCATCGTGATCTAATTTATATTAGAAAAATATTAAACACTTAAAGTTAGAAGATATTTAAAAATTAATTAATTATCACTTATTTTGAGGTATTTACTATTTTAATGCAAATTAATTACGTCAGTTGCAATTTTTTTCCGCTACAATTGAAAACAATTCGAGGTGTGGAGAAGCATTAATCATATCGTCAGATGTAGACGTACGAACTGGACAACTTGCCGATACACAAACGGCCACACGGAACCGATCTCGTCCTTTGATAATGACGTGCTTAATTTAGTATTAGCAATTAAAAAGTAATTAATATTAATTAAACACGCCGGCCAATCCGCCTAACATCAACGGCCCTGATTTTTTATAGCAAACAATTACGATTTCATACTTCATCATCATGCACCGGATCTCGCCTTGTTTTATCAATAATTAGGCTCATGCTGATTAATTAATCATATAAGATAAGACAATGAACAAGTCTAGGCGTCACAATCCTTTTTTTATTTAATTTAATTTTGGGTTTTTTTAATAGTATTCATAGCTATGTACGCGTCGAGCGTAGTTGGGATAGTACAATCATGATGATTTTTCGTATGTTTATTTTGTAATAAAATTTGAATAGAGCTTCGTCAAAACCCTAATTTTTAAGAATTTGATATTTTTGTAAGAGTCATAGTCAAGCATTGCTGAAGTTACATAATCAATGCTGATTAGTTCTATATTTGGAACTCTCATGGAGCGAAATTATTACGTTCGATCATCGGATGATATCCGTATGTTAATTAGGACACGTTACGTCAGCAATACGCTGTGTACCGTTATCGTGTAACATTGTATATTGAGTGATGTGGCACATCCTAATTGACATTCGAACGGTCCGATGACCACATGTAATAATCTATTTCTAAAGGAACATAAGTTTATTTATAGTTTATGGATATTTTTATGAGGTTTTATTAGGGGTGTCAATATTTGACACGACACAAAAATCCGACAAGAAATTTTCGGGTTAGACCCGACCTGTTTCCAAAACGGGTTGGGTTCGGGTTCCAGAATTCAACCCGTTTGAAAAATGGGTCGGGTTCGGGTTGACCCGACGGGTTGCCGGGTCAACCCGGAAACCTATTTGAGATGACTGCTCGCCTGGCCTGCCCGAGGACCTTCCCGCCCCCTGCCTGCCTGCCATCGTGCTGTCCGTTTGCCCGCGCGGCTACCTGCATGCCCGCGCAGCTGCCTACAAACCTTGCCCCGCGCACCTGACCCGTGCACCTGCCACGCGCGGCCGCGCCTACCGCTTGCGTCCGCTTTGCCTGTCTCAGCTCACTCGTCCGCGTGTTCCCGTGTCGGCTTGGGTCAACCCGGTAACCTGTTGGGTGGGGTCCGGGTTCAAATTTTCGACCCGTTTACCTATCAGGGTCGGGTTAGGGTCGACCCGTTTGAACCCAGGTCAGTTCCGAATTCGACCCGAACCCGACCTGTGAGCCGAAATTGACACCCCTAGGTTTTATATATGTAAATTAGAAGACTTGCAGAATTTTTGTTTTAAGGGCATTTCATATGAAGCAGAACTTGATGTATTGAGAATATTTTAAAGCTTGTGTTTTTATATGCTTGAAGAAGTCAGTTAAGATACCTATTTTCCCACATTACATCATGCAAATATTTTTGAATAAACAACTTGCACTGGCGAAAACAACATTAGTTTGAACACATAACATGTTATTTTTTTCCATTTGACGCGAGCTTTTCAATAGTTGATATTAGTTGCCTTTGTGAAGGCCCTCTCTATCCTCCTTTAACCCAATTATTTCTCTTTTCGAACCTATATGTTGATCATGTCCATAGAACCCTAGTTTTAAATCTCATTCTTAATACCTTCAATGTTGCATCTTTCTTTTATGTGTATCACTCACCTTACATCTGAAGTCGCTGATGACGATCACAGATCTGACAGTGGCTTCCTCGTTGTGCCATCATCATCATGACATTTGCCGTCTGGAGAAAGACCAGTAACTTCTCCTTTCTGCACCCTTGATAAGATGAATTCAATAAAATCAACTGAATTCTTTTCAATCATTTAAACAGAGAAAATAGTTCACATGTATTTACTTCTCGAGCAATCAAGCAACTTAATTAATTAGAGTTGTGTATTTATTTCATTCAAGATTCTTAAAATACAAGAGTGACCCAAATATGCACAATAGAATACTAAATCCTATGTGGGTGAACTCTTTGAAAATTATTTGGTATGAAAGGTGTAAAATTGTTTTAGGAAATAAGAATTTATATAATAATTTCATTTTGTTTATATCAACTTTAATTAAGCTAATTAAATAATATTTGTTCTAATTAAACATCTCAAATATTAATTAATCAGTGATTTATCAAATTATTTAAATAATAAATTATATTTAGACAAATTAAATAAAAACAAAAAATTTAATTAAGATAATTAATAAATTGTTAATGAATTAATATTAATTATTTAAGATTAAATTAATTGCTTGATTAACAAGTTAACACATACACATATTAGTTCATATATGAAACTAAATAAAATTATTGGATGAAACTTTTAATTAATAAAGATCTTATCAAATATACTTTAGTTAATTAATTTTAGTCAGTTGAAGTTAATATTCAAATTACTTATTAATTTATAGTTTATCAAATTAATTACATATAATAAATTTTATTTGATTAAATTAAATCATAAATAATATTAATTTATTTTAATTATATAATAAATTGAGTTAAATATGTGAAGGAGTGTGAAAAAGAAGAGGAATTTGTATGAGAATAGCGACGAATGCTAGGGATTTATTAAATATAGAATTTAAAGTAGACATTGAAATAAAAAAAAAAAAAGAGATATTCAAAGTTCAAATGTTCAACTATTATTGAACTGAATGATATAATAAATATTAAAAATATTTAATATGATTTAAATTACATAACAATAATATCATAATGATATTTTTTGCTAATCGAACATTTAACATTCTAAATTGGGATACTTCATCACCATTAAATATTTTGAATATGATATTTTAATTATTTGTAAAATATTTAACTTCAAATAGCAACAAATTTCAATTTAAAAGTTCAGAAAACATAAACCAGAGATTGGTTGAACTTGTTAGAATATCTAAACCTTTTATTTGAGCCATTTCATCAAAATCAAAAGGCAAGAAGTTGATATATATTCAAACTTATCGGTTTATCAAAAATAAAACTAGCTCACTAGTTTAATAAGTTCAAATTTATCCACAAATTTGAGCTTGAAGCTACATAGATTAGATCTTCTACATAATTAAAGAAAGGTGGAAGAACAATGTAAAAATTCAAACTAGGTGATATGTGAAATACAGTGGATATGCCACTTTGATAAAATGTTAAGGATAATTTGGTAATTAATTATTTACTATTAAATTATATTATTAGCCCTTCATGTATTAAATTCTAAGAAAAAAATTACAAATCACTAAAATCATTTCCATTTTGAACATTATGCATTTCTTTCATATATAATAGTAAATGTATTTTAAGCCATTTTTTCTCAAAAGCCTAACATATCCTTAATTCTTATAAAAGTAAGGTTACAAATGTAATTTCATAAAAGATAATTTCACCAAAAATGGATTCCATGCATGCCTTCACATCATTATATGGAGATTGAAGGGGTATTAATTAACTTAAGAAGTTATATGATATTGATGGAATGGTTAAGGATAAATATTTAATTCATAAAAATTATTTTTAAATTAATTTCAAAATGGTTCTTAAATAATATAAATAATTCTTATTTTATATATCACAAAATGAACACATTTTGCATTATAAAACATAATATAATCAATAAAATACATTTGCTACTACATCCATTAAGTGCTTTGGACCTACAAATTGGTCTCTTTCAAGCTATCTTGAGTGGTTAGAAAATTAAAATTCCAATTTTTTTAAGAAGTGGACCCTTATGATCTCCATTTTCATTGCAACCATTCTCTCCCCGATTAGAGAAGACTAGCTTTCTAACTTCTTTAGAGGGCTCCATTTCTCTCACTCTAAATGCTTCTTCTCTGATTGATTTTATATAGATCATCTTGACAGACCTATAAAGTTATCAAGACTCTAACAAGTTTACAACTAATAATAAAAAATATTTAATATTTCAATTTATTAATTTTTCTTTTCAAAATGAAACAAATACAATTTAATTTATTCAATCATTTAAATAAATATATAAATAAAATTTAAATAAAAAAAAATGAACTCATTGATCCCTTCCTCTCACCACCATCACAAAAAAGTCATAGTTGCAAAAGAAAACTTTTTAAATCTACATTAAAAAAGAAGAAACAAAAATCAAATCATGAGATAATACCAATAATGTATATACATATTCCTACTTCTCTTCATGGAATAAATATGCACAGATGAGAACAAAGACCACGGAACTGCCCTCCCATCCCTTCTTCTTAAAAGCACCAAAGCCCACCCATCCCTCTCCTGCATTTCCTACCAAATATTAATTCCTACTCTCATCGGCCTTCCATCTTATTCATTCATGTACGCCAAAGAAGAACCCGGTACCTCGCCGGAGCTCAGCCCGTATCTTGATCCCGAGCCTTCTCCCAAGAAAAGGTCAGTTCGATTGATCTCCGGTGATCCCTTTGCTCTTCTTTACAATTTTTGAACTTTTTTCATTGGGGAAAACGACAGCCGCCGGTCGGTGCAGAAGAGGGTGGTGTCGTTGCCGGTGCCGGAAGCGGAGGGGCCGCGGCTGAAGTCAGGCGGGGAGGCCGCGCCTCCCCCGGATTCGTGGGCCTGGCGAAAGTATGGGCAGAAGCCGATAAAGGGATCTCCTTATCCCAGGTGGTTATCTATCACTTGCCACTTAATATTTATCAAAAGAGCTATTTTTTGTTGATCAAAATTAGATTTTGGGATGTTTTTCCTTTGAAAAATTAGATTTTGAGATGTTTTTCTTTCTCGATTCATATATAAGCGCTGTGATGGGGAGCTTAAAGAATGAAAAGAGTATAAAATATTTGTTATCAGTGTTATCAGAGATCAAAAGGGATGATTTATTGTTCATACTTTTCATTTCATAAAAGTCTTAACTTTTTATTCACCATGGTTTGATTTCAAATATATCATAACGTGGAATTATAGTGATCCAAATTGCTCATTCAAACTGAAATCAAACAATTAGTTTTCATTTACAATTTTAATGAACAAACATTTAGATTCATTCGACTGTATAAATACTAGTGTTTTGATCCCATTTGATTCAATATAAATGCATAGAATATGCTCATCATAGTTCTAACAAAATGTCTCTGATCAAATTCAATCCTGAAATTTTTTTTTTATTTCAACTATATGATCAAGCAGCAAATTTTCAGTTAAATTTTTGAAGAGCACAGATTTAAGGGGATATTTTATATATATAATGGAACAACTGATTTCTTAAATTATTAAAATTATTATATATTAATAATTTTGATTGTAAAAATTAGCGTTTCATCACATAAATTTATGAAAATAAGCTAAAAATTTGAAAATTATCTCAAATAGGCTCTTAATTCATTGCTAAAATTATTAAATTTATTTTTAGACGAGAATGATATATAGATAATTAAATAAATTTATTATATATTTTTCAAAATAAATTCACGAGTTTTAGAAATTAATAATTTATATTTTTTAATTTTTTAATTTTTATTTAATTAATAAAATTTTGTGTTTGGATAACGCAGGGGTTATTACAGATGTAGCAGTTCGAAGGGCTGCCCGGCAAGAAAACAAGTGGAGAGAAGCCGTGCGGACCCCACCATGTTCATTGTCACCTACTCCTCCGAACACAACCATCCATGGCCGCCGGTCCACAAGAAAACCAAGCCGGCCGAAGAGCCGAAACCGGTTGAACCAAGCGTTGCCGAGCCGGCCTCGGATCCCGAAGAGAAATTCTCCGATCTTATCGGAGAGGAACCGTCGCTATTGATTCACGACGATTTTCGCTGGCCGTCGAATTCCTCCGCTCCTGCCGACGAAGACGACGGCCTCCTCTATGGCCCGCTGTTCGTAGGAGCTCCTTTAAGTGATGATTGCGATAAGTTTAGTGGAAGAGGAAGTGGCACGGCGGTGGACGAGGAGGAGGACGCGCTCTTCGCCGGACTCGGCGAGCTGCCAGAATATTCTGTTATTTCCCGGCGAGGATTTCTGGACCGTCAGATACGTGGCGGGGAGGACGGGAAACTGTGTGGATTGGAGGCTGCGGCTGCGGCGGCGGCGTGCGGAAGCAATGGATGAGTGGCGGTGGCGGCGGCCATACGATCGTTCCAGATTTTTGTTTTTTATGCTTTAATCATTGCCATTAAAAAGACTTTTTTTTTTCTATACTGAATTACCTAATTTTGAAACAAATAAAAAATTAGGAGATTTACGTGCATTTCACTGAATATATTATGTATTTACCTATTTAAATTTAAAACAATTATATTTTTCAAAAAATGTCAAAAATAATTTTATCACACACAAGCCTATTTTAATTTAAAATAAATAATAATAATAATATATTTGTCGCATCCTATAATATTCATGGTGGTAGCAAATGTACATCATATTACATGGTGGGAATTAGGAGTGAGTATTGAAATGTTCGTTTAGTTGGCATAACTATAGTCGACGGGCGGAGGAGGTCAGAAAGACAGCAGTCTGGTGACGGTGGTTGAAAGGACCGTTGTCTAGCATGGGAGGTCGGAAGAATCGTAGTCGGCAGGAGACGGGGGTCAAAAAGATCGTTGTCTGGCGAGGGAGGTCAAAAGGGTCGTAGAGGCGGCGAAGGGCGGAAGGACCGTAGTCGGCAGGAGACAGGGGTCAGAAAGACTGTTGTCAAGCGATGGAGGTCGGAAAAATCATAGTAGGCGACAAGAGTCAGAAAGACCATAGTCGTAAGGCCACTGACAAAAGTCTGGGTGTTATTCAATGGTTTGACAAAACTCTGACTTATGTCAGTGGTCCGACGAAAGTTTGGGCCTTAGTCAGTGGTACGACAAAGGCCCAGCGAAACTCCAGCATCTTACAGTGGTTCAGTGGAACTCTTGTGCTAGGTGATGGTTTAGCAGAACTCCGGCGTCGGGCAGTGGTCCGGTGGAAGCTCGCTTCGGGTGGTGGTTCGGCATAATTCCGGCGTCAAATGGTGGTATAGCAAAACTTCGGCGTCGGGCGGTGGTCTGATGGAGCTACAACATCAGGTGGTGGTCCAGCAAAAGTCCGAGTCTCAGGTGGTGTTCCAGCGAAAGTCCGGGCCTTAGGTGGTCGAGGAGGAGCAAGGAGGCATGAGTGATCTCCGATCTCTCTCTTGTTTCCTTTGGCTTGGGGTCCCTTTTCAAAAGAAATGAGGTGTCTATTTATATATTTTTTAGAGTGGCATGGCCCGTAAATAGGAGGAAGATTAAGGGTAAATGGGGAGTAGTTTGGATGAATGACCAATATTGAATCTCTTGGTCATGGACCATTCGCTGGACATTTGAAGGCCTTAAAGATGTCGGAATTTGGTGATCTTGGGATTGTTGGATTTGTCTCGTCGAGCCGCTCGATTCGACTATAAGCATGTCACGTTTGGAAATCATTTGGTAATCCAAATTGTGGTTTGAACCTTCCAATAGTGTTTTAGACCTTTATTTGGACCCATTTGGGGTTGGATTGAGTCGAATTTGGTGTCGTTGGGTTCGTATTTTCGAGACATTCAGTTTGACTATAAGTTTGCTGAAATCAGAGTTCGGATAGTCCCAACTTTAATTTCGGAAATGTCCAACTTGAATTTGCCTCAAGATTCGCGCCCGGTCAAGATAAATTTTCCCCCAGAGGGCCCCCCTAACTCCACTATCCGACAACCCAAAAAGGTCGTGATGAGTTGGTTGTTGAAGTTACAGCGAGATCTTACGATATATTTGAAAGGAGCCTAAGAAGGTTTGAGAGAAAAAAAAGGGAGCCGTGGATGAGTGATTTTGTTCACGTGAGAATTTATAGAAGACTTTGTTTTGTTGAGAGAAAGGGTGAGTCAAATGTGAGATTGTATGGATTCCGAAAGAGGAGTTCAATGATAGAAAATTGGCCAAAAAAATATAAAGTCAAAGCCAAAGAAGTTCTAATAAGAAACTTGAGTGAGTTTTAGTGAGAACCTAAAAATGATAGGCGAGTACTATCGACAAGCAATCGTGATATTCAAGAAGAGAGTTTTTGTCAAATGAGTGATTTCATGAGTCTTTGTGAAAAGCTCGATGTTTTAGTAGAACTTGTCAATCTATGTGACTTGAAAATTTTTCTAATCAAATATAAATTTTAATGAAAGTTTTATATCTAGAAGAACCTAAAAAATTGAGTTAAAATTTCATGAATTAATTATGAGATCGTATAGTAAAATTCTATTTTAGCTAATTTATAGGCAAAACAAAAAAATTGGATGAGACAAACCCAATCATACTTAGGCTTCGTTTGGGACGGCTTTTTTACTGCTTTCTAAAACGGAGTTTTAGTACAAATTTTTTTAATTTTGTACTAAAACTCCGTTTTAGAAAGCAGTAAAAAAGTCGTCCCAAACGAAGCCTTAGAATGCATGGATATGAGTGACTGAGTCTAAGGCTTCGTTTGGAACAACTTTCTAACTTTTTTATGAAGCAGTATTTTAATACAAAAATTTTTAATTTAAAAAATTTTTGTACTAAAAAATTGTTTCATAAAACAATAAAAAAGCTGTCACAAACGAAATCTAAATCTAGTACTCATAAACATAATTGAAAATTTTTTGAGGTCATTTAAGGCTAAATGCCATCCAATTTTTATTTATTTATATTTAATATAAGAATCTTGACATGTCAAATTTGAAGAGCCCAATATTGCATGATTTTGAGTTTATTAAAGCACTAAGTTATCCATATAAACTTCTCTATAATGTCAAATGGAGAGTATAAATTTTTATAGAAATTTATAAAGAATTAAA
The DNA here is from genome assembly GCA_022539455.1 of Dendrobium nobile. Lineage (NCBI taxonomy): Eukaryota > Viridiplantae > Streptophyta > Magnoliopsida > Asparagales > Orchidaceae > Dendrobium > Dendrobium nobile. The sequence continues at coordinate 70,306,505 of CM039733.1, forward strand.
GCTCTTACACATAAGAGGATTTTTTAGTGGAGAGAATTCGAAAGCCCTGCCACCTATTGTTTAATTTTTCATGTTTCACCCGATCTCCCCTCCTACAAAGGGAATGATCGAACTAACCGTCAGACCTAGACTAAATTCCAACATTCTCCATCAATCATAGCTCAACCTTATAATGGCCAATGTCAATCAACCAGTGAAGCCCAATGTTCATCTTGTCGATTATCAGACCTCTCTTACCTCTATCATCTCAATTCAATGACAATTCTAATACCTCAAGCCTCACTATACAACCATCACATAAGATATCATTAATCATCCATGATCATTGTATTGTATTAATGCATTTCTAGTTATGGAGAAGTACACCACTGTTTAATAGTTGACTCATATCAATGAAATTATTTCGACCATTAGCCAGATACCATGATTCCTCCCCCGTTACAACTATCTATTCATATGAATTTTTTTTTGTACTATAATAAGATAAATAAATGATCATTCTACTATGAAGAATATTCTAATCTACAACAAATATCCTAATATAGATTTATTTGATAACAAAAATTTTATTTACAATTGTATTACTCCTTTTAAATTAGGTCAATAGTTATATAAAATAAAATAAAATAAAAATATTTCCCTTAACTTTTATGTCATCTAAGAACATTTCAATATTTTTTTCTCTTAAAAAATTTTAAAAATGTTAAAAAAGTGCTTTCAAATTATGAGACTAATTTAAAAAAAAAAAAAAAAAAAGACAAAAGAGTGGTTAGAATCCCTCCTCCCATGAAGGATGATAAAAGCTTGGTTCAATGTACTTTGATTGAATTGCCGGCCTTCATTTTTATAATTTCTTTTATTTTCAATGATATTTCTGTGATATAATATTCATCATTAATGATGATGTGATCATAGGCTTCTCATGATATCTTCAAATCTTTATATTTGAAAGAAATTTGAAAATTAAAAATATATAAAAAGAGTTTTGTTTTTATTGATTTTAAATAAGAAAATAAAATATTTTTTTTAATTTGAAATTAATATTAATGATATGTCTAAATACATAATAAATTAAACAAATTTATCATCTTGCTATTACTAAATTCTCTATCATACAATTTTCAAAATTTGTACAATCACTATTTTATCACACCTTAAATTTAGTAATTTATTAAAAGAGATTTTTGTTATGCCTTAAAAAAAAAACTAATAGAAAGGGGTACTTTCGATATTTTATCAAAAAAAAAATTGCATAACAATCTAAACAACTATATGATATTCTTTATAATTTCTTGTTGCTCAAGCAATTTAATTATTTTTTATATAACTTTTTATATTACTTTATGTGAAAAAACACACTATACCCATTTTTATCATAATAGTAAAATGAAAATGATAAGACTCCTACACTATATTTTATCAAATTTCAATTAGTTATATAACTGTTATATATGCCAAATAAATAAATGAGGAATTTTTTTTTTTTGGAACGGAGTATTTACCCCGCTGCCATAGAGCTGCTTGGCGGCGCAACGGTTAGAGCCAGAGGGGTGTAAATAGTTCGAGCCAACCTTAATTTGAACTTGAGATATATTAACTGAGTGAGTTTAAGCTCGAGCATATAGCTCAACTTGGTCTGTTGTTTGAGAGCTTTGACTATCAACTAAGAAGTATTGGATTTGAGTCTTGTGTATGTGTTGCGTGTGTGATCAATTTGTCTTAATTGGTATAAATGTTCACAAAAAAAAAAGTTTAAGCTCAAGCTTGAGTTGAGCCTAATTCTATGAGCTCGAGCTAGCTCATTTATAACAAAAGAGCTAAAATCATTATAATTTAAGTATTATTGCAATAAATTTATAAAAAGAATGAGAGATTAAGCGATAAATAGTAAAAACCCACTTGATAAAAGATAATTAAATAAAATTTTTAAATATTTTTAATAACTTTATATTTAAACTACTGAATGCTAATATATTTTCAATATATTCTATATTAACAGTTTTTAAAATGAGCTAGTCTGCGAGATAATGACTCGAGTCGAGTCAAGGCAAGGCTAATTCAAATTTAACTCATTAGCTCATCGAGAAAAGCTCCCAAGCCAATTATTAAAGTGAACTCGAGCTAGCTCACAAGGCTGCTTGACTCACTTACAACCCTAATTGTCAACTTTAGCAATAATTATATTAATTTCTCAACTAAAATTAATGCTAATCACTTTAATAAACTCAAATATTGAGATGAATTAGTCTCCCCTGCAAATGTAAGAAGATAAGATAAATAAATATTCTGATCCTTACAGCTAATTATTGCACTGCTGATAATGAAATATACACGTATGAATATCATTAATTAGCCAAAGTATTAAAATAAAATAATTTTAAAAAAATAAGTAAAACAGGGCCCACCTGACCTCAGCTCAGACGTCACTGAAGGCTGGCCGCGGCCTGACGCCGGCCGGCCGGCCGGCCAGTGCTTATCTTTTTTTTTTTACATATATTAATATATTATTATATTATAAAATTATAGATATTTATTTATGTAATTATATGATTGGTCGTCATATTAAATAAAGTTAGTAGCTTGTTTGGTAAGATAAGGCGTATTTTAATTAGATGATATGGTATTTATGTATAATAATTAATAATTGAATTTCATTGGAGATGAGATATGAATGACACCCACCACGGGGTGGCCTGGTGGTGGAGACTTGGCTGGCCAAAGGCCAGGTACCAAGTTCGAATCCCCTTGGCGCTTCGTGACAGCCTTAAGTGTCGGCTCGTGTAAATTGGTGTGGGTTGCATGCTAGGTCGACCAGGAAGATTAGTGGCCGAAGGCTGATACTCCCTGTCCAAAAAAAAAAAAAAAAAGAAGAGATATGAATGACTAAGATTTATTGTTCTTAATAAGAAAAATAATTGAATTTTGATGAAGGAAAATGAAGATGATGTGTCATATTTAATAATAGGAAAAAAAATAGCACAATATATTCATAGTCAAATCTCAATGAGGATTGAGATATGATTCAATAAATTTTAAATTTTATGTTTTTATTTGAAAAATATTCTCTATTTATTATCATTATTATTATTTTAAATATGAAAAAAAATATTATTATTATTGGAGTTGAATATTTGATTAATCACATTGCATAGAGGAGGAAAAAAAAAATTTTAACCAAGGAAAAGCACAATGCGGTCAATCCATGATTAATAAAAATTTGAAGATTTCAATATAATTTAAGATAATGATCAGAATATTTATCATGAAATATATAAATGAACTATCGCTTATCCTCATTTAGGATATTATAAATATTTTAAATTTCTAAATAACATTAAAATTCTAGAGTTTTGACCATCACCTTCAATTCTAATTTGTCGTTATGAGATTTATGAATCCTATGATCATACAATCCTTCAACTATCGGGAAGAAAAAAATAATACATTGTTTTATACGTTGCTAATATCTCTAGATTGTATAATTCACTCTTTTCCTAGAAGAGTGACCAATGCTACCCTCTTTATGGGGGAGAATTATTATGTCCGGTCACCTGACGTCCGGTCACCTGACGTCCGGTCATCCAATTCAGATGCGCCACGTCACCCGGGCCCGGTGTATTTTGGTGACGTGGCATGTCTGGATTGGTGTCCGGACGAATCCAGACACCGGACGTGATAATTTGCCCTTTATGGGAGAGGGGCTTTTTGTACCTTCTCATAGGAGAGGTACTATTATTATTTCTTTTCCTAACGAGCATTCTCCCCCCTTATTTTCTCTAGTGGACCCAAACATCTTCCCCATTGTGAGATCTTAGAAATTATAATACATAATGGTTTAGTAAAAAAGAAAAAAGATCTTGTAGTTATGTTCTATAGTATTTTAATAGACTGATGGTAAATTTAATACTATATGGGGAATATGCAATATATTGATGAGAATAAGTATTAAGAAAATTAAAATATTTCTTTGACACGTAATAATTGTTAGATAACTATCAATTTTTTAAATTTTTTATAATTAGAGCAAGATTTATAGATTTTAAAAAATGTGCTACATTATTAGTCTGTGTTGTTTTCAACTCTTATAGAGGAGGAAGATTACATCATTCAATCTCTGAAGAAACTTTGTTCAATTTGTGGAGGATTGCATTCATTATATGAATGAATCTCATAATGAGATATAAGTCCATCTAATTGGGACCAACACATGAAAACTTCATTGGCTCTTACCTCCTTATAAATATATTATGTATCAAGGGCTTGAGAATTAATCACTCATCATAAGGCTGAGTTTCCACCTCATCAATGATCATGGAGCATGAACCTTGTTATTACTTCTAGTTATATTGGTATGTGAGATGTCTCATCAAATCCATTATCCTCTAATAGCAACAAAAAACTACCCTTACTATTGATTGGTGACTTCTCTCATAAAATCCTTTATGATGAAATGTGATGTTTTACCCAAAAAGATCTCACAATATACGTACGATTCTATTATAACTTTTAGGAGTCATCAATTACGATATCTCAAACCAAACTATATAAGGAATTATCCATTTTGGCTTAGTCTATTCCATAAAAAGATGAACCTCATGATTTTAAACTTTTCATACAACTTCTTTGAAGACCGCTCATCCTAGGAGTACTCCATAGCAAGCAAGCTTAACAATGAAGCTAAAAAAATCTCAAATATTATACTAAAAAGAGCTTTGCATACTATGGTTTTGACTCTTTATTTATATAGGTTAATATATTTTCTCCACTTCTTATATGTGATTTTTCATTAAGATTGTGGACACATCATGAAGGTTCGAACACCTAAAGAAACCAAGAGACTTAGGCTTCGTTTGGGACGGATTTTTTACTGCTTCTTAAAGCAGCTTTATAACATAAAAATTAAATTTTTTTTACTAGATAGTTGCTTTAAGAAGAAGAAAAAAAAAGCCGTCCCAAACGAAGCCTTAGAATTCATTTTGTTTGGGATAGCTTTCTTCTTGCTTTCTAAAATATTTTTTTAGTTAAAAAACTTTTTGAATTAGCTTTAAAAATAATAAAAAGGTTCTAAACGAAACCTTAGAACAAGATTAAAGTTCTTAACCTATGACTTGGTAAGCTCCACGAATGCATGTGCAATGAAATCAACTGATGGTTGAAGGAATTAATACTGTTATTGAAGGGCCTCTGCCATTGAAAAGAGTCCTTGCATCAATTCGCTAACCCCATTAAAACTTTTTTTTTTCTCCATCAGATTATCTTTGAAGTTTCATGCTTGAAAATAGAGGTTTAAATGAGTCAAACCAACTTATTCGCCCGCTCAATCTCAACAATAAATGACTCATGAACAAAATTTGATGAGCTAATAAGCCAAACTTGAGCCATCTTCTGCTCAACTCATGAGCTCGCGAGCCGACTGTTTAAAAATTATTAATATATAATATATTTAAAATAGATTAGTATTCAAGACTTTTAAGTATAGAATTATAAAAATATTTAAGAATATATTACTTTCTTATATTAAACAATTATTAATCCTTTTTTACTTTTTTACCATTTTATTATATTACTTATTTAAATTATAATTATTTTATCTCTTTCATAATAAACGAGCCAACTCGAACTCGTAGAATAACACTCGAGCTCAAACTCGATTAATTGATCAAGCTCAAATCGGGAGTAACTTGAGCTCAGCTCAACTCATTCATACCACTACTTGATCAAGATCCACTAATACTCAACACAAATACAAGAGAACTATACTTCAGAATCAAGAAGAACCTCATCGATAACAAGGCCTCTGTCAAACCCTTAAAACCCTTTAGGGCCTTCACAACCATCAAATGAGAATGGAAGGCATGGTTACTCTACTAATTACCTTCCATAAGTTTCCATCAGCAAGCTGCAGGTTCTATAAACACTTATGATAATTAAGATTTTCTTTGGGACAACTTCTTTATTGTCTTTTAAAACAACTTTTTAATATAATTTTTTTTAAAATTAAAAATGTATGAAAAATTATTTTTAAAAACAATAAAAAAACAATCTCAAATAAAGCCTAAATTATAATGACCTCTCCTGACTAAATAAACTAGAAAGACATTCCCAACTCCTGCCCTAAGTGAAACCTTAAACTACGTTAGTTTGGAGCCAATTTAGATCAAACGCCTAATACTGGCTTATTTAAGTGATCAAGATCCTTATAAACAAACACCAAGGACCTAGTAGAACTCTCTTAGATAAGCTATTCCTAGCATAGATCCACCCAAAGCTAACTATTTTCAACCCTAATTATTTCATTTTAATTAATCAGGATTAAGAATCAATAGGATATTTCAATGTTTTTTAGGATTATCTAACTCAGGCTGAGGGTTTAACAAAGCTGGTTAGGTACTTGTTGACCTAAGGTTGAACAAGAGATATAATAGCTTGACTTTAACCATTCATAGTCATAATGGGCTATTAGGTGGGTCTGTTTGACCCTATGTTCACCTGAGTTAGGTTTAAACTGAAGCTTTATTTGAGACAGCTTTTTTACTGCTTCTTAAAACAATTTTCTATTACAAAAAATAAATTTTTTATACTACAAATTATTTTAAGAAACAATAAAAAAAATCGTCCCGAACGAAACCTGAATTTGATGAAACATAATTAGGTTTCACCTAAGTTGACCAAATTAAATTATGCCGATTATTACCTAAGTTGGGCAAAGTCCCTATGCGAGTAGGAGTAGGTTCTAGGGTTAGCTACACCCAGATGAGTCAAATATAAGGCTAGCTTAAAGAAACATGATCTGTAAGGCTTCAAGGGGGAGGGGGGCTTAAGACTCTAATTTACTAGAGATTCATATTATCACAATAAAGAGATCAATAGTTAGTCATTACATAGATCTACTAAGGTATATCACCTCTCCCCATCCCCAATATTTTTATATGTGATTTAGGCTTTGTTTGAAACAACTTTTTGTCACTACTTTTTTGCTACTTTGAAAAAAAACTTTTATATTAAATAGTTGTTTTAGAATGCAGTAAAAAAATTGCTCCAAATGAGAGCTTTTAAGCATTATTTTTTAACTGCTTTCAAGAAATTTTTGTACTACAAACTACAAAGCATCTGTTAAAAATAATAAGAAAATTATCTCAAACAAAACCTTAATCAAATAGGTTTTCTATATAATAGAAATGGAGCAGCAAATCCCCTCCCACAAATTCCTTTCAGTTGCAAGTAGAAACAAAATCATATACAGAATGCTAACGGGATGTATAAAAGCAATCATCAGTAACTTAAAAAAAACAATGGCAGACACCAACTACTCAATTATTTTATGGCAAAGCCTATATATCACACTATTTTGAATACTTCGAATCATAAATAAAGCATTTGTGAACATAGAAAATATATTTGAAATTCGTTTGAGACGATTTTTTTATTGCCTGTTAAAACAACATTTTAGTACAAAAATTTTCCATTTTAAGAAGCAATAATTTTTTTTATTAAAAAACCATTTTAAGAAGCAATAAAAAAGCCGTCCCAAACAAAATCTTACTATAAATATATTGATTCTGCATACTTCTCAGCATTGAACTCAAATTTAAGATAAGTCAACCTACCACAAAATCGTTGGGGAGGCCGATTGGTCAGCCCATCATCTGTATTGCCACAAAAAGATTTTGGAGAAATTTTTCAGAATGTTCAGGCCATTGAACTTCTGAAGCAATTTAGCACAAAATGCCATAAATACTTTTACCAGAAGAAACAGTAAACAAACAGATCTCACAGGAAATAAAAAATAAAAAAATAAAAAGCATAAAAAAATCAAATTAAAATATGCTTCATCCTCATCTGGCTTGAACAAGCAATTTCCTTAAAAAGAAGATACTTCATAGGCCAAATTTCAAAATATAGCAGGCCTTCAATATTAGTCTATCAATATATAAATCTGCATCTATAGATTTCTAGCCAGATGAAATAAATAATGTAATGAAATTAGATACTTACTGTGACCTGCAAATCTTCATATGTTTTGTTTGAACCTAATTAGAGCAACAGCCAAACCTCTTTTTAGAAGAATCATCATTTATATCAATTCTCTCACCTTTGCTTGGAATAGCAGAAGCTGCATCTTCGCCGGCTTCGACGGCTCTCCTACTAACAATTCGGTAGATTTGAGTCAAGACCTCGGAGAAGGCATTCTCGACATTGGTGGACTCGAGAGCAGAGGTTTCCATGAAAAACAAGGATTCCCTCTCTGCCAATGCTTTGCCATCATCAGTTGATACGGCGACAAGATGACGAAGGTCGGACTTGTTCCCAACCAGCATAACAACAATGTTTGGATCTGTGTGCTCCCTTAGCTCCCTTAGCCAACGTTCGATATTCTCAAATGTAGCACGACGGGTGACATCGAACACAAGTAATGCACCCACAGCTCCGCGATAATAAGCACTTGTGATGGCGCGATACCTGTCAAAAGTTGTGACGATAAAGAGAAGTAATTAGCATGTGGATGCTAGCTATTTTAGTTGATTAAGATAATGAAACTCGGGGTTCGTTTGGGACAACTTTCGTACTGTTTTTTTTAAAACGGCTTACAAGTACAAAAAATTCAAATTGAAATTTTTATACTAGAGAGTCGTTTTAAAAAGCAAGAAGAAAGCTGTCCTAAACGAAGCCTCATTGTCGAGATTTTGGAACATCAAATTTATATTTCGGGGCCCAACATTCTCAAAGAACATTAATTAAAATAATTAGCATAGATAAAATCATCACAGCAAGTCGACCATTTCTTATCTATAGGATTGTAAGGGTGAATTGGCCAATGATGCAAATTCAATTTCATTCTTAAAAAAAAATGTCAATGGCACATATTGGTATCAGCATAGTACTAAGTTAAGTGTTGCAGAGATGAGCATGCTTAGGTGAAAGAGTGGCTTTACCCTTAGAGATAGAATACGAAATGAGCATATACATGAAAATGTTGGAGTAGCTCCAGTGGAAGATAAGATTAAAGAGAGTAGTCTTAGATGGTTTGGTCACATTAAACGGAGGACTTTCGATGACCCAGTTAGGAAAATATATGTATTAGATTTGACTTAGGTTAAGAAAGGTAAAGATAGACCTAAAAAGACTTGATTAGAAAATATTAGAAATAATCTTTCTTTATTAGATTTAAATGAGAATTTGACTTTTAACAGGACACAATGGCGAAAAAGGATTCATGCAGCCGACCCCACGTAGTGGGACAAAGGCTTGATGATTTTGTTGTTGTTGTTGGACATTGGTATTAGCCTCCTGAAATTGATAAAACCTTTTAAATGATATACATACATCACTATAAATATTAAAGATGTCAAATAACACATGCATTCAATGACCAAATCTACGACAGAGATACCAAAGAATCACTGCAGGTGGGCTAGTGCTTCAGTAAATTCTATGGAAAACTATGTATAATCAAAAGTCAGGATGCGGTTTTCTACTGCAACTAATATGATGCTTGACATACTTTGATATAGAGAAATTTGATAATTCACAAATTACTAATTATCAATCAAGCTAGCAACTCTCCTTCAATGATACCAAGCAATAGTAATCTTGAAAGATGATAAAATGATCGTAAGAATCCAAAAACTTCAAGAGAAATTTGGAAATAAATAAAATCAATGAGCAAAAGAATTTCTTTATAATTTTGTTTAACAAAATCAAGTGTACTAAAAAATGGCAAAGTTAACAAATGGATAAAATTTATGTAAAAGAAAAAGATAAGGAATAAAATTATCGAAGTAGAGAAAAATTAAGACTCGCATCGGTACAAGAAGATGACTTCTCCAAAAATCAAACCATAGTCACACTATATTATGTTCAAAGGAATCATAAATCCAACTTGAACTTATAATATTGAAAAGAAAATAAATTTTATTAAATCCATAAGGTTAGAAGTTGCATGCCTCAATTAATTATAGAATCCTCATAGTTCAGGTTAGAACATATAGTTGGCAAAAGATCAATCTAAATTAAAATTTAGACTAATGATAACTTAATTTAAAAATTCCTCATAACAGTCGAATTAGCAATATATTTAAAAAATCCAAAGCAATCCTACATTATAGGTTGTGCACGTCAAGTTACACTTCTATCCCACCGATCACACCAAAGCATGTGAAACAAAAACCACAAAGAATCATGCCTTGGCCATACATGTATAAACCGGATAAAATAATGAAGTAAAATAACACGACTCTCGCTCCCAATAATGTCGTAAAAAATGCTTAAAAGCATCATGAATCAAGAGATGTGCATCCCGCTTCATTTTCCATTTTCTTTAAAATAATTCCAAATTGCCTCCAAATAGAAGCCCTATCACTGCATCACTTGTTTTTAATAATAGAACCAAGATAATCAAGCCTATCAGAGCTAAGTATATTTAATAATCCTATATTATTAATTGTTAATTGCTAACTCTATTGCTATCACAACTATATTTCATGTTTAACATCATTGATCTACTTATTAAAACTTTTCAAAATTTTATATATTTTTCTAGCTTTTGAGCTCCTTCGAGAATAATCAAACCAACCAAGTATGCAAAGAAACTTCAATTAAGATATCTACTGATTAATAACAACAAATATGTTAATAAAAATCCATCACCAAATTCTCTTATTTTTGGAACTCTTTTAATCACCACAACTATTCTTGATAGTACTCATTACTATATTATGTATACCGATGATGAGTTCAAAATGCCACAGGACCCGTGAGATAACTTCAAGTAATACCAAATTATATACCATTTGTAACAGCCCAAACTCTTAACAATCGAAATATTATCTGTTTTGGCCTAAGAGCCTCACGATTTTGTCATGTCGGTGTAACTTCACAGGAGGTCACTCATCCCAGGATTTTCCGGGATGAGCATGCTTAACTGCAAAGTTTCCTAATGAAATTCTGGTCATTACACCAAAAAGTGCATCGATGTTTAAGAGTTTAGCTTCTTTTACAAGGGGTTTCACAATACCAATGTTATCAAAAGTGTTGGGCGGCATTAAGACAAAATGGCTTGCCTGATACATGAGTGGTAGGCACACTCGGCACTTGCCTAAACAATGTGGTGTGTTACTTCCATTATAAACATGTTTCAATTATAGGGAATCATGGTTTAAAATTGCATAATTTGAGGGGCACCTTGGAGCTTTTTAAGCAACTTTTTCTATGAGATGTGCACTTATGATCTTTTATGTGAAATGATCAGATTTAATGAGAAAAAAAAATAGGATATAAACAAGAACAAATATGGAGGCATTGCGTGCACGTTGATATTGGACGGAAAGACAAGACATATTTCTCTAAAGTGTAACTATTGCAAAAAAAGTTATTAAAGAGGATATTAAAAGAATGAAAGGGCATCCTTCTAGCTCTCACAAGAATGTTGCACCAAGTATCAAGGTGCCTGAGATGGTGAAAAAGGAGATCAGTGCTTATATGAACAAGGTGACAATGTCACATTTAGCACAATGACAGCTTGATAACAAAATAGATGTCAGTTCCTTTATTGGCAGTAACCCTATTGGCAAAGACTCTTCATCTTCTTTCCCACAAATGTCATGAAAATGTTCAAGAGAAATACATGGTAAATGTGGAGGATGACAAAGATGATGGCATGAGGGTAGCCCATAAGATGTCTCATGAGAATGCTATAGAGTTGTACAAGTGGGTCTACAGGAATATTAAATGTTTTTTTTTTATGAAAATGACAAACCATTTAATGTGGCAACCTCCGCTTCCTAATTTTTCCATAAGTTCCTATGGTTAAGGCTTGAAACCACCATCCATATATTATGAGCTGAGAACTTGGGTATTGGAGTTGAATAAGCTTGAAAGAGTCATGAGGAGATTAAGAGAGCCTGGAATCAAACTAGAGTGATGATCATGTCTAATGATTGTTCTGATATTAATAATAGTGGCTTAATCAATATTTTGATTAATAATCCCTACACGACTGTTTTCTTAATGTCTATTGAAGGATCAGATCAAGTCAAGGATATGGAATATATGTTTGGGCTTCTTCATATAGTCATAGAGTGAATTGGAGAGCAACTTATGGTATAAGTTGTTATAAATAATGCTAGCCCCTATAGGACATAGGAAATAAATTGATGGATTAGAAAAAAAAAACACCTGCATTGAACTCCTTGTCCAGCACATTGCATAGACTTGAATTTAGAGAAATTTGATTACTTGCCTCAACACACTAATGCCTTGAACAAAGCAAAGGATAAAATTCATTTCATCTCCAATCATTCATGCGTTTTTGAAAATTATAAAAAGAAACTCATACGAATTGTTACAACTAAGATTTACTACAATCTGTTTGACTCTACAAGGCATGTTGAAAGCAAGGCAACTTTTAGAGACTATATCCACTTCCAAACAATAGCATATTAGCGCTTGGCCAAAGAAATCTAAAAGGAAAAAAGTTAAGGAAAATTGTTCTAAATGAAAGGTTTTTGTTAGTGTAGTTATGCAATAACAATAATAAGACTATTGATCCCAGTTTCAAGAATGGTTGATGCAGATAAAAAATCAGCTATGACCTTCATTTATAGTGCAATATATGAGGCTAAGGAGTTCAAAGCCCATAACTTAGGAGGAGACGAGTTTGGTTATAGGAAGATTTGGGACATCATTAATAAGAAGTGGGAGCTTTAGCTCTATCGTCATTTGCATACTGCTGGATACAACCTTAAGCCTTAACTCCAATAATGTTAAGAACAAATTGACAAATCCTGAGATCAAATTTGGTTTATGCTATTATTTGGACAGAGTGATAGCTAACTAAACCAAGAAGATGAATATTAGCATGCAAAATAAACTATTTAGAAATAAGTAAGGATTCCTTGGAATATAACAAGCCAAAGATGCAACCGCAAAACACTTGGGGTAATTTTTTGAATTTATTAATTAAAATAAGGGATGATTCCCCCAATTTTAACAGTATTTTTTTTTTCAAATTTAATTGAATGGTGGATCCAGTTTCATAATGACACTTTGGAGCAACAACAATTTACTATTAAATTATTGAAGCTAACATATTTGACATCTAGATGTGAGTGAAATTGAAAAACATACAATCAAGTACATACCAAAGGGAGAAATCAATTGATCATATCTATCAACATAGTCATAACAATAAATTTATTGTTTACATCATGTATGAAAAGAGAATAGCGAATAAAATTTTGAAGAAAAATATATTAAAGGATAATGAAGATCTTTTACTATGAAATAATGTGCCATCATATAATAAATGGTTTATGAATAATGATAACAAAGTCACACCATCCAATTTACAACAAGAATATGTCAATGTTGAATTATAAAAAGGGAGACAAAAGCAAGACAAATATATCTACATAAGCCAATAAGAAATAAAAGGTATCTATAAAAAATTAAATACTTAAAAGTATATCCATCAACATAGTCATTGTTATAACTTTAATTAATATTCTTAATTTCTTATTAATTATTATTAATTAAGAAAGAGGAAGAAAATGAGATCGAAGATGAGAAGAAAGATTTGAAGAACATCGACATATTTGAGGATGATGCAGAGAAAAAAACAATTTATTATAACGATGACTATATGAAGATCCCTTGAGTGATGAGACTGCGGAGGACTTCTGATTTTTCAATCTTCGTGGCTAGTTTCTTCACTCACTTGCTATATTCTTATTTGGATGTAGGAGGATAAAAGTGGAAGAGTGAAACTTATTGTGTTAAACTCACTCTAAATTGTTATGTTATTAGTTCTCTTATATCTTATAATACTTTGATTTTTTTATAAAACTTCTACCTTGCACAATGTGTTACTAGATACTTGGCTTAAGTGTTAATTCTTACAATGTTGAATGTTAACTGGTTAATTTATAATATGTAAATAGATTAAGATGTTAAATGTTATTTATTAATTCATATTTTAATGTGTGTACAATACTTCTTACTTTGCAGTATTTGTTGATTATGAGGCTGAGGCCTCACCTCACGGATGAAAATTACCTTGAGACTCAATTACATAATTTTAAACATTGCAAGAAATAATTTTTAACACCATAAATTGATAATCATCACATCAAGCAAAGTCGAAAATATGATAAAATTGAAATTTTATTGCATTCCAAGTTAAAGAACCTTATCAAAATAGAAATATAAAACAGAATACTCAAAGATAAGCTCAAATAATGAAAAAACTTAACTACTTGGTTTGTAGCATGCGGTGAAAGGTAAATCAAATTTATGCCGGTTCATTTTTACCATCATTCCAGCTAAATTCACGAACATTGAATTTGTATTCCACGACCTCTGCTCTTTATATTAAACTCTAAATTCTCAAGATTTAATAATATAAGACTCAAGATCCCACATTAATGCTTCATCTATCGCATTTCCTACAAATGAGCATTAGCATATGTTGTATTGCCTCACCTTACAGCGTGTGAGGTGAGGGGGTTCAACTCCAATCTTCAGTGGTTTTAAAAAAACTTACTTCTTAGAACTTCTTTCTCTCACTCATACTTTATATCAAAATGCCACCATTAAAATTAACTCATATCCCAATTTGAAGTATTTGGACACGCCTTTTAATCAAGGCTCAAAGTGCAAAGCAATACCAAACTTTTGTTAAGCTTAACTCTCAAGATTTTATATACCAATGTTATTAGCTAACTATAAAGCACATTAACAGGCAATCTTCAATGAATATAATAAAAACAATAGAATATAAATACACTCAAAATATAAATCACTTTATAGAAATACATAAGTACAAAATGATTTGAAAAAAGCTTACAAGTAACAACTTCAATACCTTTACCAAAAAAATTCTTACAAATTCACAATTCGCACAAATTAAACGTATAATTATCAAACAATCAATGAACTAATAAAATATTCAATAACTACGTATATGTAAAAAATTATGCATGAAAAGAGATGAAATCAAGAGGCTCATATACAAAGCTAAGCCAAATTCCTCTTCATATTCCTCATTATATGGTTGCGCCGGCTGCATATAAGTTGGTATGCTGAAGGCCATATCAAATAAAGAGAGGTCATCAATTCAAATAGAGCAAATATTCTAGCTTTCAAGTTATGATAAATATACGTTTCTTAACTTCAGCTTGTGTTGTTGAACACAATGAAAAACACGCCCTCCCACAAAATTAGGTGAAGCCTAAAACTTCCAAGCATACTTTAAACCAGCACCACAGAACCATTTTATGGTTGAAGCAGTGAGATACTTCATGTTGGAGATTAAGTAGGGATATAAGATTAGCTGGCTATGCTAAAACAATTTAAATAGAAGATGAGTGACAAACATCCCGTGAATTTTATCAAATAATCATCTACCAAGCAAAAGTTCATCAAATAAAATAGTACAGAACCGAGTACGCCTAGCACCCAGCTAAGCAAGAGTCGAAATTTAGAAATAGTGATAACTTGGTTTCTCAAATGGGAACAAGCATTATGTGAAAACTCCTTTATATATAAGCTCAACAGGATTTGTTTAAAACACATCAGAGCCTATTGCCAAAGGTATGGAACATCTAGATAGATTGAACACACTCACCATGGCTGCACTGTAGTACGAAATGAGCATCTTAAGATGAATATATTAAAAAACTGAAAATAATAGAATAAATAATAATTAAATTGAGGTAACAAGTGTGTAGCATCTATTAAAGATGAGTTGTCAAACTTTATCCTTAATATCAAATAAAGCAGACCCAAAACCAATTTGATGGCACACTTCTAATGTTTAGACCCACCATAAAAGCTGAAGAGGGGCGAAATTTTGAAAGAAAAAGTCACATGCCAACATTTGTTGTTAGGCACATCCGTTGTTGCCTCTCTCTCTCACACACATGTGCATGCACACGCGCGCATACACACACATAGATCACTATTTGTAGTCGCCACCGTATCTCTCAATCTCATCACCTATCTTGGCTCTCTTAGTCTCTCATTCCTTCATCTTTAACAGTTTGACTACAACCTCCATCCCTCTCTCTTGTGCTTGCAAAGTCCTCTCTCCCTCCCCCCTCACTTAACCTCTTATCCCCTTTCATGAGTGCAGCTTCCCATTGCTATTAGCCTACAAGATATCCCATGTGGGGTTGATGTGTTCCACTGCAGCTGCCAAGTGTGTTGTTGTGGCCCAATTGATGATGGACTATCTCACTGCTAATCGCTACCATCAGGTGATAGCCTGGTATGTTAATTTTGTATGTCTAAATTAAGATATGAATTAGTTGCAGGTTCAGTGGTATGGCATTAATTAGTTTGTGCTAGTTTAATTTTGTATTTTTTTATTTAGTTTGCTCATTTGTATGGTATTTCCCAATTTCGGTTGGGTTACATCAAGGATCAGCCTTAAGCCCATATCTTTTTGCTTTAGTCATGGATGTTCTCACTAGACATTTGTAAGAGGATGTACCTTGGTGTATGCTTTTTGCTGTTGATATTCTTCTTGTTGATAAGACTAGAGATGGAGTTGAAGGTAAACTTGAATTAAGTAGGTCAACCTTAGAGTCTAAAGGTTTTCGCTTGAGTAGATCTAAAACGGAATATATGGAGTGTAATTTTAGTAGTAATAGACCTAGTGAGTGGATTGTGACTTTGGGCGATCAAGTCATTAATAAGAGCACACATTTTACATATCTTGGATCTATTGTTCAGAGTGATGGTAAAATAGATGGGGATATTATCAGCAGAATTCAAGTTGGATGGTTGAAGTGGAGGAATGCATCGGGCTGTTGTGTGATAGAAAAGTACCCCTCAAACTTGAGGGAAAATTCTATAAGATGGTAGTGAGGCCTGCAATGCTTTATGGTGCCGAATGTTTGTCATTAAAAGAGAAGCATAATACTAAGTTAAGTGTGGCAGAGATGAGGATGCTCAAGTGGATGAGTGGCTTTACCCTTAGAGATAGGATACGAAATGAGCATATGCGTGAAAAGGTCGGAGTAGCTCCAGTAGAAGATAAGATTAGAGAGAGTCGCCTTAGATGGTTTGGTCACATAAAACGGCGGCCTTCCGATGACCCGGTTAGAAGAGTAGAGGTATTAGATTTGACTTATGTTAAGAAAAGTAGAGGCAGACCTAAAAAGACTTGGTTAAAAAATATTAGGAATGACCTTTCTTTATTAGATTTAAACAAAATTTTGACTTTTAATAGGCCACAATGGAAAAAAATGATTCATGTAGCCAACCCCACGTAGTGGGATAAAGGCTTGATGTTGTTGCTCATTTGTATGTTTAAGTTATTAATAATGAACTTGTATTAATTTATAGTTTTAGCTGAGGATTGTGGGCTCCATGCATGGTGAATCAATGTTCACGAAGGTGAAGAGTCAGGTGACATTAATCAGAATGGAAGCACACAATTATGGCAGCATGACACTAAATTGGAGAAATTTTATGACGTGAACTTTCATCTATTAAATGGAATTTTTGCTTAGAGGATCCTATCCAATGGCAAAGGCTCACTTAGTAAAAAATTGTTAGTTATGGATCAAATCTCAAGGAAACAAAAAACTAGTAAATGAAGAGTTGCAGGTGAAGAGCAGTTTGCCTGAAGAAACACCATTTAGTCAAAGTATATGAGCCTAAGAAGGGAGTTTAGTTGAAATAGTAAATAATAATGGGCATTTTAAATAGTGAAATTACAAGAATCTTTTTCCAGCAATTCTTTCTTTCAATCTTGCAAGAAATATTCATTATAAAAATTAACTTTTCAGCTTTTCCTGTCAAGCACAATCTAGCAAGTTATGTGCGACCTAGATTCAATACAATTATAATAAAATTTCCTTAGAGAGAACAATCTAAAATTTTGGGAAGTTATTTAACCATAAAAGACAAATGAAAGGATTTGATTAAAGCATCTGATGCTTCAGCAAATCCTCAAAGTAGATCAATTAATATCTTTAAGGCATCATTCAACAATGGTTCAATGTTCATTAAGTCTATAAATTTAGAGGGATAGACCAAGAACAAACACTTATTGTCAATTTGATCAAATCGGTCATAATGGAGGTTCGCCATACAAATTTTATTCATAGTTGTTGATAATACTCCTATTTATAGGCCGGATATATGATAATTGAACAAAAACTTCCTCATCTTTTTTTGGATATCATGTATTGTACATAATCTCAATCTTGCATATAAAAATACTTGTGCTCCAAAAAAGATGAATGCTAATGAAGGTTACTTATAATGCTATTGATCATTGAAGTTGTTGGGGGTATTTTATTGGTAAGATATGTCAAGAATAATTACATGTGACTTGTTGTTGTATGCATATATATATATATATATATATATATATATATATACATATTTGTGCATGTGTATGAACTCCCTCACAAATTTCACCTTCCTTTGCCTCATGTTGATCATTTTTTACATGTCACAACTCAAACAATACAAAAGGGTCTATCAAATAGTTTCGGCCCTCCAAACACATTAGAATGGCCTATTTGGGAAAATGAGTGGCAAACTTTGGTTGTTCTTAGCAACTTTTCACGAAACTGTATTTGCCTGCACTGTTTCCATCGAAATTGATCAAATCAACTCATTAGTAAGATTGGTAGGTTAAAAAATGACCACCAACAAATATGATATGTACTTGAAGCTAATCATGTTTATTGGCCCCCTATTGACCATGCAAGTTTTTGAGAAGCAACAAAGATGACACACGAGTGGTCTCACTTTGCATATCTCCAATGAATGTTCCCGACTATCAATGCAAAAAGTGAATTGGGCTTCGTCATTTATGCATATATCATTGCATATTGATCTTTTGTTCAATATTACATCTTTAACATGAAATTTTTATTGAAGTCTGATGACTGCCTCTCTATAGAAGCAAGTCTTATGCAAAGTTTAAGCATCAGATGTGCAATTATTTTGTTTTGTTGAGACAATTTGTTGCGTACTAAGGTTTTCATCAGCCCAATACTTCTATAAACAATGAAATTGATGAAGATAAATGTACAATTATAATTTTGAAGATTATTGTTGATAATAAGATTATCAATATTATAAGTGTTTATGCTCCTGAAGATATGTGATCAAAATTAAAATTCTGGAATGACTTAGAAGAATTAATACAAAAATTTTGGAAGAATTTTTATTGGGGGAGATTTAAATAGACATGTTAGTAGAGAGGTAGAGGATTTTTAAAGCATTCATGGTGGCTATGGGTTTGAAGCGACTAAGGAATGTGATAAAACTATATTAGATTTTGATCTACCTTATGATTTTGTTATTACTAATAATTTATTTAAGAAAAGAGATGAGCATCTCATCACTTATAAGAATGGATATAGTAAAACTCAGAATGATTATTTTTTTATAAAAAAATAGATCGTTGAAATTACAGAGGTTGTAAAGTTATTCCTAGTTTCTATGTACACAACATCGGTTATTAGTTTTTGACTTTAAGATGGAGCAGAGTATGGAAAATAGAGCATATCGTTGTTCTAGTATTAAATGGTGGCATTTAAAGAACTCTTAACAAAAATATTTTTGAGAGTAAGATTCACGATCTTAAAATTTTGTCAATGCATGAGAAAGCTTATTTTATGTGAGAAATAGTCGCTTGTAATATTAAGAATGTTGTAAAGGATGTGCTTAGAGTATCAAAAGGAAAAGTTTTTAAAAGTAAAAATAGTTGGTGGTGGAATCAAAATATACAAGAAAAGATCAAAAATAAAAAGTTCCATTATAAAAATTGGTTTAGATGTAAAAATTCTAAAATTTGGTAAAAATATAAAGTTGTCCGTAAGGAGTCTAAGAAAGAATTCTACGATGCAAAAACTTTAGCTTTTAATTATATATATAATATATTAGATACTACATAGGGAGAAAGATATCAGTATAAGCTAGCCAAACAAAGAGATAGGAGTAATAAATATTTAGTTCAAGTGAAGTGCATTAAGGATGAAGATCAAAAAGTACTTTTTAAAAAAGATGATATTCAACAAAGGTGGATGAGATATTTTGCTAAGCTTTTCAAAGAAAATAATGAAAATACGATTGACTTTAGTGACCTTAACACTCTAAATGAAAATAGAGAATTTTGTTTTTATCGGTATATTACTAAAACTGAAGTTAGAGATGCTTTAAAGAAAATGAAGTGTGGAAAAACTATTGGAACTAGTGATATTCGAATAGAGGTGTGGAAATGCTTAGGAGATGAAGAAATTTCTTGGCTTACTAAACTTTTTAATATTATTTTGAAGTCTAAAAAAATGTCAGATGTGTGGAGAATGAGTGTGTTTATTTCTATCTTTAAGAATAAAGGTGATGCACAATATTGTGTAAATTATAGAGGAATGAAGTTGATGTGTCACACTTTAAAACTATGGGAGACAATTATTGAACATCGATTACGACGTGATACTAATGTTTCTCAAAATCAATTTGAATTCATGCCGGGTAGGTCCACTATGGAAGCCATACATTTATTGAGAGGTTTGATGGAGACGTATAGAGAGAAAAAGGAAGATCTTCATATGATATTTATTGATTTAGAGAAAACATATGGTAAAATTCCAAGAGAATTGTTATGGAGAGTTCTAAAAAAGAAAGGGATTAATAATGCTTATATTTGAGTCATTAGGGATATGTATGTTGAAGCTGTTACTTGTGTTCAAACACAAGGTGGTTTGACCAAGTATTATCCGATTTCAGTTTAGTCATGGATGTTCTTACTAGAGATTTGCAAGAGGATGTTCCTTGGTGTATGTTTTTTTATGACGATATTCTTTTTGTTCATAAGACTAAAGAGGGTGTTGAAGGTAAACTTGAATTATGGAGGTCAACCTTAGAGTCTAAAGGTTTTCGTTTGAGTAGATCTAAAACCGACTACATGGTGTAATTTTAGTAGTAATAGATCTAGGGCGGGGGGGGGGGGGGGGGTTGTGACTCTTAGTGATCAAGTCATTAACAAGAGTACATGCTTTAGATATCTTGGGTCTATTGTTCAAAGTGGTAGTGAAATAGATGGGGATATTATTAGTAGAATTCAAATGGATGGATAAAGTGAGGAATGCATCGCGCTTGGTGTGTGATAGAAAAGTACCACTCAAACCCTAAGCTTATCTTGACAATCCCTCAAGGTGTTACTTCAAATGTATTGCAAAGTAGACCTTGCAAAAGAAATGCGGGCGTGGTAGGTTTATTAAGGAGATAAACTATGAAATACAATAAATTCATTTCATGCCACTAATTTTTCCGCGGACTAAGCACAAAAACTTTACTTTTGAAGGTAAACAATTTATTTAAATTTTAAATCAAGTTCTCGCTAAACCAACCTATGAAACAAAATTGAGCTGGACAAAAGTTGTAAGGTTAACTAAAGAGTCTTGATTAAAGAAAATCAATATTCAATCCAAGTATTTAGTTAGCACAACAAAGTAAGATAAGAATCCATTCAACATTTTTCTTCTATTTATCAAAGTAGGTAAGCATTATGGATGACGTCATTCCACATAGAAGAAATGGACCACCAATGAACACTACTAATGAAAAAAATCACAATAATGAAGCAGTAATCATCACTCTCTCAAAACAGATAAACCAACCGAGAGAAAAACATAATCAAGAACAAGATATCCCTCCATTGGCAATCCTATTAAAACTAACTTAACTAAAAGCCCAAATATTTAAGAAAAATTTAAAACACGAGGAAAAAGAATCAAGATCAAAATTACAAGGGTGAAATCCCCAGCACCTCGCTAAAGACGGGTTGTGAACAACCTAATCTTGAGCCAATTCGACCACAACTCAAGCTTAGTACAAATCCATTTGGTCCAATTTAAATATGAGTATGTTGGATTCTTTCTTGTTCTAGCCAAGCCTAGCTCATTACGTTTGACCAGATTTGGATCCAAGCTAATAACACATTTGATTTTCAAATGATTCTATAAATTTTAGCATAAATTTTTAGTCCAACGCAAGATTATCTCTAACACAATCATGTAGTGAACATAGATGCATCGCAGCATGCATCACATATATGAATACACTTGCATTAAGAGAGAGAGAGAGAGAAAGAGAGAGAGAAAGAGAGAGAGAGAGAGAGAGAGAGAGAGAGAGAGAGAGGGAGAGGTAACACAACTGGGTCCGGGGACGACTCAGTTATAAATTCGATTCCAGCGAGGAATGACTCGTTAGTTAGTTGGATCATAAATTTCGATTCAAGCCAACATAAAAAACAAAAAAAATAGAAAAATAGATCCGATCTTCTAAATTTTAACTTATCTTCTGAAAACGAAACCAGCCTAAAAAAATAACCCATGCAGAACTAGCACCGGTAACTGAAACGATACGGAAAAAAAGAAAATGACCTCTCCTGACCGGCGGTGTCCCAAATTTGAGCCTTAATAATCTTGCCGTCGACATTCAAGCTCTTGGTGGCGAACTCCACCCCGATGGTAGACTTCGATTCGAGGTTGAACTCATTTCTCGTGAACCTCGACAGAAGATTCGACTTGCCCACACCGGAATCACCTATCAGCACCAGCTTAAACAAGTAGTCGTAGTCGTCCTCCGCTCGATAACTCGCCATCTTCTCTCCTCCGCCTCTGAGATTTCTCCGAGACCAGAAAGTAAAAGCCCTAATGGGAAGCCGAGAGGACTGAGAAGAGGCGTTCCCTCGGGATTCTGTATCTCGCGCGCAGCGCTTCCGACCCTTTTTGAATGATTTTTTGTTTTTTAGGCGAGGCTGAGATTTTGGTCGGCGTCAGTCAATTCTACCATTTATTATTTAAGGAAGAGAAGAAGAATGTAAAAAGGGCAGTTTACGTAAATAACCTTATTTGAGAATGGCACTTCAAGCCTTAGGAGAGCATTTTAACAATGTAAAATAATAATACATTTTTTTTTCATTTTGATATATAAAATTTGTTATTTAAATGATATATATATTAAAGTTTTTTAATTTTTTTCAAATAAATTTAAAATTAGAAAATTATTTGCTATAAAATATGAAATAACCTATAAAAATATTTATAGATAACTAATAGAATAAATATTAAAGATAAATTAATAAGTGTCAAAATTTTATGTCTATCTAAATAATAAGTTGGTCAAAATATTCTAGTATATTTTCTTTTCAAAAAATAAGTCAATATATACAATTCAAATGTTTAAGATATCATATAATTTTTATTGCATAAATACAATTATTAGAAAAATATTTAATTTATTTCCTCTCCAAAATTTTATAATTTAGAATTATAAATCTCTATAATATAATATTTAATTATATTTTTTAAATAGTTAATTTATGTCTATGCTAACATTTTTTTTTTTTACTTTGTCTCTTATATGGACAATCAAAATTTGGTCATAACCAATTTTAAATTTATTTGTTTTATTTTTGCATTAATGAAAGATAAAAATATGTATTGAATTGAAAATAAATTTAAGGGTTTTAAACTCTATCCTATTTATATTTTGTTGTACTTATGATCATTTTAAAATAAATTTAAGCTGTTAGATGGAAGTTTGATTAAATTTAGATTTGAATTTGAGAATTAGGTTGTGATTGTTAATGGCCCACCAATTCACCTCTATTTAATTTACTGAAATTTAGGGTAATACATATATACTAAAGTTTTATTCATAGTGCAAGATTAAAAACTGACCCAAAGCCTTTAGGCCCTCGATTTCACTTAGGCAGGCCTTCAGTCTCCCCATCAAAACAAGAAGATAAAATATTCAGTTGTATCTATAAGTACTTGTCATTATCTGCACCAAGTTATTTTGAGATCAGATCAACTTCAAGTGTGTTAGTGTCTAAGACCCAAAGGAGAAATAAAGAAAACTAGCTCTCATCCTCTCTTTGTTGCCTAAGTAGAGGAGGATGTGTGGGCACCACCCTTTGACTTGGAAGTATTGAGTTAGTGGAAGAAAGAAAGAGGAAATTTAATAACATGTTAAGAGATATCGTTTGAAAGTGAGCTGATAATTATGGATAAATTAAGAAAGAATTGTTTAGGAATATGAGAGGAACGATGAATAAGAAATTTGAATCAAACTCATTTCAATGAGAGATTCTTGAAGACATAAATAAATCATGAGTAGAGGCTTAGTTGAGCTCTAGAGACTCAATGAGACTCATTTCTTTAACAAGACCTCAATGGGAAATTCTAATAAAACTTTGGAGATCTACCAAATGTAGTCACAAAGCTTTGAGAAGAATCCTAAATGATGTTGATGAGACCATGCAAAAATCCTTTGGGTGTTGTCATTTAACCTAGAACCAATGTGACAAGGAGAAAGTTTTTTTTCCCCTTCTTATAATACCTTTACAATCAATTTTATAAAAGCTAATAATTGGCCCTTATTTTATTTATTTATTTATTTTTATTTTTTCGGGTAACGGGGAATCTATCAGCTGCAACCTCCGAACGAGTACTTGGCGACGTGACTAATCCTTGGCTAACCTATAAGAGGCACTCACCCCAGAATCTCCTAACCCTGTTCTTGATTGGGTCCCACTTAAAAAGCGCTGCCGTTCGGAACTGAAACACGAATTGGAGATTACTCACCTCCCCATCAAGCTAAATAAAGATGGGTATTTTAAAATAATTTTATAATAACTTTTATAAAAAAGTTGACAGCTGCCCACAAAGAACACTAAGAAGATGACAGATAATATTGCGTGCACGATCCTACTGCCCTTTGGTTCACCAAGTATTTAATATTAGGGATAAAAGCATGTGAGCACAGTTGTCCAATCCATTGGCGTTGCCGAACACCTGTCCAAACTATTTAATTCTAGGGATTTTTACATGCATAACACTTAAAACCTCTCTATTTACTTATCTAACACCTAAACTTTAATATTTACTCTTCTACCACCTAAAAGCTCTATCCATCAATGAAATACAATAAATTCATTTCATGCCACTAATTTTTCCGCGGACTAAGCACAAAAACTTTACTTTTGAAGGTAAACAATTTATTTAAATTTTAAATCAAGTTCTCGCTAAACCAACCTATGAAACAAAATTGAGCTGGACAAAAGTTGTAAGGTTAACTAAAGAGTCTTGATTAAAGAAAATCATATTCAATCCAAGTATTAGTTAGCACAAACAAAGTAATAAGAATCCATTCAACATTTTTCTTCTATTTATCAAAGTAGGTAAGCATTATGGATGACGTCATTCCACATAGAAGAAATGGACCACCAATGAACACTACTAATGAAAAAAACACAATAATGAAGCAGTAATCATCACTCTCTCAAAACAGATAAACCACCGAGAGAAAAACTAATCAAGACAAGATATCCCTCCATTGGCAATCCTATTAAAACTAACTAACTAAAAGCCCAAATATTTAAAAAAAAAATAAAACACGAGGAAAAAGAATCAAGATCAAAATTACAAGGTGAAATCCCCAGCACCTCGCTAAAGACGGGTTGTGAACAACCTAATCTTGAGCCAATTCGACCACAACCAAGCTAGTACAAATCCATTGGTCCAATTTAAATATGAGTATGTTGGATTCTTCTTGTTCTAGCCAAGCCAGCTCATTACGTTTGACCAGATTTGGATCCAAGCTAATAACACATTTGATTTTCAAATGATTCTATAAATTTTAGCATAAATTTTTAGTCCAACGCAAGATTATCTCTAACACATCATGTAGTGAACATAGATGCATCGCAGCATGCATCACATATATGAATAACACTTGCATTAAGAGAGAGAGAAGAGAAAAGAGAGAGAGAAAGAGAGAGAGAGAGAGAGAGAGAGAGAGAGAGAGAGAGGAGAGGTAACACAACTGGGTCCGGGGACGACTCAGTTATAAATTCGATTCCAGCGAGGAATGACTCGTTAGTTAGTTGGATCATAAATTTCGATTCAAGCCAACATAAAAACAAAAAAAATAGAAAAATAGATCCGATCTTCTAAATTTTAACTTATCTTCTGAAAACGAAACCAGCCTAAAAAAATAACCCATGCAAACTAGCACCGGTAACTGAAACGATACGGAAAAAAAGAAAATGACCTCTCCTGACCGGCGGTGTCCCAAATTTGAGCCTTAATAATCTTGCCGCGACATTCAAGCCTCTTGGAGGCGAAACCACGGTCTCACTTTGCATATCTCCAATGAATGTTCCCGACTATCAATGCAAAAAGTGAATTGGGCTTCGTCATTTATGCATATATCATTGCATATTGATCTTTTGTTCAATATTACATCTTTAACATGAAATTTTTATTGAAGTCTGATGACTGCCTCTCTATAGAAGCAAGTCTTATGCAAAGTTTAAGCATCAGATGTGCAATTATTTTGTTTTGTTGAGACAATTTGTTGCGTACTAAGGTTTTCATCAGCCCAATACTTCTATAAACAATGAAATTGATGAAGATAAATGTACAATTATAATTTTGAAGATTATTGTTGATAATAAGATTATCAATATTATAAGTGTTTATGCTCCTCAAGATATGTGATCAAAATTAAAATTTTGGAATGACTTAGAAGAATTAATACAAAAATTTTGGAAGAATTTTTATTGGGGGAGATTTAAATAGACATGTTAGTAGAGAGGTAGAGGATTTTTAAAGCATTCATGGTGGCTATGGATTTGAAGCGACTAAGGAATGTGATAAAACTATATTAGATTTTGATCTACCTTATGATTTTGTTATTACTAATAACTTATTTAAGAAAAGAGATGAGCATCTCATCACTTATAAGAATGGATATAGTAAAACTCAGAATGATTATTTTTTTATAAAAAAATAGATCGTTGAAATTACAGAGGTTGTAAAGTTATTCCTAGTTTCTATGTACACAACATCGGTTATTAGTTTTTGACTTTAAGATGGAGCAGAGTATGGAAAATAGAGCATATCGTTGTTCTAGTATTAAATGGTGGCATTTAAAGAACTCTTAACAAAAATATTTTTGAGAGTAAGATTCACGATCTTAAAATTTTGTCAATGCATGAGAAAGCTTATTTTATGTGAGAAATAGTCGCTTGTAATATTAAGAATGTTGTAAAGGATGTGCTTAGAGTATCAAAAGGAAAAGTTTTTAAAAGTAAAAATAGTTGGTGGTGGAATCAAAATATACAAGAAAAGATCAAAAATAAAAAGTTCCATTATAAAAATTGGTTTAGATGTAAAAATTCTAAAATTTGGTAAAAATATAAAGTTGTCCGTAAGGAGTCTAAGAAAGAATTCTACGATGCAAAAACTTTAGCTTTTAATTATATATATAATATATTAGATACTACATAGGGAGAAAGATATCAGTATAAGCTAGCCAAACAAAGAGATAGGAGTAATAAAGATTTAGTTCAAGTGAAGTGCATTAAGGATGAAGATCAAAAAGTACTTTTTTAAAAAAGATGATATTCAACAAAGGTGGATGAGATATTTTGCTAAGCTTTTCAAAGAAAATAATGAAAATACGATTGACTTTAGTGACCTTAACACTCTAAATGAAAATAGAGAATTTTGTTTTTATCGGTATATTACTAAAACTGAAGTTAGAGATGCTTTAAAGAAAATGAAGTGTGGAAAAACTATTGGAACTAGTGATATTCGAATAGAGGTGTGGAAATGCTTAGGAGATGAAGAAATTTCTTGGCTTACTAAACTTTTTAATATTATTTTGAAGTCTAAAAAAATGTCAGATGTGTGGAGAATGAGTGTGTTTATTTCTATCTTTAAGAATAAAGGTGATGCACAATATTGTGTAAATTATAGAGGAATTAAGTTGATGTGTCACACTTTAAAACTATGGGAGACAATTATTGAACATCGATTACGACGTGATACTAATGTTTCTCAAAATCAATTTGAATTCATGCCGGGTAGGTCCACTATGGAAGCCATACATTTATTGAGAGGTTTGATGGAGACGTATAGAGAGAAAAAGGAAGATCTTCATATGATATTTATTGATTTAGAGAAAACATATGGTAAAATTCCAAGAGAATTGTTATGGAGAGTTCTAAAAAAGAAAGGGATTAATAATGCTTATATTTGAGTCATTAGGGATATGTATGTTGAAGCTGTTACTTGTGTTCAAACACAAGGTGGTTTGACCAAGTATTATCCGATTTCAGTTTAGTCATGGATGTTCTTACTAGAGATTTGCAAGAGGATGTTCCTTGGTGTATGTTTTTTTATGACGATATTCTTTTTGTTCATAAGACTAAAGAGGGTGTTGAAGGTAAACTTGAATTATGGAGGTCAACCTTAGAGTCTAAAGGTTTTCGTTTGAGTAGATCTAAAACCGACTACATGGTGTAATTTTAGTAGTAATAGATCTAGGGCGGGGGGGGGGGGGTTGTGACTCTGAGTGATCAAGTCATTAACAAGAGTACATGCTTTAGATATCTTGGGTCTATTGTTCAAAGTGGTAGTGAAATAGATGGGGATATTATTAGTAGAATTCAAATTGGATGGATAAAGTGGAGGAATGCATCGCGCTTGGTGTGTGATAGAAAAGTACCACTCAAACCCTAAGCTTATCTTGACAATCCCTCAAGGTGTTACTTCAAATGTATTGCAAAGTAGACCTTGCAAAAGAAATGCGGGCGTGGTAGGTTTATTAAGGAGATAAACTATGAAATACAATAAATTCATTTCATGCCACTAATTTTTCCGCGGACTAAGCACAAAAACTTTACTTTTGAAGGTAAACAATTTATTTAAATTTTAAATCAAGTTCTCGCTAAACCAACCTATGAAACAAAATTGAGCTGGACAAAAGTTGTAAGGTTAACTAAAGAGTCTTGATTAAAGAAAATCAATATTCAATCCAAGTATTTAGTTAGCACAACAAAGTAAGATAAGAATCCATTCAACATTTTTCTTCTATTTATCAAAGTAGGTAAGCATTATGGATGACGTCATTCCACATAGAAGAAATGGACCACCAATGAACACTACTAATGAAAAAAATCACAATAATGAAGCAGTAATCATCACTCTCTCAAAACAGATAAACCAACCGAGAGAAAAACATAATCAAGAACAAGATATCCCTCCATTGGCAATCCTATTAAAACTAACTTAACTAAAAGCCCAAATATTTAAGAAAAAATTAAAACACGAGGAAAAAGAATCAAGATCAAAATTACAAGGGTGAAATCCCCAGCACCTCGCTAAAGACGGGTTGTGAACAACCTAATCTTGAGCCAATTCGACCACAACTCAAGCTTAGTACAAATCCATTTGGTCCAATTTAAATATGAGTATGTTGGATTCTTTCTTGTTCTAGCCAAGCCTAGCTCATTACGTTTGACCAGATTTGGATCCAAGCTAATAACACATTTGATTTTCAAATGATTCTATAAATTTTAGCATAAATTTTTAGTCCAACGCAAGATTATCTCTAACACAATCATGTAGTGAACATAGATGCATCGCAGCATGCATCACATATATGAATACACTTGCATTAAGAGAGAGAGAGAGAGAAAATTATCTCTAACACAATCATGTAGTGAACATAGATGCATCGCAGCATGCATCACATATATGAATACACTTGCATTAAGAGAGAGAGAGAGAGAGAGAGAGAGAGAGAGAGAGAGAGAGAGGGAGAGGTAACACAACTGGGTCCGGGGACGACTCAGTTATAAATTCGATTCCAGCGAGGAATGACTCGTTAGTTAGTTGGATCATAAATTTCGATTCAAGCCAACATAAAAAACAAAAAAAAAATAGAAAAATAGATCCGATCTTCTAAATTTTAACTTATCTTCTGAAAACGAAACCAGCCTAAAAAAATAACCCATGCAAAAGTAGCACCGGTAACTGAAACGATACGGAAAAAAAGAAAATGACCTCTCCTGACCGGCGGTGTCCCAAATTTGAGCCTTAATAATCTTGCCGTCGACATTCAAGCTCTTGGTGGCGAACTCCACCCCGATGGTAGACTTCGATTCGAGGTTGAACTCATTTCTCGTGAACCTCGACAGAAGATTCGACTTGCCCACACCGGAATCACCGATCAGCACCAGCTTAAACAAGTAGTCGTAGTCGTCCTCCGCTCGATAACTCGCCATCTTCTCTCCTCCGCCTCTGAGATTTCTCCGAGACCAGAAAGCAAAAGCCCTAATGGGAAGCCGAGAGGACTGAGAAGAGGCGTTCCCTCGGGATTCTGTATCTCGCGCGCAGCGCTTCCGTCTAGGTCCTTTCACTGGATGTAGAGGAAGGTTCGGTTTTAGGCAAAAATAGGTCAAAAAGTGCAAATACCGAGTTTTTTTAAAAACTCGGTATTTTTTCAAAAAACTCGGTATTTGCACTTTTTTAGGCAAAACCGAACCTTCCTCTAGGTCCTTGCACCGGACCAAATAAAAGTTCCCCTTTTTGAATGATTTTTTGTTTTTTAGGCGAGGCTGAGATTTTGGTCGGCGTCAGTCAATTCTACCATTTATTTAAAGAAGAGAAGAAGAATGAAAAATGGTAGTTTACGTTAATAACCTTATTTGAATGGCACTTTAAGCCTTAGGACTTACGAGAGCATTTTAACAATGGAAAAATTATAATAATAAATTTTTAAATATGTATATAATAAAATTATATAATTTATTTTTTCAAATAAATTTAAAAAATAAGAAAATCATTTGCAATAAAATATGAAATAACCTTGATACATCGTCCAAAAATTATCTTTATCGAGCATGAATCTCAAAGCAAAATCAAGTTGGAAACTTCTGAAATTAAAATCAAGAGCATCCGAACTCCGATTTCAACAAACTTATAGTCAAACTGAGTGTCTTGGAAATACGAACCCAACG
Organism: Dendrobium nobile; assembly: GCA_022539455.1. Taxonomy (NCBI): domain Eukaryota; kingdom Viridiplantae; phylum Streptophyta; class Magnoliopsida; order Asparagales; family Orchidaceae; genus Dendrobium; species Dendrobium nobile. Next base: position 70,337,349 of record CM039733.1, read on the forward strand.
ACACCAAATTCAGCCAAATCCGAGCCCAAATCGGTCCAAATAAGAACCCGAAGCGCTGTTGGAAGGTTCAAACGGCAATTTGGATTACCAAACGGTTTCCAAATATAACAAGCTTATACTCGAATCGAGCGGCTCGACGAGCCGAATCCAACGAGCCCAAGATTACTGAATTCCGACATCACTAAGACATTCAAGTGTCCACCAAACGGTTCATGATCAAGGGATTCAAGATCGGCCGTCCATCCAACCACTCCCAACTTACCCTTGATCCTCCATTTATTTACAGGCCATATCATTCCCAAAAGCTATAAATAGAGCTTCCTCTCCTCTTGAAAAGACACCCCTAAGCCTAAGAAAAAAAGAGAGAGATCGGAGATCGCTCTTGCTTCCTTGCCTCCTCGACCACCGCCGAAATTTCGTCGGACCACCGCCGAAGTTTTGTCGAACCACCGCTGATCCACCGCCACCGGACTTCCACCGGACCACCACTTGAGACCCTCACCTCCGCCAGACCACCGCCTGACGCCATTGCTCCGCCGAACCACCGCCTGGATCGTTGCTCCGTCGACCATCACTTAAGGCCCTCGCCTCCATCGGACCACCGCCTGACGCCGTTGCTTCGCCGAACCATCACTTGAGGTCCTCACATTCGCAGAACCGCCACTTGAGGCCCGAACTTCCACCAAACCACCGCTTGAGGCCCTGCGCTTCACCAAGCTATCACCCAAGGCTCGGACTTCCACCGAACCGTCACTTGAGGCCTTGTGCTCCACCAGGACACCACCTGAGGCCCAGACTTCTACCGGACCACCATCTGAGGCCCCGACTTCCACTAGACCACCACCTGAAGCCCGGACTTCTGCTGGACCACCACTTGAGGCCCTATGCTCCACCAGGCCACTACCTAAGGCCCCGGACTTCCACCGTACCACCACTTGAGACCCTATACTCCACCAGGCCACTACCTGAGGCTCGGACTTCGGTCGAACTGTCACTTGAGGCCCCGAGCTCCACCAGGCCACCACCTAACGCTCAGAGTTCTACTGAAGTACCACCCTTATACTACGGTCTTTCAGACTCCTATCTCCTGCCGACTATGATCCTCCCAACCTCCGTCGCTTACTATGGTCACTCTGACCTCCATCACCAGACAATGGTCTTTCAGACCCCGGTCTCCTGCCAACTACGGTCTTCCAGACTTCTATCTCCTGCCGACTACGGTCCTCCCGACCTCCATCACCTACTATGGTCACTTCGACCTCCATCACCAGACAACGGTCTTTCAGACCCCGGTCTCCTGCTAACTACGGTCCTTCCGACCTCCATCACCAGACAACGGTCTTTCAGACCTCGGTCTCCTGCCGACTACGGTCCTCACGACCTCTATCGCCTACTACGGTCCTTCCGACCTACATCGCTAGACAATGGTATTCCTAAAACCTAATCTTCTACCAACTACGGTCTTTCGGACCCCCGTCTCGCGCCAACTACGACCCTTCCAACCAAACAAACATGTATATTATTGTAACTCCCACTATGTAATGCGCTCTATATGATGTACATTTGTACCATCAAGCCAAGGCCTTCTCCCAAGGAAGGGCCTCATTTGTAATCTATTGCAAATACTAGTGGATTCATTCAAACTGGGCCAGGCCCCGTGGTTTTTCCCCCTTTTCAGGAGTTTCCATGTAAAAACTCTGGTGTCTCTTATGAACGCTACACCCTCTCTATTATCTGATTGTGTGCTGGATCTTCGTACAATGCTAAGACGTTAAACTATAAAATTTCTCTACCGCCGTGAATACTCAATGAGACTCATTTCTTTAACAAGACTTCAATGGGAAATTCTAATAAAACTTTGGAGATCTACTAAATGTAGTCACAAAGCTTTGATAAGAACCTAAATGATGTTGATGAGACCATGCAAAAAATCCTTAGGGTGTTGTCATTTAACCTAGAACCAATGAGACAAGGAGAATGTTTTTTTTTTCTTTCTTATAATAGTTTTACAATCAATTTTATAAAAGCTAATAACTTGCCCAAACAAACCCTAATTTTATTTATTTATTTAGTTTTATTTTTTCGCATAATGAGGAATCCACCCGTTGTAACCCTCGATTGGGCACTTGACAGCATAACTAATCCTTGGCTGACCTAAAAGAGGCACCCACCCCAGAAACGTCCTAACCCATACTTGATTGGGCCCCACATTAAAGACTACACCGCTCGGAAATCGAGCACGGTTAGGGGTTCCCAACCGTACTGACCTCCCAATCAAGCTAAATAAAGATGGTTATTTTAACATAATTTTATAATAACTTTTATAAAAAGTTGACAGCTGCCTACAAAGAACACTAAGAAGATGAAAGATAATATTGCGTGCACGATCCTACTGCCCTTTGGTTCGAACTTTTATTTGGTCCGGTGCAAGGACCTAGAGGAAGGTTCGGTTTTGCCTAAAAAAATGCAAATACCGAGTTTTTTGAAAAAATACCGAGTTTTTCAAAAAACTCGGTATTTGCACTTTTTAACCTATTTTTGCCTAAAACCGAACCTTCCTCTACATCCAGTGAAAGGACCTAATAATTGCTCCTTTGGTTCACCAAGTATTTAATATTAGGGATAAAACCATGTGAGCACAGTTGTCCAATCCATTGGCGTTGCCGAACACCTGTCCAAACTATTTAATTCTATATATTTACTTCTAATTATTTATATAAAATGTATTCCAGATATTATTTATCATACTATATTTGAGAGGGTACTATAAAATGAAATTTAATAGGAATTTTTTTATGTAATTGAACGAAATTTAATAATTGGCAGATCTTTAATAATATCAGCAACGATTCATTTGAGACTGCTATAATTTTTTATAAAATTAATTGTAAAATTATTGAGAGAAAAATAATTTTAAAAAAATTATTAAGAGAATATTTTAGAAATTTTTTTCTTTTAATTTACAATTAATTTGAAATTCTAAAATACATTATATAATATTAATTTAAATTAATTGTTAAATATATTTTAATTTAATCAAGTGGCTCAACGAGCTTTCTAGCCGAGTCGAGCTCAAGCTCGTTTAATATACTAGCTCAAGTATAGGCTTGAGCTCGAATTCGTGGCTGAAAAAGCTCGATTTACGAGCTCGTCAATGAGTCAAGCTCGAGCCGGCTCGCCTTACTTGCACCCTGACTCCAACAAATTATATTCTTAAAAGCAAGCAAATCATATTATCAAGAGAGCACTACCTAAGTGAATGTGAGGCATTTATTTGAAAATCAAAGGAACAAAAAACTGCCCCCAACCAATTTTAAGGGTTTGTTTAGGATCACCATAGGTTTTCATAAAGATGGTTAGAAATAGGAAAAATAATTTTTTTTGAAAATTGTAAAAAACATCTTCTTAATATATAAATGTTTTAAAAATAATAGTTAAATAAAATTATGATTGTAATCTTAAAAATAAAGCAGAAAAAAAAAATCCCGAACAAACTCTTAAATCTAATTCGTTCTCCTAACTTCATTCCCAACCTCGCCCAAAACTTCTCTCAACAAGGTCACCTCAGCCACCTAAGAAATTATTTGGTGCAGAGTCCGAACGTAGAGCTACGGTTCGACTTTTGAACTCCTGAATTCAAAAGCCCCATTTCACGTCTTTTGAACTCCAAAATTCAAATTTATGCGGGTTAGTCGGGTCTATTGGAATCACAAGACATAAAGAAAAGATAATATACAAATGAAAAATTCAGATGTCTAGTTTTAATTGGAGTCCGGAAGTAGAGCTACGTCCGGACTCCGCACCAAATAATTTCTCCAGCCACCTCACTGCTCACCTCAATGTCTCTTGCCACACCTTCTCATTCCTCTTCCAAACATTTGTCCATTATGAGCACCTCTTTCTCTCCCTCCTATCATATGTAGACACCAAGATCAAAGCTCCTCCATACATTCCAGATGAAGAAAAGATTGTAGCTTTGTGATACACACCTACCTACCTGGGCTTGTCCTCACGCGACAAAGAATTATAGAGGAATGGTAATATAGATGGAAGAGTAAATGCAATGAAGGGAAGAGTCTCTGTACTTGACTAATAACCCCTTTTATAGGCAAATGCATTAATAGAGAAAAACAAAGAAATAATAAGCAGCAAGATGCAATAGTTTCCTCCTTTGAGTTAGATAACAAATAAGTATGCAAGCTTTGCTACCACAAATATCATAAACTGTTGAAGAAGAAAAAACAAACAAATCAATCAAATACCTTCAGACTCAGACAACACAACATATTAAGGCTTCGTTTAAGACGGCTTTTTTATTGTTTCTTAAAGCAATTGTCTAATAAAAAAATTAAAAATTGTGTACTAGAAAGCTGTTTTAAGAAGCAGTAAAAAAGCTATCTCAAATGAAACCTAAATTATTCAACAATTCTCCCTTAGATTGATAAACATAACATCAATTAAATTTCGAAAGCGTTCTCCTGTAAACTAGATTCATTGATGTGCAAAAACCAAGCAGTAACCTTAACTTCTGAAGTGTAGGCAACTGGAGGGGCATGATAAAAATGTCAAAAACTTAGGCTTCGTTTGAGATAGTTTTCTTACTGCTTTCTAAAACAGCTTTCTACTACAAATATTTTAAATTCAAAAAAATTTTGTATTAGAAAACATTAAGAAAACTGTCTCAAACAAAGCCTTAATCGCAAGTTATATGATAAATAAGATTTAATGACTCAACCAAGTTCACTAAGAAGTGAAACTTCACATATATGTGCTTGCTTATTGCATATAGAAAAAAAAATGGGAAGGTTGATTGCTGAATATTGTTGCAGAAAATTGAAGTAACCTCCTCTGGTTTAAAATGCAGCTATTCAATAATCATCCTTATACAAATATATTGACAAGCATTAGAAGTTGTAAACGAGAAAGTCAATCTCAGTAGTTGATAAAGTGGAAATTGGCAGTTTATTTGAAAACCATGAAATAACACCGAAACCAAGCATAAAAACATACGTGAAGTATTTTTATGATCGTATAGATCTCTGGCATGATCATTGTGGATAAAATCAAATAAATCCATCAAAATATTGCACCACACTTCAATACTACGAAAATAATGCATCATTACAAGATTAAACAATCAAATTCAACCATAATGGGCTTAAAAATTTCAAACCTGGCATCATTATCTTCAACATGAATCAAACCATCCACATATATGCAAGAAATGAGCATTTTTTCTCCTATTTTTGTAAAAGGTGTTTGTTCAGAAGAATACTTTTGAAGTCATTCCTTCATAAATAAGCTTCTATATGACAATAGCAAGCTCATGGAGCTCTCTTTAATCCATGCAAAGCTTTTTTTTTTTTTTTTTAATTTATAGACCTAAATCTTATTTGCAAATTTCACATAACCAAGAGATTGATTGATAAATACCTCTTCTTCCAACTCTCCAAGAAAGAATGTTGAGTCACGTCTAACTTTACAATCACCAATCAAATGGTGGCATGCCTTGCAACAGGATCAAAGGCTTTTTTGTATTCTACACCAAAAATTTGCTTGTAACCTTTTTGCTATTAACTATGCAATATATATTTTCCGACTTCATCACTCTCCCTCACAATAATCTTATAAACCCGCTTCACACTAATGGTGTTTTGATATTTTCAAAGTTCTATTAACTATTCTAATCAATGTATGGCCTCTTTTTTTAATTTATAAACCTTAACCTCATTTCCAAATTCCACATAACAAGGAGATTGATCAATAAATATATCTTCTTCCAATTCTTCATATAATAATATTGGTTTTATGTCCAACTGAAAAGAGTAGGACATGAGTTTTATGCTTCTAACATAATCACCTATCTAACTATTTAATGCCTTGCAACAAGAGCTAAAGCTTCTTAGTAATCTAAGCCAAATTCTTGTTTATGGCCTTTTGCTACCAATCAAGCCTTGTATTTGTTGACTTCACTCTCAAGTAACGTTTTAAAATTTTATCAATCAAGGTAATTATAAGGGTTTTACCTCCATCAGAAATATGGATTTATCAAAGAACAAAGTTCATAATGCACCAGCTTTAGTGCATTCTTTGCTCACCATGGTTTCCCTTATGGAAAATTGACTAAAGTGTGGTTTCTTGCAACTTATTCTTCATAAACTTGAGAAGGAACTGTAATTTGAGGAAGATCAATCACTATATTACTCTATTGTATTATCTTCAATCCACCTAAGTTTAGGTATCAAAGTGAAAATACTAAAGAAACATGTGTCCTTCAAATTTTGCTGAGAAATCTGAATGAGGAAGATCAATCATTATATTAATGCTTGCTCTCTTTCTCCTGCTGATCAACAAAAATTTTTACAAGTAATCAATTGAAATTCTTCAATATCATTAGATTATTTTATGGATCAAATAATAAAATTAAATTCTGGTGCTATAGATCAAAGGATTTTTCTCAGAAAGGGTCTAATCCTCCATCTTGTTATACCCTTCATCTTATTGCTGTTATAAACATCTAATTCACGATCTCCATTGCTCAAGAAAAATAATTTATCAAATTTATAGACAAATACATCAACAAAAAGAACCATAGAAATACCAATAAATTATCAAATTATTGGCCATTAATAAATGAAAAACACCATGACACAACACTAACCAACAAGCAATAACTTCCTCTTACTAATTAGTTGATGATCAGCCTCCACTACTTTCACTATTGACTAGGAAAAACAAACAAACTGAACAAATGCTATAAGATTCAGACATAGAGATCGACTTGTCTACCATCTCTCTCCTAAGGCCTAAAAGGGAATGAGACAGTCAAGAGACTAACAGAAATATATGGAAAGCACTTGCTCAGGTTTAATCAAGGATCTTAAGGTTATTTTTAAATGAAAGTGTCACTTCAAGAAAGTGCAGCATTCTTTCAACTAAAAAACCAGCATATTTATGCTTATTGAATATTTGTTTTTGGGTAAAAGAACACAATAAAGAAAATCTCTCTTTTGCTACACCAACATCGGGTTAGAGAAAAAAAAAAAAAAACCCAAAACATGAGTGAATCAAACAAATTAAAAGTAATGTAATGTTTGGTTAACTTAACCTGCAAACATAATAGATACCAAGCAAGCCTCTGTCGTTCAAGTAACCAGCTTCTTCGTAGGAATATGTGGATTCCTATACACCCTTCTGTAGCATCTAAGCCTTTGGCATGTGAGATTAAGTATTCACTAGCCTGTGATAAATGAACAAAGCACAGGCATTAATGGTAAATACCATCATCCGTTCTCTTGCGCTCCACAACTAGCTCATTTGAATACTATGCACACTTGCAAAAATACTCCAATGGTGCCACTGAACTCTAGAACGTGGATCAAAATCCTAGTAGAGTTCAAAAGGGCATGAATTTTCCTGCACGCATCAAACTTTTCAGAGTTATAGATTTCTCATTATCGACGACTCAAAAACCTACCAATTCATAGCAGGGAGGCTCTTCTTTTCAGTCATGCAAGCATCAATCAAAATAACAATTTTACCAAAGTGAACATTCTGCGGACATAGAGCAAGACCTTACCAGTTAGTTCTCACTCCTGTTGCTCATGAAGATGAAAATTCAAGTATTATCATGCTTGATATCCATATCTTCATCTACCATATCAATTTCATCAACAATAACATAACTTGATGCTCCATTGGAGGTTGTGAAGTTTGTTGCTTCAGCTCCACCTATCTGACCTTTATGTAGTTTCAGATATCTGAGAAAAAAGTAACTAATTCATTATAGGAAGATTTGAGGTGAAGTTTTTTTATTTTTTTTTTTTTTTTTTTTTTTTAAGATTTGAATTGAAGTAAAGCCGGCAACATGCTGCAGTTAGGTAATTGAATTAAAATGAGTACAACTCACAACCGCACATAAAAGGCATGCTTTGACATTTCTCATTGCAATGACCTGTTTGAAAATCATGTATAGATTTCCAGACTTGGATGAAACTCCAATGAAAGAATTCTTGGCTATATTATTAGTTTGCTGATGAAAATGCTATGAAATAAAGTGAAAAACGATGCCTTGTATTATCAAAATGAGGCTAAAACGTTGTCAATCTAAAATCTTTGGACTCCAAAAATTCGTGCCACGGGCTCTCTGCACGTTCTTTGTTGACAGGGAGAGTTTTAACGGATTTAGGTTCCGGGGAAAATTTTCAAAGGCAGATTGAGTTTTAGATAAGACACTGCCCAAAGATTTTACCCTCATTTTGCGAGGAATTTATGATCTGATTTAGGTTTCCCATAGGCGCAATCCCCTATGGTTAATTATCCCTCCCAATAGTGAAAGGAAACTTTCAATTTAACTAGTTGTTAAATAGGTCGCAATAATTAACTAACATATAATAGCAACAATTTTAAGGTTTGAATTTTGGAGTTTAATATTTGAAATTTACCAATATATATTTAAAGCGGGTGGAGGAATGCTCACGAGCCCGATCAAGTTCCCATGATTCCATCATCCTGGGCTATCATGGTCCCTAGTTGACTTAGTCATAGTAGATAGTCAACCCAACCTGATAGAAGGAACATTGTCGACAACCATAGGTTGCTTCATCCAAAAATATTTTATAGACCCGGGGTGGATGTTTGTCTAAGTCAACATTAGCTAACAGAGAGCTTTATATCTTATAACATGACACCCTACAATTCATTACTCATGTGGCTTTTAACCAATACAGAACATACGGGCTTTGGCCTTGACCATAAAATAATGGTGTCATTTTACTGCAGAACCATTTGATTAGAGGGCAAGTATCACATCCTTGTGACGATGAATCAACTGAGAATGAATTGTAGAAATACATTCCACAAGAAACTTACTCTTTGTGAGTTGAAGTTATTCTGCAATGCTTTATGGTGCCGAATGTTGGCCATTAAAAGAGAAGCATAATACTGGCAGAGATGAGGATGCTTAGGTGGATGAGTGGCTTTACCCCTTAGAGATAGGATACGAAATGAGCATATACATGAAAAGGTTAGAGTAGCTCCAGTAGATGATAAGATTAGAGAGAGTCGCCTTAGATGGTTTGGTCACATAAAACGGCGGCCTTCCGATGACCCGGTTAGGAGAGTAGAGGTATTAGATTTGACTTATGTTAAGAAAGGTAGGGGTAGACCTAAAAAGACTTGGTTAGAAAATATTAGGAATGATCTTTCTTTATTAGATTTAAATGAGAATTTGACTTTTAATAGGTCACAATGGAGAAAAAGGATTCATGTAACCGACCCCACATAGTGGGATAAAGGCTTGATGTTGTTGTTGTTGTTGTATGCTTAGAATTTGATAGTTAGTAGTGGAATCAAAATGTGCAAGAAAAGATAACAAATAAAAAAATTTGTTATAAAAATTATTTTAGATATAATATTTTTGATAATTGGGAAAGATACAAAGAGGACGGTAATGAGTCTAAGAAAGCAATATGTAAAATAGATTAGATACTAAGGCGGACGAAAGATATATGAATAAATTAGTCAAACAAAGAGATAAGAGTAGTACGGATTTAATTCAAGTGAAGTGTATTAAGGATGAAGATCAAAAATTGTTTTTATTAGAAGAGAATATTCAACAAAGGTGGATGAGATATTTTTATAAACACTTCAATAAATATTATAATAATGTGATTGACTTTAGTGACCTTAGCACTCTAAAGAAAAATATTTTTTTTTTTTATCAGTGTATTAGTAAAACCAAAATTAGAGAGGCTTTAATGAAAATGAAGCGTGGAAAAGCTGTTGGACCTGATGATATTCCAATAGAGGTGTGGAAATGTTTAGGAGATGAAGGAATTTCTTGGCTTACTAAACTTTTTAATATTATTTTAAAGATAAAAAAGATGTCAGATGAGTGGAAAATGAGTGTGTTGATTATTATTTTTAAGAATAAAGGTGATGCACAAGATTGTGTGAATTATAGAGAAATTAAGTTAATGTGTCATAGTTTAAACTGTGGGAGACAGTTATGGAGCATAGGTTGCGGCATGATACTAATGTTTCTCAAAATCAATTTGGATTCATGTCGGTAGGTCTACTATGGAAGCTATATATATATATATATATATATATATATATATATATTGAGAAGTTTGATGGAGAAGTATATTTTAGATATCTTGGATCTATTGTTCATAGTGATGGTGAAATAGATGGGGATATTATTAATAAAATTCAACTTGGATAGTTGAAGTTGAGAAATGCATCGGGCTTATTGTGTGATAGAAAAGTTCCCCTCAAATTTGAGGGAAAATTCTATATGATGGTGGTTAGACCTGCAATGCTTTATGGTGCAGAATGTTGGCTATTAAAAGAAAAGCATAATATTAAGTTAAGTGTTGTAGAGATGAGGATGCTCAGGTGGATGAGTGGTTTTACTCTTAGAGATAGGATATGAAATGAGCATATACGTGAAAAGGTTGGAGTAGCTCCAGTGAAAGATAAGATTAAAGAGAGTTGTGGTTTAGTCACATAAAACGATGAACTTCCGATGACCCAGTTAGGAAAGTAGATGTATTAGATTTGACTTATGTTAAGAAAGGAAGAGGTAGACCTAAAAAGACTTAGTTAAAAAATATTAGAAATGACATTTCTTTATTAGATTTAAATGAGAATTTAACTTTTAATAGGGTACAATGGAGAAAAAGGATTCATGTAGCCGACTTCACATAGCGTGATAAAGGCTTGATGTTTTTGTTGTTGTATGCTTAGAATTTGATAGATAATATATTTTACAATTTTTATAGGCTTTGAGAATTGATCTCTCCGGTTTAGATTACATTCAACGCGGCTATCATCGGGTGATTATCAATTACTTTCAATATATCTGTAATTTTGTAAGAATTTTGAGAGCATTTAAAAGTATGAGATCCCCTCCAACTGAGATTTTCCATCAACACGGTCATTATCAGGGTGATTATCGTCACTTTAAATATATTTGTAATTTGTATTGGAGTTTGAGCATTTTGAAAATATGGTCCCCTCTAGTTGAGATTTACAGTTAATATGACCATCATCAGAGTATTTGAGCACTTTTTAGCAAATCCGTGAAACATTATCAGATATTACATTTATGAGCTTGACATAAAGATCGGAACACATGCGGAATATAATATTTCTTCAAGCAAAATGGATGGAAATCTTACTTCCACGGTCCCACCGTTAATGGAAACCCTTTGAATATTTTCTTTAATAACTTACTGACCAAAGACTCTTTAATGGGAAGGAATATACAATGTCAAACCAACTCACTTAGCGAGAATACATTACTTATGCCTTCTCGGATTGAAAATTTCAAAAAAATTCCACGCCTTAGTTCTTTTTATGATTGGCCTTTCAGAGTAATTATCTTTCATTCATTATCCCCCTCTCCATATTTGGATTTTATAATTCTGTTGTATCACTCTATTAGCCATGAATTTACTTTTCAATTTAAGCATCTTATCCTTCAACTCTTGGGCCTCTACGTCCATGCTCACGTTATTATATGCTTTTATCATTATGACAAGGATGATATAATCAAGCTTACATTTATTTTCCTTTATGAACAAAACATTTATTTCATTACCTATATACCTCTAGCTTGCCCAATGCATTGATTACACTATTAATGAAAGGAGTATGCAGGACAACATCAATTCAGTGTTTTCTATTTCTCTAATGAAGAAAGGAACTTTCTCTATAAGCTCTGCTTTGACGTATCCACCAACAAGTGCACAGTAAGTAATGAAGATTGGTTTGATTCCTTAAGTTTTTATTAATTTAAAAATAATACTCCATCTTATCAACTTTTCCTGCTCTCCCAAAACATCCAATCACTGTATTGAATATAATTATGCTGGAAGAAAAATACCTTCTCTTCATAAAATTCATAACTTTGTTCATTTTCTCATACTTTCCAGCCTAACCATATGAATTAATTAAAATATTGAAATTAATCAGATCAAGGTTAATGCCCATGTCCTAAAACTAAATATACTACTTTTTCCACTTTACTTAATCTTCGACCATCTTTACATGCAGATATTATAGAGTACGGTGTGAATATGTATTTTCGAGAATTAGTCCTTTGGTTTAAAAGAATGGATCCATGCTTTGATCGTGTAGTCCTTTAACTCATAAGAGTAGTAGATCTAATACAATGAAGAGTATATATGCGTCCACGAAGAATGGATTTGTATTTGAAAGTGATGTCCTTTGGCTTGGAAGAGGTGGTAGTTCACAAATGTGACTGGTTTGATTATAGAGTGTTTGGATCCTTGGAAGAGTAATCCTCTAAAAAAGAAGAATTATAATGCCACCCCCAAAAAGATTAAATACGTGGAATTTCTAAATGATTTGAAACATTCATATTAAAATCCAGCTTACACTTATTTCTTTAAGTTACTAGATGTGTGTATTATTAAATCATTTAAAGTGACAAATTAATTATATGAGGATCCCTTGTCATTTAAAATTTCGACAGTCTCTAAGCGTTCAATCGAGAGAGGAGGGATCGAGCAAGGCTTCTCGTGTGCGGTTAAGGGAGACAATAAGGAGCAGTTTCTGCATGCGTGAGGGTCGAATGGAATGAGAGGGACCAGCGATTTCAGCTTGTCTTTTATTAAGATGATTCAAGCGGTTCTGTCGTTTGGGTCGAGTAGTTGTGTTGCTCGGGAAGACTGTACGTGAGGTGGGGCAAGTGGCTAGTCAGTGGCCAACAAAATCCATATCATTTATTTCATATTTAAGTTTCAATTTGATATTTAATTACTTTATTTAAAGTAACATTTCAGTATATCAATTGAAAATACGTTTTATTTGTATACTATAAGTAAAATTATAAAAAAATTGGAAATTTTAATTTAAAAATTAAGAAATCAAGCTCAATAAACAAGTCAAGCTCGAGCATTTTAAACGAGCCGAGCTCAAGCCTAAATTTTTTTAATGAGCCAAGTTCGAGTTGATTAAATGAGCTCGAGTTCAAGCTCAACGGGAATCAAACAAGCTCTGCTCGATAAGCTAAAACTCGACTTGTTTACACCCCTATATTCAATATCATACAAATAGAATTGTTATCTAGATAATAATATTATTAAGATAATTGATTCACTATTATCTTACTCATTGGATGCAATGCTATCTAGAAAGATTAACAGAGATTACCATCTTCTTTATTATTATTATTATTTTGATTATTTGTTCTAGAAGTTAGATAACATGACTTTCAGATGTAGACATATTTGATTGTTGTCTAGATATTAAAAAATATAACTTAAATGTTATTTATGAAATTATTATTTAAAGATATTAGTGAATCAAATAATTGTCATCTGAAAATAACATGACATTACGAAGTAGATGTTACCTAATTAAACAACCACTAAATTTGATTTATATAATCACAATAGGCACAAAGAATAAGCACATAATATTTGCAGCCACAATTGCCGCCAAAGTTGCAAGTTGTAAAAAACAGTACGTCCACTTACTTGTACCAGTTGAATAAGCTAACTCCAACTATAATTACCAGAAGTCCCATGCCCTTCAGCACAGTAAATTGATCGTGGAAGTAAAACACTGCGACCTGAACAAAGAAAGCATTCATCTAAGACATCAATCATAAGCTACATAATACTTCATTGACCTCCGTAAATTTAGCCAACTAGTTTTGAGTTATCCGCATGAAAGGAGAAAGAGAAATAAATAAATAAATATATATAGAGAGGGTTGGGGATGCCTAAAGTTATATTTGATCTAAATATGAGAATCTATGAGTTTAGCAAATAAGGCTGATAGGAAATACTTAGATCCAAGTATTTCCTATCGATTCGAGTGGGGAAAACAGCAATAGAGTTGCTGTTTTTCTGCAGGAAATCAGCCTAAAACGCAGGAAAACAGTAGAAAACAGAGAAATCTGTAGGAAATCTGAGAGAAAAACACGCAATGGACTTATATTCCACTAGTAGATGATCAAAACAAAAGCAAGATACAATGTTCTTCGATTCGAGAGGAAGAACAACTCTCCGACAATCTCCGGCAACGCCAAGAGCCCAAGCAAGAAACCCTAGATCTCAAATTACATTCAAATTCAAGATAAGATGCAAATTCCCCCCCAAACTCTTAATTATACAAAATTAATCATAAAGGACAATAATAAACTTCCTAAAACTGCCCTCACATTCAAAATTTCCCTCCTAAACCTCCCCCCAAGAGCCCACGTGGACCTCACGTTTCCGCCCGCCCCTGTTTTCTCCGCCTGGAGTAACAGTGGACCGGTCCGGGTTGGACCGGTCCAGCCGGCCCCTCCTGGGCCGGCGTAACATTACCGCCCTCCCAAAGAATCACCTTGTCCTCAAGGTGAAAATCAGGGAACTGCTGCTTCATCCTCCCGTATGGCTCCCACGTAGCCTCATAGTTAGGAAGGTTCTTCCACTGGATCAACACTTCCTTAGTATTATCTTCTTTCTGGCGAACACCCCTCAGCTCCAACGGTTCCATGATCACTTCTAACTCCCCCGTAAGTGTGGTCGGCAGCTCGGGAATAGTAATGTGGTCACCAATGACCTTTCTCAACTGTGAGACGTGAAAAACCTGGTGTATAGTCGCCGATGGGGGTAATTTCAATCGATAAGCTACTGCCCCAATCTTTTCCATCACTTCATAAGGACCAAAGTACCTTGGAGCCAGCTTTTCATTCCTCCTGTTGGCGGCTGTCTTCTGCCTGTATGGACGAAGCTTCAAGAACACCTTATCCCCTGGCTCAAACTGGATATCTCTTCTATGTCCATCTGCTTGCTTCTTCATGATTTGCTGCGCCCTCAGCAATTGCCTCTTCAACTCTTCTAGCACTCGGTCCCTTTCCTCCAAGTACTCTTCTACTGACGAAACCGGGGTACTACTGCTCCCAAAGTGTACCAAGTGTGGGGGATCCCGCCCATACAACACCTTGAATGGGGTCATTTGTGAAGCCGAGTGAAATGACGTGTTGTACCAGTACTCAGCCCAGGATAGCCACTTTGCCAATAGCCTTGGTGTCTCCGAAACAAAGCATCTTAGGTACGTCTCTAAGCTCCTGTTGACTACTTCCGTCTGTCCATCCGTCTGTGGGTGGTAGGCTGTGCTCCTCTTGAGCACTGTTCCCTGCAATCTGAATAACTCCCTCCAGAAATGGCTGAGGAAAACCTTGTCCCTATCTGATACGATCGCTTCTGGTACTCCGTGCAATCTGATCACTTCCCTGATGAAAGCTGAAGCTACTGTCACTGCGGTGTAGGGATGTCTGAGTGGAATGAAGTGTGCATATTTGCTAAGTTGGTCCACCACTACCAGTATCACCGTGAATCCTTCTGACCTGGGTAATCCATCGATGAAATCCATGGACACTTCCTCCCAGACTTTGTTTGGAAGTGCCAATGGTTGTAGTAAACCTCCTGGGGTCATGGCCATGTATTTGTTTCTTTGGCAGACCTCACAACCCGCCACCATCTCCTCCACGTCTTTATGCATCCCCTTCCAATAAAGTTCTGTTGCCAGCCTCCTGTATGTCTTCTGAACTCCTGAGTGACCCCCAACTGAGCTGCCATGAAATTCCTGCAACAGGTGGGGAATGTGTATGGAAGTTCGTAGCATCACGAACCTCCCCTGGTACAATAGTCTCCCCCCTTCAATGTAGTAACCAGGATGACTACTTCTGTCTTTCTCCAGATCCTCCCTGATCTTCCTCAGTTTCTCGTTCAGCATACTTTCTTCTTTGATGGCCCCCCAATCTACTATCAATGGCGCTGACACAACCAACTCCTGAATCTCCCCAACGCATCTGGATAAAGCGTCGGCCGCCTTATTCTCCAAACCAGGCTTATAGTGGATCTCAAAATCATAGCCTAATAGTTTGGATAACCACCTCTGATGCTCTTCGGTCACCATCCTTTGCTCTAACAAATACTTCAAGCTCCTCTGATCAGTCCGTACAATGAAGTGTCTTCCCAAGAGATATGGCCGCCACTTTTGGATTGCCAAAACAATGGCCATCAGCTCTCTTTCATACACTGACTTCAATATAGCTCTGGCTGAAAGCACTTGACTGAAGTACGCTACTGGCCTGTGATTCTGCATCAACATCGCCCCTAACCCATATCCTGAGGCATCTGTCTCTACTACAAAAGACTGATCAAAGTCTGGAAGAGCTAGAACAGGGACCGTCATCATGGCCTCTTTCAACCTCTCGAATGCCTGGGTGGCCGCCTCTCCCCAGCAAAAATTATCCTTCTTCAGCTGCTCAGTCAAAGGCCAGGCAATGGTACTGTATCCCTTCACGAACTTCCTGTAGTATCCAGTCAATCCTAGAAAACCCCTCAATTCCCTGAGGTTCCTAGGTAGCGGCCATTTCTGCATTGCTTCAATTTTAGTTTGATCCGCTGCTACTCCTTCTTGTGATACCACATGTCCCAAGTATTCCACACTTGCCTGAGCAAAACTGCACTTCTTCAGGTTGGCTTTCAACTGGTGCTCCTGTAGCACTTCCAATACCACTCTCAAATGCTCCCAGTGTTCCTCCACAGTCTTGCTGTACACCAGGATGTCATCGAAAAAGACTAGGACAAACTTCCTAAGGTGCTGCTTGAATACCCGATTCATCAGGGACTGAAATGTTGCATGAGCGTTAGTCAATCCAAAGGGCATTACCAGAAGTTCATAATGCCCTTCATGAGTCCTGAACGCTGTCTTTGGAACATCAGTCTCCTTCATCCTGATCTGGTGGTAGCCAGATTTTAGATCTAGCTTAGAGAACATCACTGCACCATGTAGCTCGTCCAATAGCTCATCAATCACAGGAATTGTGAACTTGTCTGGTACAGTGCCTTTATTAAGAGCCCTGTAATCGACACAAAATCTCCAACTCCCGTCCTTCTTCTTAATTAGGATGACTGGACTGGAAAAAGGGCTGTTGTTGGGTCTGATAATCTCTGCCTCCAGCATTTCCCGGATCAGCTTTTCAATCTCATCTTTCTGAATATGTGGATAGCGGTAAGGACTGACGCTGATCGGAGTCTCACCTTCTTTCAGAGTAATGGCATGCTCCAACTCTCTCTGAGGAGGTAACCCCTGGGGCGGTTGAAAGACTTCGCTGAACTGGTGTATGAGCGGCTGTACTGCAGAGGGAACATTGCCTTCCTTCTCCAATCTGACTCCTTCCAGGCGATGTAACTCTACTAAGAAGCCTCCTCCTTCCTCATGAATGGTTCTGATGAGGGATTTGAGAGAAACCCCTGCTTTGGTCAGCTCGGGATCACCCTGAATCGTTCTCTTCCTGCCACCAACCACCAGCTCCATCTTTAGTGTTCCCCAATTGATTTTGGTCTCTCCCAGTGCCTGCAGCCATTTCATCCCAAGGATGACATCCGTACTCCCCAATTCCAAGGGAAGGAAGTCTTCCTTTACCAGGATCCCTTGAATCTTCAATACTACTCCTCGGCAGACACCTCGACCCATCTCCACCTTTCCGGTGCCCATCATTACCCCGTAACCTCCAGTATCCACTAGCTCCATCCTCATCAAATCAACAATCTGGGTGGAAATGAAATTGTGTGTCGCTCCACTGTTTATCAACACCACAACCTCACGACCAGAGATCTCTCCTTTCACCTTCATAGTGTGACTCGAAGTGAGTCCCACTACTGAGTTCAGAGAGACTTCTGCTACATCCAGATGCAACTTCTCATCCTCCTCCACCTCGGGGTCATTCCCTCCTCTCTCTTCGTCTTCCTCATCTTCGCAAACGAGGAGAACCTGAAGAGATCGGTCCTTGCATCTATGCCCCGGCATGTACTTCTCATCACATCTGAAGCACAACCCTTTTGCTCTTTTGTCCTGCATTTCTTTTTCGGTCAGCCTTTTGAACTGTCCCCCATTTCCTCCTCCAGTCTTTTCCTTGGGTGCTTCCTTCTGACCCCCCGGCGCTACCCATTTAGAGGGTAATACCGCAATAGTCATACGACCCCCCTGAGTAGTTGCCTCGAGCTCCTCTTTCTGATCTCTTCTGATCTTCTACCAATTGTGCAAGCTCCATTGCCTTGCCTAAATTCCTTGGCTCCAACACTCTGACAGCTGTTCGTATCTCAGGTTTGAGCCCCTTCATGAAATTTTCCTCTAGGGCTGATTCTGAGATGTAATCCAAACGGCTAGCCAGATACTCGAATCTGTCCCGGTAATCGGCCACAGTCCCCTCCTGAGTCAGAGCAAAGAACTGTTCATAGAAGTCTCCTCCCCCATCGGCTCGAAAACGTTCTAATAAACAATCCTTGAACTCTCTCCAGTTCCTGATAGGCTCTCTCCTGTCTCGCCACTGATACCAGGCCAATGTCTTCCCTTCCAGACACAATCCTGCCGCCGTCAGCTTCTCATCGTCTGTCAGCCCGTTGACCGCAAAGTAACGCTCCACCTTGTAGATTCAGCCATGGCCATCTTCACCCTCAAAGATGGGCATCTTCAACTTCCTCACCTTCGGATCCCTTCCATTGCCCCGGTACTCTCCATAACCTCCCATTCCTCGAAGATGAGGTGCTCCCCAAGTGTCCCGGTCCTCCCTCCGACGCTGGTATCCGAGTTCGTCGTCATAATCCCCCCTTCCTCTTTCAAAATCAACACCTCGACGCTGAAATTCAGCACCTCGATGCTGATACTCTTCTCTCCTTTCTCCAAAATCTGCACTACCCTCATATTCCCCCCGCCTGCCTCCAAAATCAACACCTCGACGCTGAAAATCAGCACCTCGACGGTCATTTCCCATGCTCATCTCCTCTCTAGAGAGTGGCTCTAGAGGTGGCATGTTGTCGTCCCCTTCAAGAATCTCCACCTCCAGATTCCTCCTCCCCCGGATTGGGTTTGGATTTCCTCCTACGCCATGGCCGTCAGTAGTCTCTCTCACTTCCGATGTCTCCGGATTGGTCTTCATCTCCAATAGTTTCTTCATCATTTCTTCCATAGCCGCGAACCTCCCTTCCAACCTGTCATTGTTGGTGGAGATTTCCAGAAACTTTCCCTCCAGATCTGTCTTCAGTTGTCCGAACTCGCCTTCTAATACTTCCACCTTCTTTCCGGCCATCTTTCTTCTAACGGATCCCAAAAAATCTTCTTCCGGAAAAGATAAACTTGCTGAAATTTCAGAATTTCAGCCGCCGGTGGTCCTGAATCGATGCTCTGATACCAATTTGATAGGAAATACTTAGATCCAAGTATTTCCTATCGATTCGAGTGGGGAAAACAGCAATAGAGTTGCTGTTTTTCTGCAGGAAATCAGCCCAAAACGCAGGAAAACAGTAGAAAACAGAGAAATCTGTAGGAAATCTGAGAGAAAAACACGCAATGGACTTATATTCCACTAGTAGATGATCAAAACAAAAGCAAGATACAATGTTCTTTGATTCGAGAGGAAGAACAACTCTCCGACAATCTCCGGCAACGCCAAGAGCCCAAGCAAGAAACCCTAGATCTCAAATTACATTCAAATTCAAGATAAGATGCAAATTCCCCCCCAAACTCCTAATTATACAAAATTAATCATAAAGGACAATAATAAACTTCCTAAAACAGCCCTCCTAAACCTCCCCCCAAGAGCCCACGTGGACCTCACGTTTCCGCCCGCCCCTGTTTTCTCCGCCTGGAGTAACAGTGGACCGGTCCGGGTTGGACCGGTCCAGCCGGCCCCTCCTGGGCCGGCGTAACAAAGGCTTATCAGAAATTTAAGAGAAAAATGAGCATGTTGGAGAATCTCTAAGTGTTTTGTATATCAGAAGATTTAGTAAAAAGCTAGCGAAATATATTTTTCTTCCAAAGTAGTATACCAACAAACAAAAAGTTGATAAATGTTCTGACAATATAAGTATTAGAGAAATCCTGATAAACTTAAATTTGAGAAAGAATTTATAAGGACCCAAATGAACATGTGATGATTCCATAAAGGAAATGGAAAGTAAGGAATAATCTCAAGGCAGAAACAACCTTTCAAAGACAAAATTATGATTCCATATTATCAAAATTGAAAATAATATACGGCATAAGTAGCACATGGACCTCCCACCAATGCCGGATTTGGGGAGGGGTTCATGTACGCAGCCTCACTCTTGCATTTGATGAATGTGAAATAGATAGAAAGGATAAATCTAAGAATTTGTTAGACAGGTCCACTCAACTGGTCCAGCCGGTCCAAGCGGGATTGGCTTACAGGTGAAACAGAGGCGGAGGTTCCGCCTCAGGCGGAGGTTCCGCCTCCTGTACAAGCCGCAGATGCCGCTAGATCCAAGGGAGCTATTTTGGAAGGTTTTTTTGAGTGAATTAGGAGGGAAATTTGAATGTATGGATTGTTTAAAAATTTTCTTTTGAATTGTAGGCATTAAATAGGTTGTTTTCTTAGGGTTAGGGCACCTTGAATTTGGCTGAAATTTGAGATCTCTTAGTTTCTTTGGGCTCTAGCGGCGAAAGATGCTCCTCTCTCGAATAGAGGATCAATTGTATCTTGGTATTTTCCATTTCCCTTTCATCAAATAATACAAATTATCTATTATTTCATGGTTTTGTGTGGATTTTTGTGAAGAATTCTCGTTGTTTTCCAAAAATTGATAGGAAATACTTGATATCTACAAGTGTTTCCTATCAAATTGGTATCAAAGCGCTTTCTTGGACTAAAAAATAAGATATCTACGCTGTTTTTGCAATTGGAGCCTAGATCTAATTAATGACAGCAAAGAAGATGGAGGCGCTGGAAGGCGAGATGAAGCAATTCAAAACCGGCGTAGAGAAGTTCTCTACCATAAAAGAAAGATTTTCATGTATGGAAAACCAATTTAGAAGGGTGGAGGAGATGTTAAGAAGACTCTTGGAGATGCAAACAAAAACTTCACTGGTGGTTCTGATGGCTAACCCTAACCAAAATTTTACTAGGATTCCATTGGCCGAATCGGAGGGAAAAGAGATCAGACAAGAGGAGTTTGATGAGGGGAGTTTCTTTCATCAAGAGCCACCTCTTAGGGCTCCGATAAAGGGTGGATCAGGGTTTCTGGATGAGGGGACAACAAAGAGGAAATCTTTTTGTGGAGGCGGTAGGGCAGCCGACCACTATGAGAGGCTTTTGGAGCAAGGGGAGTTGGCCATCGAAGGAAGGGGTCAAGAGCCACCTCCTAGGGCTCCAATAAGGAGCATAATAGGGTTATCGAATAGGGGGATAACAGGAAGGGAGTTCCATGGTGAAGGTGGTGAGGTGGATGACCACTATTGGAGGTCTTTTGGGCAAGGGGAGAAGACGACAAAAGGAGGGGGACGGGCCGAACCATGTGAATCGGGTCATGCGAGATGAAGGGAAGGAATGTGGGATTCCCATCCACGCTACATGGGGGAAATATGGAGGGATCATGACAATTGCTACATTGGAGGAGGAAGAAGCTATTAGGGAGGTAGTGATCCTAGAGTGAGGAAGTTGGGGATGCTAGTATTTAAAAGGGAGGATACTTATGGGTGGGTGTGCCGGGTGGAGATGTATCTCATGGTGAATGGGGTGACGGAAGAGGAGAGACTAATAGCAACGACCCTATGTTTGGAAGAGAAAGCTTTAGTTTGGTTCCAGTGGACGATAGCACAACCACTAACAAAGCAGCTGAAGAAAGCTATCAACAACGTCCCATCCTTCCACCTTGATGATAAGATGGATCTTTGGGAGAGGAGTATTGTTAGACTAGTCTGGACCGGTCCAGCCGGTCCATGTAGGACTGGCTTACGGGCGAAACAGAAGCGGAGGTTCTGCCTCCTGTACGAGCCGCAGATGCTGCGAGATCCAAGGGAGCTATTTTAGAAGGTTTTTGAGAAAATTAGGAGGAAAATTTGAATGTATGGACTGTTTAGAGATTTCCTTTTGAATTGTATGCATTAAATAGTTTGTTTTCCTAGGGTTGGGGCATCTTGAATTTGGCTGAAATTTAAGATCTCTTAGTTTCTTTGGGCTCTAGCGGCGTCTAGAGATTTGGGAGAGAAAGATACTCCTCTTGAATAGAGGATCAATTGTATCTTGGTATTTCTGTTTCTGTTTCATCAAATAATACAAATTATCTACTGTTTCGTGATTTTGTGTGGATTTGTGTGAAGAATTCTCACTGTTTTTCGAAGATTGATAGGAAATACTTGAGATTTACAAGTGTTTCCTATCAGAATTATTGTTATAGAGGACTAGTTGGAGTGACACTAATTGCAGGCAAGGTAATTTGATAATAGACTTAAATAGTCTGAATATACTCATAAAATAATAGAAAATGCACCCATTAGAATGGTGGATGAACTTAGTGACCTAGGATAACATGTAGGGTTGTAAAAAAACTAGCGTTTCACAAGTTACTCAAGACTCAGCTCGATATAAGCTCGTTCGCTATCATTTAATTAAGTAATCAAACAAGCTTAAACATTTTTTTAAATCTTTGTTTTAATAAACAAACTTGAGCAACTATGTGTTCGTTTCGTTTTTGTTTATGAACAATATTGTCGGAAGCTCGTGAACATGCTCAATATGAAGCTCGTTAGGAGCTCAATCCTTATTTGATACGAAAAATTAATAAATCTAATATAAATATTTTATGTTTATTATAATTTAAATATATAATAATAAGTTATTCTAAAACAAGCTTTCTTATAAGAAGAATTATAGCTCGTTTGTTTGTGAACAAGATCCTTTGGTAGTTCAAAAACATTCGCTAGATGTGTTCATGTACAAACTTGTTTGATAGTTCAAAAATCCATACTAGATATGTTCCCGAATAGGCTCGTTTGGTAACTCAAAAACATTCACTATATATGTTCATGAACATGCTCATTCGGTAGTTTGAAACAATCGCTAGAAATATTCGCGAACATGTTTGTTAGTAGGCTCGATAAAGCTTGTTTGCAAACATATTTATTTAAATCTCGATAAGCATGAAACGAACCGAACATGATATAAACATGAACATTTATCAACTTAAACGAACCAAGCTTGAACAGAAGCATGAAAGCTCGAATCGAGCTTGAATGAACATGAACAGACTAATAATAAATGAACATAAACATCAACAAGCACATACTCGGCTCGGTTCGAATTGTTTACAACCCTAATAACACGGATAGAAAATGTTTATAACAATTTACAAATGGAATATTTAATACCTTAGTCAATAGCTCCTTAAATCTCACTTTAATCAAGTTCTTAAAATATCTATTTCTAACAAATTGAGTTAGATCAAAATTGTTGAAAATTTTTTCTTGCTCAAATTATGCCTTAGCTAATCAATTTCCAAAAATATGCAAGCTCCATCACCTCTAAGGTCTATCAAAGATACAAAATGATGCAACTAAAGCATGGAAATCAAGATCTCTTCCTTGGCTGCTAAATGAGTAGACCTACCTAGCATGAACTCAAATCGATTTTGAGAAATATTAGCGTCACGTCGCAACCTATGCTCCATAACTCTCTCCCATAGTTTTAAAGTATGACATATTAACTTAACTACTCTATAATTCGCACAACCTTGTGCATCATCTTTATTATTAAAAATCGGAATCAACACATTCATTCTTCACTTAGCTGGCAACCTTTTAGTTTTCTATATTATAACAGATCCAACAAAAATCAACAAAAGCTCTTTTCAAGAAAAATCTTGCTCGGCCATTCGAACGATCTTTGTAATGAGCCTAAAATCCTCAAAAGTCAAATTGTCTCCTTCGCAACTGATGTGAATTAGAACTAGTTAGCATTCTATAAATGAATGAACAATTGTAAAGCTCCACTAAATAGTTGGAATAAGACTAACGATGATGATGATTCTATGTGACATCCAACCAAATAAAATTAATATAATATAAAATGGCAAAAGGCTAGACATACCAAAATTGTAACAGCCTCTTTGACAATACCGGCTATTGTTACTGTCACTGCACTAGTCGCTGAAACAAGGATATACTCGGTTAAAACCTGCAATCGGCACAAATAATGGCGCTTGAAAAAGTGTATTTGACTAATAAAGATCCTTTAAAAGGCTCATAAAATGATTATAAGCACCTAAATGCCCTAGAAATCTCTAAAGAAAATCATTAAAAGAATACTTAAGATCAAAGGATAATAAATTTATGGTCAAGACAAGTTTGAAACTGAAAACTGAACCCATACCATGAAAAATGCCAAAGCCCCTCCCAAAAGCATCAATAAACAACTTCGAATCACGTGTTTTGAACTATCAAAGTACTTATTAGACCTAAGGTCATGCCATGGATCAAGCAGAAGAGAAAGGATTGCTGTAGCAAGTGCCATCACAGGAGTAACATGACTCATTAATGTGATGGGATTCTTTAGACCTGAATAAAAGAACACCAAAATGTCAGACACAGAAAGAAAATTTGTTGAATTAGCTCTACAAAAGTAAAACTAATGAAAAACTACCATAGTTAAAAGATAAAATTATAGACAGACTCAAACCCCATTTTCATGTGCACAACTGGACATGTAACTGAACCAGAATACATTGCATATGGGCTAAAAGAAAGTCACGAAAGAGGAAGCATACCATATGACTCTTTCTTCATGTTGTATCAGCAAGCATAGAAAAAGGGAAAAAACAACCAAAAGTTAGATATAGATATAATAAGTGCCAAACACATTGCAGATATGTTTGCAGCTTATCAAATTCAAGTGAACTTTGAAAGTACAAAAATAAAAGCAAATAAAACTGCATATGAAGACAGCTTAGAACTAAACCTGTAAGAGAATCTGTGTCATGGACCAACGGAAACCTGACATCACGGAGGCAAGCATAACAAGGACAAAACCCCAGAAATCAAATTGAGTCTCCTTCAAAACTGACATGAATTAGAACTAGTTAGCATTTTATAGTGTCGGGAAATAAGATAACCAACACATAAAACAGAACGTTTGAACCGAAATTCCGTTCTCTAGTACCAGTAGCCCACTTGGGTTCTGCATGGCATGAAAGCTTCTATGATGTAAGACGGTTTAGGATTTAAGATTTACTGATGCCATGTAGAATGAGATGCACAATGAATACACGCAAAAAAAAACTCAATCAACATTACCAACTCATAACATGTGCAATCAGTTACTTTTAATGTAAAAACAGCTAACACGCTTCTTTCATTCCAAACAATAATCTAATAGTTGTCAAAACCTAAATTCCCACATGAAAAGTAGTGAACAGATATAAAGTTTCAACAACAATCAATATTTACACTACTAAAAGGAATCCAATACATATAACACTTGACAAAACTACATTAATGCACAAAAACTAGACAATTTATAAATTAATATCAAGAATAATAATAGAATCACCAAATATGAAGAAAACTTATACTGAAAGCCTTTTTTAAGGGTAAGCTAAAGCTTATTTATAGTCCAAGTTGCTTGACTCATGCGGCAAACAACATTTCCATTTAAAGTCTTTGGAAGTAAGCGATTTATATAGAATCACCAAATTGCATAACTTTATGAGCCTCATAGCTCACTAGTTTTCATATTGGTTGTTGTTACAGGAAAAGGCAAGGAAAAAGTTGAAACTAATTAGACAAGTTATGGAATATTTATATTTTCTGTTTAGCAATGTTTATAATGTCTTTTTTTGAGATATGTAAGTTGTTTAAATATGATGAAACATTCTGATTTTATTAGTGGCTCTGTAAGTGTTAGTATCATATAATTGAGATTATTAGATGATTCCATTTATTTAGTAAATGTATTTGTTGGTGAATGTTTTTATTCAAGTATGAAATTGATGAGAAATATTAAATGTAAAGAATAAATGTTATGGTTCAGTTATGTGGTAGTCAACGTTACTGAAAAGGGGTATCGTGGGGTATTACAGTGAAAATAATAAACATGCTTCATTCATTTGCAACAATAATTAAATAGCTGTCAAATTTGACATAGAAAATGTTGAGAAAATGTAAAAATCTAGCAACAATCAGGATTCACAATATTAAAAGGAATTCGACTTCACTTGACCAAACTTCAATCACGCCGAACACAAATCACAAACAAATTAATAACAATAAAAATAATAAAAATCAACCAAAAAAAAAGAACTAAGCCTTACATCAGTACAAAGATATTCACCCTCGAAACTAGTTAACATGATTTGTTAAACACTCGCAAAAATTACATCTAGTAGCACACATAAGAATTGAGAAATTTTGAAATATAATTTCAATACTCAATGCTCAGTGAAATTTATAGGCCATCAATATAACCACAAAGGACCAAATAAGAATTCCTTAAAATCCTATAAGACTTAGTAAAAAATTGCAAATTTCAATTCTCCTAGTACTTACATAGTAGCAATCAAATTTAGCCGGTAGTATAATTTACATAGTTTACAGCTCTGAATACTACAATAATCACCGGCTCCCAAAGGAGGTTTTGGAGTGTAGCAAAAACAATGTGAATAAGGTATTTGGGATTGTAGCAATTATCAAACTTATAAGGCATTGATATATAGCAGAAATCTTATGAAATATCTATAGAAATCAATGACAAAAATTTTGAAAAAAAATCAGTCACAAGAAAGGACTAGAAGGAAAATCATAGAAAATAATATATAGAAAGAAACCTGGAAAAGTTGAAATTTAAATACTTGTCAAGTGGAGAGGAGATAAGGACAAATTGTGCATAGCAAAGGAAAACATAAGGGATGTAGAGATTTTCGCTAAGTTAAATGCATTAGAAGCAAATATAATAAAATTTTAATTAAAGATAAATGCATCAAATAAAGATGAAAGTATTACTTTGGGAAAATATTAAATGGAAATTTTAATGAAGAAATTATCAAAGAAGAGCAATAATGAGGTATATCATATATTTATCCAAGAATATGAAGTGGAGCAATAAAGGTAATATTTTAGATCCAAATGTAATAACTACTTAAACTTGAAATGTTATTGGAGATATTAAAAATTTTGGCCAACAAATATCATTTTAAAAATTAAAAAGATTATAATGATTGAAAAAAAATATATATTTTTAATGACAATTTTTAAAATGAAGTAGATGACTAGATGTTCAAGATTTTAGTATTTATAGAGGAAATAAACTTATGAATCATAAAAACAAAGTTATAGAAGAGAGTGTGGAATATAAACTTATAATCAATTTACTTACATGTCAATAAAATTCACTAAGGGGTTGTTTGGTTGGAGGAAAAATGAATGCAGCGTAAAAGAAATACACTCGTTTTTCACTTTTAAGTGTTTGGATAGACAAAGTACAAAGTAAACTAAAATCCCAATGCATTCCTAATTCCCCACTACAGCTCATTTTACGCGTAAAGTAAACCAACTCGATTTGAGCAAAAAAGAAAATCACATGGGGCGAGAGCAGGAACCATCTTCGTCTCTTCCTCCTCTTTGTTTATTATGAGTTGGGAGCTAAAGCTGGCGTCGATGAGAAGCGCCCGTTGAGATTAGCGCAAGCTTGCATCTCGTCCATCCTAGCTTGACGTCTCTCTGGCCCTTGAAGTGTCGAACCAGTCATGTCCGGCACTCATTCTGTCCAACGGAGTTTTGCACGTATGTTTGATTTCGTCCCTACTCCAAACCGGGACCCCGCCGCACCTTGATGCTTCAATTTCAGGCCAAATTCTCTTCGCTACCTTCTATTGAAGCCTCAATGGGGTATAAGTCACTAAACACACGCTTCGTTTGGCCCACAATAGATGGTGATCGCAATGCCGCACGTCTCGGTCGTGCCTAGCTCTCCAACCTCCGCCAAGTTCGACCACCTATCTGGTGTTGTTGTAGAGCAAGATGACCCGAGCAAGGCCGTGGGGTCTAGAACGCAGCAAAACTCTGGTGAGAGTACATAGATTTTACTTTACTTTACTTTACATACACCCAACCAAACAAAAAAAAAACTTTTCTTGCACTCACTTTATATACAACCAAACAGCCTCAAATATTTACTTTACACTGCATTTAGTTTGCAACGCATTTACTTTACATTGCATTAATTTTTCCTCAAACCAAACCACCCCTACATAATTAATTTTTTTATGTTGAGAATATTTTTAGAAAAGCATAAAAATGATCTACATTTATTTTCTATTGATATGGAGATGTAAAAAGATACATGATCAAACACTCTGAAAATTGATTTTGAGTGAATTATGAAGAAAAAGTGTGTATCAAAGGAATGCTGAAAATTTTAAAGCTAAGAATGATATAGTATTTATTATTGTTAAAAATTGAGTTAAATCAAGTATAGTACTATTACATCAAGTGTCAATATTAAGCCCACATTTATTTGTATTAGTTGTGGAGATACTTGCTAACAATATTCAAAGTGAAGTGAATTGATATATGATTTTCGAAGATGAAATAATTCTATTAGGTAAAATGTCAAGTTAAATAAGGAAAAATTAGCATGATAATAATAATAAATGTTTAAAAGGTGAGAGGTTAGATTTATTAAATCAGTGATTGACATTTATTGATGAATATTATTAAATACTAAAGTGGTATATAGTTTTGGTATGTTTATGTATCTATTATGCAAAATAATAGAGATTTACATAAGAAAATAACTATATAAAAAGAAGATAAAACTTTTAAAGTTAATGTTGGGCAGTAAAATGAAGAAATTTAAAAATATATATATTATATGATAAGAGAATATCACGGAGACAGGAGATAAACTTCATAAAATAAAATGATACTGGTAGGTAAGTTGAATCTATCAGATAAGAGCATGTTGAGATGTGATGTGCCAAAATAAAAAAAAATAAAAAAAATAAAAAAAAGATTAGAGAAATATCCAATTTCCTATAATACCAGTTTAAAAAAAAAAAGGATGAAGAGGTGAATGAATTGACGACATGCTCCAACCTGTAATTCACCCTAACAAGTAAAATGGAAAGAGTGGAACTAATAAGTAGCTTGATGTTCTTCTGACCCAACATCTCCTCACCACAACCATGCGGTTCTTCCGAGTTAAGCCTAAAATTTGCATGAATGCACATGTGTGTTTAAGGGAGGTAAGGGTGAGATGGTGGTGGGTAGGATATTGTCACCTTAAACATCCACTTCGCATCTCATTTTCTTATTGAAACAAGGGAGGATGAGAAATTTACAGGAGTAATAATAAAATTCATAAGGTTGGAGAACTTTAAGGAATGGATGAAAGGAGATCTTTCTCCTTCATCATCTTCTCCTCCATATTTAAAGGAGATCTTCATCTCATGTATGTATAGAGAAGAGAAGAAAGAGAAGGAGAGATGTCGTATATGTATAGCGATGAGGGGAGAGAGAGATAGAGATAAGAGGGAGAAAAGAAATGGAAGAATGAGATCATGCTACTTTGACCTACTTCACTGTCTCCTCCTTTTAACTCACATAAGAGAGGCTCCTAGTTTGGAGAAAAATAGAGATTGTGCAAAGAGTACCCCTTCTCATCCTATTTCTACATAGGTTTATGAAAAATAGAGATTGTGCAGGAGCTTTCCAAAACCCCCAACGTCCCAACCCAAATATAAGATATCGAAATGTACAGGTTAGGATAATCGGAAAAAAGGTAGATCAAGAGAAAAGGTAGAACAACCAATTTAGCTTAGTCAATATATTGTTTACATTTAATCTAATTTAGGGATATGAACTGTAATAGAGAGAGATGGTTGAACTAGTAGTTTCATTTGATTATTTGATTTTTCTATTGAATAAAATTAGAAATTATAGAGATGTTCAAAGATTAGCTAATTTGTGGATATGGAACAGTTTGCAAATTTCTACATCATTTTATTTAAATGCGTAGATGTAACATTCAAAATCAGTATATGAGTTCTCAAAATGAACAAAACAACATAAACTAAGCAAGCACCAAGTGTTTTAGAAAGTTTTCAAAGGATTTCTTGAGAGTTTTCAAGCATCCTAATGACATGTTTGCAGAAATAACCAGAAATAAGATTGATCTTGAATTCTAACTCATTCACATGCATGCCTCTATATGTATTGCAAAGATAATAAGCAAGCTATGACATACCTGTTAATAGAACTCCAAAAGAAATTATCAAGATAATTCCAAGAAGCTTAAAACTGGGAGTCTCCAGCCTGTGAAATAATAACGGTTCAATGGTAGAAAGGGACAAAAACCAGGAAAGATGTCACAACCATAGTAAATACTAGATGGAGTCGGGTATTATTTTTTGGGGGAATATTTAGGCCAATTAAGGCAAACTCACACAGACATCACATATGCAAGCTTCGAACTCAAGACCTCTTGGTTGGTAGTCAAAGCTCTCAACCAACAAATCAAGATAAATTGCATGATGGAGTCAAACATCAACATCAACACGAATTTAGATGGCTTGTTAACATAAAGTACTTTCATATCCTACAAGTATTCAGTTATTAGTTATTATAGTGATTGCATAAAGAATCTACGCAGAATTCAAAGTGATAGTATAGGCATGGCAAAAAATACAATTTTTATGGAAACATAAGAAATCATCACTGAAGAACTGTTATCTCATCAAACTTACCGAAATGCAAAAGCAAACACAAGGAGAAATATCGGAGAAGCAGATTTGCACTGCACATCAGAGCATATGGTTATCAGGAAAAACACAAGCTTAGCAAGTTAGCAAATAGTTCATAGTTGCTGAAAACCATGACAAACCATTGTAGCGAATGTCACAGATATGAAAACAAGCGAAGCATTGCTTAGGTTTATGTCCAAAGCAGTTCCAAGGGCAGTTGGTACAACTGCAGAAAGTGAAATTCATCTGTGTCATCAATGTCTTTACAAATCATCAAAACATTAAAAAATTGAATGCAAATCACACATTACAGACGCCAAACAATTTACCTCTGACAAAGTAATCCTTCCATGTCATTTTAGCCCCTTTTTCAGAACCCCGAGACTGGAAGCAAGCGATGGCCTTCGCTAAAACAGCTTGCAGTGAAAAGTGAACAGTGTTCATCAACAATGGAGCTGGGAATCGTCCGAGGTGATCACCTAACAATGTCTTATTATACCTTATCCACGCGCAGAAAATCGGTCAGAAAATCAACAAATTTAATGAACCCAAGATAGCTGCCGTTATAACTTCCTAGCATTTGAACACTTACAGCGTCAAGCAGGTACTGAAGGTGTACCAAATAAGTATAAAGAACAGCGTCTTAAGCACAATGACGTAAGTGATCGAGTTCTGCTCGGCCTCTAAACTTTCCAGCTTCGCAACCGAATCGCTAGTATGGATACCGTTCTCAATATCCAAGGGTATAGGTATATATCTATTCCCTTCCCCATTGCCCTCCAATGAAGCTATAGTCATGCTGCGCTGCCTAAAACCATTCGACCACTGCCCTTCCAAGCTTGAATGAGCTCTCCCAGACCCCCCATCTTGGAGAAGCGGCAGATCGAAGTCATCAGATCCATCCACAGTACCGCATTCACAAGATCCGTTGGTCGACGGATTCGAATGTCTGAATCCGTCTTTCTCGTCGCACCACCGCGAGAAAGATGGCTCCTTTTGGATCACCGGCATCTCAATTCCATCGCCAAAATACCTAATGCTAACCTCGCTTTCAGACAAAGATACCGATCCTTCTCCTTCCTCTTTCTCCGGTACTAGATTGCTCTCCCTCATCTTCTTCCACCCGTCGAGATCTCCAGCTTAGAAAACAATTGCGATTCAAAGCGAACCAATATGGAGAAGCATATTAGGTAAGAGATCGAGACCTTCTCGTCTTGGAGCTATGAAATGGAGATTTTGCAGGTTGCTTGAAAATATGGATCTTAGAAGAAACTTTGCCTCTGCAGTCGATGAAGGGATTGGGAATTGAGCGTTCCCGAGGAGCTTGTTGGTGGCTGACCTATTCTCAGTTGGGGAGTCGACGTCGGTGGGAGGAGCGGTTGAGAGCTCAGACCAATTACGACGACGGCGTTTAACATAGATGGCTCCGCACTATTGCTTCCATATGTACGAAAGAAGACGAAGCATTTAAAGATAGAAATGTATAAAGACCCGACTAATTTTGCCGATTTTAGCGCCGACGCGAGCAGGATGATGGAACAAATACTCTATAAAACAATGAACGAAATCTTTTGAGGAATTACAATTTTTTTTATATTTTATGTTGATTGAAATGAGAGAAGACCCCATCAGATTTAGGTGGATTGGTGGTCGTGTTTGGTTGGGAACCTCCCATCCCAAGTTTGAATCCCCTTTCATACGAGCAATTATTACGTCCGGTCACCGAATGCGCTGAGAGACCAATAACCACGCGCCACGTCACCTAAAACTCGGTATTGAGCACTCGGTATTACTTGGTATACATTCGGATACGTTCGGATTTCACCGGACGTAATAATTTCTCCTTTCATATACAACTCCTTAAGTGGAAAGAAAAGAACTGTGGGTCCTGCGCCTGTGGGGCTGGTTGCTGGTAGACTCGCCGAGGGACTAGTGGACATTGCCAAACGCGTCACAAGCTGATGTGGCAGCGGGCCAATACCCTGTTCCCAAAAAAAAATAAGAGAAGATTCTTCTCAATTAATTTTTTTTAATTTAAATGATATATTTTAAATTAGTTTTATCTTAATTATTGAGGGTCAATTTTTTGATTTTCTATTTCTAAATTTCTAAAAAAAAATGAATTCAAATGGGCCCAACCAGCTTTACCTCACCTGTAAGTGTATTGATAAAGCAATGTTTGATGGTAGAAGTTCAAATTATTCGAGCATGTATAAGGAACTAATGAAATCCCATCATATAATCTCCAACCTCATTATTTCAAGTTATTGGCAACTTCTAAAATTTATAGTTCAAAAAAATTTTGTGTTTAAAGCTGCTTTTGAAAGTAGTATGAAAGCAGTCTCAAACAAAGCCTTAGGCTTCGCTTGGGACGAGTTTCTTATTGCTTTTTAAAGCAGCTTTTTAGTACAAAAATTTTAATTTTTGTACTAGAAAATATTTTAAGATATAATAAGAAATCCGTCCCAACCGAAACCAATGCCTTATTAAAATCATATATATTAATTAACACAACAATCATATCACTTAAGATTTGAGATGAGACCAAAAAAATTTGAATTTTGAGCTTAAGAGAACAATACATAAAATTTATTAGCAAATTCAATAATATTTATATACATGAATAATAACTATTAAATATAAAAAAATAATTTCAATTTATAATTTATTTATTTATTAAAACACCTACAATTATTGATATATAATATAAACATTTATATGTCTGATTCTATAAACAATGAAACACTTTGAATTTCCTTGAACCCTATTTAAAAATTATGATTCCATCACATTTTTTCATCCTTTATTAATTATCAAAGAGGCATAGAATTTTTCTTGTGACATCAAATGGCCCTTCTTTGAAGGTTTCAAATATCACGATATTTTAAATTTTTAATAATATTAAATCACATTTTAACAATAATGTCATTATCTTTACAATTTTTTTATTATTATAAGCATAATTTCTTATCTATAATTCTATATATAGTAATGGATTTTTTTTTTTAATTTTATAAAAATTTGTGCCTTTAACATGCAAATTTACCAATGAAATAATATTTATTTTATTTTCTCATTCGATGAGGACGTAAGATGATAATACAATAAGAAATGTACATACATACCATAAAATTTTTATGTATTTATATATACTAATATTTAAATTTTAATTAATATTTACTTATTTAACACCCATATCTTTAAAGCATACAAAAAATACTTATAAGATTAATTTTTCTAACATAAAATGCACAATTTTATGTGTATATTTTGATGTGATTAAAATAAATATTAAAAGTTAGATATATGAATATACAACAGCAAACATCAAGCCTTTATCCCACTACATTGGGTTGGCCACATGAATCTTTTTTTATTTTTTCTTCCATTGTGTTCTATTAAGAGTTAGATTCTCATTTAAATCTAATAAAAATTTCTAAGACTTTCTAACTAAGTTTATTTAAGTTTACAATTACCTTTCTTAAGATAGGTCAAATCTAATACATCCACTCTCCTAACTTGGTCATTAGAAGGCTAACACTTTACATGACCAAACTATCTAAGACAACTCTCTCTAATCTTATCTGCCACTTGAGTTATTCCAACTTTTTCATATACAAACTTGTGTCACATTCTATCTATAAGTGTAAAGTTACTCATCCACCTGAGCATCCTCATCTCTGCAACACTTACTTTTATACTTCTCTTTTAATGACCAACATTCTACAACATAAAAAATTGCATGTTCACCACTATCTTATTGAATTTTCTCTTAATTTTGAGGGGGAGGACTTTTTTATAACACAACAGGCTTGATGAATTCTTCCACTACAACCATCCAACTTCGAATTCTACTATTACTACTACTACGAATAATAATAATAATTAATGTAGTAAATTTTTGCAAATTAAGATTATTCGTTCTCATACTATCTCAAGACATTTGCAACCACTCATTGCCCACATCTAATTAGACTTAGGCTTTGTTTGAGACAACTTTCTAGTACCAAAACTCTGCTTTAAAAGTAATAAAAAGACGTCCCAAACAGAGCCTTAGTCTATTAGACAATTAAAATCAGATACCTACTCTATTATTTCATTTAATTATTGTTCTCCAAATGAATACACTATTTTGCATAATAATTTCATATTTTTATTGTGTTAGTTGATATAAAATTAGCATATGTATATAGGAACATTTGCATTACTTTACAAGTCAATCAATATATTTATAAAAAAAAAAAGTTGATTAAAATATTCTAATCAAAATTCGATCTTGATGAATATCAAAATCAATAAATTGAATTTTTTTTTCTTTTGGTAAAAAATTTGTCATCAAATTTTGATTATAATATATATCAAAGCTATTAGATTTGCTTATAAATGATTGTAATATAAAACTAATCAATCAAAGTTTATATTATCCTCTTCTCAAAGTAAATCTCATTTCTTTGAGACACATTATGATCCAAATATGATACTTTGAGATATTAATGCAATTACACTAAGATCCTAAAGCAATTTAGGAAGATCTAGAAGATAAGTGAAGGTGGTTGACACTGTTGGATTCAAATTTATTCGTAGAAGATACGCAACTTTATCAGCAGATAAACTCAGGAGGCTTGAAACTGAAAACCTATAGTGAGTATCAAAAAAAGAAACAGATTTTTGAAAGACATTATTTTGCTAACTCAATAAATCTTCTAAAATTTGTCAAAAGATTTAAAATGTTAATCTTCATCATTTATTTATAAGGATTCAAGGACTATAAGAAAATATACACTGATAAAGATAAAAAGTAAAATAATAAATGAGACACAATACGAACTACTCTGAACATGTCTTGCCATAGGCGCTTGATATAATTTCTACTTTTTGGCCCAAGTCAGCAATCTCACAAATTCCCCTATGATGAGTGTAAGTGGATGAGTTGACGAGGGAAAGTCTTCAGATAGTTGAGCTAGAAAGATTGCCATCAATGAGCCCTTCTGAAGCACCAGCGACCTATTAGATGAGATTCTTGAGTTGTTTTGATATCAATGGGCAGATTATTCTGTGCGGACATCGGACGCAGTTCTACGTCCGAATGTCGTTGGTACTGAGTCTTGATATCAAAAGGTACCGAGCCACGGTACATTAAAAGGATGATGTGGTGTATTTTTATTGTTCTCCGGATGACGTTCGATGTCCGCACAGAATAATTTTTTCAATGGGGTACATTACTTGAGTTGTGGGGGTGGCAAACATTGTCACTTAAATAACATGTGGAAGCGAGTTTATATCTTTCACGGGATGATCCTTCCCAAGGCGGCAACGTGCAGTTCAATGGGCTTGAGCAAGAAAGGTGGCTGGCAGCAATCAGAAATGGAAGGAGCCCTAAAGACTGTTCCATCTCTTCTTCTTTCTATGATTACTTCCAAACTTTCACCCTATTTTCCCTCCAATAATCAGTATGGAAGTGATTATTATAAAGTTTTCATATAGCTTAGTGAATAGAGTTCTTTTAGTTCATTATTAGTCTTGATTCAATGCTATTGATTTTGATAGGACTAGAGCTGTTAAGTGTAGACCACGGCTTGTAACAAATGAACATTCATACTTCTTACATGGACTTACTAAAGGCCTATTTGGAGAGAAATTATTACATGCGAAGTCCAAACAGGACAACCGTCCGGTTTATAATGAGTATTTGTATAGTATTTACTGACTATACTCAATAAACCGGACAGTTGTCCTATTTGGGGAAGATTTCAGACTACTTTGCTTTTCAAATCGATATCATACTTTTGTTTGGTTACTTCTATTTTATTATTTTTTAGAAATTTATGGTGATAAGCTATTTTTTACAACCAAATATGCTAATATGTGGGAGGGTAAAAAAATAATAATTCGACTTTTCCGAAAAGAATATATTTATAATGCCCACAATGATTTTCAAAATATCTGTTTTCCTTGCAACTGTTTCACAATCACTTTTATAAAAACTTGCAGACGCCAAATAAAGTATATTTATCACCACAAACAAAAATAAGTAAGATAGAGTCACCATTTATCATAGATGAAGATAATACTTCGGAAGAAAATGATAAGAACGAGAGAGAATATTTTAATTAATATAGTTTTGAAGACCCTAATTTGAATGGAAGGGATGAATCACCTTCTAAGCATGAATATGAGCCTAATTTCTCCAAAGTTGCAGTCTAAGGCTTCGTTTGGGACGGCTTTTTTATTGCTTTTTAAAACAGATGTGTAGTACAAATTTTTTATTTTTTGTACTAAAATCCTGTTTTCAGAAGCAATAAAAAAGCCGTCCCAAACGAAGCCTAAGATTTTGTTTTGAGACTGACTTTTTTGCTGGTTTAAGAAAAAAAAAACTGTTTTAAAAAAAGTAAAAAAACCATTCCAAATGAAACCTTAATTTTATTTACACATATTTGAATTTTCCATATTTATTTGAATTTTTATTGTATTTCTTCATTGAAAAATCATATATTTTATATTCTTTGAATTAAGCTTTAAGTTTTTTTGTAATTTACCAATTTCCAAAGCACAAAAGTTTTTGTCCACTATTCACTGTAGCAAGATGAAATTCAAAAATTCCTCATATCTTTGGCGGTAATTAAACACCTAACGGTCCGGAGGCCAATCAGAATGCGCTACAGCACCCGGTACCCAGTACCGATACCAAACAACAAAGTTATGTGGCACATTCTAATTAGTTTCTAAACGAAGTCCAGTATCCGCACAGAATAATTTATCTTATAAACTGCTAGCATCTTAACATCAATTTGTTTATAGCATAGCAATTTATTGTTCTTTCAACACCATAGCTTCGTTTGAGACAATTATTTTACTGCTTTCTAAAATAATTTTTTAGTATAAAATTTTTTATACTAAAAAACTGCATTAAAAAGCGATAAAAAAACTACCCCAACCGAAGTCTATATATTCCCACAAATCCAATAAGCACAATCGTACATAGCATGAAAAATCCTTGTTGAAATCGGTTTATCCAATGCTGTGTAAACATGTAAGCTGTTCAATAACCATTTGCAGCTCCTTAAAGTCCATGAAGTTGTGGTCTTCCAACGGCTACCACAATTTTCAAACATTTCCTAAAATGCCTATACAAGATCCCAACCTTTCACAGTAGGCATAATATGTTTCTAAATGGATTCTAAAGGATTCAAAATAAAAAGCCTAAGCATTTTTCCAATGCAGCAACGCATAAGCACTATTTATCAAACTTAGGAAAAAAATTTTCTAGCCAAATAAAACTGAAACCAAAGAGTTACCAAGAGAGAACAAACCTTCACAGCAGCTGTTTGTCATTTCTTGAAGAATTTGTAGTGAATCTATCAGTAAAAATCTGTGTGCTGATTTGCCTTGATATAAAAAAAAAAAAACCAGCAAACAAACGAGAGAAATTCAGCGCAAAACATATTTTTTGTACTGCTAGGAAACCAAATCAAAAAAGCAAGATACAATGGTCCTATTTCGAGTGGAGGACATTTTCTCTCAAACCCTAGATGCGCTCGGATCCCCCACACGAAGAAAACTACAACACTAAAAACAAAATATGCATAAGGATAAAATAAACCCTAATATGGACTTAAATAAGCTTCCTCCATCCCTCCAAAATCAGCCTCATTCCTAATATATTTTCCTTCTTAATTTGAAAAATAATTCAATTAGGAAATGTTTCAATGAGGAAAGAAAATCGATTAGGAGAGGATTTCCTAATTGATTTTCTCATAATAGAATATTTTAATTCTCTACTGGGCCCCACCCCCCTAAACGGCCTCTCTCTCTCTCTCTCCTTGTATGTTGGCCCCACCTGAGCCGGACTTCCTTGTTGGACTGGCCAGTCCCACCCTGCTTCTGCCGTATCATGTGCCCAACTCAAAAATCAACCAACTACAACATTGTAATCCCTCCAGCTCTTCTCACAACTTAGCAAGGTTTTAAAATCCATTTTTTAAGGGTTTCAAAATCTATTTAACGCACTTTTAAATTTTATTTATTTTTTGTAAGTTTTAAAATCAATCATTACAAATGCTTTTATAAGTTTTAAATCAAGTTCGTAGTTTTAAAATCTAGTTTATTAATTTCTATTTTGCTGAAAAGCCTGGAATCTACTGTTGAACATTATTTACATCATCATTATTATATGTCCCAAGATGTGAGATCCTCGTTTGAACAAATTATGATTGAAGTATGTATCATGGATCAATTGAGATCTTAGCGTATAGAGACCACCATCCCAATGGTTAACTCAACTTATGTAGGCAAAGACGATTAAAGGGGGGTCACAATGGAGTATAAGCATCAATCACAGCCAGCTCATCCCAAACGAATGGCAAAGAAAGGTGTTATGTGGAACCAATCCGACAGGCCCATCCCCTTCATCACACATCAGGAACAAACGATAGAATGTTAGAAATTATTGCATACCATAACCATTATAGCCTGAAGATAGGGACAAACACTTAAGTAAATTCAGTTTTTAAATCACAACTTAATTTCTAGACAACAATTTTTATATTACAATTTATATAATATATGTTTATCTTTTAAATTTTATCATTTTCAGCAAATGTGATTGTTGTGTCCTGGAGTATTCGTGGCGGTAGAGAAATATGAAGTTTAACGTCTTAGCGTTGTATGAAAATCCGGCACGCAATCAAATAAAAAGAGGTGCATCATTAAAGGAGACACCAATATTTTTAGGTGAAAAACCCCTAAAAAGGGGAAAAACCACGGGGTCTGGCCCAGTATAAATGAATCCACTAGTATTGTAGTTGATTACAAATGAGGTCCTTCCTTGGGGGAAGGCCTTAGCTTGATGTACATCTTATAGAGTACGTTACATAGTGAGAATACAAAGCATCAATGTTGATGTGTTACTTTGGTTTGAAGGACTGTAGTCGGTGTGCGACGTAAGTTGGAAGGACCGTAGTTGATGGGCAACGGAGGTCGGAAGGACTGTAGTCGGCGGGCAACGTAAGTCAGAAGGACAGTAGTCGGTGGACGACGGAGGTCGGAAGGACATTAGTCGGCAAGCCACGTAAGTCTGAAGGACCGTAGTCGGCGGACGACGGAAGTCGGAAGGACTGTAGTCGGCGGGCGACGTAAGTCGGCGACTACAGTCTGAAGGAGCTTAGCCGGCGGGCAACGGAGGTCGGAAGGACCATTGTCTAACGACGGAGGTCAGAAAGACGGCGTCTAATAGAAGTCCATCAATTGACAGAAATCCAACATCAGATAGATGTCTGGTGAAAGTCCAACACTTGGCAGAAGTCCAGCGTCAGTTAGAAATTTGGCGAAGAACGGAGGTCCGACGTTGGGAAGAAGTCCGACGTTAGTTGGTGGACGAGGAGAACTCCGGCGTTAGATGGCATTCGGGGAGAACTCCGGTGTTACTTGGAGTTCGGGTGAAACTCCGACATTACTTGGAAGTCGGGCAGAATTCCAACGTCACTTGGAGGTCAGGCAGAATTCCGGCGGTGGTCGAGGAGGAGTTTCTTCCCTCCTATCCTTCTCTTCTTCTTCTTGCTTGGGCCCTCCCCTCTTACTTAGGTCTTACCCTCTCAAGAGAAATGAGGGGTCTATTTATAAATTTATGGACTTGCATGACCTGTAAATAGGTGAGAGATCAAGGGCAAATGTGGAGTGTTCAGATGGACGACCGATATTGAATCCCTTGATCGTGGACCGTTCGTTAGACATTTAAAGGTCTTAATGATGTCAGAATTTGGCGACCTTGGGCTCATTGGATTCGTCTCGTCGAGCCGCTCAATTCGACTATAAGCACATTATGTTTGTAAACTGTTTGGTAATCCAAATTGTGGCTTGAACTTTCCAAATGTGCTTTGGGCCTTTGATTTAGACCCATTTGGACTCGGATTGAGTCGAATTTGGTGTCGTTGGGTTCGTATTTCCGAGGCGATCAATTCGACTATAAGTTTGCTGAAATCGGAGTTCAGATGATCCTGAATTTAATTTTTGAAATCTCCAACTTGATTTTTGCTTCGAGATTCGTGCCCGATCAAGATAATTTTTTGATGATATAACAGTGATATTTCTATGTTAATTTGTTTTATAATTGCTAGGTTTATAAATGTTGTCTAAATTTATTAATGATTGTGATGTCTAAAATCATTGAGTAATTGTAAATTGAGATTGAATGACTATAATATAAATTTATAAACTCAAGATGGATTATGTTGTATTTGTGATGGATGTCCAGATTTGTAATTTGCAATGACATTGTGACTAAATTTAAGGGGCCTTCAAGTTTGCGACAAGTTTGTTACCAATATGCCACTGCATATTGAATATGTAACCGACTTGTAATGAAATTATACCAAAAAAAATCAGTCGCTTATTTATCATGCAGCATGCCATCACAACTGTGGGGAGAAATGGAGGAGATCTTTACCTGGTTTCAGGTGGTTCTGTCAGTTTGTTGAAACCAAATCATGAGCAAGAAAGCTACAAGTCTGCTGCTTTCCCATGTTGTTGGACAGGCCTTCTCTCTGTAACCAAACAAAGCTCAAACACAAATGACACATGAAGATCTCTATTGCATTATCAAGCAGGTATCTGGAATGACTATAATTACAGCAAATAAGATTTACAGGTATGGACCCCCTCTCATAATTTTCTGTTTACCTTCACCCACACATGAATGAAAGAATCCATGCATCAGCTCTCTCTATATAATCTACAAAACAGGCACTGATATGCCTACAGAGACTGAAACTGATACATCCCCTGGAACAAAGCCTGAGCTCCGTCTCATCGAGCTGTTCCTCGTCATCGAATACTCCCATCCACCACCAAGAGGCACAGCAGTTGCCGCTGCTATCTCACTTCTCTGGCACAACTTGACAAGCGAGGCGGCCTTTCTCCTCGCCCTCTTTGTGCCAGTGAACAATATAGTCTGTATAAGACCACCCAATGCAGGAGTCCTTGCCACTTTTTGCGTCAAAGCCACCCCACCACTCCTACAAAGCTCGTGCAATGCTGCAACTGCATTCTCCTTCCCTTTTGCACTGCCCCTCCTTATCAAACTGACAAGGCTTGTGACGGTAGCATCATCTTTCCCAACAACCTCCACCACAGTTTGCTGCCTCGCAAGCAAAGCTATGGCTCCTGCAGCCTCCTCTGAAACTCCTTCAATCATCAAAGCCTCCACCAATGCTGATACTGCTCCAGATTCTACCATCCTTGCAGAGCAATCAGGATGTGTGGACAAATTAAACAAAGCAGTCACAGCATCTTTCTTCCCTCTTGGTGTTCCTTCCTTCAACAACAATGCCAGTGACTCAATAGCGCCACACTCATCGGTTATTCTCTTCTTGAAAGCATGAACTGCTGAAAGGCTGAACAGCGTGGCAGCAGCATTCTCTCTTGCTTCAGTAGTCAATCCATTGATCAAAACAGACACAATTGAACTTAGACAGCCATTCAGTTCCATGATTCTCGTCTTGTTATTTTCAAGTATGGAGAGGTTAAGTATGGCAGTCACTGAGTTTTCCTGGGTGCGGCAATTTGATGAGTTGAGAAGCTTCTCAAGCAATGGGATTGCACCCAACTCTGCAATGCAAGCTCGGTTCTCCTTCCCTGTCTTGGCCAGTAAACGTATCTCAAGAGCTGCAACGGTCTTCTCTGATTCAGAACCAAATGCAAGCTTTCCCAACAAAATCTCAGCTGTTTTTTTATTGGCAAAGAAGGCCGCACGGCAGGCTGAAGAAGTGGCTGCAGTCTCAGCTGTTGCATCATAACCATCAGGGGGATCATAGGGGATTCCCTGTGCTGCGCACCACTGGGCAATTAGGTTTCTCAAAGCTCGATTTGGCATAAGCCGAGTGTGTGAGAGCATTTGGCCGGAGTTAGGGCAAGTGCAGTGCCCTTCGTCAATCCATTGGGTGATGGAAGCTCGATCATAGGTCTGGCCGGAAGAAGTAATCACTGGGTCTCTCATAAGATCCAGAGAAATCGGGCAGCAAAAATCCTTTGGGATTGTGACAGACGGCTCTCCAACTCTAAGAAAAGAAGGATTTCTCGTTATTTCCTCCTCTACGGATTCAAAAAAGCGAAAGCGACAGTACCGAACGAGCGCAATCACACCGCCAATAAGAGAGGGAGCGACGTCTTCGTCCTGGCTGTATATCTGCTCCTCAAGAAACTCGATCTCGGCACGGCAAGCCTTCGCATCTCGAATTCCTAACTGGTGTACGAAAGCCCCTCGCAGTTCGTCTGAATCGGGTGCCTGATCCTTCTCAAATTCTTCCAGGAACGCGAAGATGCGAAGGCGGAGGGCTTCCTCTCGTGGATCCACGAAAAGCTTAGACCTTCGGCAATGGCGATGGAGGAGCTCGACCTGCTCCCGGACGTCAGTAGCCAAATCTATCTCACGAAGAGGGAAGACATCGAGTATGGTGGCGATCTCGATGTTCAGGTCGTGAAAGTGGCCTGATATTTGAGGGTTCCGGAGAAGAAGCCAGAGCCGGCTCGATTGGGAGCAGAAATCGTAGAGGCTCCTAGCGCGGTGGATGAGGATGTAGAGCTCCTTGAGACAAGTCGTCGCCGAGGTAGGAAGCCGCAAAAGTAAGTTTCCATCGCCGCCATCGCCTAGGAATTTCAACAAGTCAAGGAGTATTTTTACCTTCCATACCAGCGATCGCGAGTTCCGGCGCTGAAAAAGAGGCACAGAGGCGTTAGGATCGGGGTTTCCAGAAACAATATCGCCGGCGATGCTCGCTACAGTTTGTATAAGAGCGAGATCGGTAAGGTCCGCAGGCGTAAAAAAAGCCCCGGAAAGAGGCGATTTCCTCCGCCGTTGCGACGGGAAGGCCAACGCACTTGACATCCGCAAACGGATTCCCTCTACTCCTGCTAGGGTTCTAGCAAAACTTTTTGCAGAATTAGGGTTACGACGAGGCGTTGAATTGGGGAAGTAAAAAAGCTGGGAAGAGAATTATGTTAGCTAATTTAAAGGCCGATTTGCGCGTCCTCGGAGAAGAAAAGCGAAAACTTACTCTTCTGCCTTTTCGAAAGAGGAATGGAGTAGACTTCCTTCATGAAGATAAGGGCAGTTTAGGGAGTTGATTCAAATATCAACGAAGTGACGATCTAACGCAGGGTATTTTCGTCATTACAATCTTACTCTTTTCGCCCATGTGAAAAGAATATTGCGGGGCGGGCCGTTCGACTTATTTAGTTTAGAAGAAAAAAGGGTTAAGAATATCTGACGCAATTTAAGTTTTTTTTTTTTTTTTTTTTGGGTAAAACGCAATTTAAGTTACGATGAAATTGATAGATCTTTTGAGATTAATGTTTTTTAAGATATATATATATGGATCCTTTATAAATTATAACTATACTTTTTTTTTGCAAAGATGATTATAAAAATTTTAGGTATACAAAATATTTTTTGGTTGTTACTAAAATCAACTTCTTAACAAAAAAATTTTGGGTTCGGATCTTAATTTTCGACCAGATTTGAATTTCAGGTCGGGTTCCCGACCCAAAAATCTAAAATTGACCCGATTTGACTCGAAATCATTCATAGCTAGCGAACTCGAACATAGAATAGCAAATGAGCCAGCAACCAAACTCTCGTTGTTCTTTATATCTAAATTTTGCAACTTATGATCCGACTAGAAGGGAACGTCATCCAAGGTGCAACGTCAAACAACAACGAAGGAGCCAACGAGCAAACTCCCATCTTTCTTTTGATCAAGATGTTGCGACTTCCAATTCGATAAGAAGGGAAAATCTTCCAAGACTCCAAGGAGCGACGTTGAACAGCAACGAATAAGCTAGGTAGCCAGCGAGCGAGCTCCCGTCATTCTTCTGATCAAAATGTTGCAACTTTCTATCCGAATGGAAGAGAATGTCGTCCAAGGACCAAAGTCACAACGTTGAATAGCAACGAATGAGCTAGAGAATGAACTGTAAAACCCCTTCAAATTTCATGATTTTTTATTATGATCGTCCAATACGAAGGTAATTATCCTATGTACGAATATTGTTTAAGAACAGATCAGAGCCGATCATCCCATGATGAAAATCAATTATCATTTGTACTATTTCTGTATAAACGCAAATAGAGCTTAGTATCCCGGGACGAACGAAAAATATCATAGGTACGATCAAAAATATCTCTTCTCTAAATAATGGATCGTTTGACACGTTTTGAAGAGAGAGGAAGAAAAGGAAAAAAGCATGGTTTCGGAGGCCGTGGAGCGATTTTCGTCTGTCGTCATAGTTAGAAGAATTGCTCATCTCGCAATAAGGAATTCATATCCTATTTCTGATTTTGGAGATTTTGTGTTTTAGTATTTTTAT
Organism: Dendrobium nobile; assembly: GCA_022539455.1. Lineage (NCBI taxonomy): Eukaryota > Viridiplantae > Streptophyta > Magnoliopsida > Asparagales > Orchidaceae > Dendrobium > Dendrobium nobile. The sequence continues at coordinate 70,382,270 of CM039733.1, forward strand.
GCTCAGAATTGTGTTTTTGTTACAAAAAAATATCCATATCTTTGTATTGACGAAACTTTCACCGCGTAACTTTTTATATGTTATAGAGAATGTGATTACGAGCATTTTGAGTATTTATTTGTGATTTTTTACCAAATGATTTTTTAATTACAAAAACTTTTGTCTACTGTATGATATTTTAAGGGTTTTTTTTAATTAAGCTAAATCATGTATGTTTGATATAATGCATTGATGAGATGAAAATGAATGTGGTTACATGATTAAAAGTATTGTTATATTACTATCATAGGACTGTGTGTGTACAAGATAAATAAAGACTGGTTGAACTGTTGGTTGGAGACTGATTGACCTGTACAGGATGGTGGGCCGACGGACTTTCCTTTAAATATGATTTAGTGTTATGCTCTACTGATTCACGTGACACTGATTGAGAGTTATAAGAAGATGATTACTGTTCTGACGGGCAAAGAGTGACGATTATGTTTGCTGAGCCAATATATAATGATAATGATACTGATATAAGACTGAAAAACACCGTAATAGTCAGTGCTTCTACTTGTTTAGTAGGACTAATGTACTAAAATGCATGTTTTGAAGCATTTTTCTTATTATTATACGAATTTGCTGTTACTGCACGATTTCACTGTTATTGCATTACTATCTCTGACACTGGATTGTTACTGATACTGATATAAACACTGGTACTATTTGATATTACTAATTTATTGTATTGATCTTATGCATGTGATATATTGATCACGTGATATAGAATAACTAGATAGCACATACACATTCTGATATGATTTTACTACATCGAGTTGATTTCAACAGTCATTATCGATGTATTGATTTGGCGCTGTATACAATTTTATACTGTACTGATATTATGGATACGATGCTTTCTTTAGTGATTTGACTAAGGTTATAGATATGATGATTACTGTTGAGATCTAACATACATACTGGTTTATTGATTTATAAACTTTTATACTATTTATAGAATTTACTTTTGTTGATTGTGGATATTACTATTTCTGCACTGATTTCTATTTCTTCATTGACTCAATGATCATGTGTAAGTGATTGCTATGATTTGACTGATTAACATGCATATTATTTCTGCACCGTGCTTTGATTTTAGTTTTAGGTTGGTGACTTGCTGAGCATTTTATATGTGGTTAATAATTTCAGGTCAGGACAAGGGAGCAGAAGTGTGAGATTAATCAGGGTTCTTCATATTCTGTTTTTATTATATAGTAATTTTTTTTGTACTCAGAACAGGATGGATACGTGATAATTATGAAGATTTTGAGTAATGTAAATGACTTTTGAGAATGAATATAAATGTTATACTGTTATTTACAGATGGATAACATAGATAGCTCTAATATGTTGATTGTTTAAAATGATTAAATGAATAATTTTTTCAAGTTAGATCCTTGGGGATGTGACAAGTTGTGGTATCAGAGCAGTATTATTAGAAGAATTGAATGTTATCAGAGCTGTAGGATTTGATTAAGAGTTAGGTATAATGGGTAGTTTCAAGTGCATTATTTTGTATACATAGTTGCATGTGTGTATCATTCAGATTATACAGAACTATGCAGGTGAAAAGTAAAATGGATAATCCAGAATCAAATGTACCAAATGAGGAACACAGTGCAGCTCCCATGCCATCAAAAAGTATGATGCAGTTGGCTACTATTATAGCACAGGTAATGGGAGATGCACAGAGTAAGTTAGCTGGAAGAAAAGAAGAAGAAGCAGATAGGCATTTACAGATATTTCATAAGATGAACCCTCCGTTGTTTAAATGAGCTGTAGGACCTCAGGCTGCAAAAGATTGATTAATGAGGATAGAGAAAATCTTTGACATCATGCAGTGTCCGAAAAGTCGGAAAGTGCCCTTAGTTGTATTCCTCTTTGAAGGAGAAGCAGAGAGGTGGTGGATTGGACAAACATAGAGAAAAATTTTAAGGGAAGATAATTGTTGAGATCACTTGGGACGAGTGCACTACAATGTTCAAGATGTGGTTTATACCGCCATCAGTCCGACGACAAATATAAGAAGCTTTCATTAAGTTGGAGCAAGGATGCAAGACAGTGATATAGTATGAGGCCAATTTTACTGCTCTTGCTAGGTACGCCTCTCATTTAATCCCCATTGCTGAAGAAAAATGATATAGATTCTTATAAGGATTGAACAGGGAGTTAAGACATCTGTTAGTACCATTATGGATTCATGAGTTTTCTGAGTTGGAAGAGCGGGCTAGATTGATAGAGATTGATTTGGCAATGCCAGCATCAAAGTATGAAGTCAGCAGTAGGAAGAGCAGAGATGAACCAAGTAGAGAGAGAGATAGTGACAAGAAAAACAAGTATAATTATTCGAGGGGATCTGCATTAGAAGCATCTTCTGGCAACTACATCGAGTACATTCATTGTGGTCGACGACATGCAGGTCAGTGTTACTTATTGACTGGATAATGTTTTTATTGTGGACAACAAGGACATAGGGTAGTATACTGTACTCATAGGGGGTTTAGAGAAAGAGTTGATTCTGGTGTAGGACAGTCTAGACATACTGTGGGATAGAGGACTGTCGGGTCAGGAGCATACAATGAAAGATCAACGAACAGGACGAATGATAGTGCTATCAGTGATAGTCAAAGGGAGACTGTTGTGCCACAACATATTGTACCTAATCCAGTGATGCCACGTGTATACAGCTTACACAACTTACAGTATCAGAAAGATCAACAACAGCCTGAAAGCTCATATGGTAAGAAATTTATTTGAATGATAGAGTGACATGACATTTCATGTATAGTTAAATGATATGTGATAGAATGAACTGCATGACTATTTGATTTTGATGAGTTTTGATTTTGTTTTGATTTGATTTAAGTTTTGATTGGACGTATTTATTTTTATATCAATTTTATATTCGAGTCCTTAAGGGAAATGTCGGGGATGATATTTTTCTTAAAGTGGGTAGATTATAAAACCCCTTCAGATTTCATGATTTTTGGTTAGGATCATCCAATACGAAGGCAATTATCGTCTATACGAATATCATTTAAGAACTGAACAAAGTCGATCGTCCCAGGATGAAAATCAATTATCATTTGTATGATTTCTATCTGAAAGTAAACATAGTTGATCGTCCTGAGACGAACAAAATATATCATCCATACGCTTGAAAAATATCTCTTCTTTATATAATGGACCGTTTGACACGTTTTGAAGAGACAGAAAGATGAGAGAGTAAGAAAAAAGAAGAAAAGGAAAAAAAAGCTTGGTTTCGGACGCCGCAGAGCGATTTTCGTCCGTCAATGTAGTTGGAAGAATTGCTTATCTTTCAGTAAGGAATCCATATCCTTTTTTTGATTTTGAAGATTTTGTATTTTTGTATTTTTCTACTCAGATTTGTGTTTTAGTTACCGAAAAATGTGCATATCTTTGTATTGATGAAACTTTCACCGCGTAACTTTTTATATATTATAGAGAATGTGATTACGAGCATTTTGAGTATTTTTTGTAATTTTTCACTAGATGATTTTTGTATTATAATGACTTCTGTCTAATATACGACATTTTAAGGGTTTTTTAATTAAGTTAAATCATGTCTGTTTGATACAATGCATTGATGAGATGAAAATGAATGTGGTTACAAGATTGAAAGTACTGTTATATTATTGTGATATTACTGTATATATAAAAGACAAGTAAAGACTGGTTGAATCGTTTGTTGGAGACTGATTGACCCGTATAGGATGGTGGGCCGATGGGCATTCCTTTAAATATGGTTTGGTGTTATCCTCTACTGATTAACGTGACACTTGTAATGCCCCGAGATCTAACTTGGAAAGAATGTCAATCAATTACTCAGACAATTTACCAGAGTTATCTAAAATCTTCAATAAGCAATCTATCAAACATCTATAAAATTTAAACATCAATATAACAGTCGATTCATATCTCAAAACATCATGTACAATACTCAGGAACTAAACTATCAATACAAGTAGAGAAATCTATCCTGTCCTGAGTACAAAAGAATCATCTATCGATCAAAAGAAACTAAAACCTGTCGATCTGGATCAATTCCTATCTCCTGCTCCCGAGCCCTGACCTGAAAATATCAACCACATATAATGAGCTTTACAAAGCCCAGCAGGTCACCTAATACCTATAACTGAAATCAAAGCACGGCGATGCTATCAATATGCATGTCAATCTATCAATCTGAATCAGTCAATGGTCAATGAATCTATGCAATCCGGAAATCCATGAATCAAGGATCATCAATACTATGCAGTGGAAATCCATAGTCAATAAAACCAGTCAATGCAGCGGCAGGCAATTCGATAAATCAATGCAATCAATCAATATCCGTCAATCAAATCAATACGGTCAAATCAATACGATCCATTTAATGAAATCAATCGAGGAAAGCAATACGATAAACTTCAATCCATTCTGACAAGAAATCTATACAACAGTCAATACGGTGTGGAACAGTAGCAACAGCGAGTCTACAAAATCTAGGCGGCAATACAATGAATCTATACGATGTCCATGTCCATGCTATCAATGCAGTATCTATATCTATCAATATCCATATCAATGCTCAGTAATCAATGCTCGGTAATCAATCAATGAAATCAATAAAATCGTACGATACAGTAAATCCGATCAATCAATAAGGCAGAAATCGATAAAGCAATAAATCCGTAAATCAATACAGTAAACATGCAATTCAATACTATATACTGGACAAGTAAAATCAACTGGTCATGTTGCTGTTGTAGAATCCGTTGCTGTTGTAGTCCGTACGTTGGTCTATCAATAAGAGTCGTCACTCTTTTTGCCCGTCGGCCGCCCGTCGGCATATAAACTCCTTATAACTCCCAATCGTTATATCAATGATCAATGGTTTAAAGGAAAGCCCGTCGGCCCACCATCCTGTACAGGTCGATATCAATCTTCACCAACGTTCAACCAGGTTCCACTTGGGTTCCAGTATCAATAGTCAATTCAATCAATAAGCAATTCAATAGTCAATATTAAAGCAATCATATCAATAATCATATTCATACCGATTCAATCTATCAATCTCAGACAATTCGGAAATCATACGAAAATCGGGCAGCGTAACGGCAGTCGGTCAAATTTACACAAAAAATCCTGCAAAAAGACACGATTTCCAAATTCTACCAAATTACAATAGAATATCTATAACATCAATGCAAGACTTTTATTCTATAGAAACCAAGTCAGAAAACATCCTGATAATTTTCTATTCGATTAAAATCACGTAGAACCAATTCCAACCGGAAGAAAATTCGTAGAATACAGTCAAATCGTGTAGAATAATCATATCTATAACACTCTAAAAGTTGTGCGGTGAAAGTCGTGTCAAATCAAAATCATGTCGAAAAGTCGACTACGAAAACACAAAACAGATCTCAACTCAGTCAAAACACAACATCTTTGAAAACAGAAATAGGATTCGGAGTCCTTACCACGAGATCTTCACTTTTCCCAACAGCAGCGTCGGACGAAAAGCGCTCCGCGGTCTCCGAAAACCAGCTTTTCTCTATTTCCTTTTCTCTTTCTCTCTCCTCAGATATTTTCGTTTTTATAAAATGATTTTCTCTCTCCTCAAAACGAGCTGATTTTCTTATATCTGTGAACTGATCGGCCAGGCCGATATTCACATCGTCCCGGGACGATCAGACCAAATCCTGATCGTCCTGGACCTCACCCAGGGCTATTGTCTGGCCGATAATTTCTACAGTACAGATCGGCCTGGACGATCTCACGATCGGCCCGGACGATCCTGTCCAGAAATCATCCAAAAAACACTCCAGAAATCAGCTGTTTTCCATGCACTGATCGGCCTGGACGATCTCAACTTCGTCCTGGCCGATTCTGGGAGGGAAATCCAATTCAGAGAGGAACAGTAAGGGAACGAGATATTACAACACTGATTATGAGTTATAAGGAGATTATTACTGTGCCAACGGGCAAAGAGTGACGACTCTGTTTGCTGAGCCAACGGATAATAATACTGATAATGATACAAGATTGAAAAACACCGTAATAGCCAATGCTTTTACATATTTAGTAGGATTATTGTACTGAAATACATGTTTTGAAGTATTGTTCTTATTATTGTACGGATTTACTGTTTCTGCATAATTTCACTGTTATTGCATTATTGTCTCTAACACTGGATTGTTATTTATACTAATACACACATTGATACTATTTGATACTATTGATTTATTGTACTAATCTTGCGCATGTGATATACTGATTACGTGATATAAAATAACTGGATAGCACGTATACATTCCGATAAGATTTTCCTGCATTAATTTGATTACAACAGTCATTACCAAGGTTTTCAAAACCAGACCGGACAACGAACCGGAGGAAGGAGAGGTTCACGGTTCGACCGGTCGAACCGGGGTCAAACCGGATGACATAATAAATAATAATATTATTTAAAAAATAAAATAAAAATCAATTTTTCCTATAATTCATTCATTCAACATTTTATTTTCATAGCTCCTAATTAAAATAACATAAACATGACATCAATTAAGTTTATGAAACATAAACAAATAGCATATACTATAAGTGTCTCTTCAAATAAGTCAATAAAACATAAACAAATGCATAGCTTTTGTCATCACACAAAATGTTCATAATTTCATATCAAGTCAAGCTTCAAAATTTAAACACAAATATCAAAATAAATCTAGAAGTCGTTTCCTATATTTGAAGCATCAAAAGTTATATCCATGAATCCTTGTTCATCAAAACATTCCCCTCCAAAAGCATCAATATCTTCATTGCCAATTATTTCGTTGTCATTTCGAACATCCTCTAGGACATCATCATCTGCATATTAGAAATATAAAATATTATATATATATATATATATTAAACATCTTTTTCAAATGATATAACTTAAATTAATTATGAATTTACTTTGAGATTCTTTAGTAGAACTAGTATTAAGTTCTTCAGCAACAGGAATAACATCTTCTGCATATATTTCATTCTCTAAATTCTCCATAATAAGCTCTGAAACTGGTTCTTCATCAAGAACCCAAAAATCCAACATCTCTATGCTTGTATAATCCAAAGGATCATAATTTCTTTTTTTTGTTTGAAATCTAAATATAATTAAAAGATTATTAAGATATACAATCATACAAAAATGACATCTAAATATAATTACAAGTCATGTATTCATACCTATTCCTCAAACCTATTCCTCAAATTGAGGTTGTATCGAACAAATACAAGATCATTAAGCCTTTGATGTTCTAAATGATTTCTTCTCTTCGTATGAATTTGTTTAAATACACTTCATATGAATTTGTTTAAATACACTTCAATTCCTTTCACATCCAGAAGAGGAAGATGTTTGGCTGAGAATTCTAACAGCTAATTTCTGCAAATTTGAGGCACTTGATCCGAACATCTTCCACCATTCATCTATAAAGAGATAAATATTAGTTAATTAATATCTGATATGCATGATAGAATAAATGCATTCTAACATATTTGTTTCACTTACCAGACTGCATTTCTTTGGCCATCCTTAGAGCAATTGGTTTCCCAAAGCTTTCTAAATTGTCACGAAAAAGCCTAACTTCATTCATTATTACTGATGGTTTAGGACATATATCTTTATTTCTAATCAATTCAGTTAAACCTTGCAGCACTTCAGGTTTTTTGCAAAAATTATCTTTATCATACTGAAAATGTGGATTAAGAAAATATGCAGCATAATGTATATCTTGTCTTAGCTGACTATCCCATCTCCTCTTTATAATACTTGTGTAAGGTTTGTACAATCTTTTGACATTTCTAAACATTAACTTGATTGCTCTCCTTGCTCTGTACATTCAATCATAAAGAAATTCTATTGATGGTTTTTCATCCGAATCCACAATTCTCAATAATCGAATTAAAGGCCCAATCAATTTGAAACTTACCAAATAGTCATTCCAAAATTTATTATAGAAAATGATAGATGATGCTTCTTACCCTTTGACTGTTTTGGAAATCTTTGATTCAAAGAATGCTTTGCTTGTTATAAATGTCTGTAAATGTTGCTTGTGTTCAGATATGATTTTCAAAGTGATAAAAGTTGTAGCAAATCTAGTAGCTTCAGGCCTAATAATCTCTTTCCAACCTTCTTTTTTTCTTAGCCAAGCTAGAATAAAGATATGATTATAGATAAAGCTTGTCACGACCCAACCCGACCGGGACGGATCCCGCTCACATCGGGTCGCGACGGAGCTATTGAAATCCAGGATCTAGCTTTGGAATTTGCTTCAGACTTTCTTCCAAATATTAAATAGACAGAAAAACACAGAGCTACTATAAACATCCAAATACATAACAGTTCATCTATATTTTCTTTCATCAAAACAATCATATACAGATATAGTACATGGCTTACAGACAGAAAGAACAGAACAGAACATAAAAGCCATGACTGTACAAAAATCAAAAGTACAAAATATCTAATCACTGATCAGACTCTGAACTGCTAATCCAAGACTTCCTTCCCTTTCCCAGAACTTGAAAACCACACAGAAAATAAGGATGAGCTAACAGCTCAGCAAGACATCACTCACCAATCAAAATCATCAGAAATTCACATCAGAAAATAGCCATACAGAAATCGTAGAACAGACAAAACATATACTTGAACAATAGAAATCAAACAACTGATACAGAAAACTGAAGTCAAGACGAATCAGATATCATAAGGCTTTCAAGTCCAGAGTAAACAGAATCGTACGGAATAACCAGAATCGTACAGAAATCAGATAAAATCACATTCATATCAGATAATTCATAAAATAGATCAGATAAGTCACATAATAGATAATTCATAAACAGATCAGATAAGTCACAGAACAGATTATCATAAATCAAACATCAGATTCCCTGACCCTGATAGAATTTCAACGGATTCTGGCCCTTATGCCTCCCTTCCCTGACACAGACAGAACCTCAACGGATTATGGCCCCTTATGCCTCACGTTGTGCTTATAGCACCAGAACAGATCAGAACAGATATTCAGAATTTCCGGAACATAACTTATTTTCAGATTTCAGAGCTCATTTTAGAGTTTCCAGACCCAGACAACCGAATCACATAGGATTCCGGCCCCTTATAACTCCCTTCTGATAACATGTACACATCAAAACATTCAAATCAAAAAATCGGATTTCATCAGCAGCATAACGACAGTATACAGAATTTACACAAAAATCATATATTCAAAAATTTATCAAATTACCATAGAATATCCACAACAACATTATAAGACTTTCATTATACTGAAGTAACATTTTTCAACATCCTAATAATTTGCAATTCAATTAAAACGCCGTAGAATTCAAAATATCCGGTAAAAATCTTCTAGAAAATACTCAAAATGTGCACAATTAACATCTCAGAAACATACCAAAAGTTACGAGGTAAAACCTTTAGCAGTGCGAAATAAAATCAATTAATCGCTAACGGAAATAAAATTCGGAACAGAAAACGCGTCAAAATCTCATTTCTGAAAATTGAGAAAGGCAGAATGTGCCTTACATCGAGTCAGTGAACTTCTCCAACTACGACGACGGACGAAAACGGACGGAAGTTGCCCAAAAATTCATTTTTCTTCTTTTTCCTTCTTTTTTCCCTCTCCTGGACTTTCTCTCTCTTCAAAATGACATTAATCGGATATTTATTAAGCAGGATCGTCCCGGACGATGTCCCCGATCATCCCGGGACGATCTCCTCTGGACAAGATCGTCTAGACGAAAATAAATTCTAATTTTCTTCGTCCCAGGACGAAACTCTCGGGTTCAGTTCGTCCCGACGGTTCGTCCCGACTGTTCCAGGTTCGTACAGACGAACATGCATATTTCTTCACAATCTATACAGATCGTCCCTTTGTCCCGGACTATCCACTTCGTCCCGGACGATCCTGGGAGAAAAACAACCTTTACAAAAATTGTAACTTTTGAAGCTCTTTGGGCAAGATCCTGAATGTGAAGCATGTTCCCAAAATCTTTAAGAATAAGATTTAAACAGTGAGCTGAACATGGAGACCAATAAATGTTGTCAAACCTTTCATGTAGTAATTCACTGGCCTTTTTATAATTTGCAGCATTATCTGTTACAAGCTGTACAACATTCTGTGGCCCCACCCATTCTACAACTTCACCAAATAGTGAACAAAGTGTCTTCGCATCCTTTGTAATATCAGAAGCATCAACAGATTTCAGGAAAGGTAAGCCCCTTGGACAATAAACAAGAAAATTAATCAAAGTTCTATTCCTGTTATCTGTCCAACCATCTGCCATGAGTGTGCAATCAATTTCTTTCCAAGATCTTCTATATGAATCTATCAACAACCGACATTCCTCTTTGCAATCTCGCAGAAGATTAACTCTCAATTTGTGATAGGATGGCAACTTATAACCAGGTCCAATTACAGCTATAGCATCAATTGCCTTCTACGCAAAAGGAGAGTTTATGGCATTGAAGGAGATGCAACTATCGTAAAACCATCTTCCAACAGCTAAATCAGCATGATATATGGCTTCTTTGGAAGCCATTGCACTTTTCAATGAGGGTTGAGAACCTGGTTTAGTTCTTGGTGCAAAAAAGTTATCTATTTCATCTTTCTTTCTCTTCCCTTTATCAAGTCCTTCATGGTGTGCATCAGAGGTTTGTGACTTTGGAAGTGATGAAGACCTCCTTTCATCATCTATATGTTCATCAACAAACAATGTTGTGTTCTGCTCTAACTCCTCCTAGGTTTGTACTTTTTTCTTGCCTATTTCTTTTAAATTTTCTATCATCTGGTGACGAATGTCATGTGGGACTTTTTTGCACGAAGATATGTTACCTCTTACTCCTGCTAGATGCTGCTTTATCCTATTAATTCCTCCACCTTTATATATAATCCAACAATGTAGGCATCTATATTATTTTTTTCCATCTGCACCTTTACTTTCACTACAATGACTCCAAGCAATATCGATCTTTTCACGCACACCATGAGACGAAACTGTTGGTAGATCCATTTTGTATACAATGCTAAGGTATGTGGAGAACGACAAAAAACACCAATCAGAACATAAACACAATTTTAATAAACAATCATAAATCATAAAATGTACAAGTGCACGCATTTAAATCAAAAAGTGGAACTCATGTATCATGCTCTAATGTCTACTTTTGGTTGAGATTCTATAGGCCTTAAATGCAAGTATACTCTGGAATCTTTTAACAACGCATCAGTTCATGTAGATTTAAAGTCCTCAAGTTTTTTAAAACAATTATCTAAAGTCATTTAAATAGATTCCATCAACATTCAAATATTTTTTAGTATCTTCCCCATGCAGCAGTAATTTCTAATTTGCAAAGAATTCGTTCGAGTAGATTACAACCAAACTCAAGCACTTGATTAACACTGTATTTAAGCATATTCAATTAACACGATTCAATTGGCCTAAAATGATTAACCAAAAGTTAGAATACATATAACTGTATAAAAACAGAACTCAGAAACATACCGAATTAGCAACACAAAGGCTTAAAAACCGTGAAATGTCATTAATATATTACTTAATAGAACCGTGAAATCCCCATGCAGTAGTGATTAACCAAAAGAATGCAAAACGATTTAAGTCAATCACATATATTACTTAACAAATAGCTACAACCGTGAAATGTCTCTAAGGCTTAAAAACCTTGCTCTAAACAGTTGTCAATTCAAACAAAAAACAAATATTGTCTCCATGAAATGAAACATTGAAACATAAACCCAAAGGCTTGCCAATCCAAAAAAAAAAAAACTAAGATTTTGGTGGAAAGGAAACATTGAAACATAAACACAGAACTGAAATTTCAATTTCCACCATTAAACAAGAAAACTCATCAAGATTCACAGCCTACCGTCGGCTGCAAATAGGAGCAAGGAGAAGTGCGTGAAAATTAAAAAACTCATGGTGGGTAGGAGAGGATAACTTGACCAAGAGAAGGAAGCCTTCAATGAATTCGATCGGCTCCGTCGCTCCGACAAAACAACACCTCCCGTCCGAGAGGAGTCGCGATTTGTAAACAACTCCGTCGCTCCGCCTGGACGAATCGCGAAAATGAGGAGAAGAACAGGGTTTCACGGTTTGTAAAATTTGTATTTGTTTTGTTACTCTCTTTCTCTAAGCCATTGGATGAAATCGGACGGCTAAAAAAGGTTTTATTTGAACCGGCCGGTTTTTTATAACAAGGCCGGTTTTCCGGTTCGCCGGTCGAACCGCTGGTTCGACCGGTTCAATCCCGGTTCTTTGCTGAAACGGTTCTTAAGCAGCCCGTAACTGGCCGGCCGGTCGGTTCAGGGTTCAGGTCCGGTCCGATTTTCAAAATGTTGGTTATTACTGATGTATTGATTTGACACTATACACAATTTTATACTATACTGATATTATGGATATAATGCTTTCTTTAGTGATTTGACTGAGGTTATAGATACGATAATTACTATAGAGATCTAGCATACGTACTGTTTTATTACTTTATGAATTTTTATACTGTTTATAGAATTTACTACTGTTTATTATGGATATTACTGCTTCTGCACCAATTTTTGTTTCTGCATTGACTCAATGATCATGTGTAAGTGATTGTTATGATTTGACTCATTGACATGTATATTGCTTCTACACCATGCTTTGATTTCAGTTGTAGGTTGGTGACCTGCTGGGTTTTTTAAGCTCATTATATGTGATTAATGATTTCAGGTTAGGGCAAGGGAGTAGGAGTGTGAGATTAGTCAGGGTTCTTCAAGTTCTGTTTTTATTATATAGTGATTTTTTTTGTATTCATGACAGGATGAATACATGATAATTATGAATATTCTGAGTAATTTAAATGACTTTTGGGAATGAATATAAACGTTATACTGTTATTTACATATGGATAACATAGATAGCTCTGGTATGTTGATTGTTTAAAATGATTAAATGAATAATTCTTCCAAATTAGGTCCTTGGGGATGTGACATGAACTCCCATCATTCTTCCAATGAAAATGTTGCAACTTCATATCGAAATGGAAGAGAACATCGTCCAAGCAACCAAGGAACGATGTTGAATAACAATGAAGGAGCCAGGTAGCCAACGAGCAAGCTTCCATCGTTCTTCCTATCAAAATGTTGCAACTTCAAATCCAATCGAATGGGAAAGTCATCCAAGGAGCGAAGTCAAACATCAACGAAGGAGTTGAGCTGGGAATCAACAAATAACTATGCGGGTCGGGTTCAGGTTGACCCGAACCAGAAGCGTGCCAGGTTCGGGTCTGAAAAACTAACTCATTTGCAAAAATGGGTCGGGTTGGACCCGAACCCGACTCATGACCCGATTTTGACAATCCTAGTAGGACATAACATCTACAATTCAACACTTATAATTTCCATCACCATATATTGACATTATTATCGGTTGCCACCCACCATTGATCATTAAAACCACCACCCTTCAATGTTCTACGCCATCATCGTATAGTAGGACATAGGGCTGTCAATATCTGACATGATCCAAAAATTTGACTCGAACTCGACATAAAAATTTTAGATTCGGATCTTGATTTTCAACCAGTTTTGAATTTCAGGTCGGGTTTGGGTTGACCCAAAAACCTGAAATTGACCCGATTTGACCCGAAATTATTCATAGCTAGCGAACTCGAACACTGAACATCAAATGAGCCAGCGAGCGAACTCCTGTTGTTCTTCAAATATAAATGTTGCAACTTCTGATCCGACCTGAAGGGAACGTCGTCCAAGGAGTGACGTCGAACAATAACGAAGGAGCCAGCGAACAAACTCCCGTCATTCTTTTGATCAAAATGTTGTGACTTTCGATTCGACGAGAAGGGAACATCGTCCAAGACTCCAAGGAGCGACGTCGAACAACAACGAAGGAGCCAGGTAGCCAACGAGTGAGCTCCCGTCATTCTTCCGATCAAAATGTTGCAACTTTAGATCCGAATGGAAGAGAATGTCATCCAATGAGCGAAGTCACAATAATTTGGTACCAACTATTGAAAATAATGCCACCTAAATGGGTTCATTGAGCACATATCTAATGGGCAACATGTATATTGTTTGTCACAACGAAGCCTCCAACTCCAACTCTCACCACTTCAAAAACCAACTATTTAATTTTAAACATTAGGTCTTTATTCCTTTCCTTTCCGATAGAAGTGTTAGAGAAGTTCCATCTAGCCAGTTCTTAAAGGATCATGTCCATAGGATGAAGCAATCTCAAAATAAGATTCTCCCATTCTTCTTCCCTTTCCCTTTTCTTCTTCCTCCATTCCCTTCTCAGGTGAGCCAGCATAAGGGAGTGAGTGGAGAGCCGAATAGAGAAAACTATAGATAAAATTTTAATTTAGTGCATAGCCTCACAACGTACATGTTGAATCCAAAATTATTGTATAACAATCTTCAAACAAGCTTAACGTTGCAATGCTCAATTCAAAAAGAAATTTAGATTTTTTTTTTTTTTATATTATTTTCAAAAATATCAAGTTGTTACACATGTACCCAAAATATTTAAAGATATGCATAAGGGTTTAATTACATAAATATTTTTCATTTAAGACCGCGTGGAGTTCATGGGATTTGGCTAATGCTCTGCCGTACACGAGGAGGAACCGTGGCGAACACGACACGTGTCGTCGAAGTAAACTTTCGGCGTCACAGCTCACACCCACCCGCTGCACAGCAAGACATGGGAGGAAAGCCGGGCCCACGGCCGGACACAGACGACCTCCTCAGTCCAGCAATACCAATTCTTTACTATTTACGTTAGGCCCAGCTTCGGCCACTTATTGCAACTTCGTAATATATTTTATTAATAACCCAATGGATATGCAACAACTTTTCAATATATTTTGGGCTTCGTTTGTGACGGCTTTCTTACTACTATGTAAATCTTAGCCCAAAAAATTTATTTTATTTACCAAAAAACCGCTTTAAGAAGCAGAAAGAAAGCCGTCTCAAACGAGATCCTAATGTGATATGTATGTAAGAGCAGCTTCAAAATAATTATTCTTTTAATTTTCATATGATTAATGAAAAATTATTTGTATCGGGTACGAATCTCGATGCATATTAGAATGAAAAACTTTCAAAATTAGATTGAAAATTATCGTAATTTTAATTTTAACAAATTTATATTCAAGCTGAGCGTCACGACGAGGAAAAATTATTATGTGCGGTTTGCACCCCTAACCAAATCTTTCTGTCTTTCATGTCGGAAGGTCCCCTTTTGCAAGCCATTTGGTGCCAAATTCAACAATGGAGCTATTTTCATATTCATATTTTTAGTACTAATATCGAAATTATTTGGATCTGAAGATGATTTGGACTCAGACTTATCTAACCATCAACTTGTCAACTAAATCATCATGATGGTGCTCACTATTCCCCAAGATGTTATCATTATTGCATTCTCTTCCACCAACTTATATATATATATATATAATCATCTTGACCACATTAAAGTTTCGTTTGGGACGGTTTTCTTACTGCTTTTTAAAATAATTTTTTAGTACAAAAATTAAAATTGTTGTCCTAAAAAGCTGCTTTAAAAAGCAGCAAAAAACCGTCCCAAACGAAACCAAAATGGTTAAGAAAAAAGGTCAAATAGTCTACCTACCTTTTTCATTTGGCACCATTATTTAACTCTTCAACCATTTTATACGTAAGTTCATCATCAGCACATATAATGTTGATTGAATATGTGACCTAACATAATGTAGTAGGGAGACTAAGGCTTCGTTTGGGACAGCTTTTTTATTGCTTTCTAAAACGGAGTTTTAGTTAAAAAATAAAAAAATTTGTACTAAAACTCCGTTTTAGAAAGCAATAAAAAAGCCGTCCCAAACGAACCCTAAGGCTTCGTTTGGGGCTTTCTTTCTGCTTCTTAAAGCACCTTTCTAGTACAAATTTTTTTCATTTTATACTAAAAAGCTGCTTTGCAAGGTAAAAAAAAGCCGTCCCAAATGAAGCCTAAAGCCATTTGCTTAATGTGGTTTAAACACTACAAAAAAAGTAGGTGCTTCACACCACCTAAATCACTGGTTAATCTTTAATTGATTTGTCTTTATTGCTTTTAGAAAATTCAATAACTTGCTTCTAATCATTTTTATTTTTTGATATATAAATTACTAATGATATTTATATTTCATTTGATGTATATAATTTATTAAATACATCAGGAAATGAAATATGTTTAAATATATTTTAAATTTTATATCATCAATTTTTTATATATGAACAACTATGATGTTATAGTAAACATCAATATTATATAAAATGATTATAAATCATATAAAATTAGAAAGATAATGATTATTCTCCTTAGATGAGAATTAAAGTTCATCTATAAAATCCCAATTAGTGTGTACATATATGAATCAGCTAATATGATCAACTCATTATAATTGATAATAATCGACCCGTTACAATTGCGAGAGAGGAGATAGAGGGAGTTGAACCAAAATAAAAAGTGAGACAAAGAGGTCAAGAAAGATAGGGAGCAATTAAGGCTTCGTTTGGGACGGCTTTTTTATTGCTTTCTAAAACGGAGTTTTAGTACAAATTTTTTTATTTTTGTACTAAAACTCCGTTTTAGAAAGCAATAAAAAAGCCTTCCCAAACGAAGCCTAAGATAAGAATAATAAGCAGGTGATAGCTAGAAAGATCGAGAGTCAGAAGAGAGAAGAGAGAGAGAGAGAGAGAGAGAGAGAGAGAGAGCAAGCAAACAAATATGGAGGAATAAGGGAGATTGAGATAGTGGAGGACAATGGCAATCATATAAGACAGGAAAGCTAATAATAATAGGTAGTTAGCTTATAAAATGGTCATTAATCTTAGAGCATACATTACAAAAAAAATTAAAATCGTTCGATCATTAAACTTTAGAAGAAGCTTTTTATTATGCCCTCTTAGTGAATAATAAAAAAAAGCCTCCCACAAGATTCAAAAGTTAAGCACTATACACTTTCTCTCACAATTCTCCAACTAAAACCTCTCCATCCATCAGAGGAACCCATATGACTAATGATCCTACTGAAGGGAGCTTAAAAATATCAGGGACATTACTTATTTCTAGTACGACAAAAAAGGTCATATGCGTAATCAATATAAAGCTCAAATTCTATTCCTAGCCGAATTAAAAACCCAAATGATGATGATTTTGAAGATGCTTTTTTATGATATCCTCCCCTTTGTTTGATGAAGAACTTGAACTTATAGATGATCCTTAACTTAGTGCAAAGAAGGAGACTAAAGATTATAGAAGAAAAAATATATCTAGCTTGTATATAATTTGTAATAATAAAATGTGTATGTTAGTCAAAGATGGGGGAAATGATATGAATGTTATTTAGATAAACCTATTAGCTAGAGCTAATCAAAATATGAAGCCACCTCGAGCCCTTTCAAGTTAATTAGGTGAATTATACACATGTTCACATTAGTAATACACATATTGTCCCAGTCAAATTGAACAATTATAACGATAAAATTTAGTACAACATTTTACCTTCAGACGTTGCTTATATCCTCTTAAAAAGACACTAACTATATGACATTAGTGTCATTCATTATGGTATGAAGAACACTAATGAATTCAAACATAACAATAGAGCCATTAAACTCATTCCAATCAAATAAGTATATAAAATATAATATATTGGCCTCCACAAGTCTATAATCAATCTTCAACAAAAATCCACTCAAAAAAGATGTAAAGCTCTAATTGATACTGATAAAAATCTTTATTGAAAAAGGTTAGTGATGTTGTTGCCTATTTTATGATTAAATATTTTAATATATTTTTCAATTCCTTATACTATTCCACGATTTTAGGTAACCAACAGAATAATTATTTCTGAGTTGCGTAAGACAATCGAAAACAAAACAAAAAAATTCTATCCCTTCTTCAAAATTCTGTTTTCTTCTTCCTGCTTCCTTTTTTCCCCGTTTTCTTGTACGCTAATCTTGCAAATCCAATCAATTACCAAAAATAATCAAATTAACAAATCTTAAAAGATAAAGATTTTGAACACATGCATATAGAGATATACATAGAAAATTAGTTGGCCTCCATCAAAACATGATTGGTTTCAAGTGAAGAATATAGTATTATGTGCTATGAATGCCTATAAAGAGTCAATCAATCCAACCAATTGTGATGAGCCAATCCCTTTCATTTCCAAACAAAGTTGCTTTCAAAGCATTTTTATATTGATTTAGCTGAGTTGGTTCTCTTACACAAATATATAAATTCTAAGCTGGGCCTTGGAAACAAATAGAAATTTACCTAATTCATAGATTTGTAGCTTTGAAAGTCCTTCAAAAAGCTACCAAAACGCGGTTTCCTATCACTTTCTTATTAAACTATTCAAATTTTTATTCATCCTCATCTCTATTACAGCATCAGGACTTATCTAAATTCAGAAATAAGCTTAAAATAACAAATAAATTTGTCATTGAAAAGACCTTTCCAATTCTTAACAAAGCAATCCGCCGTTGCTTAGTTTGATTGATGTGCGAGTACGGTTGAGAATCTCCCAACCCGTACTCGATTCCCCTCGAGTGGCAACGCCTCTTAAGTGGGACCCAATCAAGTACGAGCCAAGAGGTTTCTGATATAGGTGCCTTTTCTAGAACCGCCGAGGATTAATCACGACACCGATCGCCCCCATTCCAATAATAATAATGGTGGTCAAAAGGTCAAATCTTTGAATGGAGTTTTAAATGGTGATAATTCAAATCACATGTCTTAATTTATGGGCCACAGGTGATTGGATAACTGTAGCTGGAAAAAAGAAATTCATAGATGTCCACATTGGTCCAAGTCTATGAAGAATTAGAGGATTTTTTTTTTAAATTATCAATTATTTTTTATATTTTTATATGAAATAATTGATAATTAATGCTTAGGGCTCATTTAATTGTATGTAAACAAAATTATATTTTAATTAAATAATTATTTTATTTTTAATGTGAAAATAAATATTTTTAATTGAAAAAAACATTTAAAATTTGAAATAGTTGTTATCCTTTCATTTTATCTAATATAAATTCAAGCCTTTTTGAAAATATGAATTATAATTTCAAACTAAATGGGTTATAAGCTCATTTGCATGCTTCAAGAGGAGTTCAAGATGTTTGCGATGACTTTTTTACTGCTTTCTGAAGCAATTTTCTAATACGAATTTTTTAGTTTAAGAAATTTCTTTATTAAAAAACTACTTGAGAAAGCAATTAAAAAATCATCCCAAACGAAACCTGAATCTCAATAAAAAAGCTTCTATATTTATTTTTCTCCAATTCTTTATTTTCTAAAATATTATGAATAAGAGTTGTTCATGCTCATGTGTATGCTCAGTACAAATCTTCATGAAGATCACCTGGACTTTCTCTGCACCATGAGTTCTACTCAAATGGGTGAAAATATATTCTTGAAGACAAAGACTTCGTCTACGATGAGAAATTTTTAGACCGACTTTAAGATGAGTGCAATATAAATTATTTATGTATTATATTCATCTCAAAGGATGATCAAAATAGTAGTTTCAACATATATTTGTCATGATGTTTATTTTGTTGCTCAAAAAAACTTAATGGGGGCACAAAGTGTAATAAGTTGAATTACAAAGGACATATAAGAGAAGAATATTGAAACATAAATAGAAGAGAGAGGTCGCTCTCATTGCTGAAAAAAGCACCACAATTTGAAGGATTTCTTTTTTCCTTGTTTCCAAACTATCAGTTTTCAAATATTTACACAATCTCAGTGCGGAGATCGGAAGGAGAGAACTGTCTGAATTTGATGTGCTTTGACTATCCTTTTGCTTAGCTTTAACAAATACTTAGCAAAAGGGCAGTCAAAATGGAATAAATATCTTACAAATTGAATATTTGCTGCGCTTTTGTAAAAGGGCAGTAAATATGCATTCATCATTGCATATTTGTTGTCCTTCACCATCTGGTCGCCGCACATAATAATTTTTCTGATCACAGAAAGTGAAAATACTTCCAAGTTTCCAGTATTCAAACTTGGCAGTGGCTCCCAACATGAAAAATATAAAGTGAAGTAAACGATACATAACTTAAAATTTTTCTACGAGTTTGAAAAGATAGCTCATAGATAGGTACAATGGCAAGATTTAATGCTAATTCTGCTCCAGAAAAAGGATATAATCAGATGAAAAGAGACGACTTTGGATCACTTCATTCCAAGTCTCTATGCAAGCTTAATATGCTCAAAGTAAAAGAAAGATCTCTTGATTCCAAACTTTCAATGCATTTGAAATTTCAGGAAGCTCCAAGTAAAAGAACACTGAGTAGTAAGTAGTAACAATAGCTAAGCATTTAGGATTATACCATTTACCATGCTAAAACAATCTTTTTCCAACGCAGATTATGATTTCACAGCAAACAAACCCAATGGAATAACTATTCGATTGTTTTCAAACAAAGGTTTTCTCAGTCTTAAATCAATGGTTGCTAACAAGCCAATATTTCTGCAAATGCACTGTACATTTGATGATTCTGTATTACGACTTGAATGCTTACAGCTGAAATTTACCGTCGCGGATGTTGAAACTTGACAGAGTTCATCCCAATAGGATAGCTTGTCCCAACACTTTTCGTATTGACTTTATGAATCCTCATTTTTCATTCATTCATGTTAAGTGTTGATTGAAGTGTTAAACATTAAATGAAAATCTTTCTTAACTTCTTTCATGATAGCTTAGATTAACCCCTTTTCTTGCTTCTAATCCTTTGACATTAATTTTATCTAGATATCCAATTAGTGCATTTTCTACCCTTCGTGTTAGCCATAAAAAATCTTCTTACTATCTTTACAATCTAACACCGAATCATATAATATTTACAACACAATTATAGTTTTATAAAATTTATCTTTAAATCTCCTTAATATCCTCTGATCACAAATTTCCATGAGGCACTTCTACACTTTAATCACTCAATCTTTAAATTTATGAATTCTCATATTTATGCCAATTTGATGAGGACATCGTCAGAGATTGCGACACATGTACCATCAGGAGATGCCGGAGATCGACGGCCACGATCATGATCTTTATTTTCATCATTTTATGTAGTAGTTTATTTGATTTTTATGTTTTTCCACTTTTGCCCTTATGGGTATTTGGTCATTATTGTAGCCCGAGGGGCATTTTAGTCTTTTGCTTTCTTGTCATTTTGAGGCCTATTTATATGGTCATTTTCTCATGTAATAGTTTTTAGTTTTGATGAATGAAAATTATTTGCCACTTATGATCTCTTTGTGAGTTCACCCTCCTCGATCTCTTAGTGAGTTCGTAGGAGAAGCTAGATCTCTTTGTGAGTTCTAGATCTTCTTGTTCTACCTTTTTTTTTCTTTATTTCTTGTGACCGATTCGTCGTCGTGGAGATCCGGTTGAAGCATTTGTCGGAAATTGGAATTCACTCCCTGAATCCCTAAATTTTCCCTCCTCTTCCCCTCCCTTGCTCACTGCCGCCGCTCCCCCTTCCTCTGGATTACCCAGCCGCCGGCCTGCAGCAGCAACCCGCCGGCCTGCAGCTCCCATCCGCCGGCCAGCAACCACCGGCCAGCCTAACCCGCCTGCCAGCAGCCGCCGGCCAGCCCTCCAGCCCGCCAGCTCCCCTTGCCGCCGGCCACCTTGAGCCCTTACCGCCGGCCTCCCTTTAGCCCTCCTTGCAATTTGAATGTCCCTCCCTTAATGACCTTCCTAATTGAGTCCCTTAAATTAGGGAATTAATTAAGAGGAGTTACAATTTTGAAATTCGAATTCCCTCTTATTTTAAATTGTGGGAAGTTATTTAAGCCCAATTAAATCTGAAATTAAAATTCAGATTTAATTGAATTTCTTATTTAAACTTGAGCCCCACTCTCATAACTCCTAAATCTCTCTCTCCTCCTCCTTATTGGGCCGGCCACTCTTAGTGGGCCTCTTTCTCCTTCCAAATGACATATGAACACCACAAATTCAGCCCAAATCCCCCCTCATTACCGCCCCCCCTCCCCTCCTTGATTTAATTTGAATTTCAAATTAAATTCCTCCATTAAACCTCTCAAATTCTGAAATTAATTCAAAATTCCTGCACGCTACCATGTGGATCCCACCATAACCAAGCTCCCCTCTTCTCCTGGATGCTCCATCAACTCCCGGCAAGAATGCATGGACGTTGGATCATTAACGGCCGCCCACCCGCTCCTCCAAATCCAACTTCTTCCCCGGCGACGAGTCCTCTCGGGATTACTTGTCTATTAGTGGCATCGTTGAGTTTACTTACAATCCTCCTCCGCTAGCCCATATTTTCGAGAGCAATGAAAGGACCTCAAGGTGAATGATCTAAATTTTAAACGTGTGGCTTTAGTCGTAGCTATTTGCATTACCTAGTTTATTTTGGTTATATTTTGCAAGACTCATGTAATTCTTAAATGTAATCACTGCCGTTAACATAATCTATCACGAAGTTTCTTGAATCCAACTTGAGAAAGCTAGATTTTATCGTTAACATTGCAAAGTTAAACTCTCATTAATCTCTAACGTGCAATTCATGTTTCACTGCATGTGGTTTCACATCACAATTTCATTGAATAATAGATATAAAATGCTTTAAATCTATCGCATCTAAATATCACTTTATCTTCTAATAAAATCAAATAATGAGTTTTTATATTATACACCTAATATTTAATAACTATCATTTGTTCCATGATCATGAAGAGGGGAAATAATTGTTCATTGATGACGAGAAGGGGAATGAAATGGAATGGCCCTTAAATGATTAAGAACTTCAAGGAATTGGTGCATAATTCAATGAAGAAGAGATGAGAAGAAGGAATAACCACCATAGAGGAGGAGAGAGAATGAGCGCACAATGATGAGAAAAAAAAGAAGAGGAGAAGGAGAAGTCAAACAACTATGTTTTTCATTCCAAAATCTTTAATTTCTCCCTACGCTTCTAAAACACCCTTTATATAGAGAAGGTTCTTAAATCAAGATTATAACATGATATGAGATTATAAGGAAAAAGTCTGACATAAAAATGAAGTAAATGACACAAACATAAAAGACTCATGACTCTAAACAAAAGACATGACAAGTTATAAATATAGACTCCACATAAACTAAAGTTAGCCCATCAATAATTTGCATCACATAAGCTCTCGAAATTTGGCCCAATTAAATAGAAAAAGTTCATAATCAAAATAAAACTTTCTAACTACCATTGCTCATTTTTCAACTATCACTCTAAAGCCAACATCAACTATATAGACCACTTCATAGGAGTTTCCAAGGGAACTATTACTAAGATAGAAAACCATGGAAATCACTATCAATTTCCACATAGTTCCAAGTGATCTTCCTTTTTCTGGTATAGAGCTAATGTAAAAACTTATTTTTTTGGTTGCATGTCAGGAATTAGTCTTCGATCAGTCAAGTTACCCCATAGAATTTGCTATGTATTGTCAAGATAAAGAAAAAAAGATTATACAGAGACGCAGAACAACAAGATCTAAGAGACGTAGAGACCACGGCCAAACAGTAAGGAAAATCAATGAAAGCTATAGAAGCTAAAAATATTTGTTTGGGCTGCGTTTACCTTAGCCTTAATGGTATTTTCTGAATCTTGATAGGTTTTCAACAACATTTCACCGCTCGGGCATCATCACCCCCTTCTCTTGGAGTATAGCCGAAGCATCACATCGCGAAAAAAAATGTTTAAAGATCACACTTGTATAAAACTCGCACAACAAATAAAAAAATTATCACATATGAAAGCATATCTTACAAAAAAGATTGCCTCCCAAAATATAGGGTGCCAAAAACTTATATATATATAAAGAAAATGTGGGATAAAATATCTCACTTGAAAGAAAAATACAAATAAACATCTATATATTCATCCTATCCAAATATTGCAGTTTCTCTCCTTATTAAATTAAGGAAACTATTTGGACCTCACATGAATCATGACATGATCCCCTTCAAAAAACCTTCGATATAATTTGAAAGTATAAAATACTTTTTATATGTTTGATTACTTAATTTATTTACTCCTTAATATACATATGTATGTCATATATATGTTGTGCAATGCTTAAAAAGAATCAGAAATGTGTGAATTCATAGAAAGGGATAGTAAATCTATTAGACTATGAATATAGCCATGGCCTGCTTTTAGAAAATTAAGTTTTTATCTATGAAAATTTAATATTATTTACTAAACTTGTTAATATTATTTTGAAGGCTAAAAAGATGCCAGATGAGTGTAGAATGAGTGTGTTAATTCCCATTTTTAAGAATAAAGGAGATGCACAAGATTGTGCGAATTATGGAGGAATTAAATTGATGTGTCATACTTTAAAACTATGGGAGAGTGTTATGAAGCATAGGTTATGTCATGATACTAATGTTTCTCCAAAATCAATTTGGATTCATGCCGGGTAGGCCTACTATAGAAGTTATATATTTATTAAGAGATTTGATGGAGAAGTATAGAGAGAATGAGGAGAATCTACATCTAATTTTTATTGATTTAAAGAAAGCATATGATAAAGTTCCAAGAGAAGTGCTATGGAGAGTTCTAGAAAAAAAAAGGGTTAATAATTCTTATATTCAAGTCATTAAGAATATATATGGAGCTGTTACTTGTGATCAAACACAAGGTGCTTTGGCCAAGCATTTTCCTATCGCAGTTGGACTACATCAAGGATCAGCCTTAAGCCCAAATCTTTTTGCTTTGGTCCTGGATGTTCTTACTAGACATTTGCAAGAGGATGTACCCTGGTGTATGATTTTTGTTGATGATGTTCTTCTTGTTGATAAGACTAGAGAGGGAGTTGAAAGTAAACTTGAATTGTGGAGGTCAACCTTAGAGTCTAAAGATTTTCATTTGAGTGGATCTAAAACCGAATATATGGAGTGTAATTTTAGTAGTAATAAATCTAGCGAGGGATTTGTGACTTTAAGCGATCAAGTCATAATTAAATATTGCATGCTTAGATATCTTAGGTCTATTGTTCATAGTGATGGTAAAATAGATGGGGATATTATTAGTAGAATTCAAATTGATTGGTTGAAGTGGAGGAATGCATCAGGCTTGTTGTGTGATAGAAAATACCACTCAAATTTAAGGAAAAATTCTATAAGATGGTGGTGAGACCTGCAATGCCTTATGGCGCAGAATGTAGGCCATTAAAAGAGAAGCATAATATTAAGTGTTGCAAAGATGAGGATGTTCAGGTGGATGAGTGGCTTGACTCTTAGAGACATGATACAAAATGAGCATATACATGAAAAGGTTAGAGTAGCTCTAGTGGTAGATAAGATTAGAGAAAGTCGCCTTAGATGGTTTGGTCACAAAAATAGTGGCCATTTGATGACCCAGTTAGAAGAGTAGATGTATTAGATTTATCCTATGTTAAGAAAAATAGAGGTAGACCTAAAAAGACATGGTTAGAAAATATGAGAAATGACATTTCTTTATTAAATCTAAATGAGAATTTGACTTTTAACCAGACAAAATGAAGAAAAAAGATTCAGGTAGCTGACCCCGCTTAGTGGGATAGCTTGATGTTTTTGTTGTTGTTGTTGTATCCATTAAATGTAAAAGCCTTTAAAATTAA
This sequence comes from Dendrobium nobile, assembly GCA_022539455.1. Classification (NCBI taxonomy): domain Eukaryota; kingdom Viridiplantae; phylum Streptophyta; class Magnoliopsida; order Asparagales; family Orchidaceae; genus Dendrobium; species Dendrobium nobile. The sequence continues at coordinate 70,408,055 of CM039733.1, forward strand.
TCATAAGATCATATTTTCAAATAAACTTGCACATTGTATCCAAAAATTATCTAACTTCTTCAAAATCAAAATTAAGTACAAAATCTCCTTACAAATCTTAGTATGTAATCTAGTATTTGATTAATTACTCATTAAAAAGGTATGCTTACAATCAGCATCAAACATTTGTATTCGCAAATGAATATTATATGCATAGTCTTGAAAGTCGCATATAGAAATTAAAACTCTCACATTAAAGATTAGATAAAAAATTTTGTATTTTAAGTTAGCATATACATACCCTTATGATTAGGTATCTTAGCTTAAATGGCTAAGCTATAAATCATCTTTTCTAAAATCAAAACAATCTTATCTATCTTACATATACATTGAGACTAAGATTATATGATTTTGAAAGCGCTTAAGTCAATTTAGTCGGTCGTACTTTCCAGACAATATAGTAAAACTATAAGTCGAGCTTATTAAACCGTATGTGAGATTTCAAGTTTGTAAGTCTTATGAATTTTGGTAACTTTATATTTGAACTACTACCCATACGAGAATATTTTCTTAAATTTAGAGTCAGACGATGATGTTCTTCTTAATTACATTTTAAGTCATCACTTTCTATAGCGTATCTTCAATTTTGTGTTGTTGGAATATAAACTAGCCATTGCCATGTCCAAGTCCTAAATGAGAAAAGTGAGGGTTGCGTAAGGTAGTCGACAACCAGCGTAAAACTTGTCGAATAATAATGACATGAATTCTTTAAGAAATTGTGTTAATGCTAGGGCGTCCCCTAGAAGCGACGCGTTGTATGCTCTAAATATAGTGACAAGTGTACAAGGGTCGCTGCACCGACGCCCGGGTGCAGTGTTAAATAGGCAAGGGTTCCCACATCAAGGACGAATGTGGGCAAATAAGCTAGTCCACGAAACTAAAATTAGGATAGGGACTTGGAATATAGGTTCCCTTACAGGAAAATTAATGAATTAATAGATATTATGATTTATAAGAAGTTAAATATTTGTACATTTAGGAAACTAAATGGGTAGGAGAGAAGGCTAAGTAGATTGATAGTTTAAGATTTAAACTTTGATATTCTGGTAAGAGTCATACTAGAAATGGTGTAGGTGTGATTATAAATAAGAGTTTGAAGGATAATGTTATAAAAATTAATAGAAATCGAGATAGAATTATAGCTTTAAAGATTGTTGTTGATGCTAAGATTGTTAATATTATAAAGTGCTTATGCTCCTCAAGTAGGTTTGGATATGAGTTCAAAATTAAATTTTTGGAATGACTTAGAAAAATTAATACAAAAGATATCTCTTGAAGAAAGAGTATTGGAGGATATTTAAATGGACATGTTGGTAGAGCGATAGATGATTTTAAAAGCATTCATGGGGGTCATGAGTTTGGAACAACAAATGGATGTGACAAGACCATATTAGATTTTTGTTTAGCTTATGATTTTTTAATTACTAATATCTTATTTAAGAAAATGAATAAACATCTCATCACTTATAAAAATAAATATAGTACAACTCAGATTGATTATTTTCTTATAAGAAAATTAGATTGTTTAAATTATAAAGATAGTAAAATTATTCCGAGTGAAAATTTATATATATAGCATCGTTATTAGTTTTAGACTTTAAGATAAAGGGACAAAAAATAAAAAATAAAGTAAAATGATATTCTAGGATTAGATAGAGGCATTTAAAAAATATTAACAAAAATATTTTAATAATTTGACTTTTAATAGGACACAATGGAGAAAAAAGATTCATGTAGCCGACCCCACGTAGTGGGATAAATGCTTGATGTTGTTGTTGTTAATGGAATATAAACCATATTTTTTAAAATAAAATTGATCAACTTAAATATAAATTCAATCTCAAAATGTAAAGCACAATATAGAATAATATTTAGTGATACCTCTAACTTCTCAAAATTAAGTAATCATATCTTTCTATTTTTTGCTTCTATTCAAAATCAATTCTAAGTTGATCCAATTATTCTTAAAATTTCAAAAACTAAACCTTTAAAATGAAATTCTTAAAATCATATAAAAATATTAGTCAATATTTTGATAAAAATAAATAAATCATTATTTTAATAAAAAAATTATCAAAAATATAATAATATGCATACAATATAATTAAACATAGAAGCTTGCCCTTATAGGGAACTAACATCTCAGAATAAAATAAATTTTATTCAATCATACATATGTAGTGAAAAATCTCTAAGAGTATAAATATAAAAATAATTTCTTTTGTTATTGAGTTCAAAACAAACAAACATTTTTTTTTCTTCAAGATAATATATTATTTTCTATGACATACTTCAAAAACAAACTCTTTCAAAATTTTAGATTAAAAAAAAGTTCTCAATCTTTATTATAGTTATCTTATGCAATGACATGATCAACCAAATATAGAGGACACATGATTAATGAAGAGAAACTTCAAAGATTTGATCAAGAATTGAGAAATATCATAATAGCACTACCATATATTCAATAGAGCTAAGTTATCCCCCATATCAGTAGAGTTAGTATAAACACCGCCATTGTTAAAAATTTGTAGGAACAGTCTAATTCATGACTTCAAACCATGCCAAGGTCTTGGCATAAGAAAACTCAAGTGGAGAGTGTGTGTACAATGATCAAGTAAGTGTCCTCGTCAGAGACATGCTTGGTTCATAGATAGAATAGGATGAATCAAGATAATGAATGGGTCCAAATCATTGAGAGAAATCTAACTAAGGCAATCAGCAAGAGAATGTCCAAATAGATGAAGAGAAATCTAACCAAGTCAATCAACATAAGAATGTTAAAAGCTCAGTGCACACTAAACCAAGTGAAACAAACAAACAACCCTAGTGTATGTGCCACAGACTGAATGAACTAGGGAGATCTAGAGTAATCTAAGGAAATCTGACAAAGTTAATATTAGAGCATCAATCTAGAGACAAGAAATCCCAAAAAAGTCTCTATTGAGTGAAGGCACGACAGAGGGACCAAGTGAATGAATGTGAAAGACATCCCATAATGACCTAAAGAGAACAAATGGGCATAAAAGACCCTAGTGTCAAAAATACATCCAAAAAAAGGTGAAAGCAAGCAAGCAACTAGCACAAGAAGCAAGTAGAACAAGAGAGCACGGCCGAAAGGGGATGCCAGTGGATGAGGCAACGCCTGTGAGGGGTGAGCATGAACAAATGTGGTGATTTCTTTTCCATTTTAAATAAAAGAAATATTTAAAACATATAAATTAATACATAACAATTCCTATAAGTTTCAACCTATCTAGAAGGATCCACTAGTTTTGGAGTTTGTTTATCATCCGGACTTAAAAAATTGAGGCATTTTAGGATCCTAGAGACTGAAGTCTAGATTGAGTGGTGATTGACCTTCTCAATACAAGCTGGAGCAATAGATTATGCTGCGAGTATTTTCGACAAATTGCTGCATGCCGAGGGTCATATTTTTGAGTCACTAATCGATTCCGTGGAAATTTATTTGTTCTGTTTTGGAAAGAAAGTAAGCCAAAGCTAAATGCAGCATCCTTCAAACAGATCAAATTTAGTAATTAAGTTGGAAAAAATCAACTAAATCAACTTTTTATCTTGCTTTTTTCTTTAGGGACTATAGAGTTGTTTAAAAGGGTGGAGGGCTAAAGTTCACTCCGATCTCCATCAAAAGGTACACCCCTCTATCTCCATCAAGCACAACTTCACTAAATCCTTCCCACCCCCTTACAATGTATCAGCCCATATTCCACGATTTGTAAGTTAAAGATTGGAGAAAAACAGTTTCTCGTTTTTCCAAAGTCTATCAAAGCCTTAAAGGTACCTATAGCATACAAACAAAGGACTAAAATTTGGAATTTCTCCAAAACTTGAAGGGCATAATAACAGATTTTGAATATTAAGCAGCCAACTATTAACAGCCCCAAATTTGAGGGGCAGAAATATAATACAACATTTTTTCTTTCTGTTGATGTTATATGGCCCCATGGATCACCATTGAAGCATAATTTTAGCCAAATAGCTATTTTGATGGATAGGTGGCATTCCAAACAATGATTAATCATTAGAACCCAGCTAGCAATTTAACCATTCATGGAATATCATAGTTTGCATCAAATGGTTTGTTGGGATGAAACATTTTATGAAAAGGCTGACTAATTCATAGTGTTAATCCATACAGAATGTAGAAACAAAGAAATAACTTGAAAAATCATTTGAAGAATGCAGTCTTCAACAACTTCAGAAGACAAAATTAATCGGAATCAGCAGTCACCAGCTAAATGAGTTTTGGCCTGGTCAACCAATATTTTTCAGAGCAGATAAGACTGAAGATCCTTCTTAGGCTTCATTTAGGATGGCTTTCTTACTGCTTCTTGAAGCAGCTTTTTATTATTAATTGAAGCAGCTTTTTATTATTAATTTTTTTAATTTTTGAACTAAAAAACTGTTTTAAGAAGCAGTAAGAAAGCCGTCCCAAACGAAGCCTTAGAGCATCTTAAAAAATGCAAATATGAAGCAGTCAAACACTTTACAAGAAACAACACCTTTTATCCCACTATGTGGAGTCAGCTACATAAATCTTTTTTCTCCATTGTGTTCTATTAAGAGTCAAATTCTCATTTAAATATAACAAAAAAATGTCATTTCTAATATTTTCTAACCATGTCTTTTTAGATTTACCTCTATCTTTCTTAGCATAGGCAAATGATTTACAAGTTACAACATTAAAAAAAATCTGGGAGATTGATTTATTCATAAGCATAATGATAAATGTACACATTCTTAAAAGGTTGATCAAAGAACACATTGAAAAAATTAAAACAAGTGTGACATGAACTAAAACTGTAGTAAAGCAGAAAGGTCTTATACATCATATAGGCAGATAACCAAAAGGTGCTTTTACCTTGCAGATCTAGAAGATAAACATCTACTACAGGTTAAAAGTTTCAGCAGGGATCTTGAATTCTTTGTCCTATTTCTTGAAAGAAGAAACTGCAGAGAATGAAGTTAAATCACACACTTGAATGTCATGGGAAAATAGAAATTCATATCAAAGTAAATATCCTTTGACTGTTTATAGCTGCTATGTTTCACCTGTTATTATAAGTATCATTTCCATTATAGCCTCCCTCAACCCCTAAATCCCCACATTCTCCGCTTCCTTTCACCCTTCTTCATTCCCCCATTCCCTAAAATTAGATTTTTTTTTTCTTTTATGTAAAGAAAAATAATTTTAATTTAAAATTTTAAATGAAATTTTACAAAAGATAACAAAGGGTGTCATAATGGCATTAGAGTCAATAAGAACGAAAAAAGTACATGAAACAATGAAGCAATAGCATAAACAGCTCTGCATTATAAGATTGTTTTTCTTTTTTTCCGCTCTGAGTTATAAGATAGTAGAGTGATGCAAGATGATTTAGGGTTATGGTTTTCTAATATAACAAGAAAGATGCAATATATGCATATCATACAAACCACTAAATTAGCCAATAATGTGCTTTCCTTAAATGCAACAAGTAAATCTAAAAATAGAACCCAAACAATGATAAAATAATCAAATAAATTCAAAGAAATCAACAAAAATGTGAACCACGCAAAATTAGTAATCAATTATAACTTAATCATCATAAAATAGGAGGCGGGTCGTGAACGAGAACCCTCCTTAGTCCATGCGTGCGACGTTTGCGTACAAAGTGAACAATAGAGAGCAGCTCGATCAAAGAACAAGAATTTAGAAGGAATTGAAAGTGTGAGCTCTCATTTTTTTTTTCTTCTTTAATTGTAAGATTACTGAAGGTGATTGTAGCAATGAAAAGTTGCGTCTTTTGACAATCAGTTGCTTACAGCAGGGCTAAATTGAGAGCTTGAAGAGATGCGTCTCTTCCTTTTTTTTTATTTATTCAACAATAACCAGTACTTTAATTCATCACATGTTTTCATTATTATTCCCTTTCTTGTAAAATTATATATATATATATATATATATATACCTTGCAATTGTAGAGAGTACATTCAGAAATAAATGGTCTTATTTTCCTTGTTTTACCTAATGTAATTTGGTTTACTAGGGATAAGGTATCCTGCTCAGTTTTCTCATCTTCTAAAGTTAAATAATAGCAATTTTTTAATTCACTAAATTGGCATGCAATTTTAGATCACGGATTTAATTGCTTCCCAAGCTTTGCAAAGTTTGCATGATGGAAATATAGCACTTGTGGAAAAAGATAGACATTTTACTGTGATAGGAAATACTTGATTCCAAGTATTTCCTAATCACTTTAGCCAAAGATCTCACAGCAAACTGCTGTCCACAGCAGGAAATCAGCCAAAAACAGTGGAAAAGTAGGGCAAAACTGTAGAAAATGAGGAGAAAAGACTTGTATTTCACTAGAAGACAATGAAAGTAGCAAAGATACAATGTGTTCTTCAATTCGAGAGGAAGAACGTACTCTCCAAAGTCTCCGGCGAAGCCAAGAGCCCTAAAACAAACCTCGATCTTAAAGAGAAAACTCAAATTCAAGATAACCTAATCTCCCCCCAAACTCCTCCTTATATAAAATTAATCATAAAGGACCATTACAAACTTCCTAAAAGAGCCTTACACGTTCAAATTTTCCCTCCTAAAACCCCCCTCACGTGCTCACGCGGATTCGCGGCTTCCGCCCGTCTCCGCGTCCGCCTCGCGTAGCAGCGGACCGGTCCCGGTTGGACCGGTCCAGCCGGCCCAGGATGGGCCGGTCTAACATTACCGCCCTCCCAAAGAATCACCTTGTCCTCAAGGTGAAAATCTGGAAACTGCTGTTTTGTCATCTCGTATGGCTCCCATGTGGCCTCGTAGTCAGGAAGGTTCTTCCACTGGATCAACACTTCCTTAGTTCCCTCTTCTTTCTGGCGAACACCCCTCAGCTCCAAAGGTTCCAGGATCACCTCTAACTCCTCCGTAAGTGTCGGCGGTAGCTCTGGAATGGCGATGTGCTCACCAATGACCCTTCTCAGCTGGGAGACGTGAAAAACTGGGTGTATAGTCGCCGATGGGGGTAGTTTCAGACGATAAGCTACTGTCCCAATCTTTTCCATTACTTCATACGGACCAAAATACCTTGGAGCCAGCTTTTCATTCCTCCTGTTGGCGACTGTCTTCTGCCTGTATGGACGAAGCTTTAAGAACACCTTGTCCCCTGCCTCAAACTGGATATCTCTTCTATGCCCATCTGCTTGCTTCTTCATGATTTGCTGCGCCCTCAACAAATGCCTCTTCAATTCTTCTAGCACTCGGTCCCTTTCCTCCAAGTACTCTTCTACTGACGAAACTGGGGTACTACTGCTCCCAAAGTGTACTAAGTGTGGGGGATCCCGCCCATACAACACCTTGAATGGAGTCATTTGTGACGCCGAGTGAAATGACGTGTTGTACCAATACTCAGCCCATGATAGCCATTTTGCCCATAGCTTTGGTGTCTCTGAAACAAAGCATCTTAGGTACGTCTCCAAGCTTCTGTTGACTACTTCCGTCTGGCCATCCGTCTGTGGGTGGTAGGCTGTGCTCCTCTTGAGCACTGTTCCCTGTAATCTGAATAACTCCTTCCAAAAATGGCTGAGGAACACCTTGTCCCTATCTGATACAATCGCTTCTGGTACTCCGTGCAGTCTGATCACTTCCCTGATGAAAGCTGAAGCTACTGTCACTGCAGTGTAGGGATGCCTGAGTGGAATGAAGTGTGCATATTTGCTAAGCCGGTCCACCACTACCAGTATCACTGTGAATCCTTCTGATCTGGGTAATCCATCGATAAAATCCATGGAAACTTGCTCCCAAACTTTGTTTGGAAGTGTCAAGGGTTGTAGTAAACCTCCTGGGGCCATGGCCATGTATTTGTTTCTTTGACATATCTCACAACCCGCCACCATCTCCTCTACATCTTTATGCATCCCCTTCCAATATAGTTCTGTTGCCAGCCTCCTGTATGTCTTCTGAACTCCGGAGTGACCACCCACGGAGCTGCCATGAAATTCCTGCAACAGGTGGGGAATGTGTATGGAAGTTCGTGGCATCACAAACCTCCCCTGGTACAAAAGTCTCCCCCCTTCCATGTAGTAACCAGGGTGACTGCTCTTGTCTTTCTCCAGATCCTCCCTGATCTTCCTCAATTCCTCGTTCAGCATGCTTTCTTCTTTGATGGCCCCCCAATCTACTATCAATGGCGCTGACACAACCAACTCCTGAATCTCCCCCACGCATCTAGATAAAGCGTCGGCCGCCTTATTCTCCAAACCAGGCTTATAGTGGATCTCAAAATCATAGCCTAATAGTTTGGATAACCACCTCTGATGCTCTTCAGTCACCATCCTTTGCTCTAACAAATACTTCAAGCTCCTCTGATCGGTCCGTACAATAAAGTGTCTTCCCAAGAGATATGGCCGCCACTTTTGGATTGCCAAAACAATGGCCATCAGCTCTCTTTCATATACTGACTTCAATCTAGCTCTGGCTGATAGCACTTGACTGAAGTATGCTACTGGCTTGTGATTCTGCATCAATACCGCCCCTAACCCATATCCCGAGGCATCTGTCTCTACTATAAACGACTGATCAAAGTCTGGAAGAGCTAGAACAGGAACCGTGGTCATGGCCTCTTTCAACCTTTCGAATGCCTGGGTGGCCGCCTCTCCCCAGCAAAAACTATCCTTCTTCAGCTGCTCAGTCAAAGGCCAGGCAATGGTACTGTATCCCTTCACAAACTTCCTGTAGTATCCAGTCAATCCTAGAAAACCCCTCAATTCCCTGAGGTTCCTAGGTAGCGGCCATTTCTGCATTGCTTCAATTTTAGTTTGATCCGCTGCTACTCCTTCTTGTGATACCACATGTCCCAAGTATTCCACACTTGCCTGAGCAAAACTGCACTTCTTCAGGTTGGCTTTCAACTGGTGCTCCTGCAGCACTTCCAATACCACTCTCAAATGCTCCCAGTGTTCCTCCACAGTCTTGCTGTACACCAGGATGTCATCGAAAAAGACTAGGACAAACTTCCTAAGGTGCTGCTTGAATACCCGATTCATCAAGGACTGAAATGTTGCCGGAGCGTTAGTCAATCCAAAGGGCATTACCAGAAATTCATAATGTCCTTCATGAGTCCTAAACGCTGTCTTTGGAACATCAGTCTCCTTCATCCTGATTTGGTGGTAGCCAGATTTTAGATCTAGCTTAGAGAACATCACTGCACCATGTAGCTCGTCCAGTAACTCATCAATCACAGGAATTGGGAACTTGTCTGGTACAGTGCCTTTATTCAGAGCCCTGTAATCCACACAAAATCTCCAACTTCCGTCCTTCTTCTTAACTAGGATGACTGGGCTGGAAAAAGGGCTGTTGCTGGGTCTGATGATCTCTGCCTCCAGCATTTCCCGGATCAGCTTTTCAATCTCATCTTTCTGAATCTGTGGATAGCGGTAAGGACGGACGCTGATTGGAGTTTCACCTTCCTTCAGGGTAATGGCGTGCTCCAACTCTCTCTGAGGAGGTAACCCCTGGGGCGGTTCAAAGACTTCACTGAACTGTTGTATGAGCGGCTGTACTGCAGAGGGAACATTGCCTTCCTCCTCCAGTCTGACTCCTTCCAGGCGGTGCAACTCTACTAAGAAGCCTCCTCCTTCCTCTCGAATGGTTTTGATGAGGGATTTGAGAGAAACCCCTGCTTTAGTCAGCCCGGAATCACCTTGAATCGTCCTCCTCCTGCCACCAATCACCATCTCCATCTTTAGTGTTCCCCAATTGATTTTTGTCTCTCCCAATGTCTGCAGCCATTTCATCCCAAGGATGACATCCGTACTCCCCAATTCCAAGGGAAGGAAGTCTTCCTTTACCAGGATCCCTTGAATCTTCAATACTACTCCTCGGCAGACACCTCGACCCATCTCTACCTTTCCAGTGCCCATCATTACTCCGTAACCTCTGGTATCCACTAGCTCCATCCCCATCACATCAACCATCTGGGTGGAAATGAAGTTGTGTGTCGCTCCACTGTCTATCAACACCACAACCTCACGACCAGAGATCTCCCCTTTCACCTTCATAGTGTGACTCGATGTGAGTCCCACTACTGAGTTCAGAGAGACTTCTGCTACATCCAGATGCAACTTCTCATCCTCCTCCACCTCGGGGTCATTTACACCTCTCTCTTCGTCTTCCTCATCTTCACAAACGAGGAGAACCTGAAGAGATCGATCCTTGCACTTGTGCCCCGGCATGTACTTCTCATCGCATCTGAAGCACAACCCTTTTGCTCTTTTGTCCTGCATTTCTTTGTCGGTCAACCTTTTGAACTGTCCCCCATTTCCTCCTCCAACGGATTTCTCCTTGGGCACCTCCCTCTGATTCCCTGGGGCTACCCCTTTTGAGGGTAATACAGCAGTAGTCATTTTGTATGATCCTCCTGAGTAGTTGCCTCTAGCTCCTCTTTCTGATCTCTTCTGATCTTCCACCAGTTGTGCAAGCTCCATGGCTTTGCCTAAGTTCCTTGGCTCCAGCACTCTAACAGCCGTTCTTATCTCCGGCTTGAGCCCCTTCATAAAATTCCCCTCCAGGGCCGATTCAGAGATGTGATCCAGACGGCTAGCCAAGTACTCGAATCTGTCCCGGTAGTCGGCCACGGTCCCCTCCTGAGTCAGAGCAAAGAACTGTTCATAGAAGTCTCCTCCCCCATCGGCTCGGAAACGTTCTAATAAACAATCCTTGAACTCTCTCCAGTTCCTGATAGGCTCTCTCCTGTCTCGCCATTGATACCATGCCAACGCCTTCCCTTCCAGACACAATCCTGCCGCCGTCAGCTTCTCATCATCTGTCAATCCGTTGACAGCAAAGTAACGCTCCACCTTGTAGATCCAGCCATGACCATCTTCCCCCTCAAAGATGGGCATCTTCAACTTCCTCACCTTCGGATCCCTTCCGTTACCCCGGTAATCTCCATAACTTCCCATTCCTCGAAGAGAAGGTGCTCCCCAAGTGTCCCGATCCTCCCTCCGACGTTGGTAACCGAATTCTTCGTCATAATCTCCTCTTCCCCTTTCAAAATCAGCACCTCGACGCTGAAATTCAGCACCTCGACGCTGATATTCTTCTCTCCTTTCTCCAAAATCTGCACTACCTTCATATTCCCCCCCGCCTGCCTCCAAAATCCACACCTCGACGCTGAAAATCAGCACCTCGACGCTGAAAATCAGCACCTCGACGCTGAAAATCAGCACCTCGGCGGTCATTCCCCATGCTCATCTCCTCTCTAGAGAGTGGCTCTAGAGGTGGCATGTCGTCATCTCCCTCAAGGATCTCCACAGCCGGATTCCTCCTCCCCCGAAGCGGGTTCGGATTTCCTCCTACGCCATGGTCGCCGACAGTCTCTCTTGCTTCCGACGCCGTCGGATTAGTCTTCATCTCCAGTAATTTCTTCATCATCTCTTCCATAGCCGCGAACCTCCCTTCCAACCTGTCATTATTGGTGGAGATCTCCAGGAACTTTTCTTCCAGATCTGTCTTCAGTTGTCCGAACTCGCCTTCTAATACTTCCACCTTCTTTCCGGCCATCTTCCTTCTAACGGATCCCACAAATCTTCTTCCGGAGAGGAAAAACTTGCTGAAATTTCAGAATTCCAGCCGCCGGTGGTCCCGAATCGACGCTCTGATACCAATTTGATAGGAAATACTTGATTCCAAGTATTTCCTAATCACTTTAGCCAAAGATCTCACAGCAAACTGCTGTCCACAGCAGGAAATCAGCCAAAAACAGTGGAAAAGTAGGGCAAAACTGTAGAAAATGAGGAGAAAAGACTTGTATTTCACTAGAAGACAATGAAAGTAGCAAAGATACAATGTGTTCTTCAATTCGAGAGGAAGAACGTACTCTCCAAAGTCTCCGGCGAAGCCAAGAGCCCTAAAACAAACCTCGATCTTAAAGAGAAAACTCAAATTCAAGATAACCTAATCTCCCCCCAAACTCCTCCTTATATAAAATTAATCATAAAGGACCATTACAAACTTCCTAAAAGAGCCTTACACGTTCAAATTTTCCCTCCTAAAACCCCCCTCACGTGCTCACGCGGATTCGCGGCTTCCGCCCGTCTCCGCGTCCGCCTCGCGTAGCAGCGGACCGGTCCCGGTTGGACCGGTCCAGCCGGCCCAGGATGGGCCGGTCTAACATACTGCTTGCATTATCGTTCCCTCTCTTTACAATGGACACATCTTAGGTAAAAATGATTACATCTTTCCTGAACCTTGGGCTTAAGAATCGTCCCTAAGCGTTTTCTAGTTGATTTTTTTTAATTATAGGACTAAGCCAACTGCCCCCTCCGTGCAACTGATATATATATATATTAATCTCGTCAACAATAATATTACTGCTCCTCTTTTGAAGTCATCTATGGCAATTTTTGTAATTGCCTCTGTTGTAGTCACATTATTTTTTGGTTGTAAAATTACATTTAAATAAGTACGACAACAAAACTTGAATCTTACAAGTGACCCAAATCCGAAATTTTTGCACCAAGTTCAAGTCAGGTTTTTGTTTGGGGTCTACCTGTCTAGTGTCTACAAAACACATGTTTCTCATTTAATTAAGAATGGTAAATAAAATTCTTAATCTCTTTTTCATCTCATCTCTTAGAATATTAATAAAGGTGCTACACTCAAATTTTGGAAATATATTTCAATCCAAAATTTGCCCTTAACAAATCTTCATCCCAATCATTTCAATAACTTGAAAGCTTAATCGTTTGGTCACCTTTTGGTTGGAATTTATACTGGATAGATATCAATAATTTTTAATTGGTTAGAAATATTCAAATCTTCACTAGGAGTTGAACCGAATTAACTTAAATTCAAACATTGGCTCTCAAATTGCAGCTCTCCCTTTATCTTAGTCAGCTCTCCATATATTTTCCTAATATAAGGCGGTATTCTCACACCTGATTCCTTCAATTAATGCAAAGAATTTTTCCCTATTTTCAATTTTTAAAAAAAAATTTAAGCTGCTGAAACTAGTGCATATATTTTTTGTTAGACATTCATTGAATTGAAAACGGATCATGCTCAGGACAAGTTTTCAAGAGAAGAAAATATTGTTAATAAACTACCTTTGATCGAGTGACTCTTGGACCTTTCCAGCATAGCAAACTTCTTGATCGGGATTCTAATCTCCTGTAAAATAAGGAAAATATTATGAACACAACTGATATGATGAAATTTTATAAACTGAAAATGCAAACTAATTCAAGAACAATATTAAGATTAATGGCAATAAGATGATAATAACTTGGGATTTTTTCTTTAATAAATTTGTAAGTTAATTCTTCAGTTTAAAAATACTACTACTCGTATTCCTTTACCAATTTTGTGAGCTACCCATTTATAGAAAGTGCGCACTTTCATCATTTAGAGGTGACATGTAATGTGAGAACAAGGCTGAAATTATGAATTGGAGAAGATCAGGAGGTGAAGATTTTGGAGAAAGAAGAGAGAATGCCTTCCCTAGAGCTTATTCCTAAGGAGGGGACGAGTAGAGGCTATGGGGAGAGGCGTGAGGAGGTCAAACATGAAAGAAGGGATGCTGAATTTAAGAGGAGAGGACGGAATTTGAAAGGGGAGGAGCCAATTATGATCGAATGGATGCTGAATTTGAAAGGAGGGGCAAATTATGATCGAAGGGACGTTGAATTTGAAAGGAGAGGGGTTGATTATGATCCAATGGGTGCTGAATTTGAAAGGAGAATGTTAGAATTTAACGAAAAGTTTGGATACGAGCGTAGAAAGGATGATTGAGAAACCTGGGGGAACCGCCTCCTTGGGGAATGGAAAATTATGGAGGAAATAAGGAGAATAGAGGAGATCCGAGAGTGAGGAAGCTGAAGATGCATATTTTTAGGGAGAGGATACACATGGGTGGATATACAGGGTGGAAAGATACTTTACCGTCAATCGATTGACGAAAGAGGAGAGACTGATGGCGGCTAAGATGTACTTGGAGGGTAAAGTGTTGGCACGGTACTAATGGAGGGATACGAGGTGACCCATACGGACCTGGAGAGAGTTTAAGAAGTGCTTGTTGGAACATTTCCGAACTAGAAGGGGAGGGGATTTCTATGAGCAGTTCTTCACTTCAACGCACGAGGGAATAGTGGTGAAGTACCATGAGCAGTTTGAGTAACTAGCCAGACGACTGGATCGGCTTCCGAATATTGTACTGGAGGAAACTTTATGAAATGGCTCAAACCAGAGATTCGATCAATAATTTCGTAATGAGGCCTCGTGATTTCGGAGAGGCTATGGAGCTAGCCTAGTTAGTAGAGGATCAGAGGCACCTGGAGAGAGGGGTTGGCAGTAGCAGCTCAAGAGGTTCGCATAGGATAACCACAACCTTTTTAGCATCCAAGGAGTCGACACCGGGTACTCTTAGGGAGACTCCATAGGAGAAGACATTAGGAGGAAGATACGGGAAAAACTTCAAGAAAGTCACAAAAACGGAGCTACAAGAGAATAGGGCAAAAAGGTTGGGTTTCAGATGTGATAAGAGGTATCTCATAGTTTTCACCCTAAATACTAGGGCACAGGTGTAAGGACCAAACTCTTCAGGTTCTCACCGTTTTTGATAACAAGCAAATTGAGGAGGGAACTGTTTTTCCACCTCGCAAACAATGTGGGTCTTTGGGAGGAGGTATTGTTCGATCGGGTCCCTCCTGGACCAATCCTGTCAATCCTTTCCTAAAACAACTCTTGCGGGTTGATTTTGAGGGGATTAATTAAGAAATATTTCCTAATTGAATATGGCAGATTTTGTGGTTGATTTGTGAATTGATTTGGAGGGGATTTATTAGAAAATATTTATTATCAAATAAGGCAAATTTTGGGGTTGATTTGGAAGGGATTAATTAGGAAATATTTCTTAATTGAAGAGGGTAGATTTTGGGGCTGATTTGGAGGTGATTAATAAGGAAATGTTTCCTAATTGAAGATGGCAGATTTGGGGACTGATTTGAGGGCCGATTTGGGAGGGAATTGGGGGAGGGCTGTTTGGGTATTTGTCGTTTATTATATGCTTTAAGTAGGGATTTTTTTCTAGGGTTAGGAGTATGTGTTATTTGCTAAAATTAGATTGTTCTTAGAGTGTTTGGGCTCTAGCTGGCAGCTAGAGATTTGGGAAAGCAAGATCTTCCTCTCCAATTGAAAATCCACTTGCATATTATCTTTTCTTTCATAAAACATTCAATAAAAAAATGTTTTGTGTGTTCTATTCCTGATTTTTTTGTCGTTGGTTTTCTGAAATTGCTGAAATCAAATTTTACCCAAGATTTTTCCTAAATTTTTGCAAGCACTTCCTATCACTGTCATGACAATTTGAGTTATTGTGCATATGCCTATTTATTATAGTGTTGTATCCTGCACTGTAAATGGAATCAAAAGTTATGCTTTACTCCATGAAATTTGGACACTATAGTAGGTTTCATAATTGGCTAATTATAGGATCGGGTGTATTTCGAATTGCAGCTATTTGCTAGAAATGAAATTTTAGGGTTTAAAACTTCTATTTTTTAGCCAAATTATGGAGATTCTGATAAACTACCGGTTATCAGTTTTTTATTATAAACAGGATCTTGAAGACAAGTAAAACTTTAGTTTATGGTTTAATAAAATTTTGATTCCCTCTAAACATATACATGAAATTTTTAGCATATGGTTTGATAAATTTTAGATTTCACCACAAACTTAGACAGTAAATTTCAGTCTATGGGCTTGACAAAATTTAGATTATATATCAAATTTATGTGCATTGTTGGATATAGATCCGGCAATTTCTCTCCTACATCTCCTATTTCTTTATTTAGTTACTGATTTGCATATGTGATTAAGGTTATGTCCAGTCTGTTACAATCTAGTCAACTTTTTCCAGTGAATGTCTTGATTATTGTACGATTTTTATTCCTTTTCAGATCTCTTGTAAATCTCATAATCAAATTTAGGTTTTACATCAAAAGTGATGAAGTTTTGCTTAAGAGTTGGTAGACTACAAATTTGATCATTAGCATGCTTCTTTATGCATCTTATTCTAGATTTGCACTAAAATTTTAGTTGTTAGCTAACTTTATTTAATTAAAATGTTTTTTCCCCTTTGTTTCAAGCTTTAAATGATTTAAAACCTTTTCCTAAGAGAAATATAATCCAAATATTTTAAAAGCTTGAGAAGGCAAGTGTAGCAGGATATGATTACTTAATAATCTAATACTTCTACTTTCTAGCAAACAACATTCCAACATCAAAACACAAAAAGGTTTAGTATATTATTTCCTTATAATTCATTTGCACATCAGTGATAAGAAAATCAAATACTCATATGCCCGGCATGAAATCATCCAAAAGAAACTTATTCTGTAGCATTTCTTTCGATAAATCCAAAAAGTTCTTTTGGACCAAGGCGGACGGTTCCTTTTTATATCTTTTAATATTTGGAGACGTTTAACCAGCCCTTGAATGTTCACCATATTTTAAGGTTGGAAATAATTATTTTTCCTTCACTGTGATTGTACTCATTGGCTGTAAATAACTACTTAAACATAAGAGAATATAAGCAAATAATGAAACTAAGGCTTCGTTTGGGGCTGCTTTCTTACTGCTTCTTAAAGCAGCTTTTTAGTACAAACATTTTAATTTTTTTTCCTAAAAAGCTGTTTTAAGAAACAGTAAGAAAGCCGTTTCAAATGAAATCTAAACCATCTTTGTTCTTCATAGAAGGGAAAATATCAATGTCGGATGTAGAAGCAATTCCCGACTCCTACACTTGTGATTTTTTGAGGTAATTGCCTAAATGTAAGTAAATTTAATATGGTGAACAAATAACAAGAAATCCAATGAATTATCCTACAGACACTGGGACGATCTAGGCTAAGCCTTTTCAAAGACAAATGCCGGTAAGCATGTTAGGTAATGTACATGAAAAAGGTTAATGAATTTCATAGTTGCAATAACCAAGATTAGATTGACAGAAGATTTAATCAGTTGCAAGGGTCATATGTCAGTAAATGCTCTGAATTCTATTTTGAGTTTCGTTAAAATTAACTTGCAAAGTATGGTCAGGAACTCACATGTTTTCTTGTTCAAGTTTCTCGGCAATTGAGATTGCTCTGTGTCTGGACCAACCACCATGGTTTGCACAACCTTCAGCTTGCTGAATGACATGAGCAAGGGAAACTTTACCTTTGACTAAGCTTTTACTATGACTTTGCTCGTCATAATCCTTCCTTCCAGATAGAAGACCTGTGTCGCCATGTTGTTGCAAAGAAGATCCCTCTCCTACCCATGCACATTCTGACCCTTTTCCCTTGCGATCTGCAAGGCCATTAGTTAGTTCAAAAGGATCATACGCCCCGCTTTTGAGGAGCTGTGAACTGCTTAATAAATTTACCTCTTTCCGTAGCGAGAGAATCAAACTGTAGCTCTCTAGCAAGGCTCGAGCCACTTCCTTTTATAGCATTTTCTTTAGGTATCCGCCTCAGAAGGTTTTCAGACTGCTGGCAATGAGAGGTGCGATTAGAAATTGGTCGTTGAATATTGATCATCCTAGAAGAAACATTCCTGAGATCATGCATATCATCGGTAACTTGAACATCTTGTCTACCATCTATCTGAGGGTTGCATCTGATTTCAAGTATCACAGTGGCATTAAGAACAGACGCAAACGCTTGCAAAATCTGTTCTCTAAATTTTTCAGCTTTGGATTTGCTATCAGGTGACCCAAAGTCCAGTTGCACAGTGGGTGCTGCAGTTGAAAGAAGAATAGCATCCTTCATCAAAATTTTAACCACAAAAATCTGAAATGGGATTCTGACTTACATAATTCCCTTAACAATAATCAGTAAACCTTGTAAATTTGTACAATATAATTCTGGTAAAGTATTGACAAGCCTTTTTCATCCGTGGTAACTTCACTACATGATTTCATGGATACCTGTCACAGTCTTCTCATTGAATAATAATGTCCCTATCAAAGCAAAGTTTATCGTTACTATCATTGTGGCTTACCACATACACCTAATATGTTGGGAAAGGCGATGTTTTATGGTTGACATTTCTGGTTGCACCATGAACAACATAAACAAAAAAAATAAGATTAGCTTCCCCAAAATTATTTGCCCTCGAGATAAGCAT
Source organism: Dendrobium nobile (assembly GCA_022539455.1). NCBI lineage: Eukaryota > Viridiplantae > Streptophyta > Magnoliopsida > Asparagales > Orchidaceae > Dendrobium > Dendrobium nobile. Next base: position 70,426,257 of record CM039733.1, read on the forward strand.
CCCATGCTCAAGCCAATTATGAAAGTGAAAAAAGATCTACTTTTATCAAACAGGGAGGTTTGTGACTATCAATACAAGGAAGGTTTGCCACTATAGTCGCTTCAAGTTCATCAATGGCTTTGGGATCTTCGACTGTCACCATAGTTGATGTTGACATAAATACCATCAAGAAAGAAGGGCTTCGTCAGATAACCCAAGCAAAACCTTTAACGTGCCAGTTAGGTTTTTGTGCTCGTTTGTAAACCTCTACTTATTTTAACATAATTTACTATTGGGGTATGTTCAAGCTGCTTCAAAGTTCATACAGGAGTAGAATTTCGTGCCTTAGATCCTGACATGTTTTGAAGTTGTGCATATTTTATGAGGCTTAATCAATCTTGATCATTAAATGAGTTCGTTTTCTTAAGTCAAATAATCTTACAATCTTATAATTAAACCTGAATGTTCACTTTCACTTTAGTAATTACTGATAAAAAACAAAGTTGCAAATTATAGTTAGCTATTGTCTCATATCATTTGACTTAACGGTGATGGTGATGAAGGCGGTGTTGAGGATTAATAAAGATGATGATGATGATGGATTATTGATTGGTCAAGCTTGGTTCCGAAGGTATGGTAGAGATGCAAGCCCCAAATGAGACTAAGTTTTTTCTATTAGATCTTCAATAGTTTTATAATTACAAAATGCTGGTATTATATCTGCAAATTTACAATACAGCTAGAAAATTCAAGGCATCCTTGTATCTTAAATTGAAACAGAGAAAACAAATCTTTAAAAGAGTAAGATCATACCAGAACCTAGGCGGACAGAATTCAACCTTCCCTCCTCCGAAAGAAATTGTTTAAGTGCATCCGGTTGAATATTTTCAATAACTTCTTGCCATATCTTTCCATAATCCTTACATCTTCTGTCAAACTTATAGCTCAAGTTTTCTTTAGTGGCTCCAGTCAACCGCATCAAAGCTTCAGGTGTGTGAGCAATGTGCACCCTTCCATTTGGAGTGTATTCAAAGCGTTCCTTCCAGTTGCTGTTGCTATCGCCATTCTTACTGTTCGCGTGCATGGCATTTTTAATTCCTCTTTCTCTCTGACTATAAAGTTCTAAGTTTCTGTTTAATCCTCTATCACTATAAAATGCCTCATCATCCTCATGAACAGAATTCCCAACTTCTATTCGCTCATCAGCATGGTTAACAAGCAATGGAGTCTGGTTCAAATTAGTGTCAACAGAAGTTGGCAGAGTATATTGTTGATCAGGAACAATTTGCAAAAGAGCAGCTGTAAGCCAAGTTAATTTGTCATTGGACTGCCTCAAATTTTTCTCAGCTTCAGAAAGGGTTCTCAAAGCTTGGCGTAGTTTCTCCATATCTTCCTTCGATACTGGGCATTGAATCAAAAGCATATGAAAATATGAAAAAGAGTGTTTGTAAGGGAACAAAACAGTAACTAACAAAGAATTCCATTAAATAGAGACACGAAATTTTTCTCAACTTGATTGTGGATGTTCCAGAATATGAAAGGTTGAACCATAAGGTGCATCTACTCACAAGTTTGACGGCGAAAAAACTTTCTTCGAGGCCTTTCTCTTGTAAATATGTAACTTCCTGCAAGTATATCAGTAATCAATGTTGCAAGTTGTGACATGAGTGCTAGAGGTTCCACTCCAGCTTCTATAATCTCTCTTAAGCTTTTGATAGTGTCAACCGTGTCTGCCGATAGCGCCACGTCAAGCAAGTCCACTAGTTTTTCATCAGAAACTAAACCTACCTGAATAGTGCAAATAAAATTCGGCCCGTTGATCAAGCTAATCAAACACAATTAGCTTCCATGAAAACAAAATAGAAATTAAAAATTAACTTTTACCAAATTTAAAAATAAAGACATTTTGAATAACATTTTCCAACGTAACACAGTTAAACAAATATGTTTTTAAATATACGATACGCCGTGAAAAGAATATATGATCACTGTCCCCATTCCAAGGACTGCCACCCTAGGAAATGGAATTACCCTTCAAGTATATCTGCATTTTTTTCAATTAATTGAGCTTAACATCTATATATATATATATATATATATATATATATATATATATATATATATATATATATATATATATATATATATATATATATATATATATATGGGAATATAGATGAGTTAAGCTTAGGTGGCTAGAATGAAGAAGTATTTCAAGAGTATTTTGAGATAAAAATTATATGAAAAGATAAATTTTATAAAACTTTAATTCAATTAGTAATGATTTATGAATTCGAATGTTGAGAAGTAAAAAAATAGTTGATAGCTAAGTTGAGAATAATATAAACGAGGGATAAAATGAATGTGAACTAAACTAGGAAAAATAAAATAACGAATGACTATATTAAAAGAATAATCAGAATGAAATGTATTGCAAATGAAGTAATTGAGAATAGACTCTAATGATTGAACATATAAACAAAAGGTAGAAATGCAAACATTAGATAAATAGACAAAAATAGTTTTGTAGGATTATGAAGGAGAGAGTAAACCTAAGGTAGCATGGATATAAGTTGTTCAAAATGATTTGTGAAGAATAAATTTAGCACGAAGGGCAACAATATGCACGAATGAATAGAAAGAGAGGATGCATACAAAAAATCATAAGTAATTGAGATAAAAATGATGATGATGATGATCCATAGATATATAACATGAACATTGCCACACAATATGAGAAAATGATTGAGAGGTCTATAAACAATTTCAAGATGCCCGAGTTTTAAGATATTACGCATCTAAGATAGGATCTTGAATCAATAGATAGCATATCAAGTCACCCATCAAGTAATGTATGTCTACATGTTACATGAGATAGCATGCACATGTCCATGTAGCATGAGATATTAATTAGACAAATTACCTGGAGGCCCTATGTATCGGGGTCCACTAATTATACATCAATAAGCTTTCATTTTCACCTTCTAAGGCCATGAAGTTTGGTATCATATCATGAGGTCCCAACTATCATATCCTCAAGTAATTGTAAAGCCCTATTATACTACTTCTTCCCCTTTTTTTCTACCTTTGTTTTCTCTGCATCTCATTATATCTCTCTAAAGAGAAGAAACATGTAGATATCAAACTCCTCTTCCCCATCTATTGCAAACCACTATTTTCTAACCCAATTTTGGGTATGGTAGTGAAGAATAGAAACAGCCAACCCACCCACCCTTCATTACTCTCATTCTTTTTCTCTCTGAGCCTCTCTATAATACCCATCATTAATTTAATAAGAAAGTGATTAATTTTAACCACTAAACTATCCGCTAATCTCTCTATCTAAACCTCTATTTATTACTTTACTACCAATCTAAAAATAAAGATTTGAAAACTACCACTACTCGTTTCTTTGTTTTGTGTAATAGCATAGTAATTCATAGATTTAGCTCATGTGATTGGAAAGGATAATTTTCCAATCCATATTCTTTTTATTATTTTTTATTTTTTGTGTGACCAAAATGCAAATCAAAATCATTGACATTCATTTACATCACTAAAATTATTTCAGCACCAAAATTCGATGAATTCCAAAATAACATAATTCTCAATAAAGTACTTTAAAGAATTTAATGATGAGTGGTCTTCATTAGAAATATTTATTCTTTTATATGACAAATGCCACTCAAATTAATTGATATTGTTTGTGGGCATTATTTTTAATTTAGAATAAGATAGCTATAAATAAAAGTAAAAAAGACAGTGAAAATGATTATGTAAGAGAGATAATTAGAATAGCACATATTAAAGATAAGATAGTAAGAAATAGACTTATATATTATAAATAAACAAAGGAAGCATAACCCAAAAAGCGAGTAGATTGAATTTATCTTCAAGAATTAAGAAGAAAATGACTAAAATAGATTATCCAGAATTATGAAGAAAAAAATTATAACCGTGAAGTTAATAACTCATTTAGCTTTCAATTAGAACGAAGAGGAATCATAAACTAGTCCCAAATAGCTTGGATATGACTAATCAAAATGATAATGTTGTATAGTACATACAGTTATAACAAACTTTAAAGAATGAAAGCATTTATAATTATCATATGATAGACTAAAAACTGAGTAAGCCCTGGTGGGAGTTCCAAATTTGATCTATGTTTATTACAGAAGATTAATTATTTCCAAACTTCTCTGTAACTCCGAATAATGAGAATATAGGTTAAAGTTAAATATATTCTACAATTTTAAAAATTGAACAGATTTTAAAAGATAGTAATCTGAGTTTTGCTCAGAGAACGTTAAGAAACTCTTTGCAAAACAAATTATATTATCAAGATCCACTTCCTATAGATAAAATGAACATATTTCTTCTTTATCAAGTAGAAATATGAGGAAGATATGGTCGTATAAGAATAGCAGTGCACAACTTTCATTATGATACATTGCAAACAAGAGAGTGCTAAGCTTCATAAAGTATCATGAGTAGCATTAGGAAGCAAATATGCTCTACATTTCATTATGTTTCATTGTTCAGGAATTTAGCATTATAAACTATCATAAGTGGCATTAGAAAGCAAGGTATGCTCTACATTGCATTATGCTACATTTCAAGAATTTGAAATTCATACATCTTTAGTAATAATGCGAGGAAAAAAGTTCACAAGTAATAGAAACAAGATCTTAAGGTTCATTTTAGTCAAATATGCTTCCGTCCGATAAATTTCATTAAACTTGTCAGAAAAATTAGTACATAAATATAGTTCTAGATGACATGGTAGAAGAGACAAAAATGAATGATCTAGAAATTACTTACAAGTTCCTGGACAAGAGGAAGAGAAATTCTTTGTCCAAGCAAACTGAGCTGATCGAGGGTCATCTCTGCATCTCTTAAGGATCCATCTGATCGTGAAGCAATTAGTTTCAGTGCATCTTTATCAATTTCTAGGCCCTCACTAGTTGAAATCCACTGCAAAGTAAGGATGATATCTGACTCCTTGACTTTTGGAAAATAAAATTTCTGGCACCTAGATATGATTAGATGAGGCAAATGATCGAGAGAAGAGCTGACAAGGATAAAAACCACGTGTCGCGGAGCGTGATGAGCAACCTTCGAGATTGCCATCCAAAAATCAGGAGACAAGGTATCACAGTCATCAACAATGAAAACTTTGTACTGGGATGTTGACGGGAATAGCATTGCATTATTTAGAGCATCCATAATTCTCCCAGTGTCAAACGTGCTAATTGCTCCCACTTCAATCAAATTTTTACTCTTGCCCAGCTTGTGTGAAATACAGTTAGTACACACATCACATGGTTTAGCATGTTCAGTAGACTGGCAGTTCAGAGCTTTTGCAAAAACTCGAGCACAGGAGGTTTTACCAGTTCCATGGGGCCCATAGAAGACATATATCAACCCAACTTTTCCTCTCAAGACAGCATTCGAAAGCGCCTGGACTACCAAGCTTTGTCCCACAAGATCTTTAAATGTCTTGGGCATATACTTTTGTGTGAGATTTTGGTGTCTACCTTTGCAATACCCTGTAGAATTGTGCTGGTTGCCTGATTTTGCTTCTGATACAAGATCGGAATCTAGTTCATGGCGGTTATTAACATAAATACTGAGCTCCCCGGAGCAAGCCCGAGACATACAAGAATTCAAATTACCTTCTGGTGATCCAGATGGATCTAATAAGAATGGAAGGGCCTCTGAATCATATCCAGTTGATGAAGATAATAGTTGAGATGTAATAGGATTTTTAAAATTATCCTTTTCCTTTTGGCTATGCTGAACAGAACTTCCATCTTTCCTCAATCTCGACTCAGACAACCCACAAGCCAAGCTTCTGCCTGCAATATCCAGAAATGTCTTACCTCTATGATGTATCCTTGACCAATTCCATGGAATCCCACAACCATGCCTTGGAGCCTGACTGACATCCATTTCAGCATTATCTTGATCTTCCTTTTCCTCCCCCAAACAACATTTGTGATGTGTAAAATCATGGGGAAACGAAGTTGAAGCAACCGACATATCATTGTGCACTCTACCACCCCTTAAATCTACTGAACCATGAGTCCTCCTGGAACCTCTGAACTTTCGCCTCTTCGTTCTACTAAACCCACTGAGCTGAGCATGACCACTTGTTTTCAACTCTTTGCTTCTTCTATCACCACCTCCGCCTCTTTGGACTTTTTGTTGGCAATGGCGAGAAGGTTTTGTTATCTCATTATCAGTCTGACTGGGAATTTCTTCCAATTGCTCTGAGAGTGTCTTGAGACGAGGATTCTTCCCAAGTAGACTAGAATGAGATGCCTTATCACTTTGGTTCAATCTGCTACCATCTTCTTCCTTTCTCATTTCATCATCCCTACTTTCCCTACCAGCACTGTGATCACCACTTGTTCCTATTGGAGGAACATTTAATGCGGCCAAGCCAGCAACCTTTGGATGGCTGACAGATAACCGACTGGCATCCCCTACCAAATCAACACCAATAGATCTTCTCCCACTGTGAACTTCAGCATCCTTTCCTGATCTCTTCACCAATGTGGCAATAACAAAAGGGGAAAGCCAGGAGGGAGGGCTGGTCGAGGGGTCTCGGAGAGACTTTGACCTCTGAAGAACAACCAAGTCCCTCATGAGAGATCTTTCCGCCTGAATTGGGCTGTGGCGATGCATATGGTTCTTGAGATGGATGCAGTTTGTGAGGTGAATATGATTCCGAAGATGCTGGCTTATGGTTCCATGCTCCTCGACGTGTAAAGCACCAACAGAACGAGAGTCATCCTTCAGAAAACCATGGAGGATGGCCCTGGTCATATTCAAAACCTAAAAGAGCCAAATTTCTTGGCTGAAAGCAGGTGCGAGTTACCAACTTTTCCAGGTTTTGCAGGAAACATGGTATGCCTCTCATTCCAACCTACGGATTTCTCAAACTATAACAAAAATCCGATGCATATCTATTCCAAAACCTCGCCTACGAAAAAGAAAACAAAAAATTCAAGGATTCGGCCAAGGAAATCAAATTAAAGACAGCGGAAAACCATACCGTGAAATACTCTCGGAAAAGTTTAGAACTTTGCTACGAAACCCAAATTTAAAAACTTCGCAGCTCATTCACTACATATTCCATACCAGAAATCTGGACCTCTTATGCGTAAGAGGAGAGAGAGAGAAGAAGATGAGTGAGGTAAACCGCCACCTGAATATAATAAATACCGAAAATCTCTATCATAAGCAGCGAGCGACTCCCTTTCTATCTTTTCGCTCTCCCTTCCCTTTTGGCGCTTCACATGAACCATAAGAGAGAGAGCTGGAAAGACCCGAGGAGAGAGAGAGAGGGAAGAAAGAGAGAGAGCGAAGACGGTGGAAGGTGGAGGATGGCTGCTCAGTGGCCTGAGTGGGCGACGGCAGTGGCGCCCGCATAGGTATTACGGGACCGCAGGGTAGGGTTTTAACCTACAGCAAGTTGTCCAATTCTCTTAGTTATATTACCACTCCGAGTTTCCGATGACCCTTGTCTTTTTCTGTCTCTGTCCAACCAGCAATGCGGTGCAAACGAAAACAGTAGCCCAAAATGAGAGTGAAAATAAAAAATCGATCCGTTAGCATCTCCTTTGTTTTTACCTATTCTGTTTTGAAATTAAAAAAATAATAAGTTATAATATTTTGAAGAAATTTTTTAATTTTAATATTTTTATTATTATAAAATAAACTATCTCAAAATAATTTAAATTTTTAATATAAATTCTCTCCTTTTAAAATTTTTATTAGTTTATCTAATTATACAATGAAATGACATAAATTCTTTTTTTAAATAATATTTCACCTTTTTTTTTACTTTTAACCTTTTTATATTTCGACATTTTTCCCAATAAAATATTTTGTATAATATTTTATCATATATAAAACTAAAATTTAAGAAAAAAAATTTAATATAATATTTTTTAACAGGGTATCCACCCGCTATCATTCCCGTAAGAGCACTTGGCTGCATCATAAATCCTCCGCTGACCTAAAAGAGACACACACTCCAGAAACTTTCTGCCTCTTATTTGATTGGACCTGACTTAAGAGACGTTAGCGCTTAAGAAGAATCGAGCACGGGTTGGAAGTTCACAACCGTACTCGCCCACGAATCAAACTAAACAACAATGGGTATAATATTTTCATTTGAGTCAAATTTATTGTTAACAAATACAAAAGCATATAAGTTATTTTTATGAGCTAAAAATAACTTTCAATTATTTTTTTTTATTTTAAATTAAATTAAATTAAATTATAAAAATAATATATTATGAGTTAATTTCAAAAAATTTAAAAAAAATTAAAATATTTCCTAATTTTTATATATTTATATTTATTTATTTATTTAAAATAATGCAGACTACGGATCTCATCACGTTGCTTTAATTGGTAAGGAAAGGGCGGCAAAAGGTGAAGCGGTGGCTCCAAATTCCGATGCTAAAAATAATATATTTTTTATTTTAAAAATATAGAAAATTCATTATTTATATTTCATTATCCTCTCCTAATCCGCCACCTTAATGGCGATGAAAACGAAAGATGCTATGAGATTATTTTGTATTTTTCTCAGGAGTTTTTTTTTTTTTTTTTCCTTTTTTTTTAATAAATTATTTAGGAGTAATTCTTCTTAGATGTTCTGCACGTGGGCGATCTGTCTACTAATGGAGATGTGGCAGCTAGTTATGACATGTCGTAAGGGCTGATGGGGCTGTTGGGCCCACTGCCCACGTGGCCTCCATTGGCTGCATGTTACCCCTATTTATCAATAAATACATTAATTTTTAAATTCTATAAAAACAGCTTGAATTTTTTTATTCTTCAAAATTTGGTCATCCGTTCTATTTCTTCAAAAAATTTCTTGAACCTTTATTTTTTTTAATAATTTTAAAAATATATATTTGATACGACATCGCAAAATTAGCTTGATCGGGCACGAATCTCGAGGCAAAAGTTAGTTGGAAACTTCAAAAATTAATTTTGGGAGCACCCGAACTCCGATTTCAGCGAGCTTATAATCAAACTGAGCGTCTCAGAAATATGAACCCAACAACACCAAGATCAACCCAATCCGAGCCCAAATGAGTCTGAATCAAGGGCTCAAAGCACTGTTGGAAGGTTCAAACCGCAATTTGAGTTACCAAACGGTCTCCGATTTTGATGAACTTATACTCGAATCGAACGGCTCGACGAGACGAATCCAACGAGCCCAAGATCGCCGAATTCCGACATCATTAAGGCCTTCAAATGCCCAATGAACGGTGTATGATAAAAGGATTCGATATCGGCCGTCCATTCAAAACACTCCTAATTCGCCCATGATCTCACGCCTATTTACAGGCTATGACACTCCAGAAAAACTATAAATGGAACCCTCATTCTACACCAAGGGGACTGAAGGGAAGAGAGAGAAGAAGAAGAGAAGAAGAAGGAGAAAGGGGAAAAGGAGATTCCTCACCTCCTCGACCACCGCCGGAGCTCTTCCTGCCGCCTGAAGACGCCGGAACTCTGCCGGATTTTCGGAAAATGCTGGGAATTTGCAGAATTTTGTAAACTTCTTGGAAGAAACAAATTGTATTTGGATTATCCTAACTTGTGGGACGAATCCGTCATTTGTAATCTACAAAAACACTAATGGAACTTTGCAACTAGGCGAGGCCCCGTGATTTTTTTCCCTTTTTGGGTTTTCCACGTAAAAACTCTTGGTGTTCACTTCTCTTTTCTGTTTGTGTGTTAAACTTACGTGCAACGCTCGGACGCGAATTTACAAATTCTACCGCCGCGTATTTTCTAACACGCAACAGTTTGGCGCCGTCTGTGGGAAACTTCTATCCCACAAATTTCAAGTGTCGCTGCGATGGTTAACAGACGTAGCAGTCTGTGGGAGAAGGTATTTTGGGACCTTCTTTAGAAGAAAGAATCCGGAAGATAGAAGAATCGCATAACGAGATTCTCCAAACTCCTGCGAGATGATCGACAACCGACATTGGAGGAGGTCCTTCTCCCTCAGGGTCCACCAAGGGTTGAAGATGTTCAATTCGAGCATCTTCAAGAAGAGATTCACTTTCCTCCACCTAGGAGACATCCTCAATCACGACAGGAAGATGAACTTGCCGATACAGCGAGTTCAACACATCCTCGCATTTTTTTGGATCTCCCCGAAGGCTCTCCCCAACCACACATTGCGGAACTCCCTCAGAATGTCCTGCGTCGCGAACTGCGAAAATTGGTACGGGAAGAGTTCCCCCGAGGAGATGTGAGGCATGCTCTCCGACAAAAGAACTTCGAGGAGTCATCACCTCTAACTGAAGTCATTCTTCAGCACCCCATTCTGGTCGGATTCAAAGTGCCAAACGTTGAATCCTACGACGGGACGACCGACCCGTATGAGCATGTTGACTACTATAGAACCATCATGCATATTCAACGAGCATCAGACGCGCTCATCTACCAGGTCTTTCCCGCCACCCTTAAAGGACAGGCCCGAACGTGATTCTACTCGCTTCCACCTGGAACGATCCCCTCTTTTGTCAAATTGGCCAAAGTATTCGTCGAACAATTTGTGGCCAATCGAAGAATTGTTAAGGATTCTTCCCACCTCTCTAGGATTCGCCAAAATGAGGGAGAATCGTTAAAGGAGTATTTTCAACGATTTTCCACTGAAGCACGACAGATTCCAGGAGTAGACCCTGAATTACTCAAAGGGGTCTTTCTTGGAGGTCTTCGTCCTGGCCCCTTCTATTCGGCCCTTATGCGAGACACCGTTCATTCATATGCTGACTTGATCCATCGCGTGGAGGCACAAATCTCTACGGATGAAGCTATAAATGCTCATAGGAAATAGTTTGAGCAAATCAGCGGGAAGTGCAAAGGTGTATCAGGGATTGATAATTCTTTCTCACAACAGAAAAAGCATGGGAAGAATAATCTACCTCATAGGTCTCTGTCACCACGACGAGAACCTCGCCAAGAAAAGGAGTACACACCACTTAATACATCCCAAGCAAATGTATTAATGGCCATCCGGGATCAAGAGAACGTGAAATGGCCACACCCTTTGAAGCCCAATATCGGAAATCAGGAGCAATATTGTCACTTCCACCGTAGTTGTGGGCACACTACTTAAGCATGTTGGCAGCTCAAGGAAGAAGTTGAGAGACTGATCCGACAAGGATATTTCCGACAATTCATCAAGAATACACCAACCCGAGATGAAGTTGGTCCGACTGGGGGGTAGAATCAACAACAAAGGCAGTCGGTAAACAATCGCCAAATAGTGGAGAAAATTGGAACCATTGCTATCAACACCTTGCCAAGTTTTAATTGCGTAGAGCACAATAGTGCTACTTGTTTTAAGTATCGTATGTCTTTAGTATTATATAACTTCATTACTGTCTGTCTTCAATTTTGAACGTTGTTTGTGGTGTTTGTAGCTTCTCCCTCCTTAAGCTGTCGTAGGGAGCTATGCTTTTGTTTAATGCAGTAAGACTTTATTTTCTTATCTTTTTCGAGTAAAATTGTATTGATAAATTCGCAAAAATTGTGAACTTTAATATCCTTGACTCGAACAAATACATAATCGTTATTGTAGCTCAGTCACCAGATGAACAATCTTTGGTGGATTCTCCTGACCTCATCCACACAGGTTAACGTCGTCGAGTAGGGCTCCGACATACAACCTCGGATAGGTCTTACATCATTGGTGGATTCTCCCGACCTCTTTCATACATGTTAACGTCGTCGAGCAGGGCTCCGGCATACAACCTCGGAAAGGTCTTACATCCTTGGTGGATTCTCCTGACCTCATCTTCACAGGTTAACATCGTTGAGCATGGCTCCGATATACAACCTCGGATAGGTCTTACATCCTTGGTGGATTCTCCCGACCTCTTCCATACAGGTTAACGTCGTCAAGCAGGGCTCTGACATACAACCTCGGATAGGTCTTACTTCATTGGTGGATTCTCCTGACTTCATCCATACAGGTTAACGTCATCGAGCAGGGCTCCGACATACAACCTCGGATAGGTCTTACTTCCTTGGTGGATTCTCCTGACCTCATCCACATAGGTTAACGTCGCCGAGCAGGGCTCCGACATACAACCTCAGATAGGACTTATATCCTTGGTGGATTCTCCCGACCTCTTTCATACAGGTTAACGTCGTTGAACAGGGCTCCGGCATACAACCTTGGAAAGGTCTTACATTCTTGGTGGATTCTTCTGACCTCATCCACACAGGTTAACGTCGTCGAGCAGGGCTCCGACATACAACCTCGGATAGGTCTTATATCCTTGGTGGATTCTCCCGACCTCTTCCATACAGGTTAACGTCGTCGAGCAGGGCTCCGACATACAACATCGGAAAGGTCTTACATCCTTGGTGGATTCTCCTGACCTCATCCACACAAGTTAACGTCGTCGAGCAGGGCTCCGACATACAACCTCGGATAGGTCTTACATCGTTGATGGATTCTCCCGACCTCTTTCATAAAGGTTAACGACGTCAAGCAGGGCTCCGACATACAACCTCAGATAGATCTTACTTCCTTGGTGGATTCTCCTGACCTCATCCATACAGGTTAATGTCGTTGAGCAGGGCTCCGACATACAACCTCGGATAGGTCTTACTTCCTTGGTGGATTCTCCTGACCTCATCTACACAGGTTAACATAATCGAGCAGGGCTTCGACATACAACCTCGGATATGTCTTACATCTTTGGTAGATTCTCTCGACCTCTTCCACGCAGGTTAATGTCATCGAACAAATGTTCTGACATACAACCTCGGATAGGTCTTCTACCTAGACCTGTCAATTTCGGGTTACGGGTCGAACCCGACCCGACCCGTAACTGACCCGGATTTATTTGGGTTCGGGTCAACCCGACCCGGATTTATAAACGGGTCGATTTTCGAAACCCGGAACCGACCCGTCTCGGGTTCGGGTCAACCCGACCCGACCCGGTTATCCGTTTATACAGTAATTTTAATTCTAATTTCAGGAAAAAAAAAAGAGGTAAAGTGCAAACAAAAAAGTGAAAAACTGCAAAGCAGCAATTATACATTTAGAGAAATAATAATTTACAAATTATCAAATACTCGAATTACAAACATCATTTACACATTTATTTTAGTTACCAAATTACAAACTCAATTCAATTTTAAAGATTTCCAACATTTCAACATCCAATTTGCTCCCCTCGTCTGAGTCGTCTCCTCGAAATACTAGCTTCAAATCTGCAATGACCTGAAATAAAATCAATTCTATAGTTTGCAAAATCAAATATGTAAAAAAATACATTGCTCTGCTCAGATTAAACCTTCAGATTCATTAATCATTTAACCTCATAATGAGATCACTGCGACGTAAGTTTAATCAATATTGTCATATTGACAAATTACCATCCTAGGTGACAATTTATATTAACTTAATTAATATCTATTCTTCGAATAAGATTGTAAGATAGTATCTGCTATTCTAAGTTAATAAAAATTGTCACTTGGTTGTAAATTATAATAGTACATAAGATGATTAGAACTTGCACTTATAAGATTCCCACTTACATCTTAGAAGGTTATTCATCATCGCTTCATTGCAATTTTCATTTTTCAACTTCCATAATCCAAACAGAAGCACTGAACTACTGAAGCAACATAATAACCCGCAGCCATAATGGCCACACAAAGCCTCAGCCAGTCAGCCCTCAAACCCGAGAACTGAACCAAATGCCCACACAAAGCTTGCAAAGTCCCTCAGCCAAATGCAACGGGTTACAATCTTACAGAATACAGACTTACAGCATTTTGAACTAAACAAAATTTTGAACTAAATAGAAGCAGCCTCAGGCCCTCAGTCCTCAGGCCCGAGAAACCAAATAAACGGCAGCAGCATAATAAGTTAATAACACAGAAATACAGAACCAGTGAACCAGTGAAGTGAGTGAACCACAAATGAACAGAACAACAACAGAATGACAGAAATACAGAACCAGTGAACCAGAAATGAACAGAACAAGCACAGAAATACAGAACCAGTGAACCAGTGAACCACAAATGAACAGAACAATCACAGAATGACAGAAATACAGAACCAGTGAACGGTGAACCATAGTCCACAAATGAACAGAATTACAGAACAACCACTGAACAGAACAACTGGCTAACTGCATCACAGTAAACAGTAAACTGCATCACAGTAAAGTGCATCTCTAAAAACTACTTAACAGTTAATACAATAACACTTAACAGCAAGTCAGTAATGGTATATTGGTATTGATGCCATAAATGTATCACAAAAAATGCAAAAAAAAAAATAGTAAATGTAATTCCCTAACTGGCTAACTGCCTCAACCCGACAGCCCTCAAGGACTCAAAGCTAGAGAGTAGAGAAAAATCATTAATAAACCCTAGATTTCACAAAAAACAGTAAACTGCATCACAAAAAAATTTTCATGGCTTCATCTTCTAAATAAACCCTAGATTTCACGGGAATACCGAATACGGGATTGAATATCACAAAATCTGATAAAATGAAGAACACAAAATATCAAAGTCAAAACCTTCATGGCTTCATCTTCTAAAGCTAAACTATCAAAAAATACTAATAGCAATGAGAAACGAGATACAAACAGTGAAATAGATTAGGGAATGTGTGAAGCGTAAGCGTAGACGCCTTCGTGCCGAGTGCCGACGAGACTAAGAGGCGGAGACTGGAGAGAAGACTGAGAGGCGGAGAGGAGAATGAGAGATTCGGAAACCCTAAACAGAACTCAGGAGACGGAACGAGACGAGAAGTCGAGAATCGAGAGGCGAGCCGCGAGAGCTGAGACTGAGAGCATATGAGTCGCTCGACGCCTCGACAGATGCCCTAAATATTTCATGTCGCGGGTCAATTCGGGTTTTAATCGGGTTTCCGGGTCAACCCGGACCCGACCCAAATAATTATATGGCTCGAAATTGCAGACCCTAACCCGACCCGTTATTTAACCGGGTCGACCCGAACCCGAGAATTTCGGGTCGATTTTCGATCGGGTTTTCGGGTCGGATCAATTGTTGACAGGTCTACTTCTACCCAACGTTGAACTTTTACCGGACGTCGGACTCCTACTCGTCGTCGGACTCCTACTCGTCGACGAACTTTCGTCGGTCCTCTACCCGACATTGAACTTCTACCAGACGTCGGACTTCTCCTTGTCGTCGAACTTCTGTTCGTCAGCGGACTCCTACGCGACGTCTGACTTCTGCTCGTCAGCGGACTCCTACTCATCGTCGAACTTCTGCTCGTCGATGAACTTTTGTCGGTCTTCTAGCCGACGTTGAACTACTACCGGATGTCGGACTCCTACTCGTCGTCGAACTTCTGCTCGTCGACGAACTTTCGTCGGTCTTCTACCCGACATTGAACTTCTACTTGACGTCGTACTTCTCCTTTGTTGACCTCGATTTTCGCTCGAGCACTTTCGAACGATTTAATCGAACCTCGTCGAGCCCAATCCGAACTCGAATTGATCTGGATTGTTTTTTTTAATTAGACTCGACCCTATTCAATCAAGCCCGAATAATTTATTTTGACTGTGATGAGCTCAATTTGACCCGAATTGATTTCAATTTGAGTTCAATTTGGTTTGCTCAAATTGATCGAACTTAGTCTGATTTTAAATCGAGCCGATTTGAGCCAAGTTTGCATCCAAACCCATCTCAAATCAACCCAAATTAATCCTAAATAAATTACAATTCACTTTTGGTTTAATTTGAAATTGATTTCCTAAATCAAGAAGCTGCCTCGACGGTCTTGATCTTTCCAAAATTTGGACTCTACCGTTGCCACGCCTCTCAATCGCATGAGTCCTCAACTAAGGAGTGGATTCAAATGACTTTAGGCAAGAGCAGAATGTCGCAGCGCCATTTTGAGCTTTTGGAGCAGGGCAGAACGTCGGGAGAGACATTAGAAGGCTTGGAGGAAGCCTTCGGCGGTCTCATGGGGACGGGCATTCTCTCCCTCTCATTTTTTTTTCATACCCGACCTCCCTCTCTGGCACTGAGCGCTCCCTCTCCGTCTTTGCTCTGTTCGGACCGAAACAGGGAGGCCGGACTCCCTTCCTCTCTCTCGGCTTCGCACAAGCCAGCGGAGACCGAACCCGACGCCTCCCCGATCCCTCTTTTCACGTGACCCTAGCTAGGCCGAGCCCTACTATCCGATCTCTCTCTCCAAGAGCGAACCCACACTGCTTGGACTGATCCCGACGCCCCTCTCTCGCGTGGAAGCCGAAGCTGTCTCCTTCGTCGCCTACTCTAGCCGAACCCAACGTAGCTTGGATCGGCCCCGTTCGTCTCATCCCTAGCCATCCCAACGCCTAGATCTACCCGAGCTCATCTTCTTTGCAAGGTGAGTATCTTCCCCTCTCCTCCTCTTGGTTCTTACACCCCTTCTTCTCTTTTCTTCTTCTTTCTTCTTCTTCTCTCTTCTTCATCTTCGTTTCTTTTGCTGCATCTACTTATGTCATCTCCTTCGTATTGGTGAATGAAAAGAGTAGTGGCATTTTAGGTTTCTTGGCAAAAATCTGAGAATGAACTGCTTATTCTCTACCAAAATCTGAGAGCGAGATTTCTTTAAGTTGTTCTTTTGTCCCTATGTCCACGTCTTTTTGATGAAATAGTTATCATATAGATTTAAAAAATATATACTTTGATGAGTTGTTTAGAGAATTTTAGTTGAGATTTAGGTGTGAGCCATCGTTCTTATTTTGGGTTGTTTTATATAACTTTGCAAACGTTGCTTATCAAGTGTTCGATGAAATGTTCCCAAAAAGAAAAAAAACTATAAATATTTGTTTTCATCAAGGCTTTATGTGGTGAGTTCATTCAGTAGAAGTTTCTTCATGTTTTTTTTAGAGACTTAAAAAATGGAGAATCTAAAGTAAGAATGATAATGGTTGAGTAGTTAGCTTATCAAAAGAGGCTGTGTATAATTTACCTTTCACTGTTGTAGTGGATTTCTCATAGCTTGATTCATGAAATGCTTTTCTCCTTGTGAATACCTCATTTAGAAGAAAAGGCTAGTTGATCTCATGAGTATAGTCATGTTCCATGACAATATTTGAATGGTTTGAAGTTACGTCCTTTTAAAAAAAAAGGAGCTATGAAAATTTATGTTTGATTTGTATCGTACAACATGTGGTTTGTTCTAAAAAGGGTGTTGTTCCATTCCATGTGTAGCTAGATCAAGGTGCTTCATGGTGTATATTTGTGTTGGTGCTCATATATGACTTCATGTATTTAGTGAATATCATTTAGCTAAACAATTACACTCATTCACGATTCATGATTAGTTGATGGGATTTTAGGCGATTCGATGATTAAGTTGTTTCATTACTATTGCTTTCTTTTTATATTTTCCTACAAGTAAAGTGATTATTTGTTGCATATCAATAGTGCTATATTAAGTGTTATTCTCCTTATTTGTCATGCTAATGTGTAAGGGGATGAAGTGTTTGCCAAGTGCCAAATGTGCTAATCTCTTAGGCATGTTTGATTACCATGGGTTTTACATGTTTGCTACTTAGGTTAAAATGTTAAGGTCATATCTTAGAAAGATATACATATATAAGATTTCACATGTTTGAGACTTACTTGAAAGCAGTTATCTTGCTAGCATGAATAAGTTTCATGTGCTTCTTATGAGTTTGGATATAATTATGTTCGCAAGTTTCTTTTTTTTAGAGCGTGTGAGAGCCATGCATGTTTCCTTAAACAAGTTACTTGACGTTCGATCCTATAAAACCCTCACATATGTTCTATTTGTCTCAACATCATATTTACTTAATTTAAATGGAAAGTTTGATGGCTATGTGAGAAGTCACTTGGCAAAGAGCTTTGAGTTAGAATGATTAAGTAAGGTGGATATTTGTTTGGAGTAGTTGTATGTTGAATATGCATTCGAACATGGTGATGTATTCTTGTTTTCAATGTCTTTTATAAGCGTGTGATTTGTTGTTGGATTTATTTTTAAGAAAGAATGCTTGTGCTCGTTGCTTTTCTTTATTTCATATATGAAATCCGCTAAAAGATATGTTGAGTCCAATGATGAAATGGTGACGTTGGCTTGTTCCCAAAGAATGAAGTTCTATTCCATGCATAGCCTTCTTTTTTATTTGAATCTACTCATTCATGTGATTTACATTTTGAGGTCATGAATATCATAAGCTAGTTGTCCAACGAAGTGCCATAGAGGAGATCGCAGTCATTTGGTTTATATTTAAGCTTTGTATAATAGCATCGCACACATGAAAAATTTCCCAATATGTCACCTAAAGACTTATAGAAGAAGCAAAAAAATCTGAGAAGAAAAATATAGGTGTTGCAACTTCTTGGAATAGTTATAACCCATGAAATTCAGGAGCATGCTTGTTGACTCCTAGATAAACAATGTCCAATGCATTGTAAATGTTCTTTTTTTTTTTTTAGTATAGAGATTTTGTCTTATCTTGCTTTCTCTTCATCGTAATGTTGGATATAGATCATTGGGAAAATTGTTATGATTCAAGCATTTATATGAATACTTAAAAGCATGGTTCCCCTATACTTTTGAAATAGAGTTTCAAATATGAGTTGCTCTTCTTTGCTAATGCTTTCAAACAAAAATTGTTGTTTTAAGGAGATATTTAAACATGAAATTTGAGATCATCTTCTCTTTATAAAGTTTGAAGTTCTTACAAATGATATAGTGAAGTTCACTTTGCATATATCTTGAAACATGCATGAACGGAATGTGATTAAGATAGTTTTGTACTTGATGTCATGAGATTTTAATTAGAACACTTGCAAAATCGTATGTGTGGCACCATTAAAGTAAGCTTACGAATTTATGTTAAAATGTTCTTGGAGATATTTGCTAGCCAATGGGTGTGAAAATTGGAAGTTCGTCGGAGAGTAACTATGCATCTCACGTCTTGAATTTATATTATATTGTGATGATAACATGCTCTCTTCTCTTGCATTTTGGGAGCAAAACTATGGCATAAGAATTTATTTCTCTTTTCTGAATACATTCGGCATAGATGTTAAGTTTGGAAAATCTTGTGCTATGTAATTTTATTCTTGTTTATTCATGTTTGGCATAAAAAAAAAGAGAAGAGAAAGAAAGGTTGAAAGATTGCGTAAATAGTTTCTTTAATTTCTCTCACGAAAGCATGAGTCTCTCTTACTTGCAATTACATTTATCTTTTTGATGCCATTTAAGTATTTACTTATTTTCATATTTGAAGAAGTTTGAATTTATGAGTATTCCTCAATATCGCATATGCATGATTGGCTTTGATGGCTTATGTATTTATGTTGGGGGGCTAGTCTATATGAATGGTTCTTCTTCCGTTAGCATTTAGAGTAGCATACATTTGTGGATTTCAATGTTTCTATCGAGTTTGTATTGAAGAGATCGAATAGTCTTTTCCTTTTCTTTTTCTTTTTTTTTTAAGAATGAAGGTGATTTGGAAGTGGTGCTGTGAGTTTTTCTTATGCTAGAGAAGTTTTGTATGTGATTTTACATTGTGGGGTTTTATGAGTTTGCTACATGTGGAAGTTTTAGAGGTTGATTCACGTTAAAAAAAATAATTTGATTTTCTTATGTTTAGATGATTTATCGATGGCTTTAGATTTGTTTTGTATTGAAATTTTTTTTTATGCGACAAGTTTCACGAATGCTTTACAATGAGGAGTTCTTATAAAACTTTCTCGTTGGAAAGCTTTACAGTTCTACCCCACTCCAAATGAAAGGAGGCACTTGATTATGGGTTGTTGGGTAGAGTTTTTGTGTCAAAACAAAATGAAAAGAAAAGGAGATTTTGGGTAGATAACTTTTGGGAGGATGTGTGTAGTAGATCATTTAGAGGTCCTTGCAAGTTATTTTGAGAGATATAATTTTATGATCAAACTTGTGTAGTAGGATCTCTTAGTGTCTTTTGGGAAGTAGTTAGTGCTTTCTTATTTGAATTAAATTCTTTTAGTAGTTATTTCTAAAGATGAATTTCGGGGTTTAAAGCTTTAGATAGTTTTGGGTTAGATTCTCTTAGTGTTTCTTTCTATAAGATGGATTTTGGAGTTTGAAATATTTAGGGGCTTTGTGTTGGAAAGTCTTTAATGTCCTTTTGGGAGTAAGATAGTTCTTACTTATTTGAGTTAGATTCCTTAGTGTTAGTTCCCAAAAAAAAGAGAGGTATAGAACTTTGGATAAGTCTGAAACATAAGAGAGTCTATCGTTAGGTTTAGTTTTAGAAGTCTGCTTCCCTTAGTTGATATAAGATTTGTTCAGAATGTGTTGTAGGTAGAGGTCCCAAATATATCAAGTGTCTCATTTGGATTGTGGGAATAACAAAGAGCATTGAAATGTTGCTTTAGGATACACTTGACTTTAAAGAAGTGTGTCCAAAACAACAATGCCTACATTCCTTTTATTTATAATTTTCATTCTTTTCTTTCTACTGCATTGCTACTTATTATCTAACTCTCATGCATAAATCTCTAAGTCTAGTGACACATGTACGAAAGTCCTAAGGGTTAGAAAACAGAGACTCCTTTAGTCCCACAACTTTAGTGACACTTAAGGACAAAAATTAAGGACCGGATCTTAGAAAACATAGATTTAAGATGCATGCTCCTTGTAGGATAGAGACATCAAAACTAAACTTAGCGACACGTCTTCCTAGGTTTAGTCTTTTCTTTCTTTAATCCATTAATAATCAACCAACCATTTATAACATAACTCTTAAAATGTGTTAAAATATTTAATTCTTAATCAAGTTATTATTAATATTCGTAATAATTAAACTATGAACCTAAGACGTGAATCTAAACCAAGCTTAACAAATCTAATAACAAACTTCTAACCAACTTAAAGCTTAAAAGCAAGCTATAGACTAAAATTAGGAGACTAAATATAAATTAAAATTTCTTAGGACAAAAGACTCCTAAATATCAAACATTAGACTTGTGAAGTGCTGTTTCTGCTCCAGGATCGTCCGGGCTGATCTGGATCGTCCCGGGACGATCAGTGCAATTTTTGTTCCAGTTTTCTGTACAGAAGTTCCAGGTGATTTTCCTGTAGGGATCGTCCGGGCCGATCTGGGATCGTCCCGGGACGATCAGTTGATGGCACAAGTCAGAGAGTAGGGGTTTTTATCGTCCAAGGAAGTTAATTATCGTCCTGAGAATCGTCCCGGGCCAATTCAGTTTTGTTCAGATCGTCCCAGGACGATATTGCGATTGGCCGGGCCGATCTGTGTATTATAAAGCTGAAATCAGTCGTTTTGAAGAGAGAGAAAAATCAGATATTTTATAAAAATCAGCCGAGGAGAGAGAAGGTCGAGGGCAATTTTGGAAAAGTTGATTTTCGGGCGACGCGGAGCTATTTTCGTCCGACGAGACTGTTCCTGAAATTGCTGTACGTAAGGTAAGGCACAATCTGCCTTTCTCAATTTTCAGAATCGTCGTGTTTGGCGGTATTATCTGTCCGGAATTGATTTTTATTTGTGATTTTCATCCGTATTTCCCGTCTGGTTCAGTTTTTACCGCGTAAATTTTCGTATGTTGTTGACGTGCCGAGTGTGCACATTTTGGTTATTTTCTAGAGATTTTTGTCCGGGTATTTTGAATTCGGCGGTGTTTTATTTCGACTGTATTTTTCTACTATGTCTAAAAATATTGGGGCAGTAGAATTAAAGTCTTGCAATGTTGCTATCTATATTATGTACAAATTTGGTATTCTATGAGTTTTCAGGAAAATTTGTGTAAATTCCGTATACAGCCGTTGTGCTGCCTGATTTTTGTCTGATTTCTGAATTCGTCCGGATTTCTTCTGAATTGATATACTATATGTATATGCTATAAAAAGGGAGTTATAAGGGGCCTGGATCCTAAGCAATTCAGTCAGTGTCTGGGAAATCTGAAATGAGCTCAATCTGATATCTGATATCTGTTCTGTTCCGGATCCGATGAATTCTATTCTGGTGGTATAAGCACATCTATTTTGGTGCCGTGAGCACAAAGGGAGGCATAAGGGGCCAGAATCCGAGAGATTCTGTCAGTGTCTGGGAAGGGAGGCATAAGGGGCCAGAATTCGTTGAGATTCTGTCAGTGTCAGGGAATCCGTTCTGTTATCTATTATGTGCTAAATTAATATATATGATTTGATCTGAGCTATATGACACGATTCTGTTCTGTTCCGATATGATTTGAATTTGATTTTTGTATGATTCTGATTCCGTTAATGTGATACGTCTGATCTGTTCTGTTTCTGATTTGATACGACTTTTGTTTCCGTACAGTTCTGTTTGATTTGATATCAGTTCAGTTCTGATCTGTCTGATTCTGTACGGATTTCTGTCCGATGAGTTTGGTTTTGGATTATGAGAGTTTTGATTGGAGGTTTGTTGCTTTGCTAAGCTGTTGAGCTCACCCTTATTTTCTGGTGGTTTTCAGGTTCTGGGAAAAGGAAGGAAGTCCAGGAATAGATTTCAGAGTCTGATCAGTATAGGTATTGTTTTGTACTTTTGATTTTTGTACAGTCATGACTTTTATGTTCTGTCTTTCTTTCTGTCTAAAAGCCATGTACTGTATTTGTAGATGATTATTTTGAGGAAAAGAAATATAGATGTTTTGTTCCGCTGCATTTGATGTTTCATAGTAGCTCTGTGTGTGTGTTTATGGTTGAGTTGAAATATTTGGAAGATTCAGTTCCGAAACAAATTCCAAAGCTAGATCCTGGTCAGTTAGTTCGTTTCGTTCCGGTCGCGACCCGGTGCGAGCGGGATCCGTCCCGGTCGGGTCGGGTCGTGACAAATTCCAGTGGTATTAGAGCATTGGTTTTGAAATTTGGTTGGATTGTAAGACAGGGCTATAGGAAGTGATCTGTAGCGAGTCGGTCTGGGATAGTTTTAGTTTGTTTGGCTTTTTATTGTGTTTTTTTTGTGATAGTTTTCTGAATTTTTTCTGAATTTTTTGTATGGATCAGCCAGACCTAGACATGACAGACGGGCAGAGTGCCAGTCAGGCAGCACCAGTGGGGAGTACATTCCATTGGCTGATGCTGATACATTTTCTCAGTTTGCTATGCTTGTTGCTCAGATAATGAGCGAGACTCAGAGCAGAGCTTCTACCGTCAGATCTGATGATATTGATAGACATTTGCAGTTGTTTTTGAGGTTGAAACCTCCGAGATTTGAGGGCGCTGTTGAGCCCAGAACAGCCGAGGAATGACTGATGAGATTGGAGAAAACCTTCGACGGAATGCAGTGTCCGTCAGACAGGAAGGTTCCATTAGTTGTTTTTCTGTTGGATGGAGAGGCTGAACACTGGTGGGAAGGCCAGCAAGCAGCCAAATTTCAGGGTAGATTGAACTCTTTGATTACTTGGGAAGAGTTCACTGAGGTGTTCCGAGACTGGTTTGTTCCCCCTTCTACACGACAGCAGATGCAGGAGAGTTTTCTGAGGCTTGTTCAGGGGAGCAAGATGGTGATGCAGTACGAGGCTGAGTTTACTGCATTAGCCAGGTATGCTTCGCAGTTGGTTAGTACTTCTGCTGAGAGGTGCTACAGGTTTCTGAGGAGATTACGAGATACTTTGAGGCAGCCCTGATACAATTTCGCATTACTGACTTTTTCTGAGCTTGTGGAGCGAGCTCGTTTGATTGAGAACGACCCGATGGCTACTCAGCAGCGGTGGACTGCAAGTAGGAAGAGATTTGGAGGCGAGGCTTTAGGCAGTGGTTCCTCTGGGAAGAGGAGATTTGTAGCTGGTTCTGGATCTGGTGAATCCAGGAGGAGTGGAGGATCATCTGGTATTGCTACCAGTACGACGAGTTCTGGATCTGTGAGTGGGGCACCTGTGTGCCAGAGTTGTGGATGGCGACACCTTGGCCAGTGCTACAGAATGGCTGGTCTGTGCTTCCGATGTGGTCAGCCAGGATATCAGATTGCAGAGTGTCCACAGACTGGATTTGATCGGCGATCTGAGTTCCGATCAGAGGGCTTTGTCAGACCTGCCGGTTCAGCAGTAGGAAGACCGAGGACTGTTCCTCCACGCCCTGAGGGATCTTCTGGTAGAGGTGGTAGTTCTAATTCTGTACCACGGAGACCACCTACTGTTAGTGAGAGGCTCCCTCTGCCGAGTAGTTCTATTGCTTCAGCTCCAGTTCCAATTCAGCCACGAGTTTACAGTCTGAGTCAGCAGGAGGCTCGTGATGCTCCAGATGTTGTGACAGGTATGATTTACATTTCTGATCAGCCCTGTCGTGTTTTGTTTGACTATGAAGCTAGTCACTCTTTTCTGTCCGAGCGCTGTTTTGAGCTTTTGCGTTTAGATTCAGTTTTGTTGCTGGTTTCTCTTTTTGTGATTTTGCCGGCTGAAAGTAATTTGATTGCCCGCAAGTTTTGTTTTTGTGAGATTAACATTGCTGACAAGAAATGGAAATCAAGTCTGATTTTGTTGCCGATTTATTCGTATGATGTGATTCTGGGCATGGATTGGCTGAGTCTGTATGAGGCTCAGATTGATTGTCTGAAGAAGCAAGTGAGTTTGCTTATGGCTGGAGAGCGATGTGTATTTCAGAGATTACGATGTGTTCTCTCCAGTCTGATTTCTGTGTTGGAGGTGAGCAGAATGTGGAAGAAGGGATGTCCAGTCTTTTTGGCTTCTGCGCGAGATCTGAACCTGGAGGTTGGTTCTGTTTCTGAGATCCCAATGGTATTGAAGTTTGTTGATGTTTTTCCTGAGGAGTTGGTTGGGTTACCTCCGGATAGAGATGTGGAGTTCTCTATCGATATTTCCGGGTACCGCTCCGATATCAAAAGCTCCGTACAGGATGGCACCGAAGGAATTTTATGAGTTGAAAGTTCAGCTTCAGGAATTGGTTGACAGAGGTTTTGTCCGTCCTAGTATTTCGCCCTAGGGAGCACCTATTTTGTTTGTGAAGAAGAAGGACGGGACACTTCATATGTGTGTGGATTACAGAGATTTGAATAAAGTCACGATCAAGAACAAGTATCATTTGTCTCGGATTGACGACTTGTTTGATCAGCTTTTCGGATCTTCTGTATTTTCGAAGATTGACTTGCGATCCGGATACTATCAGGTGAAGGTAAAGGAAGCTGATGTGGTGAAGACAGCTTTCAGTACTCGGTACGGGCACTACGAGTTTTTGGTTATGCTTTTTGGGGTAACCAATGCGCCTGCAATTTTCATGGATCTGATGAACCGAGTGTTCAGGGAGTATTTGGATCAGTTTGTGATCGTCTTCATCGACGATATTCTGGTATATTCTGCTTCTGATGATGATCATGCCAGACACTTGAGGATTGTATTGGAGACTTTGAGGCGGCATCAGCTGTATGCCAAGTTCTCCAAGTGTGAATTCTGGCTGAAGAGCATCTCTTTTCTGGGGCATGTAGTGAGCGGAGAAGGCATTTCTGTTGATCCCCAGAAGATTCAGGCGGTTGCTGTTTGGCCAAGGCCGACTACGGTATTTGAGGTATGTAGTTTCTTGGGCATGGCCGGATATTACAGGAAATTTGTGAAAGGATTTTCACAGATTTCGACGCCTTTGACGAGACTGACTCAGAAGTCAGTAGCTTTTGTTTGGACACCGGAGTGCGAAGCTAGTTTTCAGAGATTGAAGGATTGTCTGACTTCAGCTTCATTGTTAGCACTTCCGTCAGGTACGGAAGATTTTCAGGTGTTCAGTGATGCTTCACTGAAAGGTTTGGGTTGTGTGCTGATGCAGAATGGAAGGGTAATTACTTATGCCTCTAGACAGTTGAAACCACATGAGAAGAATTACCCGACACATGATTTGGAGTTAGCTGTTGTTGTTTTTGCTTTGAAAATTTGGCGTCATTATCTGTATGGCGTCAGATGTGAGATTTTTATTGATCATAAGAGCCTGAAGTACATTTTTACTCAGAAGGATCTGAATTTAAGACAGAGAAGATGGCTCGAGTTGATTAAGGATTATGATCTGACCATTCAGTATCAGCCTGGTAAGGCTAATGTGGTAGCCGACGCTCTGAGCAGGAAGTCTTCTGGACTATCAGGTTTGCAGCTTACTCTTGATGATTTCCTGATTCGAGATATGGAGCGCTTGTAGTTGGAGGTGATTTCCTCCAGTGATTTGGATTTGGCTCAGATGAGTATTCAGTCTTCCTTGCTTTTAAGGATTCAGGAAGCCTAGAAGTCAGATTCTGACTATTCGAAGTTGATTGCTCAGATTGGATCTGGTAAGACTCCTGAACTTCGAATTTCTGATTCTGGTGCTATTTTCTGCAAGAACAGGTTGTGGGTACCTGTGTTTGGGGATTTGAGGCGGGAAATTCTATACGAATCTCATCATTCAGGCTACACTGTTCATCCAGACAGTAGTAAGATGTATGCTGATATTAAACTTTCGTTCTGGTGGCCTGGAATGAAGAAGGATGTGGCAGAGTTTGTGTCGAGATGCGATGCCTGCCAGTTGGTGAAGGCAGAGCATCAGCGACCAGGTGGACTGTTGCAGTCGTTGCCTATCCCTGAGTGGAAGTGGGAGGAGGTAACGATGTACTTTGCGATGGGTTTTCCTCGATCTAGACAAGGGCACGACGCCATTTGGGTGGTTGTAGATCGACTGACGAAGTTCGCCCATTTTCTTCCGATCAGACAGACCGATCCGGTGGATCGTTTGGCATAGATATATGTGAAGGAGATAGTCAGATTGCACGGTGTGCCTCGAGTGATAGTTTCTGATCAAGACGGACGGTTTACTTCCAGACTTTGGAAGGGCATTCAACAAGGCTTGGGTATGAAACTGCATTTCAGTACAGCCTTTCATCCTCAGACAGATGGACAGTCTGAGAGAACCATTCAGGTGTTAGAAGATCTGTTAAGGCTTTGTGTTTTGGACTTTGGCGGAAGCTGGGAAGATCATATCCCGTTGATTGAGTTTGCTTATAACAACAGTTTTCAGTCCAGTATTGGCATGGCACCGTACGAGGCTCTGTATGGCAGGAAGTGACGTACTCCTTTGACTCTGACTGAAGTCGGAGATAGACAGGAGCTGGGTGCCACTTTCTTTGAGAAAATTGTTAAGAAGATCAGCTTGATAAAAGAAAGATTGAAAGCGTCTCAAGATCGACAGCAGAAATATTATAATCAGAAGCACAGGTTTGTTGAGTTTCAAGTTGGTGACTTTGTGTATATCAAAGTCAGCCCGATGAAGGGTGTGAGCAGATTTGGTCAGGTGAGTAAGCTTAGTCCAAGGTATGTTGGACCTTTTGAAATCCTGAAAAGGATTGGAAAATCTGCTTACCGACTGTTGCTTTCTGATTCGATGTCTGACGTACATAACGTATTTCACGTATCCACTCTGAGGAAGTGGGTGTCCGACTCTGGGAAGAAGCTGTCAGTTAACGAGGTTGAGATTCAGGAGAATCTGGCGTACAAGGAAGAGCCAGAGTTGATTTTGGCGTACGACGTCCGAAAGCTACGAAGTAAAGAGATTTCGATGGTTAAAGTCCAGTGGAAGCACCGGACTGCACGGGAAGCGACTTGGGAGAAGGAGTCTGACATGAGACAGTCGTACCCGTACTTGTTCTGACTGAGTTTGGATTGGATAATGTCGAGGACGACATTTTTTCGAAGTTGGGAAGATTGTGAAGTGCTGTTTCTGCTCCAGGATCGTCCGGGCCGATCTGGATCGTCCCGGGACGATCAGTGCAATTTTTGTTCCAGTTTTCTGTACAGAAGTTCCAGGTGATTTTCCTATAGGGATCGTCCGGGCCGATCTGGGATCATCCCGGGACGATCAGTGGATGGCACAAGTCAGAGAGTAGGGGTTTTTATCGTCCAAGAAAATTAATTATCGTCCTGAGAATCGTTCCGGGCTGATTCAGTTTTGTTCATATCATCCTAGGACGATATTGTGATCGGCCGGGCCGATCTGTGTATTATAAAGCTGAAATCAGTCGTTTTGAAGAGAGAGAAAAATCAGATATTTTATAAAAATTAGCCGAGGAGAGAGAAGGTCGAGGGCAATTTTGGAAAAGTTGATTTTCTGGCGACGCGGAGCTGTTTTCGTCCGATGAGACTGTTCAGGAAATTGTTGTACGCAAGGTAAGGCACAATCCGCCTTTCTCAATTTTCAGAACCGTCGTGTTTGGCGGTATTATTTGTCCGGAATTGATTTTTGTTTGTGATTTTCGTCCGTATTTCCCGTCTAGTTCAGTTTTTACCGCGTAAGTTTCCGTATGTTGTTGACGTGCCGAGTGTGCACATTTTGGTTATTTTTTAGAGATTTTTGTCTGGGTATTTTGAATTCGGCGGTGTTTTATTTCGACTGATTTTTCTACGATGTCTAAAAATATTATGGTAGTAGAATTAAAGTCTTGCAATGTTGTTATCTATATTCTGTGCAAATTTGGTATTCTGTGAGTTTTCAGGAAAATTTGTGTAAATTCCGTATACAGCCGTTGTGCTGCCCGATTTTTGTCTGATTTCTGAATTCGTCCGAATTTCTTCTGAATTGATATGCTATCTGTATATGCTATAAAAAGGGAGTTATAAGGGGCCTGGATCCTAAGCGATTCAATCAGTGCCTGGGAAATCTGAAATGAGCTCAATCTGAAATCTGATATCTGTTCTGTTCCGGATCCGATGAATTCTGTTCTGGTGCTATAAGTACATCTATTTTGGTGCCGTGAGCACAAAGGAAGGCATAAGGGGCCAGAATCCGAGAGATTCTGTCAGTGTCTGGGAAGGGAGGCATAATGGGTCAGAATCCGTTGAGATTCTGTCAGTGTTAGTGTGATGCCCCAGATATCAATAGTGAAAGGATTCATCTATCATCTTTTTTTTTCTACTTTCTTTTTCTTTTTCTTTTCGTTCATATCAATACAGTCATCCAGAGATACAGTCATCCAGAGATACAGTCATCCAAAGATAATTGCATTACGGGAAAGAAATACAGCAACAGCAGTAATCCACATATCAACATATAAACAATCAACAGAAGCGTCCAAAAGGTCATACACAATAGCTAAACGGCTACAAAACAGAAGTCTACCACGGCTATAAAACAAAGCTACAGCAACCGAAGAACATCACGCGGGAGGCTCTGCACCTGAAATATTAACCACATAGAATGAGCTTACTAGCCCAGCAGGTCATCAAAGCCTAAAACTGAAATCAAAGCACGGCGATGCTATCAATATGCAGGTCAATCAAGTCAAGTCAATCGATGGTCAATGAGTCTATGCAATACGGAAATCAATAATCAATGAAACCAATAGTCAAAACAGCGGAAATCAAATCAGTAATCAATGCAGTACGGAAATCAATAATCAATAATCACAGCGGTAAAAACATCGATAAATCAATATTCCCCATCAATCAAATCAGTATATGACTGAAAGCCAATATCTATCCATCGTAGCAGTGTTTATCAATCAATACTATCAGTTCAATCAATCGTGTCGTCTAGTCAATCAGTTGTATCTATATCATTTATCAAATCAGTTAATACTCTTGCAAATCAGTCAATCCAATTATTCAATATAATTCACTCAATGTCAATCTACAATATTCAATGACACTACGACAGTTTCAATCAATAGTGCATTTGCCAGTCAATTATATCTGTCGGCTCAAATCCCAATAAACAATCAAATCAATACAACGAAAGATCAATTGAAATCAAATCAATACAATGAAATCATCATGTCAATAGCAATCAATACAATCAGTTCCATAAAAGAAATCTATCTTACGATAAATCAAATCCATACGGCAATAATCCATTCAATCAATCAATCGATAATCGGTACGACGAATCAATGTATCAGTGTATCAATAGCAGATTAGGATCTGTCGTATCAATGGTATCCATATGTCAATATCATAATCCATATCAATGTCGATGTCGGTATCTATCGATCGATAATCTATGTCAATGTCAATGTCAATATCTATGAATCAATACGCAGAATCCATATCAATGTCGGTGCCGGTATCTATGAATCAATCAAGTCGATAATATCAATGGAAAAAGCAATACGATAAATCAATAAAATCAATAAATCCGTCAAATCAATCAATCAATCAAATCCAGTCTATACTATCAAGTCGATCAAATCAATCGGAAAAGCAATACGATAAATCTATAGTAGCAAGTCAAATCAATGCAGAATCAATGGTATCAATGAATCTATACAATATCCATCCATGTTCATATCAATGTCAATAGTCAATGATCTATAATCACATATCAATGTTAATAATTAATAATCAATAGTATCAATGCTCAATGATTAATCAATGAAATCAATGAATCCGTACGATAAGAAATCAATTCGATAAATCCATCAAATCAATAAATCAATCAGAAATCAATAAATCAATGCATATCAGGAAATCCATACGATGCAAGATCATACAATTCCATACAATGGTCTTACTCGACAAGCACAAACACTAGCTATGATCAACCAGGTTAAACTGGCTATTATCAATAGTGCTGTTGTAGAATCCATATTGTTGTTGTAGATATCTGCACGTTGGTTTCTATCAATAAGAGTCGTCACTCTTTTTGCCCGTCGGCCGCCCGTTGGCATATAAAACTCCTTATAACTCCCATCAATAGTGCTGTTATAGAAATCCATAATCGATATTTAAAGGAAAGCCCGTCGGCCCACCATCCTGTACAGGTCAAGATCTATCTCCAACCAACGTTCAACCAGGTTCCCACTTGTCTTTCAGTAACAATCAATTCAATCAATAGTCAATGCAATAAGAAATATTAAAGCAATTCAGCACAATCAGATCAATAGTCACACACATATCAATTCAATCTATCAATTCAAAAAAATTCGGAAATCATACGAAAATCGGGCAGAGTAACGGCAGTCGGTCAAATTTACACAAAAATCCTGCAAAAAGGCACAAATTCCAAATTCTTCCAAATTACAGTCAAATATCTATAACATCAATACAAGACTATTGTCCTATAGAAATCAAATCAAATCAAGTCCTGATATTTTTCTATTCAATTAAAATCGCGTAGAATCAATTCCGACCGGTAAAATCGTCGTAGAAAATACTCAAATCGTGTGCAATAATCATATCTATAACATACCAAAAGTTGTGCGGTGAAAGTTGTGTCAAATCAAAATCATGTCAAAAATTCGACTACGAGAACACAAAACAGATCACAACTCGGTCAAAACTCAATATCTTTGAAAATAGAGATAGGGTTCGGAGTCCTTACCACGAGATCTACATTTTTCCCAACAGCGACGTCGGACAAAAAGTGCTCCGCGACCTCCAAAACCAAGCTTTTCCTCTTTTCCCTTTCTCTTTCTCTCTCCTCAAAATATCTGATTTTATAAAAATGATTTTCTCTCTCCTCAAAACAAGCTGATTTTCTTATATCATAAAGCAGATCGGCCCGGCCGATCGCCAGATCGTCCTGGGACGATCAGACCAAAAATATCGTCCTGGACGGTTCCCAGGACTATTTTCAGGACGATATTTTCTACAGTGCAGATCGACCTGGACGATCTCACTATCGTCTTGGACGATCCTGGGAGGAAAATCCAAGTCAGAGAGGAACAGTAAGGGAACGAGGTCTCACAATCTCCCCACCTTAGAAAAATGTCGTCCCGACATTTCCCTAAAGTGTCCGGAACAAAACGGAACAAAACAAATTCAATCGATCGAAAAAATCGCACAAATCACATCGGAACAGACAATAAACTAAACTCGTACCAGTCACATCAGCAGGCATTGAAGGAACATCTTCCATCATGGCTTGTACATTTCCAGTCTGAACAGTCGGAACAAGTCATTGCCTAAGTTCAGAACTCGGGCAATCAGTCATTCTATGTCCATATCCACCACATCGGAAGCATTGCCCTGTTCTCCGATAACACTGTCCCAAATGTCTCTTTCCACAACATGTACAAACATTAATTCTTACTTTGCTACCTTCCCCACTTTTCTTGCTACGCCCAGAGCGTTTCGCTAATTTATCACTCACCATCTGAGCAACCATATCAGCAAACTTATTCATATTTTCAGATGTGAGCGGGAGGTTAGCAGCAGATTCAGTCTCAATCTTTTTGCCTTTCGGATCCATTTGCCTGATCAATCCAAATCATTCAAACCAAATCAAACCACAGAGTCAAACACGTAAAACAAAACGAATCGAATAACGCAATTATCAACTCTGGATATAATCAAATCCTTTTCACTACACTCGCTCTGATACCACCTGTGATGCCCCAGATATCAATAGTGAAAGGATTCATCTATCATCTTTTTTTTTCTACTTTCTTTTTCTTTTTCTTTTCGTTCATATCAATACAGTCATCTAGAGATACAGTCATCCAGAGATACAGTCATCCAGAGATAATTGCATTACGGGAAAGAAATACAGCAACAGCAGTAATCCACATTTCAACATATAAATAATCAACAGAAGCGTCCAAAAGGTCATACACAATAGCCAAACGGCTACAAAACAGAAGTCTACCACGGCTATAAAACAAAGCTACAGCAACCGAAGTACATCACGCGGGAGGCTCTGCACCTGAAATATTAACCACATATAATGAGCTTACTAGCCCAGCAGGTCATCAAAGCCTAAAACTGAAATCAAAGCACGGCGATGCTATCAATATGCAGGTCAATCAAGTCAAGTCAATCGATGGTCAATGAGTCTATGCAATACGGAAATCAATAATCAATGAAACCAATAGTCAAAACATCGGAAATCAAATCAGTAATCAATGCAGTACGGAAATCAATAATCAATAATCACAGCAATAAAAATATCGATAAATCAATATTCCCCATCAATCAAATCAGTAAATGACTGGAAGCCAATATCTATCCATCGTAGCAGTGTTTATCAATCAATACTATCAGTTCAATCAATCGTGTCGTCTAGTCAATCAGTTGTATCTATATCATTTATCAAATCAGTTAATACTCTTGCAAATCAGTCAATCCAATTATTCAATACAATTCACTCAATGTCAATCTACAATATTCAATGACACTACGACAGTCTCAATCAATAGTGCATTTGCCAGTCAATTATATCTGTCGGCTCAAATCCCAATAAACAATCAAATCAATACGGCGAAAGATCAATTGAAATCAAATCAATACAATGAAATCATCAGGTCAATAGCAATCAATACAATCAGTTCCATAAAAGAAATCTATCCTACGATAAATCAAATCCATACGGCAATAATCCATTCAATCAATCAATCGATAATCGGCACGACGAATCAATGTATCAGTGTATCAATAGCAGATTAGGATCTGTCGTATCAATGGTATCCATATGTCAATATCATAATCCATATCAATGTCGATGTCGGTATCTATCGATCGATAATCTATGTCAATGTCAATGTCAATATCTATGAATCAATACGCAGAATCCATATCAATATCGGTGCCGGTATCTATGAATCAATCAAGTCGATAATATCAATGGAAAAAGTAATACGATAAATCAATAAAATCAATAAATCCGTCAAATCAATAAATCAATCAAATCCAGTCTATACTATCAAGTCGATCAAATCAATCGGAAAAGCAATACGATAAATCTATAGTAGCAAGTCAAATCAATACAGAATCAATGGTATCAATGAATCTATACAATATCCATTCATGTTCATATCAATGTCAATAGTCAATGATCTATAATCACATATCAATGTCAATAATCAATAATCAATAGTATCAATGCTCAATGATTAATCAATGAAATCAATGAATCCGTACGATAAGAAATCAATTCGATAAATCCATCAAATCAATAAATCAATCAGAAATCAATAAATCAATGCATATCAGGAAATCCATACGATGCAAGATCATACAATTCCATACAATGGTCTTACTCGACAAGCACAAACACTAGCTATGATCAACCAGGTTAAACTGGCTATTATCAATAGTGCTGTTATAGAATCCATATTGCTGTTGTAGATATCCGCACGTTGGTTTCTATCAATAAGAGTCGTCACTCTTTTTGCCCGTCGGCCGCCCGTCGGCATATAAAACTCCTTATAACTCCCATCAATAGTGCTGTTGTAGAAATCCATAATCGATATTTAAAGGAAAGCCCGTCGGCCCACCATCCTGTACAGATCAAGATCTATCTCCAACCAACGTTCAACCAGGTTCCCACTTGTCTTTCAGTAACAATCAATTCAATCAATAGTCAATGCAATAAGAAATATTAAAGCAATTTAGCACAATCAGATCAATAGTCACACACATATCAATTCAATCTATCAATTCCAGAAAATTTGGAAATCATACGAAAATCGGGCAGAGTAACGGCAGTCGGTCAAATTTACACAAAAATCCTGCAAAAATGCACAAATTCCAAATTCTTCCAAATTACAGTCAAATATCTATAACATCAATACAAGACTATTGTCCTATAGAAATCAAATCAAATCAAGTCCTGATATTTTTCTATTCAATTAAAATCGCGTAGAATCAATTCCGACCGGTAAAATCGTCGTAGAAAATACTCAAATCGTGTGCAATAATCATATCTATAACATACCAAAAGTTGTGCGGTGAAAGTTGTGTCAAATCAAAATCATGTCGAAAATTCGACTACGAAAACACAAAACAGATCACAACTCGGTCAAAACTCAATATCTTTGAAAACAGAGATAGGGTTCGAAGTCCTTACCACGAGATCTACACTTTTCCCAACAGCGACGTCGGACAAAAAGCGCTCCGCGGCTTCCAAAACCAAGCTTTTCCTCTTTTCCCTTTCTCTTTCTCTCTCCTCAAAATATCTGATTTTATAAAAATGATTTTCTCTCTCCTCAAAACGAGCTGATTTTCTTATATCATAAAGCAGATCGGCCCGGCCGATCGCCAGATCGTCCTGGGACGATCAGACCAAAAATATCGTCCTGGACGGTTCCCAGGACTATTTTCAGGACGATATTTTCTACAGTGCAGATCGGTCTGGACGATCTCACTATCGTCCTGGACGATCCTGGGAGGAAAATCCAAGTCAGAGAGGAACAGTAAGGGAACGAGGTCTCACAGTTAGGGAATCCGTTCTGTTATCTGTTATGTGCTAAATTAATATATATGATTTGATCTGAGCTGTATGACACGATTCTGTTCTGTTCCGATATGATTTGAATCTGATTTCTGTATGATTTTGATTTCGTTAATGTGATACGTCTGATCTGTTCTGTTTCTGATTTGATACGACTTTTGTTTCTGTACAGTTCTGTTTGATTTGATATCTATTCAGTTCTGATCTATCTGATTTGATATCTGTCTGATTCTATTCTGATTTCTGTATGGATTTCTGTCCGATGAGTTTGGTTTTGGATTCTGAGAGTTTTGATTGGAGGTTTGTTGCTTTGCTGAGCTGTTGAGCTCACCCTTATTTTCTGGTGGTTTTCAGGTTCTGGGAAAGGGAAGGAAGTCCAGGAATAGATTTCAGAGTCTGATCAGTATAGGTATTATTTTGTACTTTTAATTTTTGTACAGTCATGACTTTTCTGTTCTGTCTTTCTTTCTGTCTAAAAGCCATGTACTGTATTTTCTGGTGGTTTTCAGGTTATGCAAGTTATATTATTTTATTTACCTGTATTTCTTTTCTGAACGGCATCTACGCTCATTTGCATATTTTTCTCTTATTGTATATTGCGAGGTACATCGGAGCTTAATGATCAAACGGGAGCATTCACTTTGGAGCTTTTAAGTGGCCGCGCCATAATCTGGAATTGTTTGCTCATGAGCTTGTAAGTGGCAGCGCCACAATCAGGTATGATTTCTGCAACCTAAACTCTTAATTATATATCGGAATTGATACACATCACATACAACTTGTTAATAGGTATTCTAGTATGTTTAGGTAGCTGGCCTTAGGTTAGTTCATTACCGAAGCTTTGGCCCTATAGGTCAAAGCTTGCCTCCCTTCTGTGAGCCCTAAAGACCATTAGGGACATTTAGGCCTGTAGAGTAGGCCACCTATTTATGCCGGTTGGCATCATTGTTTTCCCACACGAAGTGGGCATCGTAGTTTTTCTGCTAGGATTTTGGCTTTTTCCGATTTTGGGTACGATACCCCCCCCCTTTTTTTTCTGTGAGCCTTAGAGACCATTAGGGTCATTTAGGCCTGTAGAGTAGGCCACCTATTTATGGCATTGGGCATCGTTGTTTTCCCACACGAAGTGGGCATGACTATGATGATTTTCTGTGCGGGTATCTTGCCTGAAGGATACCCTTAGGGTGTATTTATTTATATATTATGTACTCTAGATGTCATGCATACGTTCTTACACACTTTTTTCCACAATGCATTTTACCTACATACATGCATTGCATTACTGGACCTAAGAATCTTTCTTATTCGTGCATTTGTTTCATGCATCATTAGCAACGCTAGATATGTTCGTTTGCATATTGTAGAGTCTTTGATTTAAGCCTTTTAAACTACAAATCCTTTATTCCTTAGGATAGAGCCTCCTATCTCGATACATATAGGATGATTGGTTGTGCTTAGGATTTTAGCTGTCTTCCCTTTTCAAGCAGGGATATAAGTCCAGATTGCATTAGCTAGGTCGTAGATGCTAGTGTTGTGTATGCAACACTACATCTTTTATATATTTAGGGTCTAAAGGTGAGTGGTACGAGTGAACCACTATACACCTTATTGGTGGGTAAGCTCTCCATCCTTCCGGAAGTTATAAACCCTACCCATCTGCGTCACACGGATGACGCCACTTCCTTCTTTCTCTCGTGTTTGCTTGAGATGCATGATCTCTCTCATTTTTCTCCAGTTTCCATTTCTTCGAGCCGACCGATTGTTGACTGAACCATGTGTGATTGATTGAACTAATTTGGGACCTTCTTCCCTTTGATTAGGAAAGCCTAGAATTTGCCCTTGCACTAAACCCATTAGAGAAAATAATTTAACATCCTTAATCGAGAGTTTTCTTAGATCAAGGTATAAGATGTAATTAACTACGGGGGCTTGCGCCCGTAGGAAACCGATCCCCACAATCAAATAAACCCTATTCGAGCTGATGTATCGAATAGGGGAAATCTCGTGAACTTTTGGGTTATGCATATTATTATCCATCGAGGTTAGTAGGTGAAAGCCGTTATCCTCCATGGCTAATCGTATGTATAACTCCATCTGCTCTTCCATCGGCCTGCTTGTGTCGGGTGTAAAGACCTACGATCGTTTTGTCCTACGGGATAGTGTGATCGTACTCTTTGCATTCGAAACACACGAGCGGAATCCTTTCGGAGACCCACATCCTTGTCGTCGGACTTCTGCTTGTCAGCAAACTACTACTCGTCATCGGCTTCTCGCTTGACTGCTACTTGCAACGCACCCTCGAACTCTCTCCTTTGGTTCCGCACTCTATCATTGACTGCTAATGGGCTTTAACTCGATCATCCATCGCCAGCAAACCTCCGCTCAAATGGCAGAGAAATCCCGTAACTCCTACGCGCAAGGAGGGGCGCTAATTCGAGCAGGAGAAATTTCCTGCTCGCAAAAAGCGGAAGCCTTAACCGCTAGAAAGCCGTGGGGGAAGGAAGAGAAATCCCGTAACTCCTTGGCGTGAGGAGGAGCGCTAATTCGAGCAGGGGAAATTTCCCGCTCGTAAAAAGCGGAAGCCTCAACCGCTAGAAAGTCGTGGGGGGAGGAAGAGAAATCCTGTAACTCCTGCGCGCGAGAAGGGGCACTAATTCGAGCAGGAGAAATTTTTCACTCGCAAAAAGCGGAAGCCTCAATCGCCAGAAAGCCGTGGGGGAAGGAAGAGAAATCCCGTAACTCCTGTGCGCGAGGAGGGGCGCTAATTCGAGCAGGGAAAGTTTCCCACTCAAAAATAGCGGAAGCCTCAGCCGCCAGAAAGATGTTGGGGAAGAAAGAAAAATCCCGTAACTCCTGCGCGCGAGGAGGGGCGCTAATTCGAGCAGGGGAAGTTTCCCACTCGAAAATAGTGGAAGCCTCAGCCGCCAGAGAGTCAGAGGGAGAAAGAAAGAGAAGTTGCAAATTTCCTAAAGGCCTAGGAGGCCTATTTATAGGTTTTGGAGAAAGAAGGGGGGAGTTATTGCAATTTTCGAAATTCCAGATTTTTCTAAATTTTTTCTGATTTTTTTGGGATTTTTTGGGCCCAAAAATAGCAAAAAAAAAAAAAAGAGTTTTTTTGGCCGGTGGGGCTCATTTGAGGCTGTGGATCAAACCGGCGCCTCGCTGGCGTCGAAACGACGCGTGAATCCGTGGCTGATTCACGTGGATCGGGGCCCTTTTTGGGCGGACGGCGGAACGGCCAGGCAGGCCGGCAAGTGGCCGGCGGCAGCTGCCGCGGAGCGGCCAGGCGGACCGCGGAGCATTCCGCGCGCGCGAGTCGTGCGCGCCCGCCCGAGCGGACCGCGTGAGCGGTCTGCAATCCGGCGCGGGAGTGGCCGGCGGCCGCTGTTCCGCGTTGCCGACGGCGGCGGCTGGCCGCCCGGTCCGGCCGCCCGGTCCATTTTTGGGCCCGTTTTTCGTCCCGATAAGTCCGAATTCGACATTTTTGGGGTCCCGGACACATTTTTCGACGTTCCAGACTCGATTTTGACACTTTTGAAGCCTTTCGGAGCTCCTACACACAAGAATAATTTGGCTCGCTCGGAAAAATTCTCAAAAACTTGTGACGCATATTTTCGGACTTCTGAAGCTACGACGTCCGAAAATAGGAGGGCAACTGATACGACATCGCAAAATTAGCTTGATCGGGCACGAATCTCGAGGCAAAAGCTAGTTGGAAACTTCAAAAATTAATTTTGGGAGCACCCGAACTCCGATTTCAGCGAGCTTATAGTCAAACTGAGCGTCTCAGAAATACAAACCCAACGACACCAAGATCAACCCAATCTGAGCCCAAATGAGTCCGAATCAAGGGCTCAAAGCACTGTTGGAAGGTTCAAACCTCAATTTGAGTTACCAAACGGTCTCCGATTTTGACGAGCTTATACTCGAATCGAACGGCTCGACGAGACGAATCCAACGAGCCCTAGATCGCCGAATTCCTACATCATTAAGGCCTTCAAATGCCCAATGAACGGTGTATGATCAAAGGATTCGATATAGGCCGTCCATTCAAAACACTTCCAATTCGCCCATGATCTCACGCCTATTTACGGACTATGCCACTCCAAAAAAACTATAAATAGAGCCCTCATTCTACACCAAGGGGACTGAAGGGAAGAGAGAGAAGAAGAAGAGAAGAAGAAGGAGAAAGGGGAAAATGAGATTCCTCACCTCCTCGACCACCGCCGGAGCTCTTCCTGCCGCCTGAAGATGCCGAAACTCTGCCGGATTTTAGGGAAACGCAGGGAATTTGCAGAATTTTGTAAACTTCTTGGAAGAAACAAAATGTATTTGGATTATCCCAACTTGTGGGACGAATCCGCCATTTGTAATATACAAAAACACTAGTGGAACTTTGCAACTGGGCGAGGCCCAGTGGTTTTTTCCCTTTTTGGGTTTTCCATGTAAAAACTCTTGGTGTTCACTTCTATTTTCTGTTTGTGTGTTAAACTTACGTGCAACACTCGGACGCGAATTTACAAACTCTACCGCCGCGTATTTTCTAACACGCAACAATATTCTATATAATAAATAAGTTAAATCCCCTCAGCTTCTCTCATCCTCGGTAATAAATTTTTATTTCCTTCTCTATCTAAGCATAAAATGATGCTTTACAAGATTTTTTTTTAATCCTAACACTTATTCTTCGACTGTTCAGCTCTTAACGATTCTTTTTCAATTGCTCAATTTTCTCTCTCATTGTGATGCATCTTTTTAAATCCATAGCTGCTAATTCAATACATTTCGATCTCCCTCGTTCAATGAATATGTAGCTTCTCCTACATTTCGATTTTCTCCAATGAAGAGATTTAAGATGCGTCAATTTGATACATTCATATTAGAGGTTAGTTGGACCCACACTCGGAGAGATAATGTCGACATTGACCTATCGCCGCGTTGTCGGAGCTCCATTGTCGGTTGCGGCTCGAGAAGATGCCCAATCACATTTAGACCGAGGTATGTTTCCTTCCTGAATTTGTTGATGGTGAAATCTTTCATTTGGAGTAGGATTATTCGGTGCTTTTTTTTGTCTTCTACGTGAACCTAGCATGAAAAAGATTTTTAAAGAGTCAATGAAGAAGCTTATTCTCCCTCTTCTATGATGTTCATGTAGGATCGGAAGTCATGACGTGAGAACCACACCAATCATCTTCTTTTCTTAAAATTTAGCTTGTGATTCTGCCATAGAGCAATCCTTATCAATTTTTTTTTCATTTTATTAAAATAAATCCCCACCATCTGATTTTGTGATTTTTCAAATTCCGCTCTTTCTTACCATCTTCCCATCTTCGACTTCATGTTAATTTCAAAGTGTCGCTCAAGGAGCTTATTCACCTTCCACTTTATTTTATGAGGGGAGCGTTTTTGAACTCTCTCAGTTCAATCACAATGGGAGCTTGCATAGAGCTCTCTCCAACGTGACCTATTTCATAATCATTGGATGGCCTTGTAATCGGTTGGCTCCTCTTTTATTGATTATTTTATGTTGTAGGATGCTTCTTATTCAAGTTTGCTTTGCTTGTGAAGGAGTCATGTTTGAGGAATTTTCAGAACTTAGAGTTCTTCTGTGACGTTTTTGCTGTCACATC
Organism: Dendrobium nobile; assembly: GCA_022539455.1. Lineage (NCBI taxonomy): Eukaryota > Viridiplantae > Streptophyta > Magnoliopsida > Asparagales > Orchidaceae > Dendrobium > Dendrobium nobile. Next base: position 70,467,027 of record CM039733.1, read on the forward strand.
GGAAGTCACGATGGGAGCTTGCATTGAGCTCTCTATAATGTGGCCAAGACTGTTGGATATTGATTATGAATAACTCCATTTTTCAGGGAAGGTGTTGGCTCAATGCATCAAATATCTAATGTATAAAACATATTACATTATTATTTGGATGATCCAATGACATGAGAATTATTTTTTAAGAGATTATTGATATGTTCATTTGGTCGATAGGACAATGTGTAGGCAATCGTGGTCAGAGGGACTATAGTCAGTGAGTGACATGTGTTAGAAGGATTGTATTCAAAGATAGAGGTTGAAAAGATCGTAGACAGGCAAAATTGATTGGAGAGATTGTAGTTGACTATCGTGATCAAAGGAACTATAGTCAGTATGTGATGGCGGTCGAACTAATCGTAATCGGGAGACGATAGTTGAAGGAAATGTAGTCGAGGGGCAATGGAGGTCGAAAGCACCATAATCGCACCATATATATATACTTTCTTATTTCAATAATTTTATATTTTTTAAAAAATTTCATCAAATTTGTATTTTTGTTACTGAAAAAAAGAGCTATTTAGGTCATTATATTTAATTAAATAAATTCAAGTCAAGATAAGGGAGCAAGAGTGCGAGATTGATCAGGATTCTTTATGTCCAAGTTTTTTTAGGGACATAAATGCATATATATATATATATATATATATATATATATATATATATATATATATATATATATATATATATATATATATAAAAGAATAATTCTTACAGGGCATCTCAAGTATTCAGTGGACATTGGAGGTTAAAAGGATAATAATTGTGTGAAAGTGGTCAAAATATCATAGTCTCGTGATAGTGATCAGATGGACCGTAGACGGCAGGCGACAAATGTTGGAAGAACCTTAATCAGGAAAAGATGATTGGAGAGCTTATAGTTAGGCAGAGAGCTTATAGTGGTGGACAGACGAAGATTCCACGATGATGATCGGGTGGAGGTATAGCAGTGGCATTTTGGCATTGATGGTTCGACGACAATTGTGCTTGGGCGGAGTTTAGTGATTATTTCAGCCTCAAAGCTACATATGCATATATTGATATTTTAATCAAGATCTTTATTTATATTACTATTTATGTTGGTAAAAGGAATTAGACAGATTTGATTGTATAAATTATAGAAAAAAATTCTTCCAAGACATTATAAGTAGGCATCAGATGATGATTGAAAGGATCGTAGTTGGACAACAGTGGTCGAAGGGACCATATTCAATGGGTGACTGTTGTTGAAAAGATCGTAGTCTGGCGACGGTGGTCGGATGGACCGTAGACACGAGGCAACAAATGTTAAAAGAACCTTAATCAAGCAAAAATGATTGGAGAGATTGCAGTCGGGTAGAGAGCCGACAGTGGTGGCCAGATGGAGATTCCACGATGATGGTCAGGTGGAAGCTTAGTAGTGGTGCTTGGACGTTGAGGTTTTGCCGACGATTGTCCTTGGGTGGAGTTTCGGGATTCTTCAAACCTCAAAGTCACCCTTCCTGATGTGGGAAGAGGGGGTATTTTGAGAGTGTCATATCGTGTAAATCTAGAGAAGATATGAGATAAATTCACAGTTTTCCATCAAACAAACAATAATGATTCTGTCGTTCATGAAGTGTTTGTGAAGCATTTAGGTAGGGGTGTCACTATTTGAAACGACTCAAAAATTCGTCCCGAATCCGACCTGAAAATTTAGGGTTAGGATTAACCTAGAAGTGTACGAGCATATTCAGATTCAACAAGTTGACCCATTTCATAATCCGTATCAAATTCGGGTTGACACGGAAACTAGATATTGACCTATATTTGATCCAGAATCAGAGCGAACCATCCTTGGATAAACCCCATCGCTCCACGACGTCCTCATGCAGCTTAAACCCTCATAAGCCTTTTCACTCGCCTCTTCAGAATCCATCGCCAGATAATGGATCCCGGCATCGCCACTTGCCCTTCCTTCCAAATCAGCAAATCCAACCCAAATGGCTCTGATTAGGGTTCCATCGATCTTAACAATCTCTCCCACTTTCCTTCTTCTTATGTGGGTCGCCTGAGCTTTCCTTGCAGGTGGAAGTGGAAGCATCTCTGTCTTCGGGGAGAAGAAGTTCATCGATTTGTTTTTTTTAGTTGTTTCTTTAAATTGCATTTGGTCATAGAATGAAGATCAGGATTTTTTTAAAGCTTTTTATCCTTATTTGCTTCCCTGTAAAACCTTTTCACATGCTTTCATTCTCTCCCTTTGTTTTCCTCTTTGATCTAGTTGGTCTAGCTGCCTAAAAATGAGAAGCATGTGATCTGTTTGCTTCCAGGTAACCTCCCTGGCTATTTTATTGGTTGGATACTTTTGATATCATATAGGCGTTGATGATTTCAGAGAGAGGAGAAAAGCTCTCTCCATCCCTTCATCATCTTTAATGTTCAAAACCCTCATCTCTTTCCCAAATTTACAACCGTCGACTTGTCGTGTTGGGTTGTCAGGTCGGGTTCGGCCTGAGAAAGTGATATGTTTTAAAAAATGGGCCGAGTTCAAATCTAGCGAGCTAGTGTCGGGTCAACTTTAGGGTGAGATCTGAACCAGACCCGTGACTGATTTTGACAGTCCTACATTTATGTTAGTAATGTCATAAATAAGTACTTTTGGGCTCATTAGATTCGCCTCGTTAAGCAGCTTGATTAGACTATACACATGCCATATTTGGTATCATTTGATCATCCAATTAATTAAAGCTTTCAAATATATTTTGATCATTTGATTTGAGCACATTTGGGCCTGTGTTGAACTGAATTTTGAAGTCATTGGGTTCATCTCATTGAATTGTTCAATTTGATTTTAAATTTGTTGAAATGAGAGTTTGAATGGTCCCAAATTTAATTTTGAAAGTTTTCAATTCATATTTGCATCAAGATTCACGCCTGATAAGAATGATTTTTTGTGACATGTCAAGAAAAATAAAATGAAAGCAAGTGAAGAAAACATAATGCAATTCTCTTATTATCTCTCTTATTACAAGCACTAAGATCATCTGAAGCCGTTAGTTGATCAAACTTGCATGCATTTGAGATCCAGGAAAGAAGTTAAATTTATAAAACCACACTTCAACTACGCTTTATTCTACTAATCTCCCCAGCACATGACATATATTAGTAAGCACAAATGTTGTCGGGCTCATACTTAAGTATATTTATTAGTAAGCACATACATATTTATATATCAAATATCTAAATATGTATATTTATTTATATAGTTTTCTCATACTTAAATAGTATTAAAATTAGCAAAATAAAATTTTCATATATATAATTTTGATACAACTTAGACATAAAAATATTGTATAAATAAATATGAAAATAATGAGGTTAAATATACAAATATTTAGATATTTCTTCACATGGTGGTAATTTGAAAAATAATTGATAGAATATTCAGCAAAAAAAAATGATCAAAATGAACTTCAAATTCTTAGATCTAGTTTAAAATGAATATAGTATATACATAATTTATATTATATTCATTTTTTTTAAATTGATTATAATTATTTTTTTAATAAAGACATCTCAATACAAATTTTTTTCTGAACCGGGGGGAGTTTATTGTATCGGAAGGATCGTAGCTGGACTTGGGCTGGTTGGGCCTCCACCAAAGGCCCGACAAGGAGCTTGACCCGAAGCTGGGTTTCCTCCACGTGGGGAGACAAGAAAACACCAGAGGCCGCAACGCTCCTCTCGCTGCCACCTCATCGCCGCTCAGGTTCTCTTTCCACTTCGCAGCAGCGTTTCCGCTCTGCTTTGCCTTCTCCGGTTCTCGACTTTTGCTTCCAATTTCTCCTAGTTTTACGTCTCGCAAACCCTAGCTCAGAAGATTTGGAACCCGATTCTCTTCTAGTAGCATATAATTTTTGTTAACCTTGGGCTATATTGCTTCTCCGCCATGAATATTTTCCGATTAGCAGGCGACATGACGCATCTATTCAGTGTCCTTGTTCTTCTCCTCAAGATATATGCTACAAAATCCTGTTCAGGTGTTAGATCTTTCTATTTCTATTTATCTTTTTTGTTTTTCTTGGAAGAGTTGCAATATGCATTAATGTGAGATTTGGGGATGTAGGGATTTCCCTCAAGACGCAGGAGCTTTATGCGCTGGTGTTTCTGACCCGTTACTTGGACTTACTTACGGTTTTCGTTTCGATTTACAATTCGGTGATGAAGGTGGTGTTCATATCAAGCTCGATCGCCATTGTTTGGTGCATGCGCGCCCATCCACTGGTACGGAGGACGTACGATAAGGAACTTGATACATTCCGACACTATATGCTTGTTGGTGGGAGTTTTTTGCTCGCACTTATCTTCCACGATGAATTTACTGTTCGGGAGGTAATCAAATGTCAAAACCTTTCTGTTTTGATTGAGGTGTTCATACTCGTTTTTCCAATTTCATTCAATTATTATTATTATTATTGTTATTATATGTTGTGTGCTGTAACATTCGTGGCGGTAAATGTATAGAAATTTTAACACTTTGGTTTTGCATGAAGGCCTACTGGCCCTACCACATATAGATAAAAGAGAGTGGTGTTATAATTGTAAGAGACCGGTATTTTTCATGTAAAACTCAGGAAAGGGAAAAATCACAACTTGTATTTATATTTGGCTATATGTGAAGCCCTTCCTCAAGGGAACACATTGATAAAGTACATGTTAAATTGTTGAAGTTAGGATGATAGGAATATACTATAAATTCAAGTATTGAAGTTATAAGTTAGAGTTGACGTTGATAGTATGCAACAATCTTATAAGTGATGATATGCATTTGCATATTGGCGATGGTACGTGATGAAGTTGGTAGGTATTGAAGTAGCTAGGCGGCACTTTTTAGGAGATTGTGGGTTGGTGGACTGTATTCAGGTGACGGTGGTTGCAGGATAGCTCTCTATGAACAACAGAGCTCGATGGATTGCAGTCGACGTGCGATGGAGGTTGGTGTTGGGAAAAAAAGCCACTCAACAAAAAAAAGAAAAGAAAATAACAAAAATGATCACTAGGATTTAATGTAAAAGAACCTGAAATAAGAAAAAAATCATGGAGCCACACCACACAAAAAAAATTCATTATGAAAATTTGTGAGAAATTTTACATATCTCTCTTATGACCCTGTCTCTTTTGTATCTTTTTGTTTTGTACACACAAAACCGACAAAGAGACACTTTTCAATACATGAAAGGATGCAACCCTTCAAGTGAAATAAGAAAAAAGGGAAAAATTGCTAGGCCTGACTCGCAAAACTCCTACATACCCAAAACCTAAGTTATTATCATCCTATTGTCCACTGAGATTGTTATCTTCAAGTACATAATTCTTCCATTGAAACTCTCACCATTTGATGCAAGCAAACTAGAGTGAAGAGACAAATTGGAGAACACCAGGACAAGACTTAAACCAAACTCAATTCAAATGTAGCTTGCAAACATTCAAACAAACTTCGAAGAAACAAAAGCCAAATTGAACGGAACAAAAAAAAAAAAAAAACATAAAACGCTATACTCAGTAAATCCGTCTAGCGGTCTCCTCACATGCAACGAGAGTAGGAATATATAATAAAATTGTGCTTGTCCACCACTGCAAAATAGTCCAATGTCCTACCAAACTCCTCTGGCAGATGTCTCCAAATTTCAGCCAACATACACTTTCAAAGCTCAAGAAGAAGGATACAGATGGAGTGAAACTTGCGTAGAGAAGAAGTGATTAGAAGCCAAGATGAAATAGAGAGAAGGAGGGGGGGGGGGATTAAACAAACTCTCAAGCTTTTCCAAGAGAAGAAACCCTTAGGTTTTTATAGAGACTTTGCTCACAATTTTCAACAACCTTTTCCAACTCAAAACAACTTATTTTTGTAGGCAAAAGAAGGTAGACAAATAGCCATAACACCTCCAACCAAATCCAAATAGAATTAGGTGAAATGAAAGGTCAAAAGTCACCAAATAGAAGACCAAATAGCAGCAGGAATTATGCACAGAAAACAGAGAGGAAGCCACCAAAATCCCCCCAAATAGCCACGGGAAACCAGCCAGCAAGGGACCCGAAAAGCCAGCACATGAGGCGAAGCACCAGGGCACGGTAAACCAACCAGCAAGGGACCCGAAGAGTCAGCACAGGAGACAAAGGGGCAAGGCGCGGGAAACCAACCAGCAAGGGGAAACCGAGAAGACAAAGGGAGGAGAAGAGGCACAAATCCACTCCATAATGAATCCTTGAAATAATAACATAACTTTTTGAAATTTGAATTAATGAGCTAGGAAGTGCATTTAATCCCCAATCATTGAGCTAAACTTCAGCTCAAACATTTATGAGTTAGCACCAAGTAGAATCCAACCTTTTTTTTTAGCTCAACACCAATCAACAAAGGCCCACCCGAGAGCAACCACCACACCAAACTGAAATCAGCAAGCAGCCCAAGGACGAAGTGGACCCAAAAGCAAGCAAATCCAAGGCTTGCCATGCCTAGCACATTCCTACCATGATCATTGGAAGCCCAACCATCATAGGATAGCATAAACAAAAATAAAACACAACTAATATTGTTCAAAATACAATAAAACATAAATAAACCAAAATTATTGAATGCATCACCATTGATTAAGCTATAGGTATGTGTTGAGTAATTCTCTTAGTCTTATGATTTATTTTTTTTTTATGATACTACTTTCAATGAAATTTATTAGTTGACACCATAAGTTTAATCTTGCTCCCTCGTATTGTTTAGATCTAAAATATTGGCTTGCGGTTACCATCTAAATGAATTTTAAAAATATTATTAATATGTTTAAAAAAATTCACTTGTTGTTATGGATTTTGATGCATTATTTATAATGAAATATTTTGAAGTTAAATTCAGAACCATTTGAGCTCTGATTTCAGTAAATTTATAGTTGAACTGAACTTCTTGATAAGACAAACTCAATGGCACCAAAGGTGGTCCAATCTAAGTCAAAATGAGCCCAAGTCAAGCACATAAACTATGAATGAAAATTTCATTGTTATTAATTGAAGGATTGAACAATTAACAAATATTACATGTTTATGCTCAAATCGAGCAACAAAATGAGGCTAATACAATAAGGCTTTAAGACACTTCAAGGGTGAATAAACTATTTATGACTAAAATATTCATTATGAGCTGTCAATGGTGTGTTATGAAAAGTTGGCCAAATAAACCAAAATATTATTAAAAAAAAAACTATAAATAGAGCCTTATTCTTCACATGAGAGTAATCTATAGTTGAGCTTGCAGAGAGTTTTGAGATCTACTAAACTCTAAAGCTCTATTTAACATTCAAAGCTGATGCTCATGGCTAGCCAACAGTATTGTTTGATTTTCGTTGCTTGATCGCCATCACCCGAATGCTGTCATCCAAATACTGTCACGGTGTCACCCGATCATTGCCATCTAACTAGCACCATTCGGCCGTAATAACCCATTACCATCTAATTGTCATCGTTCAAATATTATTGTTCGACGACCATCACTTGATCACGATTTTCTGACCGTTGTTGCTTGATAAACATTGTTTGATCGTCGCCACTCCATTACTTCTTTCTTATTGAAATAAAGATGCACAATATTTATAATTTGAAATTTAAAAGAGAATATGTTGTCGTTACAACTACAGTTTGTTTTTTTAAAAAATATTTTTAAGGGTTTCTGCCATTTATTCCATTAATATAATCAAATTACAAGTAAATGCTCAAAGGCACCTGAAGAACAAAGCCACATGTGTAAAGCCTTTCAAAGTTAAAAGGTACGAAGACAATCAAAACAAAAGAAGCAAAAAATAATCTTACCATCTTATTTGAATAGAGAAAAGTTTACCAATCCACATAGTGGAGCCATTCCTTCAAAAAAAAAAAGTTCCTTCATTGAAAGATATTGAGTTATTAAAGGTGTTGATAGGTTCCTTGGCCCGTGAATATCGTTAGATGGTTGAATTTGAAGGCTTCCCATCATATAGTTTATCCTATAAATTTTTTTGACATCTTTATGAATGTTTTAAGGCTCGTCCAAAGCTAAGGAAATCTAACTATTAAGCACAACTGATATAATGAAGTGGTAAATATGACCCTCCACAAATATGGAGGGGCTAGTCTTTTATTACATCAGGTTTGCAATTAGAATTTGGAATCAATTTTATATTCTCTTTTGGATTTACGGGGCTCTTGTGCATGCACATTCTAACCCAATAGTGGTGTTTCATCAACACCTACTTGCATCACCGTTAATCTTGCTCTACCTATTCTTGCAACGTACACCTCACCTCCTTCCAATTTGTGAACACTGCGCTGATGAGGATTATCCAACAGCCTTATGATTTTGATATGTGCACTCGTAGTGTTTATTCTCTGTTGATGAAATATTTAAGATTCCATTTATCGGAAGAGGCAGAATTAAGAAAAAAAAAAAATCTTTTCTCTTATTTTCACCAGGCTTCAAGCAAAGCAATCCAAATGAGCCTTTTTATAGTCTTGACGTTCTTAAGGATTTCTTATTCTAGGCTAGCATGCAATATCTATCTTATCTTATGTATTTTTTTCTATGACAATTTTTTTTTGTAATTTTTATTGATGTTCTCATAAATTTTTTCTAGTTATAAAATTTTACTTTAAAAAATAAAAATCATCTAAAAATCTTCTCAAAGTTCTAATAAATGTTTATGCTTAATGACCTAGCTTTATATTTAGTCAACCTAAAATGAAGAAAAAAACATTGATTACTTTGATTCCTAGAATTCACCTTTTTCATAAGCCCGTCAAGTGCAACATCTAAGAGCTTGTACATTACTGGCAACAGTTGGAATGGAAAGAATTTTGACTGAAAGAGATGCTTTAGCATTTATCACCTTATTCTTTTGTTCTCTATTTGATTCCCTACGAGTATGCCCTATAATGCAAGCTAGGAGACGACCGGGTTCGTGGTTCCCTTATTTTTGTCTTCTCATTAACCCCTTCTCCCATACCTAGCCGTCGGCCAAGGTCCTCCCAAACCTTGCCGCTGGCAACTTAACTTCCTTCCACCACCACCACATAAACTCCTCTCCATTGGCTAAACTCAAACCCTTTGCCCCCTTGCTCACCCGACCTCGCTACCCACATCCCCACCCACGGTTTCCACCCAAAATGCCGGCCCTAGCCCCCTTAGCTGCCGCCCCCATCATCTCTCCCCTCTTCCTTGGGTTTCCTAATTTGGTTGGGGTTAATTTAGGATCAATTTGAAATTCAAATCAATTAAATTTGAATTCATTTTTTTTCCTAATCTAACTAGTCTATTTTAGGAAAGTTCTTAATTTAAATCTATTTGAATTTTGAAATTCAAATTGGGTTTAATTAAAACCTTTCCTAATTCCTAAACCCAAATTAAGAAGCTTTAATTCCTCACATAATTAAACCCAATCACCTCCTCATAGACATCGGCCCCATTAGGAGGTTTGGGATTTATTTCCTAAAGCTCCCCCCTCTCTCTACCCGCCCTCTCTCTCTCTCTCTCTCTCTCTCTCTCTCTCTCTCTCTCCAATCCCCTCTTTCCACATTAACACCCCTTCCCCTCTTGGCATTAAATTCAAACTTAATTCCCTAAATCACTCACAATTAGAAATCTGAAATTTATTTCAGATTTTTAAATTGTTCTTCCCCTATAAACCTACTTCTCTCCTCGCAACGCTCATCCCTTAACCGGCCACACTTCACCACCTCCTTTTCAAGTTTAAGAGAAACTTCTTTCTCTTTAACAAAATTCGAAGTTGCTAGTGATCTTCGGTAGCAATTGTTGACGAGCATTCATGAATGGCCGATCCAGACCTTGACTACGGCCTCTCCTACGACGAGCAAGGGTTCGTGTGCATCTTGCATTCAACCTTCTTTGACGTCAACCCGCGCATTGACCACACCGTAGAAGAGTACGTAGAGCGCATCCTGGATACCTTGGTCGAGGCTATTGAAAACAACTTAGAACCGTCGAGTGGAGGATTACAACCGATCTTTAACGAAAGTTTTCTAATCTCCCTCTTCTCGTATTTCTTAAAGTCTAATCCTTTCTTTGTAATTTGATTGTAGTCATGAAGGTCGCGTTTGCCCGATTCTGCAAAGCTTAGTAAACGTAAGGAATTGAGTGTACTTTATTTGTTTTCTAATCTTATTGTTAGATTAGGGATTTTCGTTGAAAGCTGCTATGTTTGTATGTTGTTGATTTCCTATGCTACTTTGATGGTTCAAAGCTTTTATCGTGCAACTTAGCCTAAACGGAAGTGACCGCTCTTGTGTTTTATTTCATCGTTGTTATTTGCTAATAGTTCAAATTGTTATTACTCTAATCAATAAATCGTGCAAGCTCTTTCAAAATCATTTCAAACATTGTAGTCCTACATCGCAGTTACTTCATGCTTGCTTGATTCTGCGACCAAACCTGTATTTAAAAACTTGATAATGGTTTCAAAATCACGCATTTATTACTGCATTTGTAGGTACTTTGGGCATTTTCGATTTACTTGGAAGCAGTGGCAATTCTTCCACAACTAGTTTTGCTCCAAAGAAGCAGAAATGTGGACAATTTAACAGGCCAATATGTTTTCTTTCTCGGGTAACCTCTTTGCACATATGAACTGGCAGTACCGTTTTATTTCTTGAATAGTCCCAAACACACTTGTTTCAATAGTCAGTGATTGATCTGACAACCTGATTAATCTTATGACTACAACTTATATTTTTGATCCTTTCTAGCTGGCATAATAATTTGGTAATGGTTCTAGTTTAGTATGCATGGGATCTTTGAAAATTAGATACTTAAGATGCTTACTATGATCATAGTTTCTCACTAAAACCATATGTAATATCTAGTTAATGTAATTTTTTTAATCTACCTAATGTACTTTTTTTCCCTTACTTTTCTTGACATGGCCGTGTTGGGTGGTCATTCTTTAAACTTGAAATCATCTCTATTGAAAAACTGTTGTTATTTTTTTTTCTCCTTTCCGGTAGTTATTTTGACAAAAAGGTGGTTTCTTAATTTAGAGTTCTACATATACATCATGGGAGTAAGTCTGGCTTCTTGCATTTGTAAGTTTTGCATATGCGGATGTAGGGAGTGTGTTAAAGTTCGAAATATTGAAGAGTGCTGCCAAAAAAAAGTAAGTTGCTTTGGTATATGTTCTTTGTAAATGACATAATTTTGATAGATGTGATTTATAAAATAAAAGTTTGGGTTTATATATGTAAATAGTGTGAAGTGCAAACAACTGAGAAAAAATTTAGTAGGTAATTGAGATTAGTATGACGAAGATTGAATACATGATATTTATTTTATTAGATTTGAAATTGAAATATCATTTAACATTATTAAAAGATTTAGGGGCCGTTTGGTTTGCAAAAAAAGGAATACTGTGGAGTTGTTTGGATGATTGTAAAGTAAATTTAGATGAATATTTTTTTTTAGTTTTGTTTGAAGTAAAATGAATTTAGTGTAAAGTCCAAAGATAGTGGTGACATGTGCCATTGGATGGTGGCGGTGGTGGTCGGCAGCGGCGACGGTGGGTGCCGGTTGTGGCAGTGGTGGCTGGTGGTTGGCGGCGGCAGCGGTGATGGTCTGTAAGTGGTGGCAACAATCATGCGAGGTTGCTTGCGATGTAAACAATTCTCGCTCAAAATTGGGAGAGTTTAGTTTACATAAAAAATGAACTATGTACATTTACTTAAATTTTATTTTGCATTCATTTTCATTTAACCAAATACCAATATTTTTAAAACTGTTGTATTTTTAATACTTTATGCCTACTTTACTTCCAACTAAATTGCCTCAGTGATTTTGAAATGCGGTAGGTTGAAGTACCTTAATCTTTCTTAAAAAATGTTGAAGATATAACTCAATGAACATTTTTTAAATTGGGTTGTTTGAATGGTGATTCATGAGAATATTATGTGGTAAAAGGCTATTAGTTAATAAAGCTTATATTAAATCAATTATATTATATGATCCAAGCATTGGAAAGAGGTTGAATGGCATAAATGAAAAAAAAAAAAAACTAAAAATTGATTAATTCTATAATAGGATGTTGCGTGCTTGTTGTGTCTATTTTGTGGGTCTTCTTGTAGCTTTTAGCGCATGGTCCCCTCCCATTGGGTTGCATGTCGTTCCTTTTGTTGAGCTCAATATTAGTGTCGGGGTTGAGTCTATCGCACACAGTAAGTTTTGAAAATGAAAGAGCATGACGTCGCACGAAACTTGCCCGACGCGTGTCGACAAAAACCCAATCCCTGAAATGGCATATTTTAGGAAAACAAACAGTGCCAACACGTTTGGAGCAATGAAAACAACTAAGATCGACACCCGTATTGATTGAAATCGTTGATCGACGAATATTTAAATTTCACATGCATATCGAGTCGGCATCGACTTGCACAAATGACAATGACGATCTGGCTGTGATGTCAAAGCACAATTGATTAAAAAAAGTTAATATCATATAATTATACCTAATTTAAATATATTCCTAAAATACCCTCACTTACACTCATTCCCTCATAACACTCCACCACTCACTCCCTAACAGTTCACACACGCCCCTCACACACAAAACACGCACGCATCCCTAAAATACAATCTCTTCCTCTCGGTTCTCTCCCTAACACGACCAAGCCCGCTGCCGACCTCTTCTTGTCGCTCCTATCGCCACCCTAGGTTTCGTGCGTCGTGTTATCTTGTTGTCTCGCCGTGGCCGCCACTTTCGCCACGCACCTAAGGCGGGGAAATGCTATGCTTTATAAACAGGTACTTCATGACTTGCGGCCAATTTTATTAGCGAGCGGGGAATAAAAATTTCGCCGTGGTGTCACCTGACACCTACCGTGATTGTTTCTATTAGAAAAAGGAATGCTTAACACACCCGATGCAACCCTCTACGCGGGGATGATGTCGGGGTGTTGCCAAAATTTACAACAAAATGTATAATTTCGACAAAATTTAGAAAAATTGAAATCTAACTCAATTCCCAAGTCAACAATATTAAAAATGCATGACATCATAGGTCCTAAACATTGAAAGTAAAAAATGAACGAAAATCAAAACACAACAAAAAGAACTTATAGTTAACTTGTAGGAGAATTCATTGCTCGCCAGCAATGAACTAAAACCTTCACTTTTTGCTTCTAAGTTGCTCGTGCACGCCTAAATCCCCCACTCCTTTCAAAAATGAAATGCGAAAAATGAACCAAGCTTCCCCTCCTATTTAATATGAAATTCAAATCATTTGCGAGCCCCACCAGCCTAGGATGCCTTCGTTAAAAGACATGGAAGATACATTTGTGAGTCCCACCAACCCATGATCCTTTTGTTAAAAGACAATGAAGGTATATTTGTGGGTCCCATTAACCTAGGATCGTTTTGCTAAAAGACTTGCAAGGTACATTTGTGGGCCCCACCAGCTTAGGATTCATGTTTAAAACATTTGACGATTCCATTTTGAAACTCTTCCTTTGGAATCATTGAGTATTCACAAGTTAGTAAAATATGAGTGTAAAATACACCTAAATACGGGTAATAATATCGAGGGGTAAAATAAAAAAATTATTTACGTTCCTATGAAAATTCACTTACATTAAGAATCAGCATGTGGGATGTCTCCAACATTTATATGATAATCATCTCAATTAAATGCTCCATAATGAATTAAAAGCATTAATCATATTGCAAGTCATTGACGCAAGTACCCTTGATAACGTACATGTCCTAAATTAAGGGGATTTATATTCCCGTGAATGTGTCGTAGATTCCATGAACTATTGCAAGTCACGTGTGGTATGACTTTGTCATTTAAGTGTGTGAGATGCGCCAAATCACCAAAAAGAAACATCTCATACATGTCTATTGATCGTATACTGCAAATACTTTTGCGCTATACGAGTGTACCATACGAGCACACTATATAATATGTTTGTATATGGCCAATCGTGTGGGCGCACTGCATGATATTTATGCATATTGTTAATCATGCAAACATATCTTATAAATGCATTAACGATCATGTAAATTTGCAAATAGATTGTGCAAGTGCATTGAGATTCATATGAGTGCATCATGCAAACGCACTAAGTAAAATGTACAAGTGCACTACACAAGTGTATCATACAACATGCACGTGTGTTATGCACACATATCGTCGATCATGCAAATACATTATGCGTCATTTATGCATATATGTCATTTTAATTCTTCATGTGCATTGTGTCAATCAAGCAAATGCATTATGCCAATCATAGAACATTCATATAAGTGCATAATGCAAATCATACGTATGCATTATTCACACCGCATAGGGGCATTATTCAAATCATGAAGCACACAAATATATAATCATACAAACATACACCAAATAACAATACAATGAACATACAAATATGTAATTTTGCAAAATGCACTGAAAAGCAAAATACTGCATGAGCCCTGACAAGCGTGACATTTTACACGATGTCAGAGGATGTTGTGCGTACTAAAGAAATAATGAATGAATTTTCAAATGTACGAAATATATTGTATAAGTACACTGACATACACATGTGTATCATTTAAAATAAAATTTAAGATATCCGCATGGGCTCAGACAAGCATGATATATGTACACGTGACACCTGAGAATGTTGCGCAGGTCAAAAGTGAACTTAAGTTCAAGTCTGATCATCCTCTTTGAATGGTCCGGAGTTGATATTATTTGAACCACCAAACAAATACGCGATCGTAGTGCCAACCGAGGTATTTAATTTTATATGTTCATATTAAACCTCTAATTCTATTACAAGAAAGGTTCACTACTAAAAACTTAAACTTCAGGAATTAGTTATATGTTATAATTAATTGAAGAAAGGAGAAATGACTTAAATTTGTGTGTACTTCATTGGGATCTTGTCCCTCTATTTATGTAGCTGAAATTTAGGTTATTTTTAGTAGTTTCTACCTACAATGACAAATAATTATATTGGAATTTGTTAACCTTTGTATAAACAACACAAAAAAGGGGAAGAAGCCATAAATTCCGCATACATACCTTGCGCTCGTCGGATCCACAAATTCTGCCGATATCCCGCTGAATCGGCGCCGCTTCAGTCGCTTCTTCGCGATTCCTGTGCAAAACCCGCGACCACCTGCTCCTTGGCATCGTTAAAAGGAGAGGGAGGCCCCAACTCAATCGCCGCTCTCTTCCACACTGATGCATGCAAAGGGGGAGTCAAAACAATATGAGAATTTGTTTTGACAATTGGGCTACTGGTGCTCTCGGTTTGGGCCTTTGGCTACTTGGTTTTGAGCTATTTTATTAGAAAATCTTCTTAATTTTAGATCATTAATGCTTGAGCTGATGGATAACTCATTATGAACTGAAGTTTAGTTCATTTATGTGCTAAGTTGGTAGCTCATAATGAGGTGATCCTTGCTCTTCCCCTTCCCCTTTGTCTCTTCGGTTTTTAGTGGCTGGTTTCCTGTGCCTGCTACTCTGTTCTCTGTGTGACTCCTCGGGTCCCCTGCTGGCTGGGTTTTCCGTGGCTCTGCTGGCTGGTTTCACATGGCTCTGCTGGCTGGTTTCCCGTGGCCCTTTTTTCCCATGTATTCTGTGCTTATTTAAGGGCTGCTGTATGCTGGTTTTGGGGCTGCTGGCTGGCTTTCCCGTGGCCTTTTTTCCCCTGTTTCCTGAGCCGGTTTTGGGGCTGCTGTTTGGTGGCTGTTGGCCTTTCATTTCCCTAAATCTAATAGGTTTAATTAATGCTTTAAGGGGCTGTTTAGCTGCCCTCTTTTGGTCTAAAATAGTAGATGTTTTGGAATAAAAATGGATGATATAATGTGATTTTTGGAATATAAATCCTGAGGGTTTTTGTTAGAAAAGCTTGCGAGCATATTCCATTTCTCTATTCTCTTCTAGGAAAACTTGCGAGCTTCTCCTTCCTTTCGTCTTGGCTTCTTCTCTCCGCAAGATCGACGCCATCAGTATCTTTCGTCTCAAGGAATGCAAGTTTAGGGTTTTATGTCAAAGTTTGTATGCGTCGTTTGTAAGTCATTTTATTTTATAAAAGTGAATTATTTTTGGTTTGTCTTGTTGTATTTTGCTTAGTTTTGATAATTTGGAGTATCTTCTTTTATCTAGGAATGTTGTCTCTTTGCTCGCAAAAATTTGGGGCCCTTCTCAAATTTTTGCTTGCATCACACACACACGAAAGCTCCGAGCCCCTCCCATCGTCACTCCTTCCTTCTCCCGAGCTCCAATCATCCAACCCGAACTCCACCTCTCTTTCTCAAAATCGACCTCCAAACCTCCAAACCGAAGCCACTAGTCCTCTTGCGACCTAGCCACGACCCGTCGCCTGTATTCGACCATCCATTACGTCGGAGATCCCGACGCCAACTCTTTTCGAAACCAAATCCAACCGCCCCTCTACCTCTCCATCTCTTCAAAATAAAACCTCCACACCCTAGCCGGAAACCCTCTCTACCTTCGTCCGACCCACCCGGTCCACTAATAGTGAGAGAGAGCATTCTCCCTACCTTTCCAATCCCAGTCGACCGATCTTTTTCCTCCCCATTGTCGAAGGCTCTCATTCGCTCTTCTCTCCCACCCGACTCCACTTCCTTGGACGGGGTCCCTTCTGCCTGCTGGATCAGAAGTTATAACATTTTGATCAGAAGTATCACGGGAGCTTGCTCTCTACAAGGGTAACTCTCTCCCTCACGCATGATTCTTCGGCCAAGTCACTTAAAATAGTGAGTTTAACTCTGTTAATCTCATTTAGTAGAATTTGGCAAAATCCTACAAACTCATAGCCTAAATCCTGTTAAAATCTTGTTTACTATTAATCATAATTAATTAGATTTAATTATAATTAATTATTTTTAATTATAATTATTTATTATTAATTATAAATTAATTATAATTTATTAAATTAATTATAATTACTTATTTCTAAGTATACTTAATCATCATTAATAATAAATTAATCATAATTATGAGTAATTATTTTAAGTACAATTAATTATTAATTAGTCATATTTTAATTATAATTAATTATTTTTTAATGATAATTAATTATTATTAATCATAATTAATTGTATTTAAATTTTTTTAGTTATAATTAATTAAAAGGAATGGAAGGATATGAAAAAAAGATAAAGAAATGTATGTTCCCTTGCCTCGATCTACATGCCGACCCCGCGTATGTATAATCCCTCTAAACCTTAAAACTCCTAGAACCAGCCTTTGACGCTTGCAACGCGACAAAACAACCATCTATACATGCTTTTCTTAACGTGATGGGAGGAAGTTCGTCGTGATGCTTGCGACGAAGCGGGTAATCACCCAAAATCCCTTCTCCGGTGTTCGTGGCGCACCGAAAAATTGCCTATTCACGTTTTTCTTAGGTGGTGGGATGGAAACTCGGTGCAATGCATATGACGAAATGGGAATACCCATAAGTACCCGCTTGCGGGGAAACAACTGCTTCTCTTTTGCAACATGTACCAAAGACCCATACACGCTTTTCTTTGTGTGGTGGGGGACGAAAAAAAATATGGACGCGGTGTCCTCGTTCAAGGACTCTTGCCATATACGCTTTTCTTAGCGTGGTGGGCTGCCGAAATTTTGGGCGAATGCAAGAGATCACACTTGAACTTGATTGAACTCAAAAGGATAGCATGAAACTTATAAATGCAAATGACTACTTTTGAACTTAATTAAAATAAAATTGAAATGAGAACTTGACTCAAGCTTTTCTTTGAACTCAAATTGAACAATAAGAAGCTTGAACTTGAAAATGATGCAAGGGACTTGATGAGCTACAAAGGACTACAATCAAATTTGATTTGAGTATTAAATGAACTTGAACTTGCATTTGATTTAAAAATCAAATGGTGTGAGCAAAGATTTGAACTATTTGAACATAAGCAAGAGAACTTGCAAGCTTGGACTTGTAAGCTTGAAACTTGTAAGCTTAGACTTGATTTGAATCAAACATAGTGGACATGAACATGAATTTGAACTAAACTTAATGAACATGAACTCAAATCAAACTTGAATGAGCAAAAGACTTGAATCAAGTCTGATCAAGAATGACTGAACTTGAACAATTACAAGATCTTGAATCATATGCAAGAGAACTCGAATCCGGATTTGAACCAAGTGCAAAGGGCTTTGAGCTTATTTGAACAACTTGAATATGCAATAGAATTAACAGTCATAAGAAATTGGGCCTTAAATCCAATTATTTGCAATCATGCAAATGATAGAAGGTGAATCAAAAGAAATTAAGTCAATGCTAAAAGACTTGAAGCATATGGAATAAGACTTTGGTTCAATGAATGAGCAATCAAAATGGAAAGGTTCAATGAACAAATCTTGAGCATCCAATTAGATATACACGAATTAATATATCAGACTACTGCAAGCATGATTATAACCCATTCACAAGTAAAGGACTTGTGGGGGAATACTGTCAGACATATGCAATGTGTCTTCCTGTAGACATATAGTGCAATATGCGGCCGATGCCAATATATGTTTGATAATAACAGAAGATATGTTTATACACAATGAATCGCTCATGAGGGGTACACTCATGAATAAGGCATAGAGATCTAACAACTTCTCCACATGGATCATAGTGAACACATCAGGCTACTTATGATGCATACAACGGGTCGCTGCATTGAACCTATTATACACTCAATAAGCTATTTGCGAGCAAGCATAAAAGAATTACAATGAGTATACGTATCAACTAGCAGTTGCTAATGCAAATAGCTCGCTTATAAGAAGCAACAAGTGGCTCGTAGTGCAGTACTATGATTCATCTACCAGCAAGTACATTCAACCTTACAAGCTATAATGGTTAGCGAAGATGTATTCAAAAAGTCCGAGGCAAATGCTGCCTTCATACAATTAACACCACTGGATTGGGAGAGAATACACTGGCTCTCTTCAAACCGAAGAATTTGACATGCAACAAATACATTAATCTCCTTATGGCCAATCTGTAAACAACACTAGTCTACAACAAGGAATATATATATTGTCTATATGCAATGATAAAAGATTCTTCTTGCATTCAAGCAGAAATGTTTACAAGCAATAATGAATATACCAATTCACTTACAAACAATATGTTAGGAGATCACTACCTCTCTCTAAAGTTAACTTGCAAGCACCTACGGGTTAAAGCAGGAGATTCGTTAGTGCACTATGATCCACTTGCAGAAAGCAATAAGTAGTGCACGATAGTCTATCTGTACAAAGCAACTAACAACTAAATCCAGAAGCTGCTACACTACGCCACTGGATCCGCAACATCTATACAAGCAGACAAAAGACATTTACAAGTATTTCCAAGTACACCCGCAGATTCACTGTAATTTGTATACACATAGGTACACAAAAGGGGTAAATGTAACCAAACACCCGCATGGGCCCCGGCGAGCGTGTTTTGGATATACACGTGACATCTAGGGATGCTGCGCGGGTCAATAAATTTGAATCCGATCCTCCTAAACAAATAAATATGAGTTGACAAGGTTCAATAAATAATTATAAAATGCCCCCAAACACCCGTATGGGCCCCGACGAGCGTGTTATTGGTACACATGTGATGTCTAGGGTTGCTACGCTGGTCAATAAGTGAATTCAGGTTCGAACCTGATCCTTATATACGGATCAATAAGAGCTGACAGAGTTCGAACCATCAAATAAATATACGGTTGTGACGACCAGTATATTTGTTTTAATACATTCATATTAGGCCTTCAAGGCCTATAATTATGAGAATTCACTAACAAAGACATAAAGCCTCGGAAAACCGACCCGTTTGCAAAAACGGGTCGGGTTTGGGTCGGGTTGAACAGTGTCGGGTCAATTTCGGGTTGGACCCGAACCCGGCCCGTGACCCGTTTTTGACAGCCTTAATCTCAACCAGAGGGGTTCACAAACCATTTCAAATATCCCCCAAACTTTCACAAAATTTAAATATCTTCAAGTGACTTCAAAGTCACCCCGATGATGGTCGTGTTGAATGTTTATCTCAACCGGAGAGGTTCACAAACACTTTCAAATTCCTTCTAAGCTCCACCTAAATACCCACAAAAATCCACAAATTCAAAAATCCTAAAATCAAAATATTTAAAATTGAAATCCATCTATCAAATACTTAAAGCAAAATTCACCCAGCCTCCGCAACAGTTTGCCGAGGTGGGCAAATTAACAAACTACTTCAGCTCACAAAAAACTAACGCCTAGTCGAAAATATCACTATGATCAATTCTCAAATAATCTCCTGCCAATAAGGACGTGGTACATGTCCTCTAACCGGTAGTTTTGCCTTCAAATGCCACCGCAGGATAAACGGTTATGACCCGGGGCCCTCTGAATTGAGCGGTTTTGCCGCCAAATGTCACCACGAAATACTAGTTATGGCCAGAGCCAATACGTTCCTTAATAGTATCAAATCCTTGAGATATGAATCAATAGGATATAATCGATAGGGCACAAAACCCTTTGTTAGCTAAGGTGGATTCAAATTTGTCCCCTTAGGCAAATATCCACCCCAAGTCTACAAGGATCCTTCTATCAGGTTGGGTCGACTACCTCCTCTGACTAAGTAGACTAGGGACCACGATGGCCCGGGACGATGGAACCATGAGATCTTGATCGGGTCCATCATCCATTCCCCCACCATCCGCTTTAAGTGCACGATGGTGCAATTTCTATTTTAAATATCAATTTTTCAAATCTCCAAATTCTTCAAATACCTAAGCTCAATGCTGCTATTATATGTCAGATATCACATATACTCTGCGTATCTGATTGACGACTAGCCTTAATTGAAAGTTCTCTCTCGTTATCGAGAGGGGTAATTAACTATAGGTGCTTACGCCTATAGGAAACCAGAATTCAGATTATAAAGTCTTCGCAAAATGAGGGCGAAATCTCTGGATAGTGTATTATCTACACACTCATCTGCCTTCCAAAATTTACCCTGGAACTTAATCCGTTACACTAATCTGGGGAGAATGATGGGGACATCAGCAGCGATTTTGACACATGTACCTTCAGGAGATGCCATAGATCGACGGCCACGATCATGATTTGTATTTTCATCATTTTATGTAGTAGTTTATTTTTATTTTATGTTTTTCCGTTTTTGCCCTCATGGGTATGTGGTAGCTATTGTAGCCCCAGGGGCATTTTAGTCTTTTGCTTCTTTGTCATTTTGAGGCCTATTTATAAGGCCCTTTTCTCATGTAATAGTTAGTTTTGCTGAATGAAAATTTGCCACTTCATGTTCTCTTTGTGAGTGCAAACCTCCACGATCTCTTAGTGAGTTCGTAGGAGAAGCTAGATCTCTTTGTGAGTTCTAGGTTTTTTCTTGCTCTAGTATTCTCTTTCATTGCTCTTGATCTCATCGTCGTTGTGTGGATTTGGATTGGAGCCTCTTGAAGGAAGTTGGAATTTCAAATTTTGGATCCCTAAAATTCTCCCCACAACCTCCCCTCCCCTGTTCTTGCCGCTGCCCTCTCCCTGGAATACCCAGGCCGCCGGCCTGCAGCTCAACCGTCGGCCAGCAGCCACCGGCCAGCCCAACTCGCCGGCCAACAGCCGCCGGCCAGCCCACCAGCCTGCCGGCTCCCTTCCCCCCTTGCAGCCGCCTCCTTCCCCGTCCACCTCTCTACCCGTCGGCCCTTCCTCTTGGATTTTGAATTTGAAATTCAAATTCACCAAGAGCTGTTACCCACTTGCCAAAATTAATTCCTGAATTTATGCCATCCTCTTAATTGGATTTCAATCCCAATTTGAAATTCAAATTGCTGCATAAATACTTCCAAATTAGCTTCCTGATTTGTGGCTCCAATATTAATTGGATCTAATTTGAATAATCAATTCAAATTTGATAATTCCCCCAATTTTGGAAACGCCTCCTCTCAGAAATCTGAGAATAAAGTCAGCTCTATTTCATTAGTAGACTAGTGCGTGGGCCCCACTTGCTCACAATTCATAACCCCCTTTTTTTTCTAAGTGGTCGGCCATGCATAGAGTCCAAATTCTCTCACCTGCTATTAATTCCTATCTAATTAATCCCTTATCTTCTCTGAAAACCGCTGGCCCCTCATGGGATTAATTGGAATTCTCAATTAATTTCCCTCTTTCTCTGTCTAAGGGAAATTCAAATTGAGGTTGATTATTAGCCTCTCAAACCTCCACCTCACCAAGCCGCCACCTTCCACCCCTCTTTTTTTTTTTTTTTTTTTTTTTTTTTTTCCGGATGCTACCTCAACTCTCGATAAGAATGCATGGCGGAACCTGAATGGAACTTTGGGTTTGTGCATGACGATCAAGATCAAGTTGACATCCTCCAATCACCGTTCTTTGACGTGGGCTTTGATTTCGACGACACGATTGAATATTACATCGACCGTATCCAGTACACCTTAGTAGATGTGATCGACGAGCAAAGATCAAAGGGACGTTGGATCATCATTGGACGGCCGTCATCCTCCACCACTCCGGCTACCTATCGAAGAACGACGATCTTTGGCTCCTTCTTTCTCGGAGTAACCTTGGTTCTAATGTGGAGAGTCTTCTTCCGCTAAAGCCTAGACTAGTTGAGCGTATGAGCTCCAAAAGTGAAAGTTCTTATTATTAAATTGCGGATTCTTGTTTACCGTCGTAGTTTTACAATTGATCTTTGCATTTCCTAAATTGTTTGGTTAACGGACTTTGCTCTTCTTTGTCTAAGCAAGTTAAAAACCATGAATTCCAAGGATAAAACTTTTGCCATAAGTGACCATTTTATTTTGGATTATTTTGTTTAAATTGCTCTCTTTAATTTCTTAAAGTAATTCCATCGCATGTTTGTTTCACATCAGTATGTGATTATCACTACTTGTTTTAGGATTGTTGAGTTCTTCTGATTCCTTAGTAGGTTCATGGATAATTTTGATATATGGATAAGATATAACAGTGGAAGGGAATGCGTTATTTTTATAGATTTCTTTCCTGTATTAGCAACAAGGGTTTCATCAAATAATTTTATTTTATGGTTTCCGGGCAGGATATATTAGAAGAAAAATTTGTTGGAAGAGTTGATCATATGATTGGTTGCTCTTGAGTTTATTCCCTAGATTTTGTTTGAATGTTTCAAATGCACCTTAGAGGTATGAAGTGGAATATTCTCCTGATTGAGCCATAGAGAACCTTTCCATTGGTTTGTTAAGTGCTATCAAGAAGGTGCAGAGTTTCTCTATTCTTCTTACTTTACCTTCTACATCTGTGGCAGGTAGGATTTAGCGTTTGCTTGGTGATGTCTAGATTGATTTTAGCATAGAGACTTGTTTTTATTATGCTGTTAAACTTCTTCTGACTCATACGGATGGTGGGATTATTATCGATTGAAAAGGTTTGTTGAGAATAGAGAAAGGTAGCTTGAGCAATGGATGCAGAAAGATGCTCCACAAGGCACATATTAATAGAGTTAAGGTGGAAGGCTGGAAGGCTTCATAAGAAAAATGGATTTCATTACAGATAGCATGACTTGGAGGGGTGCAAAAATTTAAGTAACACATATAATTAATATTTCATGCAGTCCTCAATCGGAGAGGAGTTATAAAGCTGAACTCAGATAATTAGATGGCATGGCTAATGTGATGGTGATGATCATTATTATTTATAATGACGATGCTACTTTTGTTGAGGCTTTAACCAGTAACACATATAAACTGTTTGAATTCGGTTCTTGCAGTCTATTATTGCTGTTGTACGATAGCTGGCCTCCTACAATTTCCTGTATTGTGGAGAAGTCTGTGCGTTGTATCCTGCTTTTGCTCTATTGCAGATACTCGTGTTTATATTAAAAAATGATGATTTATATTAATCTCTTATAACTGCGGATGGCTGAATTTCATATGATTTTGATCTGATTAAGAATTCTAAATATTTTAAAATTGATTTAGGTTACCGTTGTTTTGCAATGCTAATGTCAAATAGTTGGCATAAGGCTACTATGCTGAATTATGCTGCTGCTGCTATGCAGCTTTTTGATAGACCGGTCCCTCCTGGACTGGTCAAGCTGGTTCCTCTTGGACTGGCTGAGGTCTACAGCAGGCGGAACCCTTGCCTGCACTATGACATCCTAAGATCTAACTTGGAAGAATTATTCAGTTAATCCTTTAAATCGATCTTCTACCAGAGCTATCTATAATCATCAATCAGTAACAAAGTCTAACAAAAATTTACAATTCAAAACATCATGTAAACATTTTTATTCATTCCCAGAAGTCATTTACAATACTCAGGATCTACACATTAATCACATATAATCTATCCTGTCCTGAGTATAAAAAGAATCACTATAACAAAAGGACAAAAACCTGAAAATTTCTGATCAACCTCAATCTTCTGTTCCCTTGTCCTGACCTGAAAATATTAACCACATATAATGAGCTCAAATAGCCCAGCAGGTCACCAAACACCTACAACTGAAATCAAAGCACGGTACGGAAGCAATGTGCATGTCAATCAGTCAAATCATAGCAGTCAGTTACACATGGTCATTGAATCAATGCAGATACGGAAATCAGTACAGAAATAGTATCGATGCAGATAACGAAAATCAATGTATGAACAGTAATCAGTTCAGTACAGTAACGATAGTCAATGCATAAACAGTATCAATAAGAAACGGTAAAATCCTCAATCGATAGTAAAATAATCAGTAAACAGTTTAAAGGTCCGTAAAGCTCAATAAATCAGTGCTTGCGTCAAATATCTATAGAAATTATCAAATCTATATTATTAAAGAAATCCTCATATCATTAATATCGATCAAATCAGTCAAATCAGTCAATAAATCATAATAACATTTAAAACAGTTGAAATCAATCAATGCCGTAGAATCGTCAATTGCAATTCAGTTATCCAATATCACGTGCTCAGTGCATCACATGCAATCCAATAATCTATATCACGTGTGCAGTAAATCACATGTCACTTATTCAGTATATCACGTGCATAATGTCAGTACAGTGAATCAGTAGTATCAGTGCCAGTATCAGTAACAGTCCAGTGACATGAACAGTAAGGCTATAACAGTGAAATCATACAATAACAATAAATCCGTCAGTATCAATAAATCCGTCAATAGCAGTAACAATACTGCTAAACATGCAATTCAGTACAATAATTATACAGAGCAAGTAGAAGTACTGGCTATTAAGGTGTTTTTCAGTCTTGTATCAATATCTTGTATCTTGTATCTTGTATCCGTTGGCTCAGTAAAAAGAGTCGTCACTCTTTGCCCGTCGGCACAGTATTCATCTCCTTATGACTCCCTTCAGTGATCACGTGATCAGTAGAGGATAACACCAAACTATTATTTAAAGAAAAGCCCGTCGGCCCACCATCCTGTACATGTATCATGTCTCCAACCAACGGTTCAACCAGTTTTTACTTGTCTTTCACACACATAGTAGTATCACAGTAATATAATAATGCTTTCAATCATATAATCACATTCATCAGCATCTCATCAATACATTGCAATAGTAAAACTTGATTTAGCTCAACCTAGAAAATCCCTTAAATATCGTATAGTAGACAGAAGTCGTAAAATGCACAGTTCCAGAAAATTACCAAATTAATAGAAATCGTGTAAAATAATGTTTCAAAACTTTACTTGTACTAAAGCAATAATTTTTAACAGCCAGATTATTTTCTATTCGATTCAAACCGCACAGAACTCAAAATATCCGGTGAAAACTTTCCAGAAAAAATACTCAAAATATGCAGAATCATCATCTCAAAAACATACCAAAAGTTACGCGGTAAAAGTTTCGTTCACATAAAGTCATGCGCATTTTTCGGTAACGGAAACACAAAACTGAGCAGAAAAATATCAAAACTCGAAATCTTCGAAATCAGAAATAGGATTCGGATTCCTTACTGCGAGACGAAGAAATCTTCTAACAGTGGCGACGGACGAAAAGCGCTCCGCGGCCTCCGAAAATAAGCTTTTCCTTCTCTTTCTCTCTCCTGCCTTCTCTTTCTCTCTCTTCAAATGATTCAAAATATCTCAATCCAATATATATCCATTCAGATCATCCCGGACGATCCGAATTCGTCCCGGGACGATTTGCCCTCTGGACGAATTTCGTACGTGTACAGTTTTCGTCCCTGGACGACTTGCTCTCTGGACAAATTTCGTCCGACGGATCGTCCCGACCCTTACAAGTTCGTCCAGACGAACCAGGCAGATTCTTCACAATTTTCTTCAGTTCGTCCTGCACTAAAGTCAGTTCGTACGGACTAACTGCACTGAAAAAAATCAGCTTCGGAGGGGTTTTACATGCATGGCTAGGAGGGAAAAACAAGGGGCTGTTATGAAATTTTGTAATGAAATCGTATGCTTTAAGTATATTTTTTCCTAGAGTTCATTTTTTTCTTTCATATTTGTTTTTGCTGAAATTAGAATTCCTTCGGTTGTGAGGGCTCTAGTCGATGGCTAGGGATTTGGGAGAGTCGGATCTTCCTCTCCAATAGAAGATCCAACTATATCTTGTTATTTTTTTTTCATATATCTTGCAATAAAAAGAGTCTTCATGTATTTTTCTTCCCAATTTCTTATTGCTGTTCTCTGATTCTGGTTGAAATTGCATCTACTTCCTATGAAATTGGTATCAGAGTGGTGTCCTCGGCTGAAATATAAGCCGTCCTCGCTGATTTCTAATGCTTTTTTTTCTTTCGGTTTGGTTGATTTTTTGTTTGAAGACCAACTTGATGTTTGGAGCCTAGATCCGGGTACTTATGGCAAAAAAAAATATGTGTGTTGGAATGGGAGACCAGACAATCGAAATGTGAAATTTCAGATTTCCAAACTCAAATTTTAGCTGTTCACGAGAAGATTGATGAGTAATTTGCCATCATGGAGGAGATAATCAAGAAGTTGCCCGAGGGCCAAACCAAAACGGCATCGCTGGAGGCGAAGGAAGCCGCCAACAACCAAGGGCTTGGGGAAAACACTAATCCGTGAAGGAGAGAGGAAGAATAAGAGGTGGAGATCATGGATAGAGAAGAAAACATTCCTAGGGAGGAGATAGGTTGTGAGGGGGTTGGGTATGAATGAAGATGTTGAATTTGAAAGAAGAGTTGATTATGATCGGAGGGGTGCTGATTTTGAAAGGGGGGAGGATTTTGACGAAGGGTTTGGGTACGAGCGTAGAAGAGATGAGCGGGACACTTGGGAGGACTACCCACTTGAGGAATGTGAGGTTATGGAGGAAATAGGGGGAACAGAGGATATCCGAGTGTGAGGAAGCTGAAGATGCCTGTTTTTGAGGGAGAGTATGCACATGAGTGGATCTATAGAGTGGAAATATACTTTATTGTCAATGGGTTGACTGATGAGGAGAGATTGATGACAGCTGACCTGTGTTTGGAGGGGAAAGCATTGGCATGGTACTCGTGGAGAGATATGAGGTGGCTTATATAGAGCTGGAGGAAGTTTAAGGACTGTCTGTTGGAACATTTTTGAATCAGTAGGAGAGGAGACTTTTATGAGCAGTTCTCCGCTCTGATGTATGAAGGGACAATGGCGGAATACTATGAGAGGTTTGAGTACCTTGCCAGCCGACTGGACCAGCTGTCAGAAACTTTATTGGAGGGGAACTTTATAAAAGGGCTCAAACTAGAGATTCAGGCCGCAATTAGAGTATGAGGCTTCATGATTTGGGAGAAGCTATGGAGCTAGCCCAGTTAGTGGAGGATCAGAAGTAGTTGGAGTGAGGGGCTAGAGGTAGTAATTCAGGAGTTTCACATAGGATGACCTTCATCTTTTTGGCATCCAATGGGCCATTTTGGGGACTTCTCGCGAGATTCCGAAGGAGAAGATTGTAGTAGGGGGAACCCGAGGGAACTTCAAGAAGCTTACTGAGAATGATCTACAGGAGAAGAGGACTAAGGGTCTGTGTTTTAGATGTGATGAGAGGCATACACCGTGGCATAGGTGTAAGGATCGAACTCTTCAGGTTCTCACTGTCTGTGATGACGAGGAAACTGAGGAGGGAAGTGTGAGTGAGACGGTGGTGTTGGTGAACGTAATAGAGGTCTCCTTGAATTCAGTGGTGAGATTCACTCCAAATCACACATGAAAGTGAGAAGAGACATACCATAAAAGGAGATAAGTGGTGTTGATATATAGTGGAGCTACCCACAATTTCATCTCCCAATTAGGTCGTGGACCAATTTGGGGTGAAGCTGGTGGACACAAGGTGCTACAGGGTGATGATGGGCATAGGGAAAGTGGAGACAAATAGAGTGTGTAGGGGGGCAGTTTTGACTATATAGGGGGTCCAAGTGAGGGAGGACTTCCTTCCATTGGAGTTAGTGGATTATCGATTGAGAAGCTGAGCCTGAGGTATTTTGGTCCTTACTGAGATATTAGAGATTAGAGCAGTGGCTTATCATACCACGCCTATACATCTGGTGTTCCACATGCCACAGTTGAGGCGAGCTATCGGAGATCATGCATCCAATTCCGAGTTACTTGTGACATTGATTGGAGGTTGTGTTGTAATCATTGGAGCTGAAAGGGGTACGATAGGGAGGCGGAACAAGGAAGTTCTGATATAATGGAAGAACCTATCCGACTATGACGCCACATGGGAGCCATACGAGAGGGTGAACCAGCATTTTCCGTCTTTCCACCTTGAGGACAAGATGGGTCTTTGGGAGGGGGGTATTATAGACCGGTCTCTCTTTGATCGGTCAAGCTGATCCCTCCTGGACTGTCTGTGGTCTACAGCAGGCAGAAACCTCACCTCCATTGATTTTGCCCTCCATTTGGGGTGGGCCCAAAGCATATTTTGAATGAGTAAGAGCGGGCGGCTAGGAGGGAAAAGAAAGGAGCCGTTTTGAGATTTTGTTACCAAATTGTATGCTTTAAATATATTTTTTCATAGGGTTCAGTTTTTTCTTTCATGCTTGTTTTTGTTGAAATTAGAATTCCTTATGTTGTGTGGGCTTTAGCTGGCGACTAGGAATTTGGGAGAGCCGGATCTTCCTCGGATCTTCCTCTACAATTGAAGATCCATCTGCATCTTGCTATTTTTTTCATATATTTTGCAATAAAAAGAGTGTTGGTGTATTCTTCTTCCCAATTTTTTATTGCTGATAGCTGATTCCGGATGAAATTACATTTACTTGCTATCACTTCCAAATAAACATAAGCCTTTATATTTACAATCCTTTACTGGTAAATAACTATATAGTTTTCTAATTCATGGAAATGCTTGGTTTAGGGCATATCGAGCCTTATATATTCTCAACTGGATCTACCGGTATTTTACAGAGAAATACTACAGCAGATGGATATGTAAGTTATAAATAATGGACAACACATTTTATTTCAATTTACAATTCTACGTAGATATTATTTCTCCTTGTATCTTAATTCTCTGTTTTGCAGCCTGGATTGCCGGTATTGTCCAGACGGCACTATACATAGACTTCTTCTACTACTACTTTATAAGGTCAGCTTCTCATTATTGACAGGTGCCATTGTTTTATCTAATGGCCTGTTTTGTTTTCTCGAAAAAGTAGTTACATTATAAAAAAAAAAATCAAATTCGTGATTTGATTGGGTGGAATTTCTGGCCTCTCAAAGCTGATATTCAGTTGGCATATAATGCAAGTCTATTTAATACTTTTAGGCTTCCTTCGGGCGGCTTTTTTACTGCTTCTTAAAGCAGTTTTTTAATTTAAAAAAATAAAATTTTCTACTAAAAAGCTGCTTTAAGAAGCAGTAAAAAAGCCGTCTCAAACAAAGCCTTAGGTTTTATTTGGGACAACTTTCTTACTGTTTCTTAAAGCATCTTTTTAGTACAAAATTTTTAATTTTTATATTAAAATGTTGTTTTAAAAAGCAATAAAAAAGCCGTCTCAAACGAAGCCTTAGTCTCTAAAGCCCAAATTCTCTCCAAGCAATTGAATGGGATGTAAGTTGCCGATTGAAGTTTATGACTTATTTGTATTTTTCTCCTCTGCAGTTGGAAAAACAACGAAAAACTTAAGCTTCCAGAATGATCTAAATGGCGGAGATTTATGGTTCTTTGCAACAATACATTGGCGTACTCAACAGTTTGTTGGTTTCTACATCTAACATTATTCTCATAAGCTATTTTGATGAATCTGTGATTCTGCTAACTCTACTGGACAATTTTGATACCTGCAGCTGATTTGCGATTGTGAATGTATCCACATATAGCTTTTTTAATACTTCGGCCCTTTCCTGATTGTGTTCTTGCTAGATATCCTCGCTTCACTAGAAGTGTTTACTTTATAAAACTTCGGAATAGGAGCTGTAATCTTCTGTTTAGATTCGTATTCATTGCCGTTATTATCTCATACAGTGCTTAATCTTTTATTAGCTAATTTTACTGACCTTCTTATCATTCAAAAGTGTATTAAAATAACTCTTCTGATTTCAAGCAATTTTCTGTCCTTTGAGAAATAGCATTTGATAATTATATACCCAATGCTTTGATGCTTTAAGCCGACACAGTACCTGAAAATTTTCCCAAAAAAATAGCAAAGCAGGAAACTGTTAAATGGGAGAAATTATTTTGTACGGACACTGGACTATCTGGAGGTGAATTAGAACGAGTTATGTCATCCGGTACATAATGGTATACAACCGTTGTATATAGTAAACGGGTGATGTGGCACATTCTGATTCACCTCCGGACGGAATAATTTCACCTTAAATGG
The DNA here is from genome assembly GCA_022539455.1 of Dendrobium nobile. Classification (NCBI taxonomy): domain Eukaryota; kingdom Viridiplantae; phylum Streptophyta; class Magnoliopsida; order Asparagales; family Orchidaceae; genus Dendrobium; species Dendrobium nobile. The sequence goes on from CM039733.1 coordinate 70,497,851, forward strand.
TGTACCACTTTATACATCTGAAGGTTCTCTTCTCTCCTGAGTCTTGCACATACACATGATGTCTTCACTAGGCTTAAAAACTTCTATTCTTTTTGGTCAATAAGTTAGGCTATAAAGTAGATTCTTTTTACACTGCTTTGTTGTATAATGCCGAGTGTTATTCATTTCAGTTTCAGACCTGAAATGGTACAATAGGGAATGCTTTAAAGTTCGTTCGGTGGTAGCATTTGTCTTACTACTTTAAATAAATGGTGCTGTCAGCCTTTCGTGCTGTCTGTGACTGTGAGCCCATGATGAGTTTGGTCTCATTTGTTTTAAGAAGCCTGAAATTAAGCTATGTAAATAAATGAAATATTATGAACTCTTATATAGGGCAAATTATTCTGTGTCGACTTCAAATGCTGTTTAGAGATCAACCAGAATGTATCATGTCACTCTCTCTCGGTACAACGGTTCGGTACGCTGATACGACTCATTTTGATTGATCTCCAGATGGTGAACTGCGCTCGGTCGGAGTCCGTGCAGAATAATTTCTTCTTATATGGTTGGAGCAGGAGAAATATTAGTCACATAAAAGGTGTTATAATTTAGGTTTTGTTTTAAAAAAATTTAATACTAAAAATCTACTATTAAAAAGTCTTATATCTTATTAATTGATTTATGCTTTTATATGATTTTTAAAATTAAATTATGAAAAAAAATAAGATTTTAAATTCAAATTGTATTTTTTTAATATCCAAAAATATTATGGAGGAAACTGAAGTCTTAGCTGGTACACAGCTGTCTCTTTATTCTTTCTAGCTCGGACAGTTCTGCCGGTTCCATGCACCCAACCAGCCGTTTCACTAAACGGAAACGGCGGAATTTCGGAATACATTTCCGTATCGTAGTGGGTGCCACCCAAATGTAAAAGCTGTCGGTCTCTCTTTTATGTGATTCCATGTGGGTGAACTTTTGGGTTTAAGTTCCACGTGCCTCCACATCATCGTGTTGGGAACAACAAAACTGTGGTCAAATGGCGATATGACCCTTCTTCGTTTACTTCTCCAATTGAGCATGAATTCTAGAGACTTCGCGGAGCGGGGCATTTGTTTTAATATTGCCTGTACTGAGGGGTGTTATAGGAATTTCGTACCTCATTATTGGACAGTAACTGGAAATGGCTTTTTAATTCCCGATGCCGCGTTTCTAGGCGACCCCCGCAATGCTCTGCCTTCTTCCCTTCCCGCGCTGTGGTGTCTGCTGAAACCCTTCATTCGCACCCCGTGAGCTTTTCTTTCTGGATTCTTTGGCATCGGGAATTAAAAGTGAGCAGCTTAGACCGTCGAATCGAGCTCCTGACTTGATCAATTTGTTGTTTGCTAGAGGGCAAGTAATGCGGCTGATCGAGGAAGGAAGTTTGATGGATATGTCAGAAGGATAGAGGAGAAAAAAAACCGCTTTCGTCAGGTTAGTTATTGCTTCCGATGCTCTCTCAATGATTTAATCGAACTTCTTATGAATTCAATGGAAACCGCGTCTTGAACTATCGGGGTTAATAAAATCTAAGGCATACTAGCTCTTATTTTGATGAACTTGCGTCGAGTAAGTAGTCTTTCTTACTATTTCTCTCTGCTATTAGTTGCTGATTTCGATCGCTGTTCATTACGGCTTTGCCATATGAAACCTCTTAGAGAGTTTATGTTCTGCTACGTTATAACGTGGGATTTGAATGTGTCTCGATGCCTTGGAATAGTTATTGGATTGTCGACGAATTCGCTTGATTATACTGAAGTGATCAATTTCAAAGAATGTCTAAGGGATCTGAAGCAGTTTTTATAAAAGTTCTTACGAGGACAACAGCTGGTGCTAGGGATATATTTTGGCCTATGCTTTTAGGACTTTGTTAATTGGACTTCTGTTTTGCATAGAGGTCTGTTATTTTGGTCGATTTTAATGGAGCCAAGTCTTTAATAGGATAGTCCTGAGTAGTTGCTGAAAACTGAGTCTGCAAGTTTTTGTTTTCTTTTCTCATAAACATGGTTAGAAAGCTCTCATAAACATGGTTAGAAAGCTACGATTGAAGACTTATTTCAAAGCAGTTTCGAAGCAAACTTACAGAAAATCATTACTAATATTTTGCCTGAATGAAGTGGGATATATTATTTTTCTTAGCTGCCACAATAAGCGGTTAAAAAGTTTAATCAAATGAACTCTCGAGGTTTCTTCCTTAGCAGCTGGTCAATAGCTCCCCTAGTTGGTCTTCTTCAATTTTATTCCAGAGCGAAATTTCTATTGATTGGTCTACTTAATTAAACTGCGGATCATTCCATTCATTCATTCTTTTTCTGGGTGATTCATTCTCATTCTCTCTCCCTGAGTTGGTCCTCTCAGTGTTTAATTGAGGTCCAAACAAAATGGAGCCAAATCTTTGTTTTTTAATGGATTTATTTGAGGAGTGTTCATATTTGACTAAACTGCTCCATCCGCCAAATGACCAGTCTAAAGGGTGAAATTATTAGGCACGAACAGCTGGAGGTTGTACAGAACTTGTGTAGACTTTGAGGTCCGGCATTGTTTGTGTTTTAGCATGTAATTATTTAATATTATACATACTATGTTTTAAAAAAATAATAATTTATCATATAATATGTGTTATTTTAGTATTAAATAGTAAAATTTATCATTATTATTATATTATTGTCATAAGTATTGTGTTATGTAATAGACTAATAAATTGTAGGATTTGTAACTAAGTGTGCAGCTCAGCTTGATCTGGTGGTTGGGTGGAGGGCCTTTTCTCTAGCCTCGTGTAGCACAACATTAAATTGATAAGTAGAAGTTTCTGCTTTTATAGAGAAGATATAAATAGATAATAGTGAATAAGTACAATGTACAGCTTGCAAAGTTGAACTTGCACGGGGAAACCCAAATAAAAAAAAGCTATAGTTGCTTATTGTTTTATGTTTTATTATTATTTTTTTAATTTTCATTTTGCCTCTCATTTGTGCTCCTCGAGGTAAAAATGTTAAAACATAAAGCTTCGATTTATTGGTATCTTGGGCGTATGGGCTTTCTATTGTCTTGTTACTGCCACTGGCGACTTATGACTGTAGCTTTGGCCTTCAAAGCCATGTTTTTCTAACTTGATAGGTGCATGGGGCCCGCTCGTACAAGTTTTTGCTTTACCATCATCTAACTTCCCAGATCAGCCGTTCAACATTTCTTTCAATACAACATCTTATTAATGCGGTATAGATATAGGGGACTAAAAAGGCTTGTTTAGTTGAAGCTTTATAGGATTCAACTATCTTTTAAAATCTTTCTTGTTGTTAGGTTGATATGGAACTAAAGCCAAGAAATTTATTTGTTGTTTAGGTTTAGAAATAAACAAATTTACGACATGAATATGCTCCCATGCAATGCCAACATGGATTGTTGCCCGGTGCGAGTCTTGGCCATGAGTAATTATTGTGTCCGGACAACGAACGGGTTTAGAGACCAATAACAAAGCGCCACGTCACTTGGGTGCTCGGTACCGAGCACTCGGTATTTGTTCGGATTTCCAGTTTTTTGTTCGGACGTAATAACTTTTCCTTGGCCATAGGAGGCTGAGTTACAGTGTTAATGCGGTGCGGGTTGAGCGTTGGGAGGTCTAAAATGGGTCAATATGATCACATAGATCACATTATCAATGAGGTCTACATGCGAGAGTGTGGTAGAGCATAACCATAGGCAGGGATGTCGAAGTGCGTTGGTGGGGTCAAGCATTGCTGAAGGCAGGGACGATGCTATGTGGGGATTAATTATTTTGTGCGGACGCTTAACGCCGTCCGAAGACCAACCAGAATGCGCCACATCGCCCCTTCACTCGGTACTGCTGATGTGGCGCATTCTGGTTGGTCTACGGATGACGTTATGCGTCTGGTCTCTGCAAAAAATAATCTCTCCTATGTGGGGTATTGGTCAAGCGTTGCTCAACGTGCGGACAATGTGGTGCGGGAGAGGGGTTGAACTTTGAGGTCATTATAGCGACCATAGAGATTGCATCGACGTCCATGCAGTGCGTTGACATCACCAAATGTGAGGATCAAATTTTGACTTTATTTGGATGAATTTGAAATGCACATAAAATAGCTTAACATTGATAAGTCAAATTTGTCAAAATTTTATGCTGTATTTATTTTATTTAAATCAAATATATGAATATTGAAAATCTTTGCTTTCCTTTTTTAACTTTACACTTAATATAGCACAAATAACAGCTAAGAATATTTTCTTTTGAGCTTAGTTCGTGATGCAAAATATTTCCCCATTGACTTAAAATACGGATTCTATTTTAAGAACATAAACTACGAATTTGGAAAATATGTTTTCGTTCAAAATTTAATTAAGTCAACTCACAACAAAATAGGATTCAGATTTGACCGAGATAAAGAACTTCCATTGTAAAATATGACAACAGAAATATGTCTTACTCAGGATACCCATAAGAGCGAGTAAAACTTACGTTAATGATGACAACAATTTTTAGCTCAATGATGGTGGCTGCATTGACTCGTTGGCTCTTGGCGTGTCGGACAGATGGGGGTGTAGCTGTGATCAATGGTTCTTATTTATGGTGACGACTGACGACAGTCGTTGACCACTTTGGCTTTGATAAGCAAATGGTATGAAAGTCGTGACGACACGTGGCCAGCAATAACAACAACAAGAGATGAGACCAATGGCAAGGATAGCAAGCGATAGCATTAGATGCATTAACCAACGACATTTGATGCAATATGGCTAAATTAGTTTATAAATATTATAAGAACACCGAAGGGGGATTAGTTTAGAGAGAATTTGATTTAAATGAGATTATAGTCTTTGGCAAGGTTGATTTGTTTTTTTTTTTTTAATCTCCAACTTTATGTGTATCTACAACTCAACAAAAATGAATAAGATTATAACCATTATACAGTCTGGTTTTGTGCAACTCAGGATTAAGGTAGGACGTGGAGTCAGATTACTTTTTATGACTTGGCTGCCCGAAGAATTTGGGGAAGATAAGGAGGTTGCAGGTTTCGTAAGATCTTAAGGCTTTGTTTAGGATGTCTTTCTTACCGGTTTTTAAAGCAGCTTTCTAGTACACAAATTAAATTTTTTGTACTAAAAAGCTATTTTAAGAAGCGGTAAGAAAGTTGTCCCAAACGAAGCCTAAGGGCTGGCTGTAGAGCTGTTTAATGAGTTGTTTTTTTTGGAAAGTAGGCTTGAGTATTATAATTTCTTTTAAATAGTCTGAGGTATTATACTCTAATAGATCTAGATTGGTGAAAGTTAAAATTATGCTTTTTGGGGGGAATTTAGGCCAAAGCCACTCGATAAAAAATAATAATTACAATAGAGTTGGGGAAAGTTAGAATGAGAGAGAAGTAAAAATTCTTGGTAATGCCCAAAAAAATGCTTGCAATAATAGGAGAGTAAATGACATTAAAGAATGAAAAACAGGACTCAAAATGACCAAAATTTTTTGGCCACAAGAAATAGTCGAGGAAGTATAAAAAAATACCCCGTGGTTGCTCGAAGATCAAGGCCCAAGGCAATGTTACTCCCATTCCATTTAGCTCTAATAACTTCCAAGATAACAAGTTTAGAGAAGCCTGAGAAGTAGTCAAGTTATCATATTTCTTGTTGTTTTCTTTCATGTCATGAAGTAAATGATACAGAAAGTACTTAAGTAATAAATCTATTTATCAGAGTGCGAAGAGTGCTGAATATCATGAATGTATTCCAAAAATTAAGTCAAATTTATTTTTAGAAGAAAAGAGACGAGAAAAGGTATAATGCAATAAAGATGATAAAAAGTAAATTCACATTCAAACAACAATTTATTTAATATTTTCATCTTCATTGAAAAGAACAAGCGTTTATCTGAACGTTACAGACAAGCAAATTATGTACAGTTTTAAGGCCCCTAATGAAGGCAAGCCAAACATTGACCGAAAATAGTAAGGGCAATCATGCAAACCTATCTACAAGAAATAGAAGCAGAAGCAGTGTAATATTTCTTGGATAGCAATACTTTTCTTTCCAACATTTAGCAAGAAGCCCACAATGATTTAAGAAATGACAAACAAGAGAACATATGTAAATGAGAGAGAGAGCAGGGAGGGGGGTTTGGCTTGTAAGTTTGTGTCCAAGATCTCATGTGAAGTTTTCTAACAACGGCGTCTTCATGAAAAGGGGAACGGGAGGATAGTTTATTAATATTCTTAATGAAGGCTTTAGATAAAACAACATTATGAATCCTCTAAGTTATGGTATTCAAAATAGCGAACCTTAGGTATTGGAGTCTTTGTAAAAATTGGTTTAGGATGTTATTCAAAGCCAACATGTTGTCATTGAAAGCCTCCCAAAGATGAGGGGAGACCATCAACATATAAAAGATGGGATTTGTGAACCTTTTCAATGAGAAGTGAAGAATAGTAATTGTGATTTTATAGCTTTTTCAAACAAGTTGGAAAGATGGGAGATAAGGGGCAACCCTGTCTAATGCCAAAAATGGGGCGGAAAAACCCTTCAAGTTTGCCATTAATGAAAATTGAATAATACACATTCTGAATACAAGTTCTGATCTAGCCAACAAACCAAGAAGGAAACCCCTCTGTTGCATTATATAAATGATATAACTCTGAAGATCATCTCAAAGGCTTTGCACACGTTCAAATTTGCACGAAGCATAAGGTCTTTGTTTCCCTATAAAAATTGCTAAGAAACTTTTAAGTCAAGATGATATTATCAATAGAAATTCTATTTTTAATAAAGCCAGCATGACTAGTGTGAATAATATAAGGCATGATATTTTTGAGTCCAGAGGCAATGATTTTTGAAATGATCTTATGAAAAAGTGTTAGAGAAATGTAGGCATGAGGTTTTTAAAAATAAGAACAATCCCAGTGGGCCTTTCCTTTTTTGGGTTTTTTTTTTTTTTGGGAAATTTTTTTTGGGTTTATAAATACTAAGAAAAAAAATTGTTTGACAGCCTTTAATACCTGATACCCAGTAAACTTCAAGCAGAAAGCATAGAAATCATGATTGAACACGTCAGGCCTAAGGCTGCGACGATGTGAAAACCACTTTCATTTCAGCAATTTGATTAGATAGCTACTTTTTTTTTTTTAAATTCTGATGATAAATATATTGTTTTTTATTTTGTACTATTGAAAATTTTTATCTTTAATTTTAATTAAATATTTTATACCAGGAGACAATTAGTGATACCCTCGTCTTAATCCAAAGTTTGCGCTGTTGCACAGTAATTAATAAATCAAACCCAACAGCCTACGGAAGACGGAGTGATTTAATATAGACATCATGAAGTAACTGGCTGCTGATCCCTTTTTTTTGGCTTTTCCAATTAAGCCTATGCAAATTATGTTTTTTTGTGGGAAAAAATTGGCTTTGGATTAAATTGAGATAAATTAAATCATATTCAATAATTTTAAATCTCGTCCTATGTAAAATTTGTCTAGGATATCAATGACTCGAAACACTGTTGAGGTTTTGCAAGGAATCTAATAATTCTTTTTTCATATATGATTATATAAAAATTAAAAAAAATATATATATATAGTTTAATTAGAATGTCTGATTAGATTATATGGTCTTTAAAGCTCATAATATTTTTGACTAAACATGTATGGGTGGATTGATATAACCAAGTAGCTGATCATTACTGCAAAGGAAGAGTTCATAGTGTGGAATTGTCTACTTGATACGAGGTTATTTGTATATTTTGTTCCCATTGATCTCAGACCGAAAAAATGGGGTTGACTAAATTTGAAATGAGTTGACTTGTCTTAAAACCGGATAGCTTGTTCGCTTGGTTTGGATTAGTTTTTTGAATATTTGGCTGGAAACTAGTTGATTAGAGAACAGTTAATTAAGAAGTTTCTTTATTAAAAAATTAAAATATATTATTTATCTACTAATTATCTTTTAATTAAATGCCTACCTTGAAAATGCATTTGCACTTCGGTTAGTTCCTCCAATGAACCATAACCTAAATAAAGATTTGACATCCGATTTTCTTTCTTATTTTTTCATTAAAATTGATTTCATTTGACGTCAACAGTTGACTAATATCTTAACAAACCCCTGCAGAACTAATTTATAACTAATTAGTCTTAGAATGTCATCGATCCAAGTATTCATACAACTTAGGTAGTCCTTTTATATTTGTGTACGCAATCTCCATAGTCCAACGAACCGAACAGCGACCGGCAAAAATTTCCTCTTATTTTATATTAATTAAAGCACTAACGGTAGAGAGCAAATCATACATTATGATTATAATACTACGCATAACTTCTTCTTTTTTTTTATGCATAGTGAGAATATTTTTATTTTTTTTTTACTCTAATTGTATAATTATTTAGTTCAAAGCTAAGAACAACAGGAATCCTTCTTTCTCAAGCTCTGGCCTTATTAACTCGTATCTTTACGGCCTTCCCTACAACAGAACTGAACCAACAATGGAAACCAAGAAATCAGCGCCGGCCGCTAGACTCGGCGCATTAACTAGGACGGTCACGAAGATCCTTAGATTCCGGCGGGCTGCCACTGACTCCGGCGTACACAACGAAGGCAACGACAGCCAGAAGCTTAAATCCAATCTCGCTGAATACCAATCCGGGTTCATAGACTCCCTTATTTCCACCGATGGCAAAGCTAAGGTCAAGCCTCAGCTGGAAGAACCGGGCAGCACCAGCAGCAGTAGCAGCTGCAGAAATGAGCTAGACATGGAGTCCCTCCTGGCCAACATATTCGCCGGCGTTTCTGCCATTAAGGCTGCTTATGCTCAGCTCCAGGTCGCCGAATCACCATACGATCCAGATACCATTCAAGCATCAGACCAGGCTGTTGTCTCCGAGCTCAAGCACTTATCCAACCTGAAACAATCTTATCTCAAGAAGCAGCAATTAGAAGCCATGTCGCCGGTCGACTCCCAACTTCTATCGCCGCAGCTACAGGAGCAGCGAAACCTCCTCAAAACTTACCAAATCACCACCCGAAAGCTGGAGTCCATTCTCCAGCATAAGGACGCTGAGATCAAGTTCCTTCAAGCCCAACTCCTTGATTCCGCCCGCTTCAACCGCTCCCTCGAGTCCAAGCTCCGCCTCCGCCCTCGCCGTACTCTTTCCCTTGAGAATCTCCATCAGTCCTTACCCGATCCGAAGCACTTCATTTCCGTTCTACGTTTGGCTGTGAAGTCGGTTAGGACTTTCGTCAAACAGATGGTGCGCGAGATGGAATACGCCGGTTGGGATTTGGAAACCGCCGCCGGAGTCATTCAACCGGTTGTGAGAGGTAAGTCGGAGCACTGGACTCACGCTTTCGAATCTTTCGTCTGCCGGTGTATTTTTTCCGACTTCCAGCATCGCGATTTCGGCATCTCGTTGGATGGGCGGTCGTCGCTGGATCGCCGGAGATTCTTCCAGGAGTTCCTCGAGTTGAGTTCGGGGAAGCTTGTGGAGGCAAAAGGAGCGGAGCTAGGGAAGTTCATTAGAACGAAATATCTTAGCTTGGTGCACCCAAAGATGGAGGCCTCCTTCTTCGGGGACCTTAGTCGGAGGGCGGCCATAAGCTCCGGCCGAGGATTTCCGGACTCGGAGGAGTTCTTCGCAGTGTTCGCTGAAATGGCAAAGAGAGTCTGGCTTCTTCACCGCCTCTATTTCTCTTATGGACCGGAGGTGGAGGCAGCCATTTTCCAGGTAAAGAGAGGCTGCCGTTTCTCAGAGGTTTATATGGAGAGCGTCACCTCTTCTCCGGTGAATTTTCCGGCCTCCTCGCCGTCTGGTTTACCTGTTGCGTTCACCGTGGCGCCCGGTTTCAGGGTGGGGAAAACTTTGATCCAGTGCAAGGTGTACGTATCGGAAGAAGGGAAGCTAAATGGACGGTCCAGATGATTTCTGGATTCGGCGTCGAACGGCTCTCCAGGAATGGACGGTCCTTGTGGCATTTTGTCTTTTAGAATTAACTAGGTATTATATATGTAGAATCTGGCATTAGCTAAAGTAATGTTGTAATGATATTTATTATTTATATATCGTAAAAAAAAAGAAAAAAAAAAAGAAAAGGTAGTTATCAGACAAAAACAGCTGAACGGGCATCGTTGAGCAGTGAGGATTAGTACTTCGTAGATCTCAAATCGGTTTCAAATGATTAAAATAAAGAAAAAGGGTTCGTGTTTAAATTGGTGAGGACAAATGTGACTCGATCTGCTCACTCCCTTAAAAAATCCTTTTTAACGTGTATTTGCAGATTGAGTTGGTCTGGGTCTCTCCTCTATCTTCGGGTCATAAGTTTTTTTTGGAATGATTTTTTTATTGCTTCTTAATAAAATTTTTATATAAAAAAATTATTTTATGTAATAAAAAGTCATTTATTTGCAATAGTCATAGAGAGTGGTTTCAGGTTAGTATCTTAGTGGTCCTTTCAATATTTTCTGATCTCTTTAGCTTATATATCAATTAGCTAGGCCCCTCACACGTCCATCTTGGACGACCTCTTCCATGGCAATACTGTTGCATGGGATTGTTGCTTCCGCTTTTAACAAGACAATGTTAGTGCAAGCACATGGTGGCAATTGGTTGCGTTGAATGACTTGGTATGGTAGACCAGTTGAGGAAAGTCATCGCCATTGGATTTATTGATGTGAGATGTGCATTAATTACTAAATCAAAATGGCATAGTTTGTTATGTTGACATGTTGTTGTTATGACTGTTGGATAAAGAGGAGAGGAAATTTTAGTTACTGATCACTTAGAGTGTGAGTGTGATAGGGGTGCAACCGTGTCAAGGCGGTTCTTGAGCCGGCTCGGGCTCGACTCGTTAATGGACTTGACGAGTCGAGCTTATCGAGCTCGAAGGTGAATCGAGCTCGTGCTCGAACACTCGGCTACTCGACTCGATAGCTCGTAGAGTAGCTTGCGTAAGAGGAGCGGGATTCTCCACGAGAGCGGGAGCGGGCTTCACTGCAAGAGCGGGTCGCGGTAGTGGGCTTCGCCACGAGAGAGAGAGCGGGAGCGGGCTTCGCCGCAAGAGCAGGAGCTCGACGAGCCACTCGACTCGACTCGTTTCGTGAGACGAATCGAGCTCGAGCTCATCTTTCGAGCTCGAGCTTGGTATTTGGCAGTCGAGCTCGGCTCGAACACCCCCTTACTCGAGCTCGACTCGACTCGTTTGCACCCCTAGAGTGGGATGGATTTAGATATTTAAAGGAGAACTTATTTTTGTGCGGACTCCAAATATAGAGTTACGTTCGGCATGTGAGTGTATACAATATGTCCGGACGTAATAATTTTTTCATTAAAAGGACAAGTGGAACGATTGCTTTGCAGGAAGGGGATAAAGAAAGGAGAATTTAGATGGGAAGATTTTTTTTTTCCTCTCTCTTCGGGTTTCTCTATTGGGCAAGGAGTCACCAAAAATAGGCTGCTTGAAAAGATTTCTTTAAGATTTGGGAAAAGATAAATTAACCTATTTGTAAAGACATTTATAAATCTCTTTGGATTCATCCCAAAATCTTTTCTATTTTTTACAGGTTCTTACGAGTGAGAGTAGTTGATCAAATTCTTGAGATGCGTTAAGCTTATAATCATGTTGGATGAGTAGGATGCACCATAATTGCTAGGACATTATGGATCAAATTCAAAATTTATTGGGATGCCATCTCTGTTATTCTTTTGCATGAGTGGCCTAGCTTGTCTCTTAGCACTTTTAACAAAGCAATTCCTTAGCACTTTATAGTGCTTTTTGGAAAGCTATTGTATCCTTCTAGGAGTGATCATCCACCCAAGACAAAGTTGTTGGAATATACACCATTCTTTGGAGAGGACTGAATGTTAAATCTTCTCGACCTAGCTACCTATTTAGAGTGTTTGTGAATCTACTTTATACCAAGCAAAATTACAATTTAGTTTAGAATGTTATTAAACTCTAGATGGCTTATATATCAAGCAGTCACATTCTTTGCATATCAATGAAATCCGGGTCATGAAATTCCATCGATCATAGATGTTCTCATCTTGTTATGACCACTAATACAATCTCTACATACCTCATAGGGTCCACATGTCACAAATAAATCTTAATATATGCATCTAAGTCCTCAAAAAACTTCTAATCATGGCATAATATATGATGTTTGCACTTCATGAAATGGTATGTCTTACAAATGTCCACAAATATTCCTCTCTATATTATTTCAAGAGATGTGAAAGGACAATTCTCGTTCTAATAAGAGTTTTTGAGAAGTCTATGTTGTAGTCCATCACAAAATTTTTCTTTGAGTTGGATAAGGGGGCCTAGCACATTCCATAGTTTAATGCACTCAACCTAACACTCTAGTTAGCATTCATTAACAAAAATCTCACAACTCATTATGCTCCATAGTCACACTTTTAATTTTCCCAAACAAAATAATCAAAATATATAATTTTATCCCTTTATTATCAACATTATTCGCTTTGAAGTTTATATTTTAAAGATTTTTTTTTTTCACAGGTTCATTTAAGATGCATTCTCACCATGAAGCACCACCATTCCTTATTGGGAATTTTTATTCGATGCAGAGTCCGGACGTAGTTTTGTGTCCGAACTCCAATAAAATCGTGACACCTGCATTATATAGGTGGATATTCTTTTCTATTACTATTTTTTTGTAGCCCGATTGACCCGACCTAGAACAAATATTGTTTAAATTTTAGGGCTGGGCAGTGACGCTCTTTTTTTAAATGAAATACCACGAAAATATCATATTTTTTAGGATTTTAGTTCAAAAAATGTTTCATAGCTGTTAAGAAAGAAAAATGAGAGAAAATCAATGAATATGAAAATTGGTTTGGAGGGGTCAAGGAGTTGAAGATGGAGACTAGTCTAGAGGAGGTCAAAGCGATGAAGATGAAGATTTGTTTGGAGGAGGAGAAACTAATGAAGATGAAGATTGGTTGGGATACAGGAAAAGCTGAAGAGATGAAAATTGGTTGGAAGGAGGAGAAGCCGATGAAGATGAAGACTGGTTTGGAGGAAAAGTCGATGAAGAAATGAGGAATAATAGTTTTTCTGTACATTTAGGGAATATGTAATTTTGAAGTATTATTTGTATATTGATAATATTTTCCTGTACACTTAGGGGTTAGGGGAAAGATGAAGATGCTTTGTTTTATTTGTATATTGATAATTAAGAGAGAGATGCAACATTTATAAGAGACACCATAATTTTTATGTAAAAACTCCTAAAAAAGGGAAAAATCATGGGGCATTGCCCAATTTGAATGAATTAACTAGTGTTTGTTGTTATTTATAAATGATGTCCTTCTTTGGGGGAAGATGTTGACTTAATATAGCAAAGATATATCATATATAACACTTTATATGGTTGGAGCTAGAACAACCCAATGTCATGAGAGTGTTAGCCTACTCTTTCAGTTGGTAGGACTGTATTTGGGTAATAAGGTCAGATGGGCCGTAGTCGATAAGTGATGGAGGTTTATAAGGCCGTAGTAGGGCGAAGGAGGTCAAAGGGGTTGTAATCAGCCGGTGATAGTGGTCGGAATGAGGACAGTAGACAAGTGACAGAGGTTGGAAGTACCATAGTTGAGTAACAATGGTCGGATTGACCATAGTCGGCAGGTGATGAAGGCCAGAAGGACCGTAGTAGTGTGACAATGGTTGCAGGGACCGTAGTTAGTGGACAACTGTAGTCAGAAGGATCGTAGTTATGCAACGGTGGTTGGAGGGACCATAGTTGACGGGTAACGGTAGTCAGAAGGACAAAGTAGTCGGACGAAGATGGTCAGAATGCCTTAGTTGGGCGACAATTGTCAGAGGGACTTTGGTCGACGAGCGATGGAGGTTGGAAGGATTGTAGTCGAGAGATGGTGGTCAGAGTGATCGTGATTGACCGACGACGGAGGTCAGAAGGATCATAATAGGGCGACAGTGGTCGAATGGACAGTGACTTAATGGAGATGGAAGTTAGAAGGACCGTAATTAGAGGGCGACGAACGATGGTCGTTCGGTGGTCATAAGGAAATCCAATGGTAGCGTGGTCATAAGGAAATCCTACGGTGGCTCTCCTATACATGCATTTTAAACTAATCCATAGCCACAAAGGAATCTTCTTGAATCACCAGAGCATTAAAAACATGGAAATCATATTTAACCTCCCTAGCTCATCAAGAAGAGAAACCATTAAAGCCCTCACTTTGTAACTTTAAATACCATCCCATGACATATCCTAGTTTCTTTTGCAATCCTCTAATTTCAATAAAGGAGAATCATAATCTTATACTTGACCTAATTTAGCTAAAATCCTATGTTTATTATTATTATTTGGAAAATCTTATGTTTATTGTCAATTGTACTTTTTTTCAATCTTATGCTCACTTGTTCGAACAATCAGATCCATAGATTCTATTATTAAGCTAGCTGAAACTTGCCTAACTCTGTTTTTTGACCAGCATGTGCGACTCCTTTACTGTATCTTTAGCCTAATAGAACTTTAAAGCTTTATAAATATTGTATCAAATAAATTGTACTGAGACATCCTCAAGAAAAATTATTCTATGCGGACGTCAAACGTAATTCTACATCCAGAAATCAATCAGAATGAGCCACGTCAGTAATATCGAGCAGTACAGAGTGGTACCGAGCCACGGTACCGACGTGACTCGTTTTGATTAGTCTACGGACGACTTTCTGCGTCCGCACAGAATAATTTTTCCATCCTCAATGATTTTTCTAGATGAGTATAGCTGAAGATCGGCATCTTTCTCTTAAAAAAAAAAATCGAATGGGTGGGTATAAGAAATTAAAAGAAAGAAAGAAAGAAAGAAAGATTAAGCTTATCGGCTGACAGTGATTCTGAGGAAGGAGATTGGCATTTAGCATAAAATGAGTTGTGAGAATTTTGTTCTTTTGTTCAATTTCTATTTATTTTTAATAATAATAATAATAATTATTCGCCTCTATGTTGCAGTCGTGGGAGGCATTATGTAAATAATTATTATTATTTACAGAATTTAGGGTGAGGGGCGCAACGTGAAGATTTAATTAATAGCAATAAATTCAACTTAAATTCGATATAAAAATTTTGGGTTTGAATCTATCCATATAAGATTCTTGTTGTGTCCATATCAACATAAATTATCTTAAAAAAATATATAAAAAAACAAGTTAATTCAAATAATATAAAAAATATATAAAAAAACATTAAAAAAATATAAAAAAAGGTGTCAAAATAAATTCAACTTAAATTCGATATAAAAATTTTGAGTTTGAATCTATCCATAAAAGATTCTTATTGCGTCCATATCAACATAAATTATCTTAAAAAAAAAAAAGTTAATTCAAATAATAAATTTTTCATTTGATTATTTTAGTATATATATATTTTAATTTTAACTCATATTAAATATTTTATTATTATTATTAATTATGTTTAGTTGATTTGACACTAATTTAATAAAAATTTAATATTTATTATGCCATATTGAGTAAAATTTGAGTTTAATTTAGCCAATTCGGGTTACAATTTCAGACTTAATAAATACGACAATTTTGAATTAATTATATTTTATTAATATATATTTTCTTATCTTAAACTCTAATTAACTCATTAACTCAAATTAACACTCTAATTATTTAGTTAAGTATTTTATTGGCTAATGTTAATCCAATTTCTCATTAGAAGAGCTTGGATGATACTAATAAGTAATACATTTTAATCCATTTTTTATTAATATATTCTCTCATAGCTTTTTATTTATTAATTTTTTTAATTTCTCTTTTTTTTTTTTCATTATGATCTTTTGTCATGCACTACGAGCTCTTGGAAATGATATTCATCATCACTCTTTTAACAGAAGATGAGGATATTCTTATTTATTTTTTCTTCCACTATAATAATTAGTAAACCTAGAGAATAATTATCTTAAAATAGATTAGGTGCACAGAAAATATAAGGAATGATTAGATTTCTCGGTGGAAGTGAGTCACACAGTGGCATACTATTGAATCGCCAGCTTCTGTTTGATGTTCTGCAGAAATGATATTTCTTTAGAGCATCTCCAACCGAACGTTAAACGCGCGTATGGCGTCGTGTGGTCGCTCCAGCCAAACGCCAAATCTTCCGTCATTTACTTGCGGGTGAACAATGTGACGACAGCATTGGCGTTGCACTGTTCACCTATGCTATTTTGCTATCTCAACCGGAAAAACGTGCAAAAGGGAGAAGGATCGTTACCTTCTCAGAATTACTTAAAATGCAGTTCGATTGGAGTAGCACCACGACATTTTGGAGTTTTACTGTATTTTGCCGTGAAAAATGGAGTTCTCCGTTGGAGATGCCCTTATCGGCTTTGGAGCACTCATAAACTATGTGATGATTTGCCACTTGAAGTCAAAAAAATTACTTTATACTCTATAGACGATGTTGACCCTACTAGAGATATGAATATATAAGATTACATGAGTAGAGAGTGAGGATTAAGGCTTCGTTTGGGATGACTTTCTCATTACTTTCTAAAACAATTTTTTAGAACAAAAAAATTTTGATTCAAGAAATTTTTTACTAAAACATCATTTTAGAAAGCATTAGGAAAGCTGTCCCAAACAAACCCTAAGTCTTAGTTCTTCTCCTTGATTAAATAGACCTACATATGATCCAATTGAACTCTTCCCATAGAGAAAAGCGCATAAATTCAGTTAAAAGAGACGAGTTAGAAGAGATGATTCAAAGAAAGAAGAAGAAGATTTTAAGATGAATATAATAGAATGGCTAAGATGACTTGTGACATAGAGTAAAAACAAAGTACAAGATTACAATATAGATTTTATCACATGACCTATGGTTCAAAATTTATAAATGAGAATCAAATATGATATTAGAGATTTAGCTATATGATGCTATTTATTATATATTAAGTACAAGACTTGAACTAAATATAATTAATCAAGTAGTGGGCAATTCTAACTTGTTATTGGTTATAAGTCAAGAACTTTATACAAGTCTAAATAGAGGGAAAATATCTTAAAACGAGTAGTTTGGTTTCTTATGTGATCAGCCTTTTGAGTAGTAGACCTCCCAATTATTAGACCAATTCAATAGCTTAGTATTAAGGGTTGAGTAAGGCCAATGAGTTTATTGGCAATATTCGGTCTTAGATGACTTTAAGCTTTAATCGACTTAATGCTTGATGAGTTTCAAGCTACTGATTGGTTCAAAATCATTAACTTATTTATAGGTATTTGCTCGGTATTAGTTTTGGCCGAGCAAAATCGACCAATACCAAGCAATACCGAGCAATACCTAGCAAAATCGAGAAATACCGAGCAATCATGGGTCCGTTCCGAGTCAGGTTGTCGAGGCGCGCGGTAAATAGTGAAAACCTTTTATTTCCTGTCCACATGATCAAATTAATCGCCTACACTCAATATCCCATTCATCAAATATTTTCATTTTCATTTATCTTTGGTTGGTCAAGACTTTGATTTCACAATAATACTCGATGTCATCTCAACATCGACGTCTAACGTCATTACGATCGACATTTCAAAACCATCAAAAAAAGTCTGAAACTATCTTGACATTGATGCTCAACACTAGTAATTTCTACACCCACAAAATAATGGATTTAATCTTTTGGGATAGAAGTTAATAAAAATAATAAATATTCTCTATTTATAGGAAAATATGCATTATAATGCACTATTATTTATATTTTTTCTCCTTTATTGTTTATTTGGTTTTAGCAAATTTTTATGAACAAAATATTATTTTAAAAAGGGATACATAAAAATTAGCCAATCAATCACCTAAATTCAAAGTAGTCACATATTTTTCTTAAAGCATTCTAAAGCATGAGAAAAAAATACTATGGTGTCCAATTTATAGTTAAAAAAATGATATTTATATTATGCATATCTCTTATCATAATTTTTTTTTCTTTTTGAGCATATTTCTTATAACTTTATTATTGATCACAGCTCCAAAAGATAATATTAGGAAGACTGATGCTTCTCAAGTTCATCAATTAACGCCAAAATACAAATTCCATGTATTTTTATTATTGTACAAAACATTTGCATAAATTACAAAACATAACAAAATAATGAGCAAAATAGGTTTGAAGAGCACTGTTCTACGTAGCATTTAGTTATATGACTTTATCACATCTAGAAATGATTATTTTTTAATTTTAGTATTTGATTGGACGTAATAAAAAACCAACATGACCTTTTAAATTTCAAAATCATTAGAATGATTTATTTTCAAGTAAAAAATAAGTTTAAAAAAGAGGAAATAATTGCATTTTAGCTTTTTTTTTTCTATCTTCAATAAACCAAATCAGCCTTGAAGATATGGAAAGATGAAGTCAACTTGAGGGAAAGTTTTTCTAAAGGTAGGTGTGGAACTAAGGAGTAATTTTTGTGTCCGGACACCGAACGCATCCAGAGACCAATAAAAAAGCGCCACATCACCATGCGCTGGGTATCGAGCTCAGTGTCGCGGTCAGTACCCTATCCGGACACTAATTTTTCGAAACTAAGAGAGTAGTTGAGCTATATTGGAGGTAGGGAGTGTATAGAAGAGAAAGTAGCGAAGAGGCATCTAGATGAAAGATTATAGCCTTAATTATGAGAAATTTAGGTTAATTGTTTTCTTTTGTTTTTTCAACCCTATAGAGGAAGGCTCATATCTTGCATTATGAATTGCATTACTCTGTATATGAGTTTGATGCCACAACTTACATGAATTGGTTTATATCTTCCTTTGTTGCATTATAGCATCTTCGAGTCTTTATTGTTTATTAAAGATGCCATTTAAGATTTTATGAGAGGATTTATATTATTCAAGGTTTACATGAGAAAACTTGAATACCTAAGAGGAAATTGTGAATGAGCTCCAAAGAGGTTTCCCAATAGACCCTTAAGATGTGTTTTTGAGAGCTTTAATTGTGATAATCGTAACGTCCCGACGTTACTTATTCTTTACTATTGGTTTTCAAAGTGACGGTGAGTTGACTCGTAACATTTGAACAAAATTTGAGGATTAAATCACGACTATAGCTCCACTAATTAACAGACATTTGACTCTATTTCCTAGTTATCAAATCTCCCATCCATTGCGAAGAACAACTAAGTTGATAGCGCACCATCGCTCAATATTCAACATTCTTGTCGATCAACATCTTTTGCCTATTAATTAGTGGCATTTGATACTTATCGCCTAACATCTGAATCGAATTTTCTTGGTTGTTTAGTCTCTCCTTTTATAAAAAAAATGATTAAATTGATCTCGTGTCACTTGACTTTTAGTTCAGTGCAAGTATCTGACCATTGAGAATAATCAAGTCGGTGGCCTATCATCATCACCTAACTTAAATTATTCCTCATTCAAATTAAAAAAAAATAGTCAGCATTTTTAACAACTGGTTCTATTTGATGGTTTAAATCCAACACCCTCATCTCATTTTATTGCCCATTCTCACCTTATTTTTTAATCTTAAACGCTCAAAACACAAAAAATTTAGCTACTAAACATCATCCCTTAATATAATACACATAATATAAAAATTTTATGAGCTTCTAAACCGAGTCGAAGTAATGTGATTATCCATATATTTTATTAACTTCTCATTGTCAATCTAATTCATGAAAATCAACGAATTAAATTATCGATAGCATCGAATAGATATATCAAATACCTGTAATTGCGAATATAGATAGCTGAGATTGTGAACAAATAAAATCAACCTTCCAAAATCCAAATCGATTGTCATCGATCTCCCCCAATCTTTAAGATCATCTATAGTGGTTTTTCTTTATAGCAAGCTGCGAGTAACTTCTATTAATATTCACTGGCAGAAGAAGGCACACTAATATAAGAGAGGAAAAAGAAATGATTCATGAACAAAGAGGCATCTACGGATTGAAGGACCCAGGGGAGGAAGAACAGAAGACCATGGTAGCTGCATTATGTGATGAAGAGATGTAAGGAAGACAGGAATCGGCGAGATACCTGGCGACGGCATCGATTCCGCCAAAATCGATGAATCGGAGGGGGTTGTGGCCGATATGCCACAGTCATACCGAGCAGGTTAGAGGTTTTGCGTAAGAGATCAGAGTAGTTGTCGATAAAGAGGAACTCGAATCCCTCGCCATGGATGAAGACGTAGACGGGGAAATTCTTGCAGTCGATGGCATCAAAGGAGGGTAGGATCTGAAGGTTTGCACCTGGAAGAGTGTCCCTAAGGTTTTTTTTAAAACACTTTAGTATTCCTTTTTATATTTAAAATAAATAATTTAATATTATTTTTAAAATACAAATAATCCCGCTTATTATCCTTATGTTCTAGAATTTTCTACTCTTTGCTTAGTGCTTTGATAGTTAATTTGAGTTTCAAAAATACCCCTCTCAAGACAAAATAATTTCAAGGGATTTTTACAAACATTACATCTAAAATTATTGTAATTACATACCTAATACTTAAATTAAACTATTTACTTTTCTAACACCTAGATAATATTTCACTCATATAAAATACTGCTCTCTTAACTTCCCTAAAAATATCATCCGATATTTTCACATACAAGAGTTAACGGAGTGATATTTTTTAATGAGTGAAATAATATTTACGAAATAGAAAAGTAAAAAAAAGAATAATTCATTTTAGACATGTAATTATAATATTTTTAAATATTATTTATATAAAAATCCCTAAATTCAAATGTTATTACTGTATCTTCAATCAACATTTAATCAATCATACGAGGATGTATTCCCTTTCAAAAAATTTAATTTTTACTAAAATATGTAATGTATCACTTAAAATTTTTTCATAATTTAAAATTATAAATATCAATTCCAAATATTAATAGTATTATTCAAGATTGTGAAAACCGGATCGGACAAAAAAGTGGAAGAAGAGAGGTTCAAGGTTCGACTGATTCGACCGGTTGAACCGAGGTTGAACCGAATGATGTAATAAATAATAATATTATTAAAAATTAATAACGTTAATAGGATAATTACGAGAATGTAATCTCAAATCATATAGTTTTAAGAATTTAAGCTATATAATTTTAATAGATTATCTCTCAATATAATTTAATTAAATTAAAATGATGAATATATTATAATATAATTATAAATTATAAAACATATAATATATTTATATTATATTTTTGAATATTTAATAATTTAATTATAATTAATTTTTACATTTAATTATAATTACCCACATCATGAAGGAGTATGATATACTTTCTTTTTAGCTCTTTATAGAGTTACCTCTTTTCTTAATAATATTATTAAAAATTAATAACATTAATAGGATAATTACGAGAATGTAATCTCTTTTCTTTGAACCCGGACTGGTTCGCCGGTTCACCGGTTGAACTCCCGTTTCAGTCCGGTTCTCTGCGAAGCCGGTTATTGAACTGGACCGGATCGGACAACTGGCCGGTCCACGGTTGAACCGGACGGTCCGATCCTGTTTTTAAAACCTGGGTATTATTAAAATAAACAATTTATAAATCATCTTAAAAAAAATTATGGCACCGTCAGTAAAGAACTTATAACATAGCGACAGAGGACACTTTTGATATAAGAATGAAAGCTGGCAATATAACAACATCGTACTACTTGTGGGGCGAATTCTTCATCCTCCAGCTGTAATTAATTATATATATAACATATTTATTCATTTTAGAATGAAATTTCCAAAGTCTCTTCTTCTTCCCAGCAAGCCACTGGTCTATTCTGGTAGACTGGATCAAACTTTGAGAAACATTAAATTCCTCGAAAACGTTTTTCTCGTAGCATCACCCTCCTAAAATTGACTCGTCAAAACTTCAAAGCTGCAAGCAGAAAATGGACAGTTTTATCACATGGGTTTATGCACTCCAATCTTCTTTCTTTTCTTTTTTTACGGGTATGCCACCCCCAAAAGAACACTTGGCGGCATGACTAATCATCAGCTGACTTAGAAGAGGCACCCACCCTAGAAGGCCTCCAAGCCTGCACTTCATTGGGCCCCACTTAAGATGTGATACCACTTGAGGGGAATAGAACACTTGATGAGGAGAGATTATTCTATGCGGACACCGGACACAGCTTACCGTCTAGAGACGAATCAGCTGCAGCCACGTCATCCAGTACCGAGCCGCGGTATCGAGTAGAGGGTGACGTGGCGCAATTTTATTGAGCTCTGGACGGCGCTCTTTGTCCGTACAAAATAATTCATCCTTGTTGAAGGGGTTCCCAACCGTACTCGCTCAGAGTAGCACCAATCAAGCTAAGAAATGGTGGGTATCTGCACTCCAATCTCATCACAACAAAATAACAACAAAGACTTCCCTTTCCTTTCACTATCTTTCCACATTGTTCACAAAACAGAATAAAAGAGAAGGTAAGGTCTCTCAAAAGATCTAAAAAAGAGCAAAAATCAACAAAAAAAATAAATTATGGAATATAATTCCTACAAAAAGAACAAACTCGCGGTTTATATTAATTATGGGCAACAAAATAAAAAATAAATCAGAAGATGCCACAACCATTTGTCAATAAATCAGGCTTCCAACCACCATTGCACAAGTTGAATAGCGAAATCATTTCAATAGAGGCGTTCTAACTACCAGATATACTCCTAAAATTTGGCAGTGAAAAGGAAAAAAAAAACAGAAATCTGCTTCTTCTGTAGTAGCGTCATTTCCTATTCACAGTCTAAAAGAATCATCCATCTGTCAAGATAATTAAAAACTGCTAGCAATCAGAAAGCGAACCTGTTTGTGCTTCAAATGTTCCGTCGATATGTAACAAGTTCCAGCAAGAGCCAAGTATATATATATTTGTATATATATAATATTTATATCTATATCATCTTCTTTCCCGAACTCCATATTCATCAGCAAAATTGAGTTTTGTAAGCAAATACTTCATGTGGAGGATTGTGCAGATTTGACTTCAGCTGGGAGGGAAGAAGACTCTGGTTTAGAATCAAATGAAGGTGGCGGTGGTTCGGTGGCATCTGCAAGAGCTCCGAGCATGTTCGTTACGCCGACGGTGTCATCGAGATAGTACCTTGCTTTGCTCGGTTTCTGGCCAACGGTGCAAGCAAATACCAATGTGTTGGGTGCCACCAGATCCTTTGATAGAGAATTACTTATGCATTCAAACATGTCCTCGTCGGACCTATCATCACCAATGCATAGCACAAAATCTGCCTGCTTATGTTTTCCAACCATTGAGGATAAGATCTTCTCCACAACGATACCTTTACTGACACCCTAAAATGCCAACAAGAAGTAATTACATGTTGATTAGACACCGAATAGATTGGACATTGTATAAGGCTTTGTTTGGGGGCAAATTATTAGGTCCGAACATCGGACAGAGAGAATCATCAGGATTTCTTTGTCTACAGTAAAAATATAGTCAACTGCGCTTTTAATGTAGACAAAGATAAATCCGGATGATTCTCTCTATCAGGTGTCCGAACCTAATAATTTCTCTTATTTGGGGCGGCTTTCTTATTGCTTCTTAAATCATCTTTTAGAAGTATTAACAAAGCCATCTAAAACGAACGGGACGACTTTCTTTCGCCTTCTCAAAACAGCTTATTAGTATAAAATTTTTAATTTTTTATTAGAAAGCTGCTTTATGAAGCAGTAAAAAAACCATCCCAAATGTTGATGAGTAGAGAAATGTTTTTTGAGGAGATACAAGACCTGAGGTTTGACTTCAACAATGAACTGACCGCTCTTGACTAACACAGGTTCATTTGTGAGAACGCTCTCCAGATGGTCAAGCAGCTCCTTTGCTTGAGCAGATCCAAAGTCTGGGTCTGCATCCTGATGGTGCCACACCAAAGCACTATCTTTCTTCTCAATTGAGGACCCATCAGTTGATTCTGTATACAATCTCATTACAGGCTCAGCCATTTGCATCCATTCAAAATCAGCACTCTGGCCACAGGTTTCCCATTCCTCATCCTGACTCCATCTAGTAAAAAAGGTAGAAACAATTTTTCTACGTTCAGAAATTAATCAATAAGGGATGTTCGATTCAAGGGATGTTCCATTGAACGCTAATTAAAAAAAAAACTAACTAGATAGCAAACTTAATCATTCGGATAGAATTCTCAACTGTAAAATGCAGTTTTGCTAGGTTCAATGTTATCTTGCTAGAAAATCATGGTAATATACTAGCTAAGGCTTCGTTTGGGACGGCTTTCTTCCTGCTTCTTAAAGCAATTTTTTAGCATAAAAATTAAAAATTTTCTACTAAACAACTGTTTTAAGAAGCAGCGAGAAAGCAGTCTCAAACGAAGCTCAAGTCTATTCATTCTTCTAATTTCTCCATTACTTCTAGATATCAAAACTTTTGTAATCTAGCTAGTGCTTAATCTGGAATAGCCATTCTGGACAAGTAATGCATTACCTAGATTACCTCAAGATAAGAGATGACAGATATTTTTTAGATAGATCTATTGCATGATTAAAATCTTAAAAATGTTGATCTAACGGGTATATAAAAATTGCTCTACACCTCTGAATGAAATTTGGAAATTACCTCATGTAATAACCATGCTCTGCAGCAATTCCAAGGTTTTTGCAAGGAGAGAACCACTTCCCCAAGCTATCCTTACCCCTGCCACTAACTATAAAGACTACATTCTTTTTATCCCCACAAAGTGTGTTAAGAATAGAGATAACTTCTGCACTTGGGGTCTTGTTAATGGCTGCCTGTGGAATAACCGTGCCATCATAATCCAACAAAATGGCTCGGCTCTTAGACCTCTGATAGGCTGAAACAATACCATCAATGTTGAGCTTCCGGAAATTCGGATCAAGTGCAACAACTCTGAAACCAAATCCCAAACCAATTCCCCAGCATCTCTTCTTGAAGTGGTCCTTGCATGTCCTCTCTAAGTCCAGCATAAATGACTTAGACCAGTAAGCAGCATCATGAGTGCTGACATAACTGTAGTGCTTTTCATGGCGAACTTGCTTCTCTACATCATTCATTGATATTGCTTCGTTCATAGCCTCTGCCGTCGACTCTGTGTTCCAAGGATTAATTCGAATTGCCCCGCTAAGCGAAGGAGAGCATCCGATGAATTCAGAAACCACCAGCATGCTCTTCTTTGGACCATCTGAACCAGAACCAGAATCCGATCCAGAAGCAATTCCCTGCCTACTGACAATGTATTCATAAGGTGTAAGGTTCATTCCATCCCTGACTGCAGTGACTACAACACAATCTGCGATCGTATAATAGGCAATTCTCTCCTCAATTGATACTGGCCGATCAATGAAGACAATAGGTTTGTAATCAGCATTCCCAAATTGCTGATTGATCCTCCTGCAGCTCTGCTGAATCTCCAACTGGATCTCTTCAAGATCCCTTCCCCTGCCCCTTGCAGGATTGACAATCTGCACAAGTACAGCATTGCCCTGCCACTTGGTGTGTATCTTCAGCATTTGTTCAAAGGCCAAGAGCTTGAGATTTATACCTTTGAATATGTCCATGTCATCGACACCTAGGAGGACCATCTTTCCAGCGAACTGCTGTTGGAGTTGCGAGATGCGCCAGTCCTTATCCGGCAAGGCGAGGGCTGATTGCAGTTGCCCCATGTGAATACCCACCGGCATGATCTTGATTCCCACAGTACGACCAAAGTACTCGAGTCCTATATAGCCGCGCTTGGACTGATACTCAATGCCTAGCATCCGGCTGCAGCAGGAGAGGAAGTGGCGGGCATAGTCGAAAGTGTGGAAGCCAACCAGGTCGCAGTTGAGAAGGGCTTTCAGGATCTCCTCACGCACCGGGAGGGTGCGATAGATCTCCGATGAAGGGAATGGGCTGTGTAGGAAGAATCCCATCCGGAGGCGATTGAAGCGGCGGCGGAGGAAGGTGGGGAGGGCCATAAGATGGTAGTCATGAATCCATACATAATCATCTTCGGGATTGATAACCTCGATAACCTTCTGGGAGAAGACCCTGTTGGCGAGGACATAGGCCTCCCAAAGAGATCGGTCGAAACGGCCACCGTGGTCCGCGGAGAAAGGTAGCATGTAGTGGAACAGCGGCCATAGCTGCTGCTTGCAGAATCCGTGGTAAAAGCGATCCAAGAGGTCGGGCTCGAGGAAAGCCGGGACGCATTTGAACCGCTCGAGAAGAGTTTGAGATATCTCGTCCTGCTCGTGTCCTTCAACTTCGACGCGAAGGGAGCCAACGTAGATAACATCCATATCTTCGGGCAAACCGTCCTTGAGTTGCAGGAGGAGGGAGGTCTCATCCCACGAGAAGCTCCACCCCCGGCCGTCAGGTCGGCGCTTGGCCCGTAAAGGGAGCTGGTTAGCGACGATGATGATTCGGTCCTGCGCAAGCGAGGATGGCACTTCGGAGGTCACACTATTCGCCCGCTCCTCTTCTTCTAGCTCCGCAAGAGTCCCCGGCACCGTCATCACCCGCGGTAAGCGTTTTCCCGTCCCCAACCCTCCACCAGCAAATGCCGGAAAGTTCCCCGCCTCCAGATCTAAAAGGTTCGTGTACGATCTCGACATCATCTTGCCCAATCGAACAGGATCCGCTGCACCAAACAAATCAATCAATTAACCACAAATCGCAAGCAAATCCCTCCTCCCTTCCCCCTTCCCCCTATTTAATCTCCTCCCCTCCTCACGCCTTACATGAACAAGAAATCGCATCTGATTTCTTTCCATTCTTGCCAAAATACCAAAAAACAGAAGCCAAATTCCACCCGAAATACAAATATACTTCAATAAAAACAGAAAATAAAATCAAAACAAACACGGCAACGAATCTCATAGAGAAAAAACAAACTTGCCTTAATCAAACACCGACCAAAATATTCCTGATTACTAAGAAATCCTCTCTCTTCCTCCTTGCAGCTTCTCTCTAACGATTCTCTCCTTATTCCACCTCTCTTCTTCCCAATTCCTGTTCCGAGAGCGGCGGTTTCGCTTCACTTCCCCTCTTCCTGCGCTCATTCAATTAATAATAAAAACAAAGATTTAATTACAAGTTGGCCAAAAATAAAAAATAAAATAAAAATAAGAGTTCGAGGTGGTTCTCACTTCTCTCTCTCCCTCCCTCCGCGACTTGGAGCATTAAATGAGGAGCGAGAAGAGAGGATAAGATTAAAATTTTCTATCTTTGCAATTCAAATTTATTTATATTTATATATATAAATAAATAAAAAGAGGAAAAGTAGAGCGCAAATGCTAAGGATTAATTGCGGTTGGAGCGGAGTGCGGCGAAACAGGATAAGGTCGGCCAGCCGACTTGCCCCATTGTGCCAGCTGGCATCACGCAAGCCAACTATCACGTGCTCCACACGTCGAGGACCTTTGCTTTCGATGCTGCCGCGTGGCAGTAGGACCTCAGTTGGACGGGCAGGATCCTGCCAGGCTTTACTCGTGCTCGCTGCTTAGAAGCCAGCTGGCGGGACTCTGCCCATGGCCCACCGGTGCGCGACGGCGCACCTGTGATCCGTTTTAGCGGTGATCTCCGTTGGGATGCAAAAAAACCGGTCTTCATAATTAGTACATATTCATCGTTTTTATAAAATATGAAAAAATATAAATAGAAATATATTTTATTTTAAATTAATTAATATTAATGATATGATTCATGCCAATATTATTTGATAAATGTTATATTTGCTATCAATATCTAAATTGCATTATATTTTTCTTTTTTAGGATTTAAAATCTGATAACGACAGTGCTAAATTAGTATTAATGATATGTTTTATATAAATTAGAGAATATGATATTGTATAAATAAATATAAAATTTTAGTTATTAAATTAAAAAAATAACATTATCTATAATATGTTGGAACATTTTTTATTTTTTATAATTTATAATTTATATATTATATTTAATATGTATTGTGATTATAAAAATCTATAAGTAAAAGTGTAGAGATTTTGTTGATATATCGAGGGTCTAAGGGGCCAGTGCCCCTGAGGGGGTTTCTACATCCGTCGCAATAAATTTTGATTGTAAGGATATTTTTAGATTATCTTTACTATTTATCTTTGTATTTGGTTCATCGATCCCTAAATAATAACATATTTACACAATGTGTTTAATTATGCAGGGGACAGATGTCTAAAAATCATAGTATTTTAATACTTTTAGGAGAATAATTGTCTAAAATCATTTATCATAAAGATTAAAAAATAAATGACGGGAAACAAATTATCTAAATTTTTTTTTTAGGTTGGCAATTACTCCCGAGCTTTTAGATAGATCCGTCCTTCAGCACATGGGAGCTACAATGATCCACATCACCAGTGGATCGGCACCACCAGCTGGTCCATGGGAGAGATTATTAGGTGCGGAGTCTGGACGGGGAGAACCGTCCGCACAAATATTGAGTATCTAGTGGTACTCACACTCGGTACTGTTGGGTACCGTTAGGTACTCAATACTTTTGTGCGAATGATGGGCACTCCACATCTAATAATTTTTCGGTCCTGGATAAAACGTGGCGGCGCCCGACGATGAGATCACCGACGGGCAGGGGTTTGCAAGGCTGGCAATTTGTTGATAAAGCTTTACGCGGACTGGTAAAGTAGACCCAGAAATCGACCTCACCGCGCTCGTGTGTTGAATGGGAGACCGCGTTCTTTGGCAGCTGGGGGTTCTCCAGCACACACTTGAAATTCTGTCCGTTACGAATAAAATACTAAAGAATCTCCTAATCCATGCGCTGAAATGTCATTACAACCCACATAAATAAAGATAATTTCATAGACGACATCCCTTTTGCACCGTCCCGAAGGTTTTAAGCGTGAGGGTCCTTTCGTCATTTGATAAATATTGTTTGGTTGTTTTGGATTGGATAAGCGCTTCGCAAACGGCTCCTGATTGTCCACATGCTTTATATCTTCTGAGATGATACGAGTGATTTGAGCCGTTCATTTCGAACAAAGTCAACTATGTCATCCTCGAATAGATCCGACGGTTGGAAATGGGATGCCGAAATTCCAAACTGAAGTGGGCAACTTTCATCGAGGTGAGAAAATTCCGAGAGGGAATGTCCAAAAAAAGAAAAAAAAATATTTTTTTATTTTTTTTAATTTGGAAATTAATTCGGTGATATCCACTTGCCATTGTCTCCTAAATTTTGATAGGTAATCAGAGTTTGTTACCTTAAATGAATAAATTTGTGTCTGAATATTTAAATAAAATTTTATTTGATATTTACTTCACTGATTATATACTACGTTTTTTTTATGTTATAATAATTTATAATAAAATTTTTCATCAATTATCTATGATACATCATCAAAAAATTAGTTTGACCGGGCACGAATCTCGAGGCAAAAGCTAGTTGGAAACTTCAAAAATTAATTTTGGGAGCACGCGAACTCCGATTTCAGCGAGCTTGCAGTCAAACTGAGCGTCTCGGAAATATGAACCCGACGACACCAAGATCAACCCAATCCGAGCCCAAATGAGTCCAAATCAAGGGCTCAAAGTGCTGTCGGAGGGTTCAAACCGAAATTTGAGTTACCAAACGGTCTCCGATTTTTACAAGATTAAACTCGAATCGAACGTCTCGACGAGACGAATCCAACGAGCCCAAGATCGCCAAATTCGGACATCTCTAAGGCCTTCAAATGTCCATCGAACGGTGCATGATCGTAGGATTCAAAATCAACCGTCCATTCAACCACTCCCAACTAACCCTTGATCCTCCATCTATTTACGGGCTATGCCATTCCCAAAATCTATAAATAGAGCCCCCTCTTCTCTTGAAAGAGGACCCCTGGAGCTTAAGGAAAAAAGAGAGAGATCGGAGATCGCTCTTAGACTCCTCGACCACCGCCGGAGTTTCGCCGGACCACCGCCTAACGCCGTCACTCCGCCGGACCACCACCTGACAACCTGTGCTCCACCGGACCACCGCTTAACGCCGTCGGACCACCACCTGACGCCCTGTGCTCCACCGGACCACCGCTTAACGCCGTCACTCAGCCGAACCACCACCTGACGCCCTGTGCTCCACTGGACCACCGCCTAACGCCGTCACTCCACCGGACCACCACCTGACGCCCTGTGCTCCACCGAATCATCACCTAACGCCGTCACTCCGCCGGATCATCACCTGACGCTCTATGCTCTGCCAGTCTTTCACTTGAAGCTCTCATCTTTGCCAGGCCATCATTGAAGATTCTCATATTTGCCAGACCTTCATCTAAGGCCCGAAGTTTCTGCCCTATCATCATCTAAGGCCTGAAGTCCTGCCAGACCATTACTCGACACTCGGACTTCTATTGTATAATTGTTACTTGTAATCTGATCGTCCTTAGAGACGAATCAGCCCATTGTAACCAACTTAAGTTCTAGTGAAATCTTTTCAACTGGGCTAGGCCCCGTGGTTTTTCCCCTTTCAAGGGTTTTCCACGTAAAAAATCTTGTGTTCTCTGTGTGTGAACTGGATATCCGTATAACGCTAAGACGAACAATTAAAACTCTATCGCCGCGTATATTCTAGTCCGCAACAATCTATATTATTTTACAGCATATCTGACAAATTGAAGTGTATAATTTTGGCAAATTATTATGTCCGGTGTCCGGATTCGTCCAGACACAAATAAAAACACGCCACGTCACTCAAAAATATCGGGGGCCAGTGCATCCGGGTGAGGTGGCGTCTCTGGATTTGCTGTCCACATGTCAGGTGACCGGACGCAATAGATATATGTTATTTAAAAGCCACTTATCAAAACTTCAGCCGATCATGATAAAATTTTCATTTGGATTTTCTTACACAATTTATTTGTTATTATAAATATAATTGAATGCATGTAGCATTGGATAGATGTGATGTTAAACGGCCTAATAATGCTATGTTATTCGGCTCTTTTAGAAGATGAAGAGTATATTGAATCGAAATTATTTGAAATATTAACGTTTCATTTGGGATGTTTTCTTACCAATTCTTAAAGCAGCTTTTTTGGTTAAAAAATGAATTTTTATACTAAAAAACTGTTTTAAGAAGTAGTATAAAAGCTATCCCAAACATAGCTTAAGTCTCCATTGAAGAAATGGCTCGAGCCCAAAAACTATGAGAGGATGAGAAAAGAGGGTGAGAGAGATTTGAAAGAGAATTTTTTCAGTAGATTTAGTTTGACTAATTTCACATGAAATAATTCATCATTCATATTTATAAAAGTGGTCTAAAATAAGTGACATAGAAAGGGCAACATGATGAAGTACCCAAATAACGGGACAAGAATATTATTGATACGCCATCATAAAATAAATTTAATCATGCACAAATCCTAATGCATATTAGAATTGAAAGCATTTGAAATCACTTTTAGGATAATTAAAACTCAAACTTCAACCAATTTATAGTTGAATTGAATATCTTAACATGGCAAATTAATCGGGAAAAAATATTTTTTGAAATGTGTCCAAATGAGTTCAATTCAAACATTTAAAACGTAGTTGAAAAGTTTGAAAAGTTAGGCAGAAGATCAAATGATTTATAAATATTGTATGCTTGTGGTCAAATCAAACAATTTAATGAGATGAATCCAATAAGCCACAAATCAATCAATTCTAAGATCATACACCTCATGATCAAGATGATCAATCTTGACCATTCGATGGAGTGGTTTTAAATTTAGTTAAATTTCATTATGATTATAGAAAAACATGTCGAAAAAATATAAATAGACACCCATAATTTATTTCATGAATAGTGGTTGGAGATTGGATGTTGACCACCTCTTATTGGATCTTCTTATCTCTATCACTTGACTATGATGTTATGACCCCCATCATCAGACTAGTTTCTTTCGATCATCTTTATCCAGTTATAATCTCTTAATCATAATTGTCTTACCACAATCTTTTGACCACTATCAATTGACTATGGCCACTCGACCACCATTAACTAATTATGATCCCTTAATTGTCGTAGCCCAACTACGGTCTCTCTACCATTATTGTTATAAGGTCTCCTGACCATCAATACTTTACTACAATTTTCCAACTACTATTGCCCAACCTTATGTCTCGACCATCATTGGCTGACTATGATCTCATGTGCCCAGACCATTGTTACCTAAAAATAATGATGATCGTTTACTTCTTTGCCCACCATTATCACCATTATTGATATATGTCTATATGTCATTATTTATAAGATCGAAGCATAACTTAGTCACGAAACACTAATGCTCATCACCATCATCAACTTGGTGTCACAACCAATGTCTATGAATACCATCGCCTATAAGGCTAATTAATTTTTGTTTAAACCAATAGTGACACCCCTTAACTTTATTTCACATCTTGACCAGTACCATTGTTGATGTATTTCATTGCATATAAGGTTGATGCATGCTATTGACGCCAAAATCATAGTTTGATGATTGTATTTCTTATTGACACAAGCAACGTCGTGACGTCAACGTATGTTATCCCATATAAGGCCAATATATGTCATTACACCAAGACTGGTGCTTGTTGACTTCATCGCCCTTTCTCCCAACAAATATTAACACATACCATCACATATAAGGTTGATCCACACCTTTGATATCAAAGATTGTTGCCCATTGACTTCTTCACCCGTCGTTGCACACCATCAGCTATAAATCAATGCACATTTTTTATTGCAACAACAAAGCCCATTAACTTTGTACCCCATTATTTTTACAAATATTATCATGTGTCATCACTTATAAGATCAATACATGTTGTTAACACAAATATCAATACCTACCGACTATATTGCTTGTCATTGCCAGCAACAGTGACCCATGCCATTGACAACAAGACTAAGGCACACCATCGACAAAAAACTTCACCTTTCAATGTTAAGACCAATATTTGGACATGACTTCTTAGTTTTTTATCTTCTCTTCTCAAAGAAGAATGATTGAGCATACCATGAACAATCTCTTTAAGATAGATTCAATTCCTCAAGTCACCTCCAATTTTCAATTTAAATTTTTTTCTCTACAATTCATGCATACTATATATTTTTCAATATCTTCCCCAATAATATAAATAGATCAACCCCATTCACAAATATGCAAAGACAATAATCTCTTTGGGTTTAGTATGTAATAATAATTATATATTGATACTCTTACATATCAATAGATTATGAGGATGATTTTATTCCATTTGACATCAATTCTCCTTCATAAATTATTCAAAAGATAATTTAAGTGCCCACCTCGTATATTTTCATCTCTTTGTATGACAACCACTTTTCTCACGGCAATGCTATTTGGAAAGTAGCAATCACCCATATAAATAAAACAATAAGGATTGCTGCTTACACCGACGGAGATGATCTTACCGTATGGAAAGTAGTATATTCTGATGATATCCCTTAAACACCTTCCTTGATCTCGCCTTCTCAGCGTTGCGGATATTGTCACGTGAACCTTGTGTTATTAAAGAAATTATTAAGTGGGGTCACTAGATATCATATGGAGGGGAATCAGGAGCATTACGTTCATTATTTTGCTGTGTACCGAATGAGGTGGCTCATCCTGGTTCACGCACGTAATAATTTCTCATGGCATTGGACTTGTTCCGAATGGTTATATATATATATATATATATATATAACATCCTGGAATATTCGCGGAGATAGAGAAATATAAAGCTTAACGCCTTAGCTTTATACGAAGATCAAACACACAATCAGATATAAGAGAATGGTGCAACATTTATAAGAAACGCTAGAGTTTTTACATAGAAACCCCTAAAAATGGGGGAAAATCTCGGGGTTTAGCCCAATTTGAATGAATCCACTAGGGTTTGCAATCGATTACAAATGAGGCCCTTCCTTGGGGAGGAGGTCTTGGGTTGATGTTGCAAATATACATCATATAGAGTGCATTACGTGGTGGGATTGGAAGAATCAATATTGACATATTTTTTTGTTCGACAGGAGCATAATCGACGGGCAATGGCATGGAGGTCTGAAAGATTGTAGTCGGTTGACAGTGATCAGAAGGATCGTAGTCGGCGGGCGATGAAGGTCAAAAAGACCATTATCAGGCGACGGAGGTTGGAAGGATTGTTATGTGTCGATTGACATCCGAAAAGGACGGTAGTTAGCGAGCGACAGAGGTCGGATAGATAGTAATCTGGCAAAGGAGGTTGGAAGGACTGTGATTTTTCTCCATTTTAAAGATTTTCTAAGTAAAAATTATAGTGTCTTTGATAAATCATGCACCCCTCGCTCTTATTTGTGTATGTGTCGAATCTAATGCGAAACTAGAATACTAAGCTTTGTATCTCTCTATCGCTACAAATGTTCCATGATGCAATTACTATAAATGAAGACTCATGCAAAATTATTTAAGATTTAGTAATCCAAATCAAAATTAATTTTTGATATTCTCATAATTCTATGTATCTGTGTGTGGTGGATCTATGTACAAAATTAATTTTTTATTTATCTACTCATAATATATTTATTTAAATATTTATATGCTACAAATTTTAACTTTTATAATTATTTTTAGCCCATATAATTAAATTACAATGATTTAATATTGATAAAAGCCAATAAATAATTTAAATCAATTTTTGAAATAAAAAGATTATAATCATAAATTAACAGAATTGTATATCACTTTTTTAAAAAATAATATAGATACATCAATTTGATTCTTTACTAAGGTGAATCATTATAATTTTCTTATAATAGTAGAGCAATATTTTCCTAAAGTATTAAATAAATTCAAATTCACATAACATATATATTTAAAATACTCTCATATAATAAATAAAAATAATGGGAATAAAAAACTAATTATTATGCGGTTGTCGTGAGCCTGAAACATAAATTTTCTATACGGTCCCGTCGCATACGGATGCTATACGGTTTGAAATCCCTTTGGGGCGTCTGATAGGAACTTTTATTTGGTTCGGTGCAAGGACCTAGAGGAAGGTTCGGCTTTGCCTAAAAAAGTGCAAATACCGAGTTTTTTGCACTTTTTGACCTATTTTTGTCTAAAACCGAACCTTCCTCTTCATCTAATGAAAGGACCTAATAATTGCTCGTCTGATAGCGGACTTTGACATCTATTGTTTTCATGCGGTAGCAAAGTCTGTATCAAATTTGCTATCTTATAAAGTCCAGAAAGCTAAGAGGACCATAATGTACATATTTGTCTGTATATAAAAAATAAAAGCTACGTGGGCCCTCATTATTGATTTTTTATTTTTGAAGATTTTGATTTATTTTTCAAAAAAAAAAGTTTTGATAAATAATTTGTGAGCTTAGTTTGATGATTAATGAGTCGAATTTAAGCAAATTTTGACTCGACTCATTAGCTTACGAGCTGACTCGTTTAAAAATATTAATATAAATAAAATTTAAAATATGTTATGATTCGTAATTTGAAGTATAAAGTTATTAAAAATATTTATAAATTATATCACATTTTTTAAATAAAAAGTTCTTTATTATTTCTTCTTATAATTCATTATTATTTTAATAGTTTTATTATAATAATTACTTAAATAATAATAATGTTATATATTTCATGTAAACAAGCTCAAGCTCGACATAACTTGAGCCCACCTCGACTCAATTTAACAAAGGGTGTCAATATTTGACACATCGACTCGAAAATTTAAGGTTATGGTCAACCTGTTTTGCAAATGGGTTGGGTTCGGGTTCCCGGATGCGACCAGTTTGAAAAATATTGTTAGGTTTGGGTTGACCCGGAAACCTAAACTAAATCCTGGAAAAATCACGCGTCAGTAATGTCAGTGCTGGCAAGGCCTGTCCTGTCAGCGCTGACACGACCTTCCCGTCAACGCTGACACGACTAGTCCCATCATGTCCACTGCCGTCGTTCATCTGCAGTTGGATCAGAAGCAACGATGATGACGGACCAACCTCACCGTTCATCTTCAGTTGGATCAGAAGCAACGACACATAAGGGTCGACGACAAGGAGCTCGTCGTTTTACTTTTGTAGTTGGATCATAAGCAATGACGACGACATGAGGGAGCTCACCGTCCATCTGCTAACGGCTCAACGCCTTAACCACTCAAAATGGATCAATTGGTCAGATCGGGTCAACCCGGTTACCCTCGCGGGGTTGGGTCAAGGTTAAAATTCCTGACCCATATGCAAAAAATTGGTAAGGTTTGGATTAGGTCAACTTGTGTCAGGTCAGTTCTAGGTTGGACTTGAATCCGACCCGTGACGTGATTTTGACAGCCTTAATTTTAATCTCTAGTTGTGCTCGAGCCTGTCGTGCACTGTTGAAAAATAAGTCGAATAATTCTAGTGGATCAGATTCGAGCACTTTTCATTTCATAAATAGGTTTAAATTTTGCTTATATTAATAGATTAAAAATATTTACATTAAGCATCTACAATGAGCATTTTTGAATGTGTACTTTTTACGAGCTAGAGTATTCGCGGCGGTAGAGAAATATAAAATTAAACGTCTTAGCTTTGTACGAAGATCCAAAGCGCAATCAGATAAAAAGAGATGGTTCATCATTTATAAGAGACACCAAGATTTTTACATGCAATACCCTGAAAAGGGGAAAAACCACGGGGTCTAGCCCAGTTTGAATGAATCCACTATTATTTGCAGTCGATTACAAATGAGGCACTTCTTTGGAGGGAAGGCCTTGGTTTGATGTGCATCATATGTAATACATTACATATTGGGAATACAAATAATCACTGTTGACGTGTTCGTTTGGTCGAAAGGATCATAGTCGGTGGGCGATGGAGGTCATAAAGATCGTTATCTGGCGACGGAGATCAGAAGAACCACAGTCGACGGGCGACCGAGGTCGGAAAGACCGTTTTCTATCGACAGAGTTCTGAAGGATCGTAGATGACGGAGGACAATGATAGGAAATACCATTATCGGAGGGCGACGGAGGTCCGACATCAATCAGAAGCAATGCAAAAGTCCAGCGTTAATTGGTGGTCGGATAAAAAAACTGACATTAATCAGCAGTCGGGTATAAGTCCAACGTCCGTTGGTAGCCGGGTAGAAGTCTAGCGTCAGTTGGCGGTTGGGCAGAAGTCCAGTGATGGGCATAAGTCTGGCGACGGTCGAGGAGGAGCCTCGCCTCTTCCTTCTATTCATTTTCTTCTTACTTAATTTCGGAGTCAATTGGCGATCAAGCAAATCTCCAGCGTCGGTCGGCTGCCAGGTGGAAGGCCGGCGATGGTCAAGGAGTCACTTCCTTCTCTTCCTTTTATTCATTCTCTGATATAAATTTTTCGATGGTATATCAGTTGCCCTTTAAAGGAAGAGAATTTGACTCTTTATATGACACAATGGAGAAATCATTCATGTAGTATCCCCTTATAGTTAGATAAAGGCTTGATGTTAATATTATTGTTATTGTAAAGGAAGAGAGAGAGAGAGAGAGAGAGAGAGAGAGAGAGAGAGCAAATGATACATGAATAGGGGTGTAAATGAGTCGAGTCAAGTCGTGTAATGATATTATTTTGCTCGACTCATCAGCCAGAAAGCTGGCTCGAATTCAAGCTCGAACTCAAACTCATCCCACTGTAAACAAGCTCATGCCGGCTCGCGAGCCTCAACAATCCGGGCCACCTTCCGTGACCGAGTGAGTCATCGCCTCCTAGTTATTCGAGTGCCGCAGTCAACACGCGTTTGCTTAGAGCCCAACGCGGTCCGCCTTGAGCCATGCACTACTGCAATTTTGAGCGGGATTGATTCGAATTTAGGCTTAGGCATGATTAAAAAATCATTTTTTTATTAAATTTTAATAACATTTACATTTAATAAATAATTGAGTCGACTCGTGAGTATAGCCTCATCAAGTTCGAACTCGAGCTCGGCTCGCTAGCTTATAAATGAGTCGACTCGCGAGCCTGCTCGACTAACTTACACCCCTAGACATACAACATAGGGCCCCTAGAAAATCCAGTATTTAATACAGTGAATTCTAATTATATTTACATACCCACGTAAAGTATTTAAATCCATTACAGAATAACATTTGCTGCTTATGGGAAACATAAAGTATCTTTAACTTGGTGTTTTAGTTTTTGCCAAAAAGAATTATTACAATAATCACGATAGTTTCATCAAAGAAACCCAAAAAATTTCATATGCTTCAAGCTCGAGTTCGAGCTGTTTGAGCTTGATGAGGCTCGACTCATGAGCTTCTGAGCCGGCTTGAATCACTATTAATATTTTTAAATAATTTTGATTTTATTTATTAAATATGAATATTATTAAATTTAAATAACAAATATTTTTTTTAATCCCGCCTAAGCATAACTTCAAGTCAAATCCCACTCAAATTCGTGACAGTGCGTGGCTCAAGGCATACGACTCGGGCGAGGAGGACCACGTTGGGCTCAAGGCGGAACATGGTTACCCGTGCAGACAGCGCGACTTGAGGCAACACGTAAGTAGACGAGTCGCTCGGCCGCGAAAATACGGACGGCGCGAAAGGTGGCCTAGACCGCTGAGGCTCGCGAGCTTGCTCGAGCTCGTTTATAATGAGATGAGCTCGAGTTCGAGCCAGCTTTCTGACTGACGAGCCGAGCTTGATGGTGTCATTACTCGACTCGACCCGACTCGTTCTATGGAGTTGGCAACACATTGAAACCAATCATATGATCTTTTGGTTAGACCAACTCAATGCCACCTTCACCAACGTTCGATTGAGTGGTCAATCAAGGGCTTATGTTTGTTGCCCAATGATGGCCCAATAGTGGTCTAATGGCCGGTGCCGTTGATGATATATTTGATAGGTTGTTGATTTATTATATTATTTTAAAGGTCTTAATATTATGAGTCAAACAAAGCGAACATATCAACATATTGATGGTTATATTAAATTAAAAATAATTTTATAAATGTTCATGGTTCTAATTTAGTGCCATCATGAAATGGTCAAAATATGCCATAGTTTATAAATTGAAAATGAGCATTTCTTCAAGACCATATCAATGTCATAATTTGATTATAAATCAAAGATTTATGAATTTTACAAGAACTCTAATTGTTGTGGGCTAGAATATACGTGGCATGAGAATGAGCATGTTTGTTGACTTAGCATTGTACGGATAACCAATACACAAACAAAGAACTAAAAAACATGAGCATTTTTAACTGAAAATTTTTTAAAAAGAGGAAAAACTATGAGGACATACTCAGTTGAAATGATTCAAATAGTATTTGAATGAGTTACAAAGATTAACCTATCTCAAAACCTGAGGACGATGAAATTACAATAGTTTGAAGAGTTGGGCAGTAATTTGACATTAATCAGAACTAGGCCAAAGTCTGGCGACAGCCGATGGTTGGGAAAATGTTCGTCATCAGTTGGTGGCCCGACGAAAGTCTAGCGTCAGTCGGTGGCCAGGAGAAAGTCTGGAGGTAATTGAAGTTCAGGCGAAAGTCCGACATCGGTCAGTGGCCGAGAGAAAGTTTCGTATGAGTCAGTGGTCGGGCAAAAGTCTAGCGTCAGTTGGCTGCCGGGCGAAAGTCTAGTGACGGTCGGTGGTTGAGCAGAAGTCCAATAACGGTTGGTGGTCGAGCTAAAGTCCAGTAATTGTCGGCGGCTGGGAAAAAGTCTATTGATTGTTGGTGGCCGGGTGAAAGTCCCGCTACGATTGGTAGCCATGCGAAAGTCCGACGACGACTGGTGGCCAGGCAGAGGTCCGGTGATGGTCGGTGACCGGACCAAATTAAGTCCGGCTACGGTCGATATCGAAGCAAAAATCCAACAAAGGTTAGTGGTCGGGCAGAGGTCTGGCAACGACTGGTGGCTGGGCTAAAGTCTGGCGATGGTCAGTGGTCTGACCGTGGTTCGATGGTGGTTGAGGAGGTGCTTGGTGGCAAGAGATTTTAGCTTTCTCTTTCTTCTTCATCTTCTTTCTCCTTCTTTCCTTCCCGTTTTGTGAAGAATGGGGGTATATTTATAACTTTTTGGGAGTTGTATGACCATCAATTAGGGAGAAGATCAAAGGTATACTGTGAGTGTTTTTTATGGATGATTGCTATTGATTCCCTTGATCACAAAATGTTTATCACGCATTTGAGTGTCTTAAAGATGTCAGAATTCAGCAATCTTAGGCTCATTGAACTCATCTCCTTGAGCAGCTCGATTTGACTATAAGCATGTCACATGTGGAAATCATTTGGTCCTCCAACTTATGCTTTGAAGCTTCCAAATGTGCTTCGAACCCTCGATTTGCATCCATTTGGGCCCTGATTGGATCGAATTAGTTGTCGTAGGCTTCATCTTTTTGAGATGTTCAATTCAACTTTGTTTGTTGAAATCAGAGTTCAGATGGTCCGGAAATTGATTTAGGAAGTTTCAAATTCAACTTTGCCTTAAGATTTATGCCCGATCAAAATAGTTTATTAATGATATATCACTAATAAAGTATCCAGATTAATTTTTGAACTGACAAAAATTATAATGATATACCATTCTTGCTTATAAATATTCACCTCCACAAGAGCAATCAAATTTTATAAATGAGTAATGAATTATTTTGATTCAACCATCTCTTTAGCTTGGCTGAATCAATTTTGGAAAAATCTAATTCAACTTGATTAATTGCATGAAAGTAGACGAACCTCACTATGATCGGATGCCAACAATGACTAACCAAAGTGGTGTCTAAGGGTTGGTTAGCCACTACGATCAACCAAAGTGGTGGTGGGCAACCAGAGCCCTCCCTTGAAAGGCCCCTAATCAACATAACAGGGAGAAAGAGGAAATCATGCTAGATCATCTTAATTTGGTTTGACTTGACTTGAAATGAGAGAGAGCTTGGAGACCTAAAAAATTTTAAAGCATTTTCCAAGATTAGGCATCGATGATCATGTCCAGCAGCCACTATCGTTCGACTGCTATCTCCTAATTATTATTGTCCGACCACTATGGTCTTGTCCTCATTATTTAACAAACATCTCCCTATCATTGTCGCATAATGGGCATCAATCGACTGTCGATGTTCTACATTCACCACCCTCTGCTACGTTCCAACAATCTTTATTAGAAACATCTAATACCAAGCAAGTAGTGTTCACAACTTCATAATTCGATCTTCTTTAGATTCAAGGGAATGCTAAACTTTCATAGTATTGCTTGCGAAATGGATCATTTCAACTAGGCTAAATCGTTAGATTTTTCTCCTCCCCATATTTTCACGTAAAACTTCCGGTGTCTCTTAAGAAACTCTTATTCTATTATACATGTAATTGAGTTTCATGTGCATCTAAGACATTAAAATCTCACTCTATACCTTTGACTATTCCAACATGCAATAATATTAATGTTAAAATTAATTTAATTGCTATAAAATCTATTATGGTCAAATTATATCTCAAAATAAATCTATTTTTCTTAAAAATTAATCCTGACTACATTATTTGATCTTAATATTCTCTTTCCTTATGAAGAGAATATTAAAAAGAAAAAAAAAAGATATTTGGTCACACAATCAATTGGGAGCCATCCAAATCTTGTGGACCCAATTCGTGCTTTGTCATACCTTTTTGTGCTCCAAAAACGGATTGGAACAAATTTATGTGAATAAGTGGTCATTAATTGACTAACAAAAGTGATTAACATTATTAAAAGATATTGATATTTGATTTAATTATTATTAATACTGTTCCTTAATGAGTCTTTTTAAAAAAGCAGATGTAAAACAAAAAAATATAATAGATATCGCTATGTTAAAAAATTAATTAATCCTTTTTATGCTATAATTATTCTTGCAGGTCAAGTCAATGTTATTTAGAGGGAATTGTGGTTTGTGATAGAATACTACAAAGCACATACAATGTTGTGATATGATAATATAAATTAATTTGGAGGAAATTGTAATGAGGTTGTTGTTTCATGTTAAATTAATGAAAAAGACAAATTTTTATTAGTACGTGAAAATTTTATTTTATTTGTATGGATTGTTGATAAGACTTTGTACTGATAGATTGGATGATTGATTGTACTGAACTATTAGTAGCAATGATGATTATTGGTAATTTGGATGTGTACGAATGTATTCGTATGAGTCAAATTGATCTATTCGTCTTAAGAAAGTTTGAAACATATTTGATAAATCGTTGATTATAAACTGAAACAAGTTGTGTATGATTAAAAAATTGCAAGGTTTGAAGTCGCAAGGACTCCATAAGTTGACAAAACTTATATTCTCTTAAAATTTCTCAACTTGTATGAAGTAATTATGCTTGAGATTTAGTATTTAAATTATGAGCTCAACAGATGAATTAATGAAGTCACATACTCATCAAAATTTTTTTCATCAAATTCTAGACTAAAGTATTCATCTGTGAGCATTGACTTCTCATCAAAACTTGCTCATGAGCCTTGTTGAAAGAAACTCGTCAAGGCTACTCACCCATTATTCATAACTCTCTTGAATTTAGGAGTGGACATCTAATAAAAAAAGTCACTTGCTGCAATCAGAATAATTAGGCCAAGTTTACTCATATTTTTATTGGTATTCTTATGTAATCCATTACATACCAATGAATTTGATCCTCACTTATTTAGGGGCACTTATGGGATTGGGAAGACATGATATGATATTTTTAGTTAAAATTATATCTCTAGTGTTTGCTTGGAGCTTGTATCTATAAAAACCTTTGAAATAATAATTTAATGCATCATTTCTCTGTTTACAAGATCAATAAGGTCCCAAATATTTTAAATTCAATCTACTAGAATATCCAAACCGACAATCTTTTTCTTTTATCTCTCCTCCTCGAGCTCAGCCCAAATCATCATTAATGTTTTGGTGTGTGAATCTACGGACAACATTTGATTTAACATTTTGTAAGTGACATATAAGTGCAGAACTTATATGTTTAATATACATTTATAGCATTTAACATGAACATGAACATGCTTTAATTGCTACATATACAATAATTTAGGAGAAAATACATATGAAATATGCACACCTACTCAATAGTTGTCATTTCGAAACTATTCATAGGAGAAATTTATAACATTATTTTAAAGCATTTAGTGAACTTAACAATTATCATAAATGTCATCTTTATTAAAGCGTCGTAGCGCCACCAAGCTTGGTGCCCCCTTCAGCTAACTTCCTCTAAACAGAGATGGTAGGGCCGCAATGCCGCCACATATATTGTTGCGCTCTCGAAGACTTTTGCACTTAACTTTTGTACTATTTTCTAACATATCCCTAGACTTCTCCTGATTTTAATTAGCACTTAACTCCATAAAAATCCACAAACACTTAGCATGCACAAAGAGTATAATTAAACTTCTTACCAAGTTTGAATTAGGTTAACATGTTTCTGTTGTAGCAGTTATTATACGAGGCAACATTTATGAGGACCACAGGTCCACAATGGATGTTCTCTCAATGATAGACATGACGATAATTGTAAAAAACATCAAAATCATAAAAGAATATATCCTCCAATAGGAATATGATGGTAGCTGATTAATATGCACCAAACTTAAGGGAGCTATGCCGGTGATCTTGACATATTACTTGTCATTTTACTTATGAGCTTGCACATGAGACACACGCAACTAAATAATCTTAATATTTTAAATCATATTTTTGCCTATGAACCACATATATTTTCATAATAATAAGAAGTTTAAACTATATTAAAAAAAAAAAAAACTTTTGCCATATCATTTTCAGTATAAAATTATTGATGAGTCCTTAAATTTGCTTCACTTTTTTTTATCTTTTGAATTTATCTTTGATCTGAAAGCAACAACGAGAGGAATTTTAGGATAGTAGAGAAAGAGAGAGAGGAGAAAACAATAAAATTTTATAAAAAAAAAAGTTAAAATAAACTAAATTCTAAATTTATAATATCCCATCTACGTAATATTACACAAAAATAATTTTTTAATAAACAAAATTTTAATAGATATTATATAATCAATATGACAATTATAAATTTTACAACTTATGAGATTTACAGGAATATATTATAACTCATAAACCCAAAAAATAAATTTAAATATTTAATTTAATTTAATTTGATAGGATAACTTCAACTGTCTTATATTCAAATATTAAAAAAATCTAGACTATTCAAATTTTGTTTTTATTAAAATAATCTTAAGAAATCAATATTTATTTAATAAATTAAATTAGAAAGAAAATAAACTAAATATTTTGTCAATTTAAAAAAAATCATCGGAGAGAAGGCCACTCTTGTAAAATTATCCTGAGACCAGTGAAAACCCCGATCAACCTAGCATGCAA
This sequence comes from Dendrobium nobile, assembly GCA_022539455.1. Classification (NCBI taxonomy): domain Eukaryota; kingdom Viridiplantae; phylum Streptophyta; class Magnoliopsida; order Asparagales; family Orchidaceae; genus Dendrobium; species Dendrobium nobile. Next base: position 70,542,174 of record CM039733.1, read on the forward strand.
CCCACACCAATTTACATGGACCAACACTTAAGGCTTTCACTGTTTGCCAAGGGATTCAAACCTGGGACATGGGCTTTGCCCAACTGGCTCTTCACCACACGAACAATTATTAAGTCCTCCGACAAGACGTAGAGCTACGTCCGGACGTAGCTCTCTACGCCCTGTCGGAGCTAAAATCATGCCAAAAAAAGAGAAATACCGAGCAATAACAAACAATAACGATAAATACCATCATGTGAAGACCCAATACCGAGTTATACCGAGCAATACTGAGTTATACAAAACTCGGTATTTTTTTGTATAACTTGGTATTGCTCGGTATAACTCGGTATTGGTCTTCACAGAGCGGTATTCCTCGTTATTACCAAATAATATCTAGCAATACCGAGCAAATACCGAATTTTTTGGCGGGATTTTAGTGCCGACCGGACGTTCCTCTACGTCCGGTCGGAGGACCTAATAATTGTTCTCACCACACGGACAAACAGCGGTCAGTTATGAATATATTTATATTTTACTATTTATAAAAAAATTTATTCGAAAATTTTTATTTACAAATTTTAAAAATTTTCAAATAAAATAAAATAAATATTTTTATATTTTACTATTTATAAAATTTTATTTACAAATTTAAATTTAATATTTTTTAAAAAAAATTGGTCCCAATTTCGCCTTCTAGAACTTTCCCAGAACCGTATAAAAGTTAGAAAAAATGGAAAGGTGGAGGCGCCGTCGTGGAAAAAGTAGATCCATTAGACTCCTTTTCTTTCTGTCCAAGACATTGGGCCATGGGCCCAACTGTACGGCCCATAAATAACGTGTCTGCTGTAATAAATTGACCAAATCACGTGTGTTTGGTTTAGAAGAGGATGGTGAAAGTTTGAAATGATGAATTGAATTTTATAATTAATAAGCAAAATATTCAATATATTGCGTTGTTATACAACGTCACATTTTTTTTAAAGAGGATATTTAATTTAATGAAAATGGGTGAAAAATATTTTAAAGGTAAGGATTTAAAAAATTTATTAATTTATTTTGATGTAAAAAGATGTAAGCAAAATTTTAATAAATTTTAGTTCACTTTTTTAGTAATGATATATCATCAAAAAAATTATTTTGATTGTGCACAAATCGTGATGCAAACCGGCGTAAAAAATTTTAAAAATTAAAATTGGGATCATCCAAATTCTAATTTCAGCAAGTTTATAGTCAAATTAAACGTCTCGAAGATACAAATCCAGCAACACCAAAATCGATCCAATCCGAACCCGAACGGGTCCAAATTGGGGGCCCCGGAGCCCATTTGAAAGCTTTATGACATTAATTGAATGAACGAATGATATCCAAATCTGACATGCTTATAATTGTATCGAGCAGCTATGTTGCTCATCGCCCATTGATGTCGCTACTATTGACACCACTAATTGCGGATTATAATCATCAGTGGGCTTTACACCGTATTCATTTTAGTTCAAATCAAATAAAAAATAATCATTATTTGTTTGACATTCATCCAAAAATTTTAAATATTTTATATTCCTTTTATATTTAATTTAATTTATTGTACTTTCTTTCTTTCAACAAATTACAAATCCATCGGGAATAAATGGTATAATATCAAATTATTGATTAAATATTTTTGTTTATATATAACATGGGTGGCGATGGACTGCTTTGGCAAAATCAAATTACTCAGAAAAAATTAATGAAATTAGTTACAAAAAGAACATTTTCTCTGTAAATTTTTTAATAAATAAAGATTTATTATTTTAAAAGAGAAAATTATTATAGCTAATGAATTAAAATTTTTTTGTAATATTAAAATTAATTTATTATCACTAATTCTATAATTAATTTTATGATTTTTTAGTTACAGTGTAAATTTTTTTTTTCAGGGGTTGATTTGCAATTATTATTTTCTGTTGATCTTTCTCTCTCTCTTAACTACTTTTGCATTAATGAAATTAGGTGAAATAATGAGAATAGTTTTGAGATTTTTGTACTAAATTTGCAGCCTATTAAGCAATGTATTCTATAAATATAGTTCTTAGGATCAAATATTTTACAAATAGATCAATAGGGTATTGATTGAAGGTGATGATTATATCAACAAAATTATGATTTCACATCACATATTTTATAATTCATCGCTTAATATTAAAAAAAAAAAAAAATTCTCCTAGGTAACATGATAAGTAATATTTTCATTGGAGGGTTCATCATTGTGAGGCTAAAAAAGAATAGTGTTGTTATGATTGTTAAATTTGTATTAAACATCATCTAATTTCTCATGCATTAAATATAACACAGCTTGTAAGAGACTTTTACTCAAAATAGCAAAATATTTTGTATAAATGATGATTTTTAATCAAGCTATTAAAACATTATATATGATTATAGATATAAACTTTTATAATAAATAAAATAGATGACCCAAGTCTCTGAAGTATATTAAAAATGGTGCCAACAAAAGATAGTCTGACAACTTTGGAATGATAATGTGCACCTTTTAGACCCATGTCTCTTTCTATTCATAACTCAATTATGTAATTGAGACATACACACCTAGTAGGAACCTTTTTGGATCCGTGGTCACTATAATATTGTTCTAGCATTTAATCCGCACTATCTCTCTAGGCTATTTCTGATCCCATTGGTTCATTCAACCTCTAGCATATACACTCATATTATTTGTCAGTATGATCACTTGACTTAATATGCTCTGAGCTTTAAACATTCTCTTGTTGTTGGCTTAATTAGATTTATCTCAATATATTGGATATATTATGATGAAATTCTCAACCGCTTGTGACCCAAAGTATACATCCTCTTTACTTAAAGTCAACCCCTATCTTAGGTCAATTAAATTAATAATATATTTTATTTCATTAATTTAATTAATCTAAATTAATTAATTATAATCTAGGTTAGTCTAGTATGATCCTTACGAATCCTGAAGTCTAATCAACATTTAAGTCATTATGGAACCACCTTAATTAACTCATTAATCCTTTGTCCAATCTTCTTCTTTATTCTAGTTGCTCCATGAGTATCCAAAGGCTAATTGAGCTAAGATAAATTATTTGCATGGATATATACACAACAAGCACACCTAAATAATTCATGACGGCTTGGTTAAGCCCATCCTTTTTTAAATGGTCAAACTATGTCTTATTCCCACTTGTGATTTAAGTAATTTTATGTTTTAATCCCATAGCTTAGTCACCTAAATAATGTCTTAATCTTATTGGAAAAGTTTTGATTTTACTTCATTATTATGAGCATATATTTCTCAGAAGGCCTTGAACAACCAACATGAGGATGATAAACAGTTACAAGTTTACATTCTCCTTTCGATCTACTTATATTTAACAATTTTTTTAGTGCTCTTATCTACTTTATATTGATTTAAGATCAATCTTCTGCTGTAATTCACTGATATCAATCCAACCCGACAATCTCTTAATTCCATTTTTCATATTTTTAAAACCGAAAATTTTGCACACCATAAAATATCATTGATACGACATTACAAAATCATCTTGATCGGGCACGAATCTCGAGGCAAAAACTAGTTGGATGCTTCAAAAATTAATTTCGAGAGCATATGAACTCCGATTTCAGCAAGCTTACAGTCAAACTGAGCGTCTCGGAAACACGAACTCAACGACACCAAGATCAACCCAATCCGAGCCCAAATGAGTCCGAATCAAGGGTTCAAAGCGCTGTTGGAAGGTTCAAACCGCAATTTGAGTTACCAAACGGTCTCCGATTTTGACGAGCTTATACTCGAATCGAAGGGCTCGACGAGACGAATCCAACGAGCCCAAGATCATCAAATTCCGACATCATTAAGGCCATCAAATGTCCAACGAACGGTGCATGATCAAAGGATTCGATATCGGCCGTCCATTCAAACCACTCCCTGTTCGCCCTTGATCTCACGCCTATTTACGGGCTATGCCACTCCAGAAAAACTATAAATAGAGCCCTCATTCTACACCAAGGGAGGGGAAGGGGAAGAGAGAGAAGAAGAAGAGAAGGAGAAGGAGAAAGGGGAATAGGAGATTCCTCACCTCCTCGACCACCGCCGCCGGAGTTTTTCCTGCCGCCTGAAGACGCCGGAACTCTGCCGGATTTTCAGAAAACACAGGGAATTCGCAGGATCTTGTGAATTTCGTGGAAGAGACAAGTTGTATTTGGATTATCCCGATTTGTGGGAAGAAATCCGCCATTTGTAATCTACGAAAACACTAGTGGAAAATTGCAACTGGGCGAGGCCCCGTGGTTTTTCCCATTTTTGGGTTTTCCACGTAAAAACCCTTGGTGTTCACTCTTTCTTTCTGTTTGTGTGTTAAACTTACGTGCAACGCTCGGACGCAAATTCACAAACTCTACCGCCGCGTATTTTCTAACACGCAACAGTTTGGCGCCGTCTGTGGGAAACAACTATCCCACTACTTCGAGTACTGCTACGATGGTGAATAGGCGCAGCAGTCGTTTGGTTGGAGCTTCTCGCTCCAACTCTCGTCAGTCCAGAAACTCGTCTATTAACCATAGACGACCAATCTCAGTATCTTTGCACCCCGGGGGGCAAAATGCTGCCGTTGAAAGGATCTCAGGACCTTCTTTGGAAGAAAGGATTCGGAAGATGGAAGAATCTCAGAATGAAATTCTTCAACTCCTACGAGACGATCGACAGCCGACGTTAGAAGAGATCCTTCGCCCTCGGGATCCACCAAGGGTTGAAGATGTTCAATTCGAGCAGCGTCAAGAAGAAATTCACCTTCCTCCACCTAGGGGACATCCTCAATCACAACAGGAAGATGAACTTGCCGATACAACGAGTTCAACACATCCTCGCATTTTTTCGGAACTCCCAGAAGGCTCTCCCCAACCACACATTGCGGGACTCCCTCACAATGTCCTACGTCGCGAACTGCGAAAATTGGTACGGGAAGAGTTCCCCCGAGGAGATGTGAGGCATGCTCTTCGACAGAGGAATTTCCAGGAATCATCACCTCTAACGGAAGCCATTCTTCTGCACCCCATTCCGATAGGATTCAAAGTGCCAAACGTTGAGTCCTACGACGGGACGACCGACCCATATGAGCATATCGACTACTACAGAACCATCATGCATATTCAACGAGCATCAGATGAGCTCCTCTGCCAGGTTTTTCCCGCCACCCTTAAAGGACAGGCCCGAACGTGGTTCTACTCGCTTCCACCTGGAACGATCCCCTCTTTTGTCAAATTGGCCAAAGTATTCGTCGAACAATTTGTGGCCAATCGAAGAATTGCTAAGGATTCTTCCCACCTCTCCGGGATTCGCCAAAATGAGGGAGAATCGTTGAAGGAGTATTTTCAACGATTTTCCACTGAAGCACGATAGATTCCAGGCGTAGACCCTGAATTACTCAGAGGGGTCTTTCTTGGAGGTCTTCGTCCTGGCCCCTTCTATTCGGCCCTTATGCGAGACACCGTCCATTCGTACGCTGACTTGATCCATCGCGTGGAGGCACAAATCTCTGCGGATGAAGCTATAAATGCTCACAGGAAACAGTTTGAGCAAATCAGCGCTAAGCGCAAAGGTGCACCTGGGATGAATAATTCTTTCTCACAGCAGAAAAAACATGGGAAGAATAATCTTCCTCATAGGTCTCCATCACCACGACGAGAACCTCGCCAAGAAAAGGAGTACACACCACTGAATACATCCCAAGAAAATGTATTAATGGCCATCCGGGATCAGGAGAATGTGAAATGGCCACACCCTTTGAAGCCCAATGTCGGAAATCAGGAGCAACATTGCCACTTCCACCGTAGCCGTGGGCACACTACTGAAGCGTGTTGGCACCTCAAGGAAGAAGTTGAGAGACTGATCCGACAGGGATATCTTCGACAATTCATCAAGAATACACCAACCCGAGATGAAGTTGGACCGACTGGGGGGCAGAAGCAACAACAAAGACAACCATTGAATATTGTTCAAATGGTTGGAGAGATTGAATGATCACGCACTTCGTGTATTTGTATTAGCAAATATTACTTGTCTTGTTGTCGCCTTTATGTTGAGTTGAATGTCACTTTGATATCTCTAATATCTTCTTCCAAGTTAAATGTTGTCGTATTGTCACCGTACGTAGATCTTGTGTGTTGAGTACTTTGTAATTTGTAAGTCGTACTAGGGAACTATTGTACTATCTTACGTAATGCAGTAATATAATGTTCATGTTGTTGTGATATGATTTTTTCTCTTATGAAATATAAGAAAAATTTTCTTAAACTCTTTCTCCGTGATTCGAGAAATACACAATCCATATTGTATCTCAATCACCGGACGATCAATCCCAGAGGGATTTGATCCTGGCCTCATCCACACAGGTTAACGTCGTCGAGCAGGGCTCCGACATACAACCTCGGATAGGTCTTACATCCTTGGTGGATTCTCTCGACCTCTTCCACACAGGTTAATGTCATCGAACAAATGTTCTGACATACAACCTCGGATAGGTCTTACATCCTTGGTGGATTCTCCTGACCTCATCCACACAGGTTAACGTCGTCGAGCAGGGCTCCGACATACAACCTCGGATAGGTCTTACATCCTTGGTGGATTCTCTCGTCCTTTTCCTCACAGGTTAATGTCATCAAACAAATGTTCTGACATACAACCTCGGATAGGTCTTACATTCTTTGTGGATTCTCCTGACCTCATCCACACAGGTTAACGTCGTCGAGCAGGGCTCCGACATACAACCTCGGATAGGTCTTACATCCTTGATGGATTCTCTCGACCTCTTCCACATAGGTTAATGTCATCGAACAAATGTTCTGACATACAACCTCGGAGAGGTCTTCTACCCGACGACAGACTTCTCTTTGTCGTCAGACTTCTGCTCATCAGCGGACTTCTACCCGACGTCGGACTTCTGCTCGTCAGCAGACTTTTACTCGTTGTCAGACTTCTGCTCGTCGAAGAATTTTCGTCGGTCTTCTACCCGACGTCAGACTTCTGCTCGCCAACAGAATTCTACTCGTCGTTGAACTTCTGCTCGTCGACGAATCTTCGTCGGTCTTCTGCCCAAGGCCGTACTCCTACCCGACGTCGGACTTCTACTTGTCTTCGGACTTCTGCTCGTCAGCAGACTTCTTCCCGACGTCGGACTTCTGCTCGTCAGCGGACTTCTACCCGACGTCGGACTTCTGCTCGTCAGCGGACTTTTACTCGTTGTCAGACTCCTGCTCGTCGAAGAATTTTTGTCGATCTTCTACCCGACGTCAGACTTCTGCTCGCCAGCAGAATTCTACTCGTCGTTGAACTTCTGCTCGTCGACGAATCTTCGTCGGTCTTCTGCCCAAGGCCGTACTCCTACCCGACGTCGGACTTCTCCTTGTCTTCGGACTTCTGCTCGTCAGCGGACTTCTTCCCGACGTCGGACTTCTGCTCGTCAGCGGACTTTTACTCGTTGTCAGACTCCTGCTCGTCGAAGAATTTTCGTCGGTCTTCTACCTGACGTTAGACTTCTGCTCGCCAGCAGAATTCTACTCGTCGTTGAACTTCTGCTCGTCGACGAATCTTCGTCGGTCTTCTGCCCAAGGCCGTACTCCTACCCGACGTCGGACTTCTCCTTGTCTTCGGACTTCTGCTCGTCAGCGGACTTCTTCCCGACGTCGGACTTCTGCTCGTCAGCGGACTTCTACCCGACGTCGGACTTCTGCTCGTCAGCGGACTTTTACTCGTTGTCAGACTCCTGCTCGTCGAAGAATTTTCGTCGGTCTTCTACCCGACGTTAGACTTCTGCTCGCCAGCAGAATTCTACTCGTCGTTGAACTTGTCACGACCCGACCCGAGACGAGACGGATCCCGCCCGCGCCGGATCGCGACGGGGAAAAGCTAACCAGGATCTAGCTTTGGAATTTGGTTCGGAACTGAATCTTCCAAATAATTAATTCAAACAGACAAACAAACACAGAGCTACTAAAAACATCAAATGCAGCGGAACAAAACATCTATCTGAATTCATTTCCTCAAAATAATCATCTACAGAACAGTACATGGCCTTCAACAGAAAGAAAGACAGAACAGAAAAGCCATGACTGTACATGAATCAAAAGTACAAAAGTACCTAATCTGATCAGACTCTGAAATCTAATCCTGGACTTCCTTGCCCTTCCCAGAACCTGAAAACCACCAGAAAGCAAGGGTGAGCTCAACAGCTCAGCAAAGCAACAAACCTCCAATCAAAATCCTCAGAAACACAAAACCAATACAGCAGACAAATCCGTACAGAAATTAGAACGGAATCGGACAGATATCAGATCAACAGAATCAGATTCGTACAGATCATATCAGAACAGAATAAACTCAGCATATATCAGATATCAGATATTTAATTAATAGCTAAGTGTGCCCCTGGCACCAGAATAATAGCTGAGTAATTAATAGCTAAGTGTGCCCCCGGCACCAGAACAAATGTGCTTATAGCACCAGAACAGATCAGATGTGCTTCCAGCACCAGAATATATAAATAGTGCATATAGCACCTAAACAGATTTTTCCTCGGATCCGGAACAGAACAAATATCAGATTTCATACTGAGCTCATTTCAGAATTCCCAGACACTAACTGAATCTCATAGGATCCAGGCCCCTTATAGCTCCCTTTGCATAGCATATACAGATAGCATATCAATTCAGAGAAAATCCGGACAAATCAGGAATTACTCAAAAATCGGGCAGCACAACGGCAGTGTACAGAATTTACACAATTTTCCTGAAAATCAAAATTCACCAAATTCGCACAGAATATAGATATCAACATTTCAGAACATTTATTCTACCGCACAGAGAATTTCCAAGTTCACAGAAAAATCCAGTCGACTAAAAACACAGTCGAATCAAAAATATCCGGACAAAAATCTTCAAAATATAGTCAAAACGTGCACACCCGGCACGGCAACGATATACAAAAAGTTACGCGGTAAAAACTGAACCGTTCAAAAGATACGGACGAAAATCGCTAACGGAAACAAAATCCGGACAGAAAATACCGCCAAACACGACGGTTCTGAAAATTTAGAAAGTCGGATTGTGCCTTACCTCGTGCACAGCAATTTCCTCAACAGTCTCCTCGGACGAAAACAGCTCGGCGTCGCCCGAAAATCCGCTTTTCCACTTTTTCCTTCGTTTTTCTCTCTCCTCAGCTTTTTCTCTCTCTTCAAAATATCTCATTTCTATATATATCCAGACTGATCGTCCTGGACGATCGAGCTTCGTACCGGACGATCCATGAAGAGAAGAATTCCGTCCAGACGAAAATTACGTATCGTCCCTGGCGATAGGTTCACGGGAGAATTTTCGTCCAGACGATCCACACTTCGTCCAGACGAACCAATCAGCCAAACAAGGTTTTTCTGTACAACCTGTACCGATCGTCCCGGACGATCCAATTTCGTCCAGACGAACCTGAAGCAAAAACTGATATTACAGAACTTCTGCTCGTCGACGAATCTTCGTCGGTCTTCTGCCCAAGGCCGTACTCCTACCCGACGTCGGACTTCTCCTTGTCTTCGGACTTCTGCTCGTCAACGGACTTCTTCCCGACGTCGGACTTCTGCTCGTCAGCGGACTTCTACCCGACGTCGGACTTCTGCTCGTTAGCGGACTTTTACTGGTTGTCAGACTCCTGCTCGTCGAAGAATTTTCGTCGGTCTTCTACCCGACGTTAGACTTCTGCTCGCCAGCAGAATTCTACTCGTTGTTGAACTTCTGCTCGTCGACGAATCTTCGTCGGTCTTCTGCCCAAGGCCGTACTCCTACCCGACGTCGGACTTCTCCTTGTCTTCGGACTTCTGCTCGTCATCGGACTTCTTCCCGACGTCGGACTTCTGCTCGTCAGCGGACTTCTACCCGACGTCAGACTTCTGCTCGTCAGCGGACTTCTACTCGTCGTCAGACTCCTGCTCGTCGACGAATTTTCGTCGGTCTTCTACCCGACGTCGAACTTCTGCTCGCCAGCAGAATTCTACTCGTCGTTGAACTTCTGCTCGTCGACGAATCTTCGTCGGTCTTCTGCCCAAGGCCGTACTCCTACCCGACGTCGGACTTCTCCTTGTCTTCAGACTTTTGCTCGTCAGCGGACTTCTTCCCGATGTCGGACTTCTGCTCGTCAGCGGACTTCTACCCGACGTCAGACTTCTGCTCGTCAGCGGACTTCTACTCGTCGTCAGACTCCTGCTCGTCGACGAATTTTCGTCGGTCTTCTATCGGACGTCGTACTTCTCCTTGTCTTCGGACTTCTGCTCGTAAGCAGACTACTACTCGTCGTCGGCTCCTCGCTCTACTGCTACTCGCAACGCACCCTCGAACTCTCTCCTTTGGCTCCACGATCGATCGTTGACTGCTAATGGGCTTCAACTCGATCGTCCATCACTAGCAAACTGCCGCTCAAATGGCATTCAAATCCCGTAACTCCTGCGCGCGAGGAGGGACGCTAATTCGAGTAGGGGAAATTTCCCGCTCGCAAATAGCGAAAGCCTCAGCCGCCAGAGAGCTATGGGGGAGGGGAAGAAATCCCGTAGGCTTCTGCACGCGAGGAGGGGCGCTATTCGAGTAGGAAAAAATTCCAACTCGCAAATAACGGAAGCCTCAACCATCAGTAAACCGGAGGGAGAGGAAGAAATCCCGTAAGTTTCTATCGCCAGTAAACCGGAGGGAGAAGAAGAAATCCCGTAGGTTTCTATCGCCAGTAAACCGGAGGGGGAGGAAGAAATCCCGTAGGTTTCTATCGCCAGTAAACCGGAGGGAGAGGAAGAAATCCCGTAGGTTTCTATCGCCAGTAAACCGGAGGGAGAGGAAGAAATCCCGTAGGTTTCTATCGCCAGTAAACCGGAGGGAGAAGAAGAAATCCCGTAGGTTTCTATCGTCAGTAAACCGGAGGGGGAGGAAGAAATCCCGTAGGTTTCTATCGCCAGTAAACCGGAGGGAGAGGAAGAAATCCCGTAGGTTTCTATCGTCAGTAAACCGGAGGGAGAGGAAGAAATCCCGTAGGTGTCACGACCCGGCCCGAGACGAGACGGATCCCGCCCGCGCCGGATCGCGACGGGGGAAAAAGCTAACCAGGATCTGGCTTTGGATTAGGTTACTGAACTGATCTTCCAAATTCTTAACTCAACAGAAGCGCACAGAACAACAGAGCTACTAAAAACATCAAATGCAGCGGAACAAAACATCTATCTTTTCATTTCCTCAAAATAATCATCTACAGAACAGTACATGGCTTTCACAACAGAAAGAAAGACAGAACAGGAAAGCCATGACTGTACAAAAATCAAAAGTACAAAAGTACCTAATCTGATCAGACACCGAAATCTAATCCTGGACTTCCTTGCCCTTCCCAGAACCTGAAAACCACCAGAAAGCAAGGGTGAGCTCAACAGCTCAGCAAAGCAACAAACCACCAATCTAAATTCTCAGAAAACAAAACCAAACTTATCAGACAGAAATCAGATCAGAAGTCGGAACAGAATCGGAAATCAAAACTTACGGACAGATATCAAATCACATCAGAGTCGTACAGATCGTACAGAGCGTATCAGAACAGAACAAATCAACAGAGTCAGAAACAGAAATCAGAATCGTACGGATCATATCATATCATAATCACAATTTCGTACAGAACAGAACAGATACAGAAAGTAATACAGATACATATAGCTAAATGCCCTGACACTGACGGAATCTCTACGGATTCCGGCCCCTTATGCCTCCCTTCCCAGACACTGACTGAATCTCATAGGATTCAGGCCCCTTATGTCTCCCTTTGTGCTCACGGCACCAAAACAGATGTGCTTATAGCACCAAAACAGAATTCATCGGATCCGGAACAGAACAGATATCAGATTTCAGATTGAGCTCATTTCAGATTTCCCGTTTCACTAACTGAATCTCATAGGATCCAGGCCCCTTATAACTCCCTTTTTATAGCTTATACACATAGCATTTCAATTCAGAAGAAATCCGGACAATTCAGAAATTACCCAAAAATCGGGCAGCACAACGGCAGTATACGGAATTTACACAAAAATTCCTGCAAAGAAAATTTACCGAATTCGCACAGACTACAGATATCAACATTTCAGAACTTTTATTCTACTGCACAGATAAATTCCAATTTCACAGAAAAATCCGGTCGACTAAAAACACAGTCGAAACAAAAATACCCGGACGAAAATCTTCAAAATATAGTCAAAACGTGCACACCCGGCACGGCAACGATATACAGAAAGTTACGCGGTAAAAACTGAACCGATCAAAAGATACGGACGAAATTCGCTAACGGAAACAAAACCCGGACAGAATATACCGCCAAACACGACGGAACTGAAAATTGAGAAAGGTAGAATGTGCCTTACCTCGAGCACAGCAAATTCCTCAACAGTCACTTCGATCGAAAACGGCTCCGCGTCGTCCGAAAATCCACTTTTCTCCAAAATCCCACGACTTTCTCTCTCCTCAGATATTTATTTTTTTATTTCTGATTTTTCTCTCTCTTCAAAACGACTGAAATCAGCCTTATACTACACAGATCGGCCCGGCCGATCGCAGCATCGTCCCGGGACGATCTGACCAAAAAGATCGGCCTGGTCTCCCTTCAGGGCTATTGCAGGGACGATATTTTCTACAGTGCCGATCGGCCTGGCCGATGTCTCCAATCGGCCTGGCCGATGCATGCAGAAAATCACCTGGAGCAAAACTGGGCAAAATCTGGAGCTGAATTTTCACTGATCGTCCCAGGACGATCCCAGATCGTCCTGGACGATACTGGAGCAGATTTTGATATTACAATCTCCCCAACTCAGAAAAATGTCGTCCTCGACATTATCCAGTCCAAACTCAGTCAAAACAAGTACGGGTACGACCGTCTCATATCAGACTCCTTCTCCCAAGTTGCTTCCCGTGCAGTCCGGTGCTTCCACTGGACTTTAACCATCGGAATCTCTTTATTCCTTAACTTTCGGACGTCGTACGCCAAAATAAGCTCTGGCTCTTCCTTGTACGCCAGATTCTCCTGAATCTCCACCTCATCAGCTGACAACTTCTTCCCAGAGTCTGAAACCCACTTCCTCAGAGTGGATACGTGAAACACATTATGCACATCCGGCATAGATTCAGAGAGTAATAACTTGTAAGCAGCTTTTCCAATTCTTTCCAAAATCTCAAATGGTCCAACATACCTTGGACTAAGCTTGCTTACCTGACCAAATCTGCTCACACCTTTCATCGGGCTGACTTTGACGTACACAAAGTCACCGACCTGAAATTCGACAAATCTGTGCTTCTGATTGTAATACTTCTGCTGTCGATCTTGAGCGGCTTTCAATCTTTCTCTTATCAAATTGATCTTCTGAGCAGTTTCATCAGCAAAAGTGGCCCCCAAAGCCTGTCTATCTCCGAAGGAGGTCGGAGTCAAAGGAGTACGACACTTCCTGCCATACAGAGCCTCGTACGGTGCCATACCGATACTGGACTGAAAACTGTTGTTATAAGCAAACTCAATCAGCGGAATATGATCTTCCCAACTTCCGCTAAAGTCCAGAACACAAAGCCTCAACAGATCTTCCAGTACCTGAATCGTCCTCTCAGACTGTCCGTCGGTCTGAGGATGAAAGGCTGTACTGAAATGCAGTTTCGTACCCAAACCTTGCTGAATGCCTTTCCAAAGTCTGGAAGTAAAACGTCCATCTCGATCAGATACGATCACACGAGGCACACCGTGCAATCTGACTATCTCCTTCACATAAATCTGTGCCAAGCGATCAACTGAATCCGTCTGTCTGATCGGAAGAAAATGGGCTGACTTGGTCAATCGATCTACAACCACCCAAATGGCATCATGTCCTTGTCTAGATCGAGGAAAACCCATCGCAAAATCCATCGTTACCTCCTCCCATTTCCACTCAGGGATAGGCAACGACTGCAACAGTCCACCTGGTCGCTGATGCTCTGCCTTCACCAACTGACAGGCTTCGCATCTCGACACAAACTCTGCCACATCCTTCTTCATCCCAGGCCACCAAAACAAAAGCTTCATGTCAGCGTACATCTTACCACTGCCTGGATGAACAGTGTAGCCAGAATGATGAGATTCGTACAGAATCTCCTGCCTCAAGTCTCCAGACACAGGTACCCACAACCTGTTCTTACAGAAAATAACACCAGAATCAGAAATTCGAAGTTCAGGAGTCTTACCAGATCCAATCTGTGCAATCAACTTCGAATAACCAAAATCTGACTTCTGGGCTTCTTGAATCCGTGCTTCCAAAGAAGACTGAATACTCATCTGAGCCAATTCCAAATCACTGGAGGAAATCACCTCCAACTGCAATCTCTCCAAATCACGAATCAGAAAGTCATCACAGGTAAGCTGAATACCTGAGAATCCAGAAAACTTCCTGCTCAGAGCGTCCGCTACCACATTCGCCTTCCCAGGCTGATACTGAATAGTCAAATCGTAGTCCTTGATCAACTCGAGCCACCTCCTCTGTCTCAGATTCAGATCCTTCTGAGTAAAAATGTACTTCAGGCTCTTATGATCAGTAAAAATCTCACACCTGACGCCATACAGGTAATGACGCCAAATCTTCAAAGCAAAAACAACTGCAGCTAACTCCAGATCATGCGTCGGGTAATTCTTCTCATGTGGTTTTAACTGTCTCGAAGCATAAGCAATTACCTGACCATGCTGCATCAGAACACAACCCAGTCCTTTCAGTGAAGCATCACTGAACACCTGGAAACCCTCCGTACCTGACGGAAGTGCCAACACTGGAGCTGAAGTCAGACAATCCTTCAATCTCTGAAAACTAGCTTCACACTCCGGTGTCCAAACAAAAGGTACTGACTTCTGAGTCAGTCTCGTCAGAGGAGTCGAAATCTGTGAAAATCCTTTCACAAACTTCCTATAATACCCGGCCATGCCCAAGAAACTACGTACCTCAAATACCGTAGTCGGCCTTGGCCAATCAGCAACAGCCTGAATCTTCTGGGGATCTACAGAAATGCCTTCTCCGCTAATCACATGCCCCAGAAATGAAATGCTCTTCAGCCAGAATTCACACTTGGAGAACTTGGCATACAACTGATGCCTCCTCAAAGTCTCCAACACAATCCTCAAATGTCTGGCATGCTCATCCTCAGATGCAGAATATACCAGAATATCGTCAATGAAGACGATCACAAACTGATCCAAATACTCCCTGAATACTCGGTTCATTAGATCCATGAAAATCGCAGGCGCATTGGTTACCCCAAAAGGCATAACCAAAAACTCGTAGTGCCCGTACCGAGTACTGAAAGCAGTCTTCACCACATCAGCTTCCTTCACCTTCACCTGATAATATCCGGATCTCAAATCAATCTTCGAAAATACCGAAGATCCGGAAAGCTGATCAAACAAGTCGTCAATCCGAGGCAAAGGATACTTGTTCTTGATCGTGACCTTGTTCAAATCTCTGTAATCAATACACATACGGAGTGTACCGTCCTTCTTCTTTACAAACAGAACAGGTGCTCCCCAGGGCGAAACACTAGGACGTACAAACCCTCTGTCAACCAACTCCTGAAGCTGAACTTTCAACTCAGAAAGTTCTTTCGGTGCCATCCTGTACGGAGCTTTCGATATCGGAGCGGTACCCGGAAAAACATCGATAGAGAACTCCACATCTCTATCCGGAGGTAAACCAACCAACTCCTCAGGAAAAACATCAGCAAACTCCCGTACCACAGGGATCTTAGAAACAGAACCAACTTCTAGGTTCAGATCCCGCACCGAAGCCAAAAATACTGGGCATCCTTTCTTCCACATCCTGCTCACCTCCAACGCAGAAATCAGACTGGAGAGAACACCTCGTAATCCCTGAAATACAACTCTCTCTCCAGCCACAAGCAAACTCACTTGCTTCTTCAGACAGTCTATCTGGGCCTCATACTGACTCAGCCAATCCATGCCCAGAATCACATCATACGAAGAAATCGGCAATCGAATCAAACTCGATTTCCACTTCTTGCCAGAAATCTCGATCTCACACAAACAAAACTGTCGAGCAATCAATGGATTCCCAGCCGGTAAAATCACAGACAAAGAAACCGGTAAAACCATCGAATCCAAATGTAAAATCTCAAAACAATGCTCGGACAGAAAAGAATGACTCGCTCCAGAGTCAAACAAAACACGACAGGGCTGATCAGAAATGTAAATCGTACCTGTCACAACATCCGGAGCATCACGAGCCTCCTGCTGACTCAAACTGTAAACTCGTGGCTGAACTGGAACAGGAGCTGAAGCAACAGAACTACTCTGCTCCCTCTGAATCGTAGGTGGTCTCCGTGGTGCAGAACTAGAACCACCACCTCTACCAGTAAATCCCTCAGGGCGTGGAGGAACAGTCCTCGGTCTTCCTGCTGCTGAACCAACAGGTCTAACAAAGCCCTCAGATCGGAACTCAGAACGCTGATCAAATCCCATCTGCGGACATTCTGCAATCCTATGTCCTGACTGACCACATCTGAAACAAAGACCAGCTATCCTGTAGCACTGGCCATGGTGTCGTCGTCCACAACTCTGGCACACAGGTGCCGAACTGACAGATCCAGAACCAGTCGTACTGGTAGCAGTACCAGACGATCCTCCGCTCTTCCTGGAATCTCCAGATCCAGATCCAGGAACAAATCTCCTCTTCCCAGAGGAACCACTGCCAGATGTATCTCCTCCAAACCTCTTCCTACTCGCAGTCCACCGCTGCTGAGTAGCCGTCATGTCATTCTCAATCAGACGAGCTCGCTCCACAAGCTCAGAGAAATCAGTAATCCGGAACGGTATCAGAGGCTGCCTCAAAGTGTCTCGTAAGCCTCTCAGAAATCTGTAGCACCTCTCAGCAGACGTGCTAACCAACTGCGGAGCGTACCTGGCTAATGCAGTAAACTCAGCCTCGTACTGCATCACCGTCTTGCTCCCCTGAACAAGTCTCAGAAAACTCTCCTGCATCTGCTGTCGTGCAGAAGGGGGAACAAACCAGTCTCGAAATACTTCAGTGAACTCTTCCCAAGTAATCAAAGAGTTCAATCTGCCCTGAAATCTGGCTGCTTGCTGGCCATCCCACCAGTGCTCAGCCTCTCCGTCCAACAGAAAAACAGCTAACGGAACTTTCCTGTCTGCAGGACACTGCATCCCGTCAAAAGTCTTCTCCAATCTCCTCAGCCACTCCTCGGCTGCTCTGGGCTCAACAGCGCCCTCAAACCTCGGAGGTTTCAACCTCAAAAATAACTGCAGGTGTCGATCAATGTCCTCAGATCTAACAGTCGAAGCTCTGCTCTGAGTCTCGCTCATCATCTGAGCAACAAGTGAAGCAAACTGTGAAAGCGTATCAGCACCGACCACTGGGGCTGTACTCCCCACTGGTGCTGCCTGATCGTCACTCTGACCGTCTGTCATGTCTGGGTCTGGCTGATCCATACAGAAAAATCCAGAAAATCCGGAAAACTATCACAAAACAACACAAAATAACACAATAAAAAGCCAAACGACCCAAAACTACCTCCCAGACAGACTCACTGATCGCTTCCTAGAGCTCTGTTTTACAATCCAACCTGTTTCCAAAACCAGTGCTCTGATACCACAAAAGCTTGTCACGACCCGACCCGAGACGAGACGGATCCCGCCCGCGCCGGATCGCGACGGAGAAAATAGCTAACCAGGATCTGGCTTTGGATTAGGTTACTGAACTGATCTTCCAAATTCTTAACTCAACAGAAGCGCACAGAACAACAGAGCTACTAAAAACATCAAATGCAGCGGAACAAAACATCTATCTTTTCATTTCCTCAAAATAATCATCTACAGAACAGTACATGGCTTTCACAACAGAAAGAAAGACAGAACAGGAAAGCCATGACTGTACAAAAATCAAAAGTACAAAAGTACCTAATCTGATCAGACACCGAAATCTAATCCTGGACTTCCTTGCCCTTCCCAGAACCTGAAAACCACCAGAAAGCAAGGGTGAGCTCAACAGCTCAGCAAAGCAACAAACCACCAATCTAAATTCTCAGAAAACAAAACCAAACTTATCAGACAGAAATCAGATCAGAAGTCGGAACAGAATCGGAAATCAAAACTTACGGACAGATATCAAATCACATCAGAGTCGTACAGATCGTACAGAGCGTATCAGAACAGAACAAATCAACAGAGTCAGAAACAGAAATCAGAATCGTACGGATCATATCATATCATAATCACAATTTCGTACAGAACAGAACAGATACAGAAAGTAATACAGATACATATAGCTAAATGCCCTGACACTGACGGAATCTCTACGGATTCCGGCCCCTTATGCCTCCCTTCCCAGACACTGACTGAATCTCATAGGATTCAGGCCCCTTATGTCTCCCTTTGTGCTCACGGCACCAAAACAGATGTGCTTATAGCACCAAAACAGAATTCATCGGATCCGGAACAGAACAGATATCAGATTTCAGATTGAGCTCATTTCAGATTTCCCGTTTCACTAACTGAATCTCATAGGATCCAGGCCCCTTATAACTCCCTTTTTATAGCTTATACACATAGCATTTCAATTCAGAAGAAATCCGGACAATTCAGAAATTACCCAAAAATCGGGCAGCACAACGGCAGTATACGGAATTTACACAAAAATTCCTGCAAAGAAAATTTACCGAATTCGCACAGACTACAGATATCAACATTTCAGAACTTTTATTCTACTGCACAGATAAATTCCAATTTCACAGAAAAATCCGGTCGACTAAAAACACAGTCGAAACAAAAATACCCGGACGAAAATCTTCAAAATATAGTCAAAACGTGCACACCCGGCACGGCAACGATATACAGAAAGTTACGCGGTAAAAACTGAACCGATCAAAAGATACGGACGAAATTCGCTAACGGAAACAAAACCCGGACAGAATATACCGCCAAACACGACGGAACTGAAAATTGAGAAAGGTAGAATGTGCCTTACCTCGAGCACAGCAAATTCCTCAACAGTCACTTCGATCGAAAACGGCTCCGCGTCGTCCGAAAATCCACTTTTCTCCAAAATCCCACGACTTTCTCTCTCCTCAGATATTTATTTTTTTATTTCTGATTTTTCTCTCTCTTCAAAACGACTGAAATCAGCCTTATACTACACAGATCGGCCCGGCCGATCGCAGCATCGTCCCGGGACGATCTGACCAAAAAGATCGGCCTGGTCTCCCTTCAGGGCTATTGCAGGGACGATATTTTCTACAGTGCCGATCGGCCTGGCCGATGTCTCCAATCGGCCTGGCCGATGCATGCAGAAAATCACCTGGAGCAAAACTGGGCAAAATCTGGAGCTGAATTTTCACTGATCGTCCCAGGACGATCCCAGATCGTCCTGGACGATACTGGAGCAGATTTTGATATTACAGTAGGTTTCTACCGCCAGAGAACCGGAGGGAGAAAGAAAGAGAAGTTGCAGATTTTCTAAAGGCCTGAGGGGCCTATTTATAGGTTTTGGAGAGAAAGGGGGGAAGTTACTGCCAATTTCGGAATTTTCCTTTTTTAGAAATTATTTAGAAATTTTTTGGAATTTTTTCGGAATTTTTTGGACCCTAAAATGGCAAAAAAACGTCATTTCTCACAAAATGGGGCCCGCTAGGTCGGTGCAGCCAACCGGCTGCACGAAACGGCGCGGCCAGCACAGCGATCCGCGGCAGGACCGCGCGGATCGCGGTCGGCCACGGCAGCCGCGCGCGAACAGGCGCCCAGCAGGCGCGGGCGCTCCAAGCGCGGGCGCAGCCCAGCGAGCGCGGGCGCACCCCAGCGGCAGTGCGGGCGCAACGCGCGCGCGCATGCGCGCTACCGCGGCGCGCAAGCGCGGCCGCGGATTCGCGCCACCGGCGGCGGCAGCGGTGGCCGGCCGGCCGGACCGGCCGGTTCGGTCACCTGGCCAATTTTGGCCCGTTTTTCGCCCCGGGAAGACCAAATCGGACGTTTTTGGGGTCCCCGGACACGTTTTTCGACACTCCGAACTTGATTTCAGCACTTCCAGGACCATTCGGACCTCCTACACACAAGATAAAGTCTGAGTCACTCCCGAAAATTCTTTAGAAATTTATGACACATATTTTCGGACTCCTAGAGCTTCGACGTCCGAAAATAGGGGGGCAACTGATACGACATTACAAAATCATCTTGATCGGGCACGAATCTCGAGGCAAAAACTAGTTAGATGCTTCAAAAATTAATTTCGAGAGCATATGAACTCCGATTTCAGCAAGCTTACAGTCAAACTGAGCGTCTCGGAAACACGAACCCAACGACACCAAGATCAACCCAATCCGAGCCCAAATGAGTACGAATCAAGGGTTCAAAGCGCTGTTGGAAGGTTCAAACCGCAATTTGAGTTACCAAACGGTCTTCGATTTTGACGAGCTTATACTCGAATCGAAGGGCTCGACGAGACGAATCCAACGAGCCCAAGATCATCAAATTCCGACATCATTAAGGCCATCTAATGTCCAACGAACGGTGCATGATCAAAGGATTCGATATCGGCCGTCCATTCAAACCACTCCCTGTTCGCCCTTGATCTCACGCCTATTTACGGGCTATGCCACTCCAGAAAAACTATAAATAGAGCCCTCATTCTACACCAAGGGAGGGGAAGGGGAAGAGAGAGAAGAAGAAGAGAAGGAGAAGGAGAAAGGGGAATAGGAGATTCCTCACCTCCTCGACCACCGCCGCCGGAGTTTTTCCTGCCGCCTGAAGACGCCGGAACTCTGCCGGATTTTCAGAAAACACAGGGAATTCGTAGGATCTTGTGAATTTCGTGGAAGAGACAAGTTGTATTTGGATTATCCCGATTTGTGGGAAGAAATCCGCCATTTGTAATCTACGAAAACACTAGTGGAAATTTGCAACTGGGCGAGGCCCCGTGGTTTTTCCCATTTTTGGGTTTTCCACGTAAAAACCCTTGGTGTTCACTCTTTCTTTCTGTTTGTGTGTTAAACTTACGTGCAACGCTCGGACGCAAATTCACAAACTCTACCGCCGCGTATTTTCTAACACGCAACAATCATGCATGCACATTTTCATAAAAATAAAATTATTATGCTATAAGATTTTAAAAATATCAAACAAATATTTAAAAATAAATAAAAAAAAAAGAAGAAGAATATTCCCAAAGATGCCCCTAATACCTTAGCAACTTTTCAAAGCATAGCATCTCTATCAGCCCTTAGACTACTTAAGCTGCGACATATAATAAATGGATTGATGATAACATCAAACTTTGTGCAGAAGCAAAGGATTTTGCCATCGCCATCTTTCGAAGTAATGAACATTTGGTAGGATGCAAAGTTCACACGCCATCGATCATTGCCGTTAGGTGGCCTTCCTTCCCATGCATGCAAATATCACATGACACGTGTGGGATAAATTAAAAAATATACATAGATAAGACACACACACAAAAATTATTAAAAAATTATAAATATTTATATTTTTTTTTCATATAATGCAAAAAATTTTATTAAGAAAATCATTTATGTAACATACAAATTTTTTATAAACATATAATTTAATATATGCCATGAAAAATATTTGAGTTTTCACAATATGATTTATATGTCATAATTAATAATTTGAATTTTTGGCCTTTGGGTAAGATTGCCTATCACATATAATGATTCATGTAACATGTGAATATTGTGGTATATAAAGGAGATTGGAGTTTTCGTTTGGGGTGACTTTCTTTGTGCTTCTTAAAGCAAATTTCTATTAAAAAATTAAAATTTTTGTACTAAAAAACTGTTTTAAGAAGCTGTAAGAAAGTCGTCCTAAACGAAACCTTAATCAACCAGATTTGTTGACTTTGATTTCTTCATGGTTGGGCTTGGTCTATGCAGATACATCTACCTTGGTTGGCTTTGAGTCTTTTGGTTTGATCATCATGAAACCTCTTTATTGGATGGTTTAAACTTGAGCTTCCCAATTATGACTGCTTCCTACTTGCATGTATGCATGCCCGCGCTTCGCTTGATCACGCATCTAACCATGATCGCAATCTTCACTAGATCACAGATCTTGTCGTGATCATGATATTCATTTGGTCATACATCTTGTTGCAGTGGCAATATTCGTTTGATTTTGCGTCTCACTATAATCTCGATATTTGCTCGGTTGCGTGTATCGAAACAATTTTGATCTTTTCTTGATCACACATATCGCTGTAATCTCAATCTTTACTCAATTGTGCACATCAACGTGATCGTGACTTTTTGTTTAATCACGAATTT
Source organism: Dendrobium nobile (assembly GCA_022539455.1). Classification (NCBI taxonomy): domain Eukaryota; kingdom Viridiplantae; phylum Streptophyta; class Magnoliopsida; order Asparagales; family Orchidaceae; genus Dendrobium; species Dendrobium nobile. Next base: position 70,564,533 of record CM039733.1, read on the forward strand.
CACTATATATGGTTACAATCTTAATTTGATTGCACACATCTTGTTGATGTGTGCGACCGTCACTTCTGATGATTGCCCGCATCCTGCTACGATTACGACTTTTGTCAAATCAATTCAATTGATTATTGCACACATCTTGTTGATGTGTGCGACCGTCACTTCTGATGATTGCCCGCATCCTGCTACGATTACGACTTTTGTCAAATCAATTCAATTGATCAAGTTAGCTCGACCAAGTCTAACTCATCCTATTAATTAATTTGAAAATAATTTCTTAAGAAATAAAACTAAGTAAAAAAGATCTCTATTTTCTCCATTACTTGTAAACTACAAATGAGAAGAACTCCCATAACTTCAACTTCTAGCCTCGGCCGTCCCTTACAAGCTTAAGAAATATGTATAGAAACAAATATTATATTTTTTATATTAAGTTAAATATGGTATTTAAATACTAAGATTATATTTTAAATATAAAATTTGCATAAATCTCATATGTATAGAGAGAAATATAATAAATTTGTAGTTAATTTGGTGAATATTTCTTTTTTATATTCAATTTTATAGTTAATGAAATCAACACAATTTAATCACAATCTTGTATTTCTCACTATTATTTTCTATGCATAAAAATAAAAATATTTTGGCTTTTAATTTTTTAATGATTTTCTTAATGCTGGAGTTTATTTTTAGTATTAAAAAAGAATCAATTAATTTTATTTTTATATATTTATATATTTTGCATATAACATAAGTAAATAATATAAAATAATTATATGTATTTATCAAATATTAAAGTACTAAACCTAATATACAGTGATTATTGAAGTACTAAACCCAATTATCCTATCATCAAATATTCTATTGTGCTCAATCCGATTGGATTGTACTCCACTTCGCCTTTAACAGAGTTGCGTCTCCAACAAGTGAAATGTTTATTTCATTCTCTCTGAAACTTAGGCTTTTTTTTTTGAGAAATTATTCTGTGCGGAGATCTGAAGCAGAATGTCGTCCGGAGTCCAATCAAAATGCGCCATATCAGCAATACCGAGCCGCGGTGCCGAAATCATTTAGTTAATACATTTAGCTGTTAGTACTATGTGTCTTCTAGCTTCCATATAATTTCAGTTATTTCTTCCTCCTATAAGAACTCAAATAAGCAACCTCACTCTGTGCCAATCTCACTCCTATTTCGTTGTTGGCTGGTGTGTGTCACTTTGATGTCGTGGTTGGCTTTTGTTTGATTGGAAAGGGGGTTTTGGGCTTTGTGGTTGTATGGTTCGTTTTGTGGGCAATGATGTGGTGGCTTTTTGTTCATCACCTAGACAACCATGACTTGTTGGCAATCACTGGTGGCGCTTCAGTTTGTCTTTCTTCTATGTGAATTGTTGCTTGTTTTCTCCTCTTGATGGTCCGAGCCTGGTGTCTGGGGGGCGGCAGGGTGCTTTTGGCCATTACGGAGCCCGACTGGTTTCTTCGCCTTCTTCACTGTTTGCTTTCTCTTCATTTCTAATTTTCGTCGTGTAATCCTTCTCTGTTCTTTTTTTGTTTGGTTGTCTCCTTCCTTTTTTGTTGAAATAATTTCTATATATTATTCCAAAAAAAGTTTTTTTTTTATGAGTTCAACTTCAAAATAAAAAGGGAAAAATTATCCGCTCGAACTCCATCACAAAATTATAAACAATTTTTTTACATGTAATAACTGGTATTTACATGGCCAACTTCCAAATAAATAATTTTTTTACACCATCACAAAATTATAAATAAAATTTTTTGCATGTATATGGCAAACAAATTATAAACCTCACTAATATTGTCACTAAATTTCTTAAATTTACTGATATATATCATTTCAATCATTCAACATTTACTAATATACCACTATGTAATATTCTATAACCCTATATGAGTTAATTCACTCTAATCTTTAACTTTTAGCCATAAAAAATTTCTAATATCCTAATCTCCATTCTTTAGTTGTTTATCACATATGAACTAGTCTTCCTTTTGACTTTTCATGAAGGGGATCAAAGAGAGAATCATCTCACCCTCTTTTGATACTTTTGGGAAAAAGTCAATGCATATTTTTAACATTATATTGTAATATTAATCAATATTTTTTATTTCATAAGATGAACAATTCAATCATAATGACAGCTTTTCACCGCAATTTTAAAATTTTGCATTTTAGAAACAATTTTGGAAAAAAATAATTTTGAAATTGTGACTGAGACAAAATTATTTTGAAAGCAAAACAAAAAAGTTTTAGGTGCCCAAAATAAAACCTTAGTTTACTTGGGTTGCAAAAAATAACTTTTCACAGTTAAAATTTCTAAATTATAGTAAGAAAACAATAAGAAAATATTAGTAAATGAAAAACAAAGAAACGAGAAAGCTGTCCCAAGTAGGACCTAAATCTACATGTAATATTTTGGATAATTATTCCAACCACCATCGCCTATCGACTACGGTCCCTACGACCTACGTCGCCTACAAACTACGGTCTACTCTGACCACCATCGTCATCCGACTACGGCCCCTCCGACCTCCGTCGCCCATCAAGTACGACCCCCTTCGACAATTGTCGCCTGCAGACTATGGTCCATCCGACCTCAGTCGCTCACACTCTACGACCCACTCCGACCACCATTGCCCGCTGACTATGATCCCTCTAACCTCTGTCACCCACTGACAATGGTCCCTACGATATATGTCGTCTGCCGACTACGATCCCTCTAACCTTTGTCGTCCGACTATATATTATCCTACTGACCGAATGAACATACCAATACTCTCTTCAAAACAACTCTTATTTCACTATGTTCTTCCAACTCTCTCCATGTAATGTGCTCTATATAGTACTACATTGAGCCAACACGTTTCTTCGGAGAAGGGCATCATTTGCAATCAACATCAAAAACTAGTGGATTCATTTCAACTAGGCAAGACTCCGTGATTTTTCTCTTTTCAGGGGTTTTCATGTAAAAATATTGATGTCTCTTATGACTCTTGCATCACTCTCTCTTATTTGTATGCATGCTAAATATTCGTTCAAAGTTAAGATACTAAACATTTTATCTCTCTATCGCCGCAAATATTTTAGGACCCAACGTATATCAATAGATTTAAATATTTAAAATGTGTGTTGTAATATCAGTTTTGCTCCAGGTTCGTCTGGACGAAATCGGGATCGTCTGGACGAAAATAAGTCAGTGAACCCTTCGCCAGGGACGATATGTAATTTTTCGTCTGGACGAAATTCTTCTCTTCATGGATCGTCTGGTACGAAGCTCGATCGTCCAGGACGATCAGTCTGGATATATATAGAAATGAGATATTTTGAAGAGAGAGAAAAAGCTGAGGAGAGAGAAAAACGAAGGAAAAAGTGGAAAAGCGGATTTTCGGGCGACGCCGAGCTGTTTTCGTCCGAGGAGACTGTTGAGGAAATTGCTGTGCACGAGGTAAGGCACAATCCGACTTTCTAAATTTTCAGAACCGTCGTGTTTGGCGGTATTTTCTGTCCGGATTTTGTTTCCGTTAGCGATTTTCGTCCGTATCTTTTGAACGGTTCAGTTTTTACCGCGTAACTTTTTGTATATCGTTGCCGTGCCGGGTGTGCACGTTTTGACTATATTTTGAAGATTTTTGTCCGGATATTTTTGATTCGACTGTGTTTTTAGTCGACTGGATTTTTCTGTGAACTTGGAAATTCTCTGTGCGGTAGAATAAATGTTCTGAAATGTTGATATCTATATTCTGTGCGAATTTGGTGAATTTTGATTTTCAGGAAAATTGTGTAAATTCTGTACACTGCCGTTGTGCTGCCCGATTTTTGAGTAATTCCTGATTTGTCCGGATTTTCTCTGAATTGATATGCTATCTGTATATGCTATGGAAAGGGAGTTATAAGGGGCCTGGATCCTATGAGATTCAGTTAGTGAAACGGGAAATCTGAAATGAGCTCAATCTAAAATTTTGATATTTGTTCTGTTCCGGATCCGAGGAAAAATCTGTTTAGGTGCTATAAGCACTATTTATATATTCTGGTGCTGGAAGCACATCTGATCTGTTCTGGTGCTATAAGCACATTTGTTCTGGTGCCGGGGGCACACTTAGCTATTAATTACTCAGCTATTATTCTGGTGCCGGGGGCACACTTAGCTATTAATTAAATATCTGACATCTGATATATGCTGAGTTTATTCTGTTCTGATATGATCTGTACGAATCTGATTCTGTTGATCTGATATGTCTGATCTGTTCTGTTTCTGATTTGATACGACTTCTGTTTCCGTACAGTTCTGTTGATTTGATATCTGTCCGATTCCGTTCTGATTTCTGTACGGATTTGTCTGCTGTATTGGTTTTGAGTTTCTGAGGATTTTGATTGGAGGTTTGTTGCTTTGCTGAGCTGTTGAGCTCACCCTTGCTTTCTGGTGGTTTTCAGGTTCTGGGAAGGGCAAGGAAGTCCAGGATTAGATTTCAGAGTCTGATCAGATTAGGTACTTTTGTACTTTTGTTTCTTGTACAGTCATGGCTTTTCTGTTCTGTCTTTCTTTCCGTTGAAAGCCTTGTACTGTTCTGTAGATGATTATTTTGAGGAAAGGAATTCAGATAGATATTTTGTTCCGCTGCATTTGATGTTTTTAGTAGCTCTGTGTTTGTTTGTCTGTTTGAATTAATTATTTGGAAGATTCAGTTCCGAACCAAATTCCAAAGCTAGATCCTGGTTAGCTTTTCTCCGTCGCAATCCGGCGCGGGCGGGATCCGTCTCGTCTCGGGCCGGGTCGTGACAAGCTTTTTTGGTATCAGAGCACTGGTTTTGGAAACAGGTTGGATTGTAAAACAGAGCTCTAGGAAGTGATCAGTGAGTCTGTCTGGGAGGTAGTTTTGGGTCGTTTGGCTTTTTATTGTGTTATTTTGTGTTGTTTTGTGATAGTTTTCCGGATTTTTCTGGATTTTCTGTATGGATCAGCCAGACCCAGACATGACAGAAGGTCAGAGTGCCGATCAGGCAGCACCAGTGGGGAGTACAGCCCCAGTGGTCGGTGCTGATACGCTTTCACAGTTTGCTTCACTTGTTGCTCAGATGATGAGCGAGACTCAGAGCAGAGCTTCGACTGTTAGATCTGAGGACATTGATCGACATTTGCAGTTATTTCTGAGGTTGAAACCTCCGAGGTTTGAGGGCGCTGTTGAGCCCAGAGCAGCCGAGGAGTGGCTGAGGAGATTGGAGAAGACTTTTGACGGGATGCAGTGTCCTGCAGACAGGAAAGTTCCGTTAGCTGTTTTTCTGTTGGACGGAGAGGCTGAGCACTGGTGGGACGGCCAGCAGGCAGCCAGATTTCAAGGCAGATTGAACTCTTTGATCACTTGGGAGGAGTTCACTGAAGTATTTCGGGACTGGTTTGTTCCCCCTTCTGCACGACAGCAGATGCAGGAGAGTTTTCTGAGACTTGTTCAGGGGAGCAAGACGGTGATGCAGTACGAGGCTGAGTTTACTGCATTAGCCAGGTACGCTCCGCAGCTGGTTAGCACGTCTGCTGAGAGGTGCTACAGATTTCTGAGAGGCTTACGAGACACTTTGAGGCAGCCTCTGATACCGTTCCGGATTACTGATTTCTCTGAGCTTGTGGAGCGAGCTCGTCTGATTGAGAATGACATGACGGCTACTCAGCAGCGGTGGACTGCGAGTAGGAAGAGGTTTGGAGGAGAGACATCTGGCAGTGGTTCCTCTGGGAAGAGGAGATTTGTTCCTGGATCTGGATCTGGAGATTCCAGGAAGAGCGGAGGATCGTCTGGTACTGCTACCAGTACGACTAGTTCCGGATCTGTCAGTACGGCACCTGTGTGCCAGAGTTGTGGACGACGACACCATGGCCAGTGCTACAGGATAGCTGGTCTTTGTTTCAGATGTGGTCAGCCGGGACATAGGATTGCAGAATGTCCGCAGATGGGATTTGATCAGCGTTCTGAGCAGCGATCTGAGGGCTTTGTCAGACCTGTTGGTTCAGCAGCAGGAAGACCGAGGACTGTTCCTCCACGCCCTGAGGGATTTGCTGGTAGAGGTGGTGGTTCTAGTTCTGCACCACGGAGACCGCCTACGATTCAGAGGGAGCAGAGTAGTTCTGTTGCTTCAGCTCCTGTTCCAGTTCAGCCACGAGTTTACAGTCTGAGTCAGCAGGAGGCTCGAGATGCTCCCGATGTTGTGACAGGTACGGTTTACATTTCTGATCAGCCCTGTCGTGTTTTGTTTGACTCTGGAGCGAGTCATTCTTTTCTGTCCGAGCACTGTTTTGAGGCTTTACGTTTGGATTCTCTTTTACTTCCGGTTTCTTTATCTGTGATTTTACCGGCTGGGAATCCTTTGATTGCTCGACAGTTTTGTTTGTGTGAAATCGAGATTTCTGGCAAGAAGTGGAAGTCTAGTTTGATTCGATTGCCGATTTCGTCGTATGATGTGATTCTGGGCATGGATTGGCTGAGTCAGTATGAGGCCCAGATAGACTGTCTGAAGAAGCAAGTGAGTTTGCTTATGGCTGGAGAGAGAGTTGTATTTCAGGGATTACGAGGTGTTCTCTCCAGTCTGGTTTCTGTGTTGGAGGTAAGCAGGATGTGGAAGAAGGGATGTCCGGTATTTTTAGCTTCGGTGCGGGATCTGAACCTAGAGGTTGGTTCTGTTTCTGAGATCCCTGTGGTACGGGAGTTTGCTGATGTTTTTCCTGAAGAGTTGGTTGGTTTACCTCCGGATAGAGATGTGGAGTTCTCTATCGATGTTTTTCCGGGTACCGCTCCGATATCGAAAGCTCCGTACAGGATGGCACCAAAAGAACTTTCTGAGTTGAAAGTTCAGCTTCAGGAGTTGGTTGACAGAGGTTTTGTACGTCCTAGTGTTTCGCCCTGGGGAGCACCTGTATTATTTGTGAAGAAGAAGGACGGTACACTCCGTATGTGTATTGATTACAGAGATTTGAACAAGGTCACGATCAAGAACAAGTACCCTTTGCCTCGGATTGACGACTTGTTTGATCAACTTTCCGGATCTTCGGTATTTTCGAAGATTGATTTGCGATCCGGATACTATCAGGTGAAGGTGAAGGAAACTGATGTGGTGAAGACTGCTTTCAGTACTCGGTACGGGCACTACGAGTTTTTGGTTATGCCTTTTGGGGTAACCAATGCGCCTGCGATTTTTATGGATCTGATGAACCGAGTATTCAGGGAGTATTTGGATCAGTTTGTGATCGTCTTCATTGACGATATTCTGGTATATTCTGCATCTGAGGATGATCATGCCAGACATTTGAGGATTGTGTTGGAGACTTTGAGGAGGCATCAGCTGTATGCCAAGTTCTCTAAGTGTGAATTCTGGCTGAAGAGCATTTCTTTTCTGGGGCATGTGATTAGCGGAGAAGGCATTTCTGTAGATCCCCAGAAGATTCAGGCTGTTGCTGATTGGCCAAGGCCGACTACGGTATTTGAGGTACGTAGTTTCTTGGGTATGGCCGGATATTACAGAAAATTTGTGAAGGGTTTTTCACAGATTTCGACTCCTCTGACGAGACTGACTCAGAAGTCAGTAGCTTTTGTTTGGACACCGGAGTGTGAGACGAGTTTTCAGAGATTGAAGGAGTGTTTGACTTCAGCTCCAGTGTTGGTACTTCCGTCAGGTACGGAGGGTTTCCAGGTGTTCAGTGATGCTTCACTGAAAGGATTGGGTTGTGTCCTGATGCAGCATGGTCAGGTAATTGCTTATGCTTCGAGACAGTTAAAGCCACATGAGAAGAATTACCCGACACATGATTTGGAGTTAGCTGCAGTAGTTTTTGCTTTGAAGATTTGGCGTCATTACTTGTATGGCGTCAGGTGTGAGATCTTTACTGATCATAAGAGCCTGAAGTATATTTTTACTCAGAAGGATCTGAATCTGAGACAGAGGAGGTGGCTCGAGTTGATCAAGGACTACGATTTGACTAGTCAGTATCAGCCAGGGAAGGCGAACGTGGTAGCAGATGCTTTGAGCAGAAAGTCTTTTGGATTATCAGGTATTCAGCTTACCTGTGATGACTTTCTGGTTCGTGATTTGGAGAGATTGCAGTTGGAGGTGATTTCCTCCAGTGATTTGGAGTTGGCTCAGATGAGTATTCAGTCTTCTTTGGAAGCACGGATTCAAGAAGCCCAGGAGTCAGATTCGGACTATTCGAAGTTGATTGCACAGATTGGATCTGGTAAGACTCCTGAACTTCGAATTTCTGATTCTGGTACTATTTTCTGTAAGAATAGGTTGTGGGTACCGGTGTTTGGAAACTTGAGGCAGGAGATTCTGTGTGAATCTCATCATTCAGGCTACACTGTTCATCCAGGCAGTGGTAAGATGTATGCTGACATGAAGCTTTTGTTTTGGTGGCCTGGGATGAAGAAAGATGTAGCAGAGTTTGTGTCGAGATGCGAAGCCTGTCAGTTGGTGAAGGCAGAGCATCAGCGACCAGGTGGACTGTTGCAGTCGTTGCCAATCCCTGAGTGGAAATGGGAGGAGGTAACAATGGACTTTGCGATGGGTTTTCCTCGATCACGACAAGGTCATGATGCCATTTGGGTGGTTGTAGATCGATTGACCAAGTCAGCCCATTTTCTTCCGATCAGACAGACGGATTCAGTTGATCGCTTGGCACAGATTTATGTGAAGGAGATAGTCAGATTGCACGGTGTGCCTCGTGTGATCGTATCTGATCGAGATGGACGCTTTACTTCCAGACTTTGGAAAGGCATTCAGCAAGGCTTGGGTACGAAACTGCATTTCAGTACAGCCTTTCATCCTCAGACCGACGGACAGTCTGAGAGGACTATTCAGGTACTGGAAGATCTGTTGAGGCTTTGTGTTCTGGACTTTAGCGGAAGCTGGGAAGATCATATTCCGTTGATTGAGTTTAGACTGGATAATGTCGAGGACGACATTTTTTTAAGTTGGGGAGATTGTAATATCAGTTTTGCTCCAGGTTCGTCTGGACGAAATCGGGATCGTCTGGACGAAAATAAGTCAGTGAACCCTTCGCCAGGGACGATATGTAATTTTTCGTCTGGACGAAATTCTTCTCTTCATGGATCGTCTGGTACGAAGCTCGATCGTCCAGGACGATCAGTCTGGATATATATAGAAATGAGATATTTTGAAGAGAGAGAAAAAGCTGAGGAGAGAGAAAAACGAAGGAAAAAGTGGAAAAGCGGATTTTCGGGCGACGCCGAGCTGTTTTCGTCCGAGGAGACTGTTGAGGAAATTGCTGTGCACGAGGTAAGGCACAATCCGACTTTCTAAATTTTCAGAACCGTCGTGTTTGGCGGTATTTTCTGTCCGGATTTTGTTTCCGTTAGCGATTTTCGTCCGTATCTTTTGAACGGTTCAGTTTTTACCGCGTAACTTTTTGTATATCGTTGCCGTGCCGGGTGTGCACGTTTTGACTATATTTTGAAGATTTTTGTCCGGATATTTTTGATTCGACTGTGTTTTTAGTCGACTGGATTTTTCTGTGAACTTGGAAATTCTCTGTGCGGTAGAATAAATGTTCTGAAATGTTGATATCTATATTCTGTGCGAATTTGGTGAATTTTGATTTTCAGGAAAATTGTGTAAATTCTGTACACTGCCGTTGTGCTGCCCGATTTTTGAGTAATTCCTGATTTGTCCGGATTTTCTCTGAATTGATATGCTATCTGTATATGCTATGGAAAGGGAGTTATAAGGGGCCTGGATCCTATGAGATTCAGTTAGTGAAACGGGAAATCTGAAATGAGCTCAATCTAAAATTTTGATATTTGTTCTGTTCCGGATCCGAGGAAAAATCTGTTTAGGTGCTATAAGCACTATTTATATATTCTGGTGCTGGAAGCACATCTGATCTGTTCTGGTGCTATAAGCACATTTGTTCTGGTGCCGGGGGCACACTTAGCTATTAATTACTCAGCTATTATTCTGGTGCCGGGGGCACACTTAGCTATTAATTAAATATCTGACATCTGATATATGCTGAGTTTATTCTGTTCTGATATGATCTGTACGAATCTGATTCTGTTGATCTGATATGTCTGATCTGTTCTGTTTCTGATTTGATACGACTTCTGTTTCCGTACAGTTCTGTTGATTTGATATCTGTCCGATTCCGTTCTGATTTCTGTACGGATTTGTCTGCTGTATTGGTTTTGAGTTTCTGAGGATTTTGATTGGAGGTTTGTTGCTTTGCTGAGCTGTTGAGCTCACCCTTGCTTTCTGGTGGTTTTCAGGTTCTGGGAAGGGCAAGGAAGTCCAGGATTAGATTTCAAAGTCTGATCAGATTAGGTACTTTTGTACTTTTGTTTCTTGTACAGTCATGGCTTTTCTGTTCTGTCTTTCTTTCCGTTGAAAGCCTTGTACTGTTCTGTAGATGATTATTTTGAGGAAAGGAATTCAGATAGATATTTTGTTCCGCTGCATTTGATGTTTTTAGTAGCTCTGTGTTTGTTTGTCTGTTTGAATTAATTATTTGGAAGATTCAGTTCCGAACCAAATTCCAAAGCTAGATCCTGGTTAGCTTTTCTCCGTCGCAATCCGGCGCGGGCGGGATCCGTCTCGTCTCGGGCCGGGTCGTGACATGTGTTCAGTACAAAGTCCCCGCTATGGAGCATAATGCCAAAATCGTAGCCTTTAAAATAATAATTTGACTTGGCATCGTTTGCATAAAGTAATAATCACAAGCAAAGATCCGGGCAGTGAAATATTTTAAGAGAAATTGGAGCTACTTCCAAAGCTTTGATTACTAAAATCCCCATAAAAAATTTATTTGCATAGTACCTTTTGTCATTTTATTTTAGATTATAACCCAATTTCAATCCTTAATTAGACCTCTAGGCCTAGGTGTAAGTGAGACAAGCCGACTCGTGAGCCAACCCAAATTTGATTCGATAAATGCACATGAGACGAGCTCGATGAATGAACGAGTCAAGCTTAACCAAATCTCAACTTGACTCGTTAACTTGCGAAAACGCCAACCTCACACACGTGTAGTGAATAAAAATTTTAATTTTTAAATTGTATTACATAAATAATTTAAGCTATACATTTTTTTAATTTCAAAAAAATAGTATTTAAACAATTAAATAGTTACTTAACACTTATTTTATTGTTCATAGTATACTCTACTTTCCTATAACATTTCATAAAATGATTAGTTTTTTTTTTCTTTAAATTAATAATCTATAATATTATGTGGTGATTTTCTCTTAAGTTAAGTTTAAGCTATTTAATAAATTTTAATTTTTTTGATCATTTTTGTTTTGCGGAAAACAAATTGAATATAAATTTATTTCATATTTATTTTTTAAAATTAAATATTATATTTAATATATTTATATTATAAAATTTTAATAATTAGTATGACTTGTATTATCATGTATCCTCATATATTCATGCATCATAAATTGTGGCAAATTGAACTAATTTTTTTTGTTTTTTTTTTGTGATTTGGAGCTATGGGGTGCAGAGATTCGCACATAACATTTCATAAAAAAATGAAATATCAAACAAAATGGGTTTTTGACTTCCTTATCGAATTAAATAATGTTTTTCTATGCCTATTTGGCTTCAGAGACTGAAAATATTCCATTGCAGGATTATAATAACTATTATATAAATGGTAATTTACCTTTTGTCTTACAAAAGTACAGCTAAAAAATTTGTAGCAAAGGAGATTTAAAGTTATAAATCTTAATTTATAAGAGATAAGGTAATATTTTTTAGGTTTTTTTTTTTTTTTGGGGGGGGGGGGGGGGGGGGTATTTGAAGAAGATGAAATACAATGTAAAATTTTTAATGTTATAGACTATTTTGTAATGTGATAATGTCAATGAAAAATAGTGAGTGACATGCAACAATGAAGGTTATTGTGAGTATAGATAGTTAGATGTTATTTGATGAAAATTAATTGATGATGAGGGGTGGCTGCTACAATCAGTGACCAGAGCATAAGAGTAATCTAACAAGGTAAACGAGAACTGCCCAATCGACTTAAAAGGTTGAAAAAAAAAACATCCGAATAAAATCAAGAAGAGGATGATGAGAAAGGAAAAAACCAACTAAAGCAAATTTAAGAGTGGCTAGGGCAAGAATCTCCTTCTCCGATATCATAATGAAGGCAAACCATGAAATGTTATTGGTTTTAGGTCGGGAAAACACACAGATAGTGAAGAACTAGATAAAACATCAAGAAATGAGTGAGATTTGTTCGACCCATCCAAAAAATAGGGTCGATCAGCCGATTCACTGCCATTATGTCAAACGGAGGTGGACAAATTGACAAAAGAACTAAAAAAATCATGAGCTAGCACAAAGGAAAAAATGAAAATGAGAAACTTTTTTGAAAAGAGCACCGCCACTAGCAGCAGCGGTCAAAGCCGCCACGGAGGGCTAGGGAAACACTAGCAGAGCAGGGGGCTAAAACATCATAGTAGAGATTAAATCCCTATATTTTAAGTTGAGCTTTTTAGTATTGAGGTATAGTGACTTTAGCCTTTATACATCATTAAGTTTCTTCATTCTCATTTGTCATTTAAGTCATTAATTTGAGACTTAATTTAAGGTTTGGATAATTCTAACACAGCTTGATTTTGTGAATCAAATTAAGAGTTTGTGAATTAGCACCATTATGATCATGTCTATCATAGGACCATTATTATCATGTCTATCATAGGATGGCTTATAATTTGTGCTTATTTAATTTAGGGATTTTATGTTTATCTACTTTTTGAATATTTAATAGCTCTAAACTAGATATTGGTAACCTAAATTGGATTGTTCGTCAAGTCTAATAGAGTAATGAACTCATAAGGTAGATATTAGGGCATTTAAGTTTTAATAACCTCAATTATGATAACAGAGCAAAATTGACCCCTAACCTCAAATATGATAACAGAGCTAAAAAGAAGAACTTCATCTAGTATTTCTCATTGATATGACATTGACCCCTAACCATCAAGCTTTATGAGCACGTAAGTTCTCTCATGATAAATGACTTTAGTTACATAGGAGCCTTCCTAATTAGTTTTAAATTTATTATTGGCATGGGTACATTAAATATTCAATTACTAAATAATTAGGATGAGATACCAAGCTTTAAGAAGGATATTAGACAAACCATTCCATCATGTGCAAGCCATTCATAATCATTAATGCTCACTTTTTAATGGGCATGTTCTCTCATTTCATCTTAATGGTTAAGCTTTTATAGATGTGATTTCATATCATCCCCATGGGTTAACTTTTGATAGATTACTAGGCATTGTGAAGGAAGCTCCACCTCTTGTGGAAATGCTATTTTAGTCATAAATTATAGCACGAAAGGGACGGCTTCTATAGTTCTTCAATAAATAGTTCTATGCCCTTATATAGTGTCTAAATTATCTTTTCGTGTTATTCTTGCTTATTGGTTTGGATAAGCTTTTTTTATTAGCTTGATAATTTTTTTGTTAAAGGCATTAGCAAAGTCAATTACCCTATGCAATGGATTTATTGAGCACTTTCAATCTATTTCTATCCATGGGAGAACCTTGTTGATTCTCAAAACTAGTGTCATTATTTGAAGAAATTATTCTGTGCGGAGTCTTGACAGTTCTCTTCTCGTCCGGACAATAAGTGTATATATTGTGTACAAACAGTGCGTACTAATATTTGATATACACTATATACAAATTTGTACATAGTGTGTACACTCACATGTCCAAACCGGTTTTCCTGTTCGGACTCTGCACTGAATAATTTCTCCATTATTTGAGATAATTCAACATGGCACACTGTTGTATTAGACAATGAGGCCTTAGAAAAAATAGGCTTCTCCTGACAACTTCAACTTCTCTTAGTAATATGACCTTTATGAACTTTCAGAAGAAGCCAATAACTTCTAAAATGAGCTTCTATCCTTTCGAGAATGGTCGATCAATCATGCCGATGACATTTGTTTCCAAACATTTGAACACTAATATATGAACCAGATCTTGAGGCTTATGTTGATTGTTGCCATGCATTCAATATATGTGCATGAAATGTGCAAATATTAACCATAGCTAAATATTGATCATTAGTAGGTTTCGGGTGATAATCATTGAAAAAAAAAAAATTAATTGGGACAATTTTTGAAATAATAAATATATAAATAAATTAGTATATGTGTATTAAAATGTAATTTGTCATTTATTTTCCCTAAATAATAATAAGCATGGCATGAATCATGAATATATGTATTGTTTACATAATTATCAATCTCGATTAGTCAATGGATCAATCTATATTCAATGAATAAAGTCATGCAACTTGTCATAAATTTTGAATTTTCTTTTTCAACTTTTGACGTTTGGCAGCTTACTGTAATTTCCTGAATTGTTTTTTAAGGAGGCAAAAAGGAAGAAAGTGATTAAAAATTTTAAAAATGAATAATTTTTTAATTATAGTTTGTCAAATCGTGCAAATATTAAATGCAATAACGTTTTGTCGTGGTTTTTAAAATAATTATTACTTTATTAGTTTATGATGGAAAGAGTATTATTTCACCTTTTGGAGAAAATTTTATAGGGAACTATTTAAAATTATGGGATTTATCTATTTAAGACCTAATTTTTATTATTTAAATATTAAAACTAAAATTTTAAATAGTATATAAATAATACACATATGTTAATCATTTTGTTTAAAATTATGCAACACAGCCACATTATCGATCATGTTGGGACGAGATCCTACCACCCTTCGCCGGCGCACACATCATTGATTCTATAAATCCCCTTCCCCCAGTACAATCATGATATATATGGCTGAAAAATGCGTGCGTCAATGATTGCAAGACTTAGTTGGGTATGACAAAATTGTCTAAATGATTGCGGGAGCAGCTTATGGACCTACTTCGAGAAATGAGACAGACAAGATAGAGACTAGAGGTAAGGCATTCGTCACTTCTTTGAGGGTTTCGTGAAGGCGTTAAGGAATTAGAGAGTGCTATAATATGTATGTAGTACATTTTATATATTAAATATATAAATCCTGTAGATATTACGTACATAATTTTTATATAAATTCCCATTAAACGTCTTTGATTCCAACCCATATATTCTAGCAAGTTAAGACTTCATTTGGGACAACTTTTTTACTGCTACAGAAAACAGCTTTAAGAAGCAGTAAGAAAGTCATCCCAAATGAAGTCTAAAAAAGATCTCTTATGATAACCAACTTGCAATAAATTAGTTAACAAACTCTTAAAAAAGCTTAAGAAGGCTTTAGTGATTAATTAGATTGTTAGCCTCTTAATTTTTTTTCAAAATATTGTTAGAGTGAGCATCCATAAGCTTTGCAATTCACATGCAAAAGCAACCAATATACACAAAAGGACCGCATGTCCAATCATTTAAATCAACTTCATCTGTCTTTAACCTAACAAGGATTGCTTCATGAAAGATTTTTTTATTAAAATATTCTAGTAAAAAAATGATTGAAATTATTCATAAAATTATTATTTTTTGCAATCAATTAAAGTAATATTGCACTCATTTTAAAATAAATTTTAAAAATATTAAAATTCATTTTAAGAACATTTGATTCAAGCTATATTTATCTCAACTGATTCATTACTATACAGTATCATATAAATATTAAAAAAATCTCAAAATAATCTGCAAATTATTCATTTGTGGCTAATTTAGTCCAAAAGTATCACAGTGCTCCAATTTAGCCCATTGACTATATAAAATTAATTCAAAATAGTCTCTCATATTATTAATGTTATATAATATTTATGTAATTTAGTCAATCAATTGTACAAAATTGATCTCAATTTAGTTTCAAAGGAGCTGCATTTGATAAATTTTGTATAATCGTGAGACTTAATTGGAAGAACACGTCTGAAATTAAATCAGCCATATATATATGAATACTATATATAAGTTCCTTAAAATCTCATTTAATTACTTGTAAAAAAAATAAATTTAAAAAGTAATTTTATTTTTCATTTATTTAATATGTCAAAAATAAATATACATTTTAAAATTTTCTTACTAAGCTTTCTAATGTTTGAAATCAATATTAATTTCTAACTTACATGAACAGAATCCAATAAGTTTGTTTTTTTAATAATTTTGTTACTTCAAGCAATTAAATGAGCCATAAAAAGTACTTTTTTATAATTTCAAACTTGCAAAGGAAGGCATAACGAAAGTAGTTAAAAAAATAAAATAAAAATTGCAGAGAGCATTGGGATGATGCTGAAAGCTCCAAACCTTTTTCCCCAAAAAATATTTTCCTCCCTTTGATTCGATTTATTGGTATATATGTAAATCTCCAAAATGAAAAGAAAATAGGATTACAGGAACAATACCAGATTGAATTTCTCTCATTTCAAATGGAAAAATCAGCGATACATTCTCCTCCTATAGTCCTATAGCTTCTCCCACACCCAAAAAAAAAAAAAAGATAAATAGAAAAAGAAAAAACTGGATTTTTCCGAGATGAATTCGTTCTCTTATACAAAATTACTCCTTTATACAGCTTAATCAAATCAACTTATTGGAAAAAAGAAAAACTACTGAAAGATTGGAACTTTAAGCAAAATTGAAGCTAATTTCCGACTCCCGGACTCGGAACGGAGTCCATCAGCCGATCGCCGGCGGTCGTCGGAGAAGATGGAGAACTTGACTGTACTGCGACATGCCTTTTCACCACCACCATAACAGTCTCCGATGAGCGAAGCAGTTTCCGAGCACTCAAAGCCGTGGGAGAAAGAAGAATGAGCAGAGCAAGAAGCAAAAACAGAGAAAATCTGTTAAAGTTTCTCCGAGACGCCATGAGGGTATGGGAGAGAGAAAGGTCTACGTTAAGAAGGATTTAATTGAAACTAGGATCCAATTGTTGGGGGAGTTGAGAGTTGATGGGGTTAGCTATGTATACATACACGCAACGGATCTTGGCTTTCCCTTTCGCCACTGTCAGGCATTTTGTCGAACAGTTGGTGGTCAAATATGAACAGGAAAGCTTGGAGAAGGACAAGAGATTAAACGAGAGAGTGGGGCCGCGCGCGCCGGCCGGCCGTCGCGGCAAGTTCTCTGTATTTCTCCATTGGGTCGGCAGCCCGAGGAGAGTATTATCAACCATTCCTAAAATTTGTAATTTTTTTATGAAAATACATACTTATTAAACATAAATAGTTAGGGTACATGATCTTATTTTATACATTTACATAACTCTCATGACATAATAAAAAAATCCTTAACACATCGACACGATGCCATCTGGGGACCATGGTTGGGAATGTTCAACTCATGTTTGATTCCTCTCTTAAGCAGTTTGTTTCTTTTGGGGGGAGTAGCAAAGCGTGGGCCCGGCGCCTAGGGGTTGACTCTGCTAAGTTCTGCTGAGAGATTAGTTACGTCAACATGCGCCTCCTACGAGGATGACAACGGGTAGATAGTAAAGTAGTTTTGAGACCCGCCCTCCGTGCAAGTTGAACCCGCCCTCCATGCAGGTTGAACGTGCCCTCCATTAGATAGTAAAGTAGTTTGGACACTTGGCCTTCTTCTTTTTTTCCGCATTTCTAAGGTTTTGTTTGGAATATTTGAACTTAGAATTTATTAAATTTATTTTAGGATCATCCAAATTTTGATTTAACACGCACATAGATGAAATGAACATATCAATGAGACGAACTCATTGACACTATAAGTGAACTAATCCAACTACAAATGAGCTCAAATCAAATGCTTGAAATATATTTGAAAATTTCTGAACATTAATTGAATGACAAAACGATCTTCAATTATGACATGCTTATAGTCAAATTAAACAGCGCAATTAGAAAAATCACAAGTACAAAATTATTTGATTTTAACATCATTGAGTCATTCAAATAGTCCATAAAAAGTCTACGATCAATTAATATAGACCGTATGATAGAATATTTTAGAATTTGACTAAATTTATCGAAATGTCTCACTAAAAAAGTCTATAAAAGAACTTTATTTTCTAAATTTAGAGAGTGATTCAACAGCCAAAAGAGCTATAAAATTCTATGGCAATTTATGATGATTCTCTTAAAAGTTATTATATTTAGTCTTGCTCTCTCTTTCCTCCCACTGTTTTACAAAGGGAAAAAAGATGGTATGATGCCCTTATATATTTTTCATTTGGATTCTCTTAAAATCATTTTAAAATTCAAATAATATATTTAATTAATTCTTTAATTATGAATTTATTAGAAAAGGATGTTTATATGTATTTTGTAAATTAAATATCAATATTTGAAGTTTAATATTGATTTTTGTAAGTTTTTTTTTTTTGTTTGATATGTCACCAAAAATTATCTTGATCGGGCAAAAAAGTTGAAGCAATCAAAAATTAATTCGGAGACCATTTGAATTCCGATTTCAGCAAACTTACAGTCAAACCGAACGTCTCAAAAATCTGAACCCAACGACACCAAATTTGACTCAATCCGAGCCCAAATGAGTCCAAATCAAATATCCAAAATGCATTCAGAAGGTTCAAACCATAATTTGAATCACCAAATGGTTTCTAAACGTGACATGCTTATAATCAAATGGAGCGGCTCGACGAGACAAATCCAACGAGCCCAAGATAACTGAATTCCGAGATCATTAAGGCATTCAAATAACCATTAAATAATTCATGATCAAGGGGATTAATATCGACGTCCATTCAAACCACTCTCATTTTGATCTTCATCCTCCATATATTTACAAGTCATGCCACTCTAAAAAAATTATAAATAGCCCCCACTCTTCTCAGGGGCGAAGAAAGGAGGAAGGGGAGGAGAAGAGAAGAAAATAAGGGAAGAATTTGGGAGCTTGCTTCCGCCGACCACCGCCGGAACTCTTCCCGACCACTTCTGCACGTCCATCGGCCATTGCTGGAGTTCTTCACCACCATCGTCAGACTTTCGCCCGTTCGCTGAC
Source organism: Dendrobium nobile (assembly GCA_022539455.1). Lineage (NCBI taxonomy): Eukaryota > Viridiplantae > Streptophyta > Magnoliopsida > Asparagales > Orchidaceae > Dendrobium > Dendrobium nobile. Next base: position 70,583,502 of record CM039733.1, read on the forward strand.
CACCGCCAGAGTTCTTTCCGACCATCGACAGACCTCCGCCAGTCCTCCAAACACCAACGGACTTCCGTTAATCCACCGACCACCATCAGACTTCCACCAGTCCATCGTCCACCAGCCAACGAAGAACTTCTGACAGTCCACCAAACACCACTAGACTTTTTGCATGTTCGTTGACTATTGCCAAACTTTCACCCGTTTGTCGACCACCGCTAGAGTTCTTTCCGACCTCGTCGGACTTCTGCCCGTTTGTCGACCACCGCGAAGTTTTTTTCGACCGTCGTCGGACTTCTGCCCGTTCGTCGACCACCGCTGGAGTTCTTTTTGACCGTCGTCGGACTTCTGCCATTCGTCGACTACAGTCGGAGTTCTTTTCGACCACTGTCGAACTCCTGCCCAATCGTCAACCTCTACCTGACCTCTGCCCGTTCATCGACCACCGTCGGACTTCAACTACAATTCTCTTGACCTACGTTGCCCGTCAACTACGGTCCGCCTGACCTTTGTTGCCTGCCAACTATGGTCCTTCTAACATGCGTAGCCCGACTACGATCATTTCGTTCACTGTCATCCAACTACGGTCCTTCCGACCACTGTCATCCGACTGCGGTCATTCCAACCTACATCGCTCAACGAATATGATCCTACCGCCCAAAAGAACATATCAACACTGATTCTTGCAACTTCTAGTATATAATGCACTCTGCATGATGTATATTTGCTACATTGAACCAAGACCTTCCTTCTAAGAAAGGGTCTCATTTGTAATCACTTACAACATTAGTAGAGCCATTCAAATTGGATCTAGCCTTGTGATTTTTCTCATTTTCAGGGATTTCCACATAAAAACTCTGGTGTATCTTATAAACGTTATAATCATACTTTCTTATCTGTTTGTGTGTTAGATCTTCGTATAAAACTAAGACGTCAAATTATATCATTCTCTACCGCCGCAAATTTTCCAGAAAGCAACATTATTTTTGACATAACATATTAAAGAAACATGACAATATTTTAAAAAAAAAATATGTCGTTATCACATTTTATTTAAGTCATCATATAAAAATCTATAAGAATTAAAATTAGAATTAGAATTTTAAGTGAAATGGATAACAAAATATATCAATAAAATTTTGATGTGTTTTACATATCTAAATTTTAAATCTTAATACTTATTTATATAATGTTAATTTTTTAACAAAAAGATCTCATTAATATTAGTTGTTGCGTCTTGGAGTATACGCGGCGGCAGAGAAATATAATAATTAATGTCTTAACTTTGTATGAAAATTTGACACGCAATCAGATACGAGAGAGGGTGTTGCATTTATAGGAGATACCAAGATTTTTTATGTTGAAAACTCCTAAAAAGGGGGAAAAGCCGTGGGGCATAGCCCAATTTGAATGAATCCACTAGTATTGCAGTTGATTACAAATGAGGCCCTTCATTGGGGGAAGGCCCTGGCTTGATGTACATCATATGGAGAACATTACATGATAGGAATACAAAGAATCAATGTTGATGTGTTTGTTTAGTCATAAGGACCATAGTCTGGTGACGGAGGTCAGAAGAATCGTAGTCGGCGGTCGACGGAGGTCATAAAGACTGTTGTCTGGCGACAAAGGTCGGATGGATTATAGTCGGTGGGCGACGTAAGTTAGGAGGACCGTAGTCGGCGAAGGACGAAGGCCGAAAGAACTGTAGTCTGTGGGCAACGTAAGTCAGAAGGACCGTAGTCGGTGGGCGACAGAGATCAGAAGGACTGTAGTTGGTGGGCAACGTAAGTCAGGAGGACCGTAGACGTGGCGGAGCTAGAAATTTTGTTCGGGGGGGGGGGGGGGGGGGGGGGGCTAACGAAAGCCGTGCTCGATGTCGTGACTTGTGAGTCGCGAGAGAGAAGTAAAAGGGAAAACAACCCATTGATGCTTTTTATGTGTCCAAAAAATAATGTTGGTGGCTTCTCTGGATTAATAAATAACTTTAAAATGAAGAATTACAAAAATTATAGCATGTTTTCTCGTTGACGAATTTGTTGCTCTCCACTAAAACAATCAACTTTAAGCACATTTATACTTTCAGGTTTAGCTTTAGCTAAAATAATAATACACAATATATATTTGGTTGGGTGCGCTGTCATGAGTGCGCGGCGGCCGCAACATCTTTCAGTGCGCAAAAAGAGCTAAGAAAAGCAAAATCATTCGCAATAATTAATTAAATCATTATCAGTGTAAAAATAATTCAATAATTGGGTTTGTAATTTAATATTTAATAATTATTATTAGATAATGAATAGTTAATTTAGAATAAAAGTTTTAATAAAATCATATTTTAAATAATAATTAATTAAATAACACTTCAACTCAACTTTAAAATATCTTTTCAAAGTCATTCCTCCCTCTCTCTCTTTCTCTCTCTCTATACTTTACCCCATTAGTCTCTCTCTATGGCTGAAGCATTGCATGTCCATTTAAAAGGTGGATTGAAGACTTGAAATGGAAAATTCCTGTAATGGCTGAAGCATTGCATGAAAGCTGACAGTGTTCTAAGTTTTTTTTTTTTTAGGGGGGGGGGGGGGGGGGGGCCATGATTAGAAGGACTGTGGTTGGTGGGCGACGTAAGTCAGGAGGACCGTAGTCGGGGGGTGACGGAGGACAGAATGACCGTTGTTTAACAACGGAGGTTAGAATGACGACATCAGATAGAAGTCTAGTAATGGATAGAAATACAACATCGGATAGATGTCCGATAAAAGTCTGACAACTGGCAGAAGTTCGGCATTAGGTAGAAATCTGGCGACGAGTAGAGGTTTGGCGTCGAGTAGAAGTCTGACGCCAATCGGCAGCCAGGGAGAACTCTGGCGTTACTTAGAGATTAGGTGGAGTTTCAGTGTCACTTAGAAGTCGGGCAGAATTTCGACGTCACTTTGAAGTCGGACGAAACTCCGGTGTCACTTGGAAAAAATTTCGTCGTCGCTTGGGCAAAATTTCGGCATCACTTAGAAATCGGACGAAACTCTAGCGTCACTTGGGCAGAATTTCGGCGTCGCTTGGGCAGGATTCCGGCATCGCTTGGGCAGAATTCTGGCTTCACTTGGGCATCGGGCAGAATTCCAGCGTCACTTGGGCGTCGGGTTGAACTCCAGCGGTGGTCGAGGAGAAGTTTCTTCCCTCCTATCATTCTCTTCTTCTTCTTGCTCGGAGCCCACTCTCAAGAGAAATGAGGAGCAATTTATAGTTTTTTTAAGATGGCATGACCGGATGAGCCATAAATATGAGGAGGATCAAGGGCAAATGTGGAGTGGTTCAGATGAACGGCCGATATTGAATCCATTGATCGTAAACCGTTCATCAGACATTTGAAGGTCTTAATGATATCGGAATTCGACGATCTTGGGCTCACTGGATTTGTCTCGTCTAGCCACTCGATTCGATTATAAGCATGTCATGTTTGGAAGCTGTTTGGTAATCCAAATTATGGATTGAACGTTCCGAATGTGCTTCAGGTCTTTGATTTGTGGGCTCGGATCGAGTTGAATTTGGTGTCGTTGGGTTTGTATTTCCGAGATGCTCAATTCGACTATAAGTTTGCTAAAATCGGAGTTAAGATGTTCCCGGATTTAATTTTTGAAGCTTCCAACTTGATTTTTGTCTCGAGATTCGTGCCCAATCAATATAATTTTTTGATGACATATCATTAGCTATTTTTAATAGATTTATTTTACTGTGACTCAGACATTTGTGTTACATATATAAAAAAATAGTTTCTATATAATTTTTCTTTTAAAAATTTGCCTTTAAAAATTTGCCCAAATTTTAAGGAGAACAAATGTTTTATTTTACATATTTATTAAAAAATAAAATTTAATTTTTATATCATACATAAGTATATTAATTTTTCTGAAAATTTAAACTAAAAATAGTTGTTTTGGCTATAATTAAAAGATCAGGAGTTTTAATCTTATGTAAGTTTATCCTAATTGACCTAAATAATAACAATCTTTTTTAAGCTCCATCACTGATCAGAATATTATTACAAAATTTTTTCTCATAGATCCCATGAAATAAATTCAACCAACGAGAACGCACTTACTACTTTTGATGCAGAGCTCGGTACTAAACGCAAAGTAGCTAAACAGCTTTTCACAAAATCCATGCGATATTCTCTTGCTCAGAAACAGTCACAACAGCGGCAACAATGGCATTCTCCGGCGATCTTCTTTATTGCAAGATCAAACCAAACCTGCCGGAAAGCTTTGACGATGAAATCATGATGCTCGTCGGCGTTGAGGCTAATATAACAAGCCAGCAATCTTTCCATCTCCTCCGGACGCCTCATCCCATTCTCCCTTATCATCTCCACCATTGACTCCCTGAAATCCCTCTGCGGGTCACTCGAGCTCTTCACCACCGCAAAGCTCTCAAGATTCCTCCTTTTCCCCTTCCCCTCCTCTTCCACCTTTCTCCTCGCCGCCTTCGGTGAGCAAACCTTCACCTTTGGCCGTATCCTTTGCACCCGCCGTCGAGCCTCCAATCTCTTCATCGGCGTCGGCGGCGGAGGATAAGCGTCATAATGGCGGAAGCTTGAGATTGGCCGGAGCTCAAGCTCGAGCTCGCTGAAAGAATAATGGCGGGCAGAGCGGGCAATGTCGTCTCTATCTCCGCGGCGTTCGTCGTCTCCCGTTGAGCGCCGGCGAGGGGCTTCGCTTGCGGCGATGCGGTCGAGGAGTTTGGGGGAGAAACCGAGGTGGGAGGAGGAGGTGGGAGGAAATTGTTTCAGGTTTACTCTGCCCTGTTTCTCTCGCTTCAGTCGGGAAATCCAAGAAAAGGGGAAGACATCCGTGAGCTGAAACGACGGCGAGGAAGAGAAAGGGGAAGTGGCCTTCTTCGTTTTCTTTTCCCCTTCGGTTCTGTCTCTGTTCTTCCTTCCCCATTTCATCTTCTTCGCCGTAGCTATTTTAAAAATAATTGGAGGGAGAAGAAGAAGAAGAAGCGGTTGTGAAGAGGCAGCAGCAGTTACTAAGTGGTGGGCTGCGCGGGCCTTTATAGTTAGGCCATCATGTTTTACTCATTTAAGGAAAAAAATACTAAAACCAGATCCAGCAGCATTTGGACACAGTGAGCGTCACTTTCAGAAACGTTATATAAAGTAAATTTGACAGTTTTGAAAATTATTTCTAATGTAAAATATATTTAAAATTTTCCTAATATAAATTATGTTATAATTATTAATTGGTTTACAAATTATATATGTATTATACTAATTTCAAAGATAATTAAATAATTTTTAAATTCATAATGATATAATCTGCACAATAATATCTTACATAATTTATAGTTACTTTAAATTAATTAAATTTTAATTAGACTATTAAAACCTAGTATTTTTTTTTCTTTTAGCATTTATTTTTAATTTCTCCTTAGAATATTGAGCCGAAAGTAAACAATCACATGGCTTTGAATCCACTTATTCCAAAGAGAAGGAAGCCTCTAATCATTGGGGGCGACTGGGCGAGTAGATAGCCATTTTGCATATCTACAATCTTTTTTTTTTTAATTATTTTGCTATAAAAATTTGTGTTGCATTTATGTTAAAAATAAATACAGAAATGAATTTGAATCAACCATTTAGACATGTTTATTAAACAAGATAGGTTGACCCACCAACTGGATTTAATCCAAAAAATACTCGTTTAATATTTTTTTCTTAAATTCTTTAATTTTTTAGTATAATCTTTTATTATTTTTATCAATTAACTTAAAATCTAAAATTAGTAAGTTAATAAAAATGGTTTATCGGATTGGGTTCGGGTTGGGGTCGGATTGAATGGATTCGGATCATGCCAATTTCGTGTCACACTCGAACCCAATTCTTTTTGACACCCATACATTTCATGTAGGGGTGTCAATTTTGAGTCACGGATCGGGTTCGGGTCAAACCAAAAATTGGCACGGCAACATTCGGGTCAACTCGAACCAGACCCATTTTTGCAAATGGGTCGATTTCCTGGACCCGAATCCAACCCACTTCAGGTTCGGGTCAACCCGACGCGACCCGTTATCCACTGCAAGCAGGCAGCGGCGCGGGTTCGTAGAGGGACGCGGTGCGGCGGGCAAGCAGTTCCACGCGGGCAAGCGGGCAGCTCTGCGGCAAACATACACGATGCGGGACACACGAAGTGACGCGCGACTCATGAAGTGACGTGCACACTCAGACTCCTGAAGCGACTCGGGTAGCTTCGGTCAGGCCCGGTCATGGAGGGCAGTGGGTCATTCCAGGTCATTACCGGGTTTTTTAGTCAACCCGAACCCGACACCAGTTTGCAAACGGGTCGAAAACCTTAACCCAAACCTAACCCGGTTCGGGTTCAGGTCAACACGAATCCGAAATTTTTGGATCGGGTTCAAGTCAGATTTTCGGGTCGTTGACACCCCTAATTTCATGAGTCTTAAATATATTTTTCATTATTTTTATATTATTTTTATCTAATGAGAATTCATTTATTCCTTCATCATATTAATTCATCTCCTATTATTTCTCATAAATATTTAATTTTTTAACAAATATATATTTTTATATTTACAAATAAAAATTTGAAATTTTTTTGTTGGCCAAACAGAAAAATAATTTAAACTTTAAAAAATTTCGAATGGAAGGGGCGGACTGAAAAGTTCAGTGTGAGTGCGTTCTTTGCCAGACTTTTCGTGCGAGCAGGTCTTCGTACGAGAGAGCTTACACCCGAGAGGCAAAAGGGTAGGCCACTTTAGCTTTTTGCACCTTCACTTCTTTCGTTATTAAACATAAATATCACTATTTGCACTTTTTTTGTTTTTATGGAAAACGGTCCCGCCATTTTGGGCCGAACGTTAATTTCGATGACCGTTCTTTTCGAAAAAGGACTTTGATCGGACGACTCCACTTTCAACTTTGGAAACCGAGTTAGGGAACAAGAAGTCTCATCGACCGTCTCTGCCGTCTGATTTAATTCATAAAATCTCCTATATTTTGAGCCAAAATTTAGTCCATCATTGATCATCCAATATGGGTGTCCACGGGAGAAATTAGTCTGTGTGGGCATAGAATATCCACTGTAGATCAATCAGAATGAATCATGTCTTTACCTTGGCTTGTCATTGTTCGATACCACTTGGTACCACACTCGTTATTATTGACGTGGCTCTCTAGTTGTTCTCCGGATGTAAAGCTGCATTCGGCGTACGCACATAATAACTTCTCTGTCTACAACCATCTCCAACTGAATGTTAAATGAGTCTTTGTTGTTCGCCGCCAGCTTCACCCAAACACAAGTTTCAACGACGTTCTTATGACTTGAATTTGGTGTCAGACTATTCACAAATGCAATTTGCTTTTGAAAAACTTATAAATGTAAATGTATTTTTAAAAATAAATATGAAAAGGAGATGACAATGAATATATATAACTGATACATCGTCGAAAAATTATCTTGACCGAGCACGAATCTTGATGCAGAATCAAGTTTGGAAACTTCAAAAATTAATTCGGAGACCTTCCGAACTCCGATTTCAGCAAACTTATAGTCGAACTGAGCGTCTCGGAATTACGAACCCAACGACACCAAATTCAACTCAATCCGAGCCCAAATGGGTCTGAATCATGGACCTGAAGCGCTGTTGGAAGGTTCAAACCGCAATTTGAGATACCAAACGGTCTCCGATTTTAACGAGCTTATACTCAAATCGAACGGCTCGACGAGACGAATCCAACGAGCTCAAGATCACTAAATTCTGACATCTTTAAGGCCTCCAAATGCCTGACGAACGGTCCATGATCAAGGGGTTCAATATCGGCCGTCCATCCAACCACTCCCCATTTACCCTTGATCTCTCACCTATTTACGGGGTATGCCACTCCAAAAAATCTATAAATAGAACCCTCGTTTCTCTTGAAAAGGAGGCCAAGCAAGAAGCAAGAAGAGAAGGAAGAAGCTCCTCCTCGACCACCCCGGAGCTTCGTCGGACCACCGCCGGAGCCTCGCCGGACCATCGCCGGAGCCTCGCCGGACCACCACCGGAGCCTCGCCGGACCACCACCTCAGGGCCCGATGTTAAGGCCCGACGTTCAGGCCCGACATTCTGCTCAAGTCCTGACGTTCTGCTGAAGGCCCAACGTTCTGCTCAAGACCCGACGTTCCGGCCTGACATCTTCATCTGAGGCCCTCACCTTTGCCAGAGGCCCTAACCTTCGCCAGAGGCCCTCACTTTTACCAACGGCCTTCACCTTCGCCAAAGGCCCTCACTTTTACCAACGACCTTCACCTTCGCTAAAGGCCCTCACTTTTACCAACAGTCTTCATCTTCGTCAGAGGCCCTCACCTTTGCCAGAGGCCCTTGTCTTCGCCAGATCATCATCAAAGGCCGTGTGCTCCACCAGAACATCACATGAGGCCCAGAATTCCGTCGGACCACTACTTGAGGCCTTGAGCTCCATCAGGCCACCACCCGATGCCCACAGTACTCCCAGAATACTACCAACTACGGTCCTTCCGACCTCCATTGCCTACTATGGTCCGTCCGACCTCCATTAACAGACAACGGTCTTTCTGACCCCGGTCTCCTGCCGACTATGGTCCTTCCGACCTTCGTCGCCTACTATGGTCCGTCCGACCTCTATCAACAGACAACAGTCTTTCTGACCCCGGTCTCCTGCCGACTACGGTCCTTCCGACCTCCGTCGCCTACTACGATCCTTCCGACCTCTATTAACAAACAACGGTCTTTTTAAACCCGGTCTCCTGCCGACTACAGCCTTTCCGACCAAACAAACATGTATATGTAACTCCTACCATGTAATGCAATATATATGATGTATATTTGCTACATCAATACAAGGCCTTCTCCAAAGGAAGGGCCTCATTTGTAATCGACTGTAAATATTAGTGGATTCATTCAAACTGGGCTAGGCCCCATGGTTTTTCCCCCCTTTCAAAGGTTTTCCACGTAAAAACTCTGGTGTCTCTTATGAATGCTACACCCTCTCACTTATCTGCTTGTGTGCTGGATCTTCGTACAATGCTAAGACGTTAAATCATATATTTCTCTACCGCCGCTAATATTCTAGGACGCAACAATAATATTTTTCTTTGGTGTTAATAAATGGAGTTAATACTGCATAATGGAGAAAAAAAAAAAAGATTTAGCTGACTCCACGTAGTGGGACAAATGCTTGATTTTGTTGTTGTTAGTGTTAATAAATGTAGTTCGATTGGAGATGAGTTACTTTTTGATGTAACTATTATTATATTTTGAAGAGAAAAATGAGTTTTTTCGGTTGGAGATGGCCGAAAGGAAAAATAGATTCTCATTTGCCATGAAGGCCGTCCAATAGAAATACAACTCACGAATGTATCTTTCATTCATCACGGTTCAGTTCGACGCCAAATCTCACCTTGGGCACAAAAGGCACTTGCCCATCGAAAAGTTGCAAGAAGAGATGACTAAGGGATAACAAGTGCGAAATAAAGGAGCCCTACATTGCAAAAGACATACAAAGGCTTTATTTGGGACAACTTTTTTACTAGTTTATAAAGCAATTTTTTAGAATAGATATTTCTTGTTCAAAATATTTTTATATTAAAAAACTATTTTAAAATACAATAAAAAATTTAACCTAAATAAAACCTAAGACATTAGACCATAAGTGATCACATTTTCATTCGGTAATTCTTTCTCTTAAAAAATTTGATGGTGGGAAGCTGCTTTTTATAAAAAACTACTATTCTATTTTTCAAATAAAAAGATATTCACAATGCCTTCAACAGCTTTAAAAATTTACATTTCCATCATAGCCCTACATGGGGTCCTGATTACGTACCCATTGGGTACCCACGCTCTACGTTGATGAGCTTTGCCCACCCACACCCACCTATGGTGACTTTCGGGATGTCACACCCATCCACACCCACCCACTTTCTACGCTTCTCGAATGCAGTTTGCCACGGATTAATGGCCTTGAGGTTTTATGCACTTTTCTCTGACTGCAAACTTTCAAACCACATATCAAAATTTATCATGGCCGCGACGCGATTCGATGTTGCGCACTGCGCTGTAAGGATTACTGTAATATACTGCATGCATATGGTGATTAGTAATGTAATTTGGTTTGTCCGTTGATTTTGAGTACCCACCCATACCCATCCACGAGGCCTTGGGTGTACCCCTACCCACCCATGCCCATTCGGTATGGGTGGGTATGTGGGTGGATGTGGATATGAGTACCCAATGCAGGGCTCTAATTCCCACAACTTCACAATCAATTTATAAAAACCAATGTCGTACCAAATAGATCCTAAATATTTTGCATAACCAATCAATTTAACACAATTTTGCATAAATTGTCTACTTAGTTGATAAAGATTTTTAATAATTTCATAATAAATATTTCATTTATATTCTCCAAAAAAAAAAAAACTAATTTATATATCTCCATTAAAAAATGGCTCCAAACATAGATTTGTTTTTTTTTTTTTTTTGAAATGGGGGTATGTACCTGCTGCCACTCCAAAGGGAGCGCTTGGCGGCATAACTAATCCCTCGGCAAAACCTAACGCGGCCACCCTCTGGTATCGGACCCACACTTGCTTTGCCCCACTAAAAAGCGAGGTCGTAGTAGAGAGAATTTGAACCCGGGATATGAGGTTCCCAATCGTGGTCGCCCACCAACCACCCAAGACTAGGTGGGACATAGAGATTTAGTTAATTGAATTAATTTGAGCTATTCATTTCCACATAAGAGGAAAGTTATTTTAATTTCAAGCAACTAAAAATTAAAGGACTATTGAGAGACTTTTAATCTTCAAATATTATTATTTATCGTTCTTAGAGAGATTCTACGAGAAGATTATTCACTTTTTTTTTATATAATTACATTATTTTATTGGAGGAAAAGAAAAAAAAAAAAAAAAACTGCGAGTCTTTGACCTTCCTATAAATAAGTCTCTTAAAAACTTTTGAGTGATTGCCGTTCAATCAAGGACTTCAATTTAATTTTCTGATATCGATAGATAGTGATGACTTTAATTAGGACTATTTTATATATATTTTTTTAAATTAAAAAAACAATTTTCTTATCGCTATTAAATTCAATTTAATTGTTAAAAATGCTTTTATTGGTTTAATTGTCAAAACTTGGGGCTTATAGAACCGATCTACTTAAACAAATATCAAATTAAATTAATTTGGAAGATACGGTGGGGTCGTTAGAGTTAAAATTGATTTGACATAGGATGCTTGAAGTCCACTCCATATAGGTTTGTCATAGGGGATTGACGGGTTGGATTTGGGATTGACTCGAAATTGATCTGATCTGAATACAATGACCTGTTTAATAACCGGTCAAAAACACCAACCCGGAAAGGATCATTAACCAGTTTTTGTTAATTTTTTTCATGAATGTGAAAAAAAAATTAAAAATTAAAAATGAAATAGTTCATTTTCGTGTCAAAAACGAGTTCGTGAGTCAATCTGAACTTGACATGTTCAATAAACGGGTCATAAAAGCTAACACGAACCCATCCCATTTATGAAATGGGTCAACACGGACTTAAAATTTTCGAATCAGGTTTAGATTCGAGTAAAATTGATTGATCAGGTTATTTATTGACACCATTGCATCAAGGGAGTGAACAAAATATATGCTCATCTAAGAAAGTTGAGAGAGAGAGAGAAAATAGCATCCTACAATATTGAGTTACTACCTAGTTGTAGTGGTTCACCATTAAATGAAATTACAATATGAATTAAGTCTTAAAATTTAAAAAACTGACCAAGTCCAAAATTTTGCCTCGGAAAAACGCTGGGACGACTAGTCCACCGGCGTCGACAACTGAAAGCTGGCACCCCCTTACATGAGCGTGATGAGACAAGCAGCAGATTCAGAAAAATCTTCTGAAATTACTCTGAAGTGGAGATGTGCCCAGAAAAGCTTCTTTTTTCTCTTCTAATGATCTCTGCGTTGCTTCCCGTGGCATTGTCTCTATCAACCCTCCTGCCTCCGGAAGAGAGTAAGCGCTTCTGCCCGCGTTAGCTGAGCTATATTTGCTGTCGAATTTGCTTTAAAGATTGTAACTTGCTGCTTCTTGTCATACTAAAGCCGCATATCAAATGTTTGAAGTAATGCCCAAGTGGTTGGTCAGTTACTCCGTCTAGAAAATTGAGTTATAAACTTTTTTTAAAACTTTTTGTAAGAATTTTCATTCAGTTATAGCTCATTCAAGGTTCTCTGTAATTTTCTTTAAGCTTGCTGTGAAACTCCTGCTTATTTCAGTTTATTTTTTGTTCCACCGTGGAAGAAGATTTCCAAGATTACTTTTTCTTTTCTTGTCCGTAGTTATCTGATTCTTGTTTTCTTTTCTTTTATATGTTCAGTTGAAGCCCTCAAACGCATCGCCGAGGTATTGAACAAAACTTACTGGAACTTCAGTGTAGACCCGTGCAGTCAAGAAGCTGGTTGGGTCTCTCAGAATTTTGCAATGGGAAAAGCGAATGTTGCAAATGTCCGGTGCAGTAATTGCAATAACGATGGGAGCATCTGCCATGTGACAAGCATGTGAGTTTGGAAATTTCTTGCTGTTCACACATGTTTCTAGTCTTCTAAGTGTAAATGCATATTTTTTTCCTTTCTGAGCATTTTGATTTCAGTTATAGATAAGTACACGGATGTTCTTGATATACTTCTTGAGATAGAACAAATCCGACTTACTCTCTCAACGTCAACATCTGTGATAGATTGTGTGGTAACATGCACGGAAATCAAGTTTGTCTTATGAATTTGAAGATTCATTAAAGGAGGGTTTAGAGAATATTCAACGTGATCTGTTGTGTCCTTGAATATTCACGGCGATAAATAAATGTAAAGTTTAACGTCTTAGCTTTTTACGAAGATCCATCACACAATCAGATAAAAGAGGGGGTGTAGCGTTCATAAGAAACCAAAATTTTTATGCAGAAACCCAAATAAAAGGGGGGGGGGGGACCACGGGGCCTATCCTAATTTGAATGAATCCACTAGTGCTTGCAGCCAATCACCAATGAGGCACTTCCTTAGGGGGAGGCCTTGGTATGAAATAGCAAACATGCAACATATAGAGTGCATTACATTGTGTAAAATGGAATAGTCAGTACTAACATTTTCGTTTAGTCGGCAAGACCATAGTTGACAGACGATGGAGGTTCGAAAGATTGTAATCGGTTGACGATGGTCGGAAGGACTCTAGTCGGTGGGCGATAAAGGTCGGGAAGATCGTTGTCTGGCGACGAAGGTTAGAAGAACCGTAGTCTGGCGACGAAGGTTGGAAGGACTACATTCGGCGGCTGACCGTGGTCAGAAAGACTGTTGTCTCATGACGGAAGTCGAAAGGACTGTAGTCGACGAGCAATAATGGGCAGAAAGATTGTAGTCGGGTGATGGAGGTCAAAAGGACAGTAGTCGGCGGGCGACAATGGTCAGAAAGACCGTTGTCTGGCAACGGAGGTAGAAGGGCCGTAGTCTGAAAAATGGAGGTTGGAAGGACCATAGTTAGTGGGTGACAGTGGTCAGAAAGGCCGTTGTCTGGCAGCCTAAGTCAGAAGGACCGTAGTCGGCGGGTGACAGTGGTCATAAAAATCGTTGTCTGGTGACGGATGTCGGAAGGACGGTAATTAGAGGGCGACAGTGGTTTGAAAAATAGTTGTCTGGAGACGAAGGTCGGGAATACCGTAGTCTGGTGATTGAGGCTAGAAGGACTGTATTCGGCGGACGACAATGGTTAGAAAGACCATTGTCTGGTGACGAAGGTTGGAAGGATTAATGTAGTCGGCGGGAGACAATGGTCAGAAAGACCATTGTCTAGTGATGGAAGTCGGGAGAACCGTTACTTGGCGACAGTTGTTGGGGGGGGGGGGGGGATTCCGACGATAATAGATAGCTGGGAGTAAGTCTGGTGACATTCGGTGGCCAGGAAAAAGTCCGGCAAAATTTTCGGAACGAGCTTAATGTCTCTGTATTTTAGCAGGAGCGCGATTTTGGCAAAATTTAAAAAAGAGCCAGTACGTGATTCTGTTTTGAATGCGCCTAACAAAATGGCGCCTTTCAAATCAGCGCATTTCGTGGAATGCGCGCTTTGATCAAGCGTATTCCATAGATTGCGCTTTTGTAGTTAGCGCATTCAGCATACTTATCTGCTTGCCAGCGCGAAATGAGGCAACTTTGGCTTATAGCGGGGGGGCAAGATCCGCGAAATCCGCGAAAGCAGTTGCGGGGGTGAGGAAATTGATGTCGGTTGTTGAATTTGGGTGGTTGGGAGATGATTATTGATGATGGGTTTGAAGACCGAAGTCCTTTAAATGGGGCAGTATGCATTCGTTCTCTCCCACTCCTCCTTCCACTCCTCCGTAAGCGAAGTTCTTCTCAAACCTTCAGTTCTAAATTTTTGAAGGTATGTTTTTTTATAAATTTTGTATTTTCTCAGCTGTAGTTAAATTTTTCTTTGTAGCACGAGAAATAATGTGCTAGTGTAAATAAAGTACATGTGCTGAGTAAATAAAGATTTGTGTGTATGTTATTTATATACTTTTGTTATTTTAATTAGTTGTTTAGAGTAGCTTGAATTTTTGAAATTTATTTTAGCTGTTCTTTAGCTTTTGAAATTGTTTGTCCGCTAATCTTTAAATTTGGGTAGTATTTGCTGATCTATTATTTTGTTGATGATCTTTAATTTTTAGTGTTACTGACATGTAACTAATTATGTGTTAGAATTCGGACCCATGACTGTGTTGCTAGGATGCACGGACACGGACACGGCGACACGGACACGACACGACACGGACACGGGACACGACATTTTTTAAAAATATAGGACACGAGTGCGGCGTGGACACGGCATAATAATTTTAAATATAATATATATAAATTAAGGTAATATTATATTAAAAATGGCAAGCAATATTAAATCAAAGTCATGATAACTTGTTTAGCTCATAACATAAAGATGTTTAGTACAAAATGTCTAGTACAATCACAAAAATATAACCAAAAAATCATTTAGTACAACATGAAAGTTCAACTACTCAATAGAGGGAATGATAGAATTAGATTCAGATGTTGGTCTTTGGCCTTCAATATCATCATCATTGAATATCATTGCTTCCAACTCTGGTTCATCAAAAGAAAGATTTGCAACCTCCAATAATCCCATTTCATCAAGGCACTCGAACCCATCTCCAGCACTACCTCTTAAAACGGAGTGTCGGTGCATCATAGCTGTGTTGTAATAGTGCATTAACTGAAATGAATGTTTCAAAAAAATTTTATTATTATAAATAGAAGAACAGATAGTTACTATGATTAAAAAAAAGTTATTTATTTTATTAATATGATTAAATAATTATATTATGATAAATAGAAGTATGATGAAAATTTCATTAATAAATGATAATAAATTATTTTTCAGAGAAACTGTTAACTTTAGAGAAGTAAAATAAATTTTAGTGGAAATGAAGGAAGAATGATATTTTTTTTGACGACAGATAATTTTTTGTATGACCTATTTTAAAGCAAAAATTTGTACAGTAATTTTGTTATTCAACAAACGTAACTTTAAAAATTTTCTACTTTTTAAGCATTGTATGAAATATCAGTTGCTCTTGCATGTCATTGATGTGCACATCACACAAAATAAAAAAAAGGTGTAGGAATGTAGGTGTGAGACCTCGTTCCCTTACTGTTCCTCTCTGATTTGGATTTTCCTCTCAGGATCGTCCAGGACGATAGTGAGATCGTCCAGGCCGATCTGCACTGTAGAAAATATCGTCCTGAAAATAGTCCTGGGAATCGTCCAGGACGATTTGATTTGGTCTGATCGTCCCAGGACGATCTGGCGATCGGCCGGGCCGATCTGCTTCATGATATAAGAAAATCAGCTCGTTTTGAGGAGAGAGAAAATCATTTTATAAAAATCAGATATTTTGAGGAGAGAGAAAGAGAAAGGGAAAAGAGGAAAACCTGGTTTTGGAGGCCGCGGAGCGCTTTTCGTCCGACGTCGCTGTTGGGAAAAGTGTAGATCTCGTGGTAAGGACTCCGAACCCTATTTCTGTTTTCAAAGATATTGAGTTTTGACCGAGTTGTGATCTGTTTTGTGTTTTCATAGTCGACTTTTCGACATGATTTTGATTTGACACAACTTTCACCGCACAACTTTTGGTATGTTATAGATATAATTATTACACACGATTTGAGTATTTTCTACGACGATTTTACCGGTCGGAATTGATTCTACGCGATTTTAATCGAATAGAAAAATATCAGGACTTGATTTGATTTGGATTCTATAGGACAATAGTCTTGTATTGATGTTATAGATATTCTACTGTAATTTGGAAGAATTTGGAAATTTTGCCTTTTTGCAGGATTTTTATGTAAATTTGACCGACTGCCGTTACTCTGCCCGATTTTCGTATGATTTCCGAATTTTCTGGAATTGATAGATTGAATTGATATGCGTATGACTATTGATATGATTGTTCTAGATTTCTTTAATATTGCTTATTGCATCGATTATTGCATTGACTATTGATTGAATTGATTGTTACTGAAAGACAAGTGGGAACCTGGTTGAACGTTGGTTGGAGATAGATATTGACCTGTACAGGATGGTGGGCCGACGGGCTTTCCTTTAAACCATTGATCATTGATATAACGATTGGGAGTTATAAGGAGTTTTATATGCCGACGGGCGGCCGACGGGCAAAAAGAGTGACGACTCTTCTTGATAGAAACCAACGTACGGATATCTACAACAGCAATATGGATTCTACAACAGCACTATTGATAATAGCCAGTTTAACCTGGTTGATCATAGCTAGTGTTTGTGCTTGTCGAGTAAGACCATCGTATGACATTGTATGATCTTGCATCGTATGGATTTCCTGATATGCATTGATCTATTGACTTCCGATTGATTTATTGATTTGATGGATTTATCGAATTGATTTCTTATCGTACGGATTCATTGATTTCATTGATTGATCATTGAGCATTGATACTATTGATTATTGATTATTGACATTGATATGGATATAGACGGCATAGATTTATAGATTCATTGATACCATTGATTCTGTATTGATTTGACTTGCTACTATAAATTTATCGTATTGTTTTTCCGATTGATTTGATCGACCTGATAGTATAGACTGGATTTGATTGATTGATTGATTTGACGGATTTATTGATTTATCGTATTGCTTTTTCGATTGATATTATCGACTTGATTGATTCATAGATACTGGCACCGACATTGATATGGATTCTGCGTAGTGATTCATAGATATTGACACCGATATTGATATAGATTGTATCGATTGATAGATACTGATATCGACATTGATATAGATATGATATTGACATATGGATACTATTGATACGACAGATCCTGGTAGGTTATTGATATACTGATACATTGATTCGTCGTACCGATTATCGATTGATTGATTGAATGGATTATTGCCGTATGGATTTGATTTATCGTAGGATAGATTTCTTTATGGAGCTGATTGTATTGATTTCTATTGACCTGATGATTTCATTGTATTGATTTGATTTCAATTGATCTTTCGCCGTATTGATTTGATTGTTTATTGGGAGTTGAGCCGATTGATATAATTGACTGGAAAGTGCTCTATTGATTGAGATGTTTTCCCTACTGTAGCATCGTACATCGTCATTATTGAATCTGCCGTGGTGTCATTGAATATTGTATATTGACATCGAGTAAATCGTATTGAATAATTGGATTGACTGATTTGCAAGAGTATTGACTGATTTGCAAGAATGATATAGATACAACGAATTGACTAGACGACACGATTGATTGAACTGATAGTATCGATTGATAGACACTGCTACGATGGATAGATATTGGCTTCCAGTCACTTACTGATTTGATTGCTGTGGCTTATTGATTTATCGATGTTTTTACCGCTGTACTGATTATTGACTATTGATTTCCGTACTGCATTGACTACTGATTTGATTTCCGCTGCATCGACTATTGATTTCATTGACTATAGATTTCAGTATTGCATAGACTCATTGACCATTGACTGATATGGATTTGATTGACTGACATGCATATTGATAGCATCGCCGTGCTTTGATTTCAGTTGTAGGCTTTGGTGACCTGCTGGGCTTTGTAAGCTCATTATATGTGGTTAAAATTTTCAGGTCCGAGCAAGGCAACTGGAATGGAGTTCGATCAGAATGTCAGACGAATCCTTTCACTATTGATACCTGGGGCATCACAGGTGGTATCAGAGCAAGTGTAGTGAAAGGGTTTGATTGATAGTTTGATAGAATGGATTCATTCTGCATACATAGTGATTGACATGTGATTGATTGCATTGTGTGTTTGTATGGATTTCGACGCGTTTTGATTTGGATTTGAATCGATTTGTTTTGCGTTGTTTTTGTCTCGTACCTGTAGGGAAATGTCGGGACGACATTTTTCTAAGGTGGGGAGATTGTGAGACCTCGTTCCCTTACTGTTCCTCTCTGATTTGGATTTTCCTCTCAGGATCGTCCAGGACGATAGTGAGATCGTCCAGGCCGATCTGCACTGTAGAAAATATCGTCCTGAAAATAGTCCTGGGAACCGTCCAGGACGATTTGATTTGGTCTGATCGTCCCAGGACGATCTGGCGATCGGCCGGGCCGATCTGCTTCATGATATAAGAAAATCAGCTCGTTTTGAGGAGAGAGAAATTTATTTTATAAAAATCAGATATTTTGAGGAGAGAGAAAGAGAAAGGGAAAAGAGGAAAACCTGGTTTTGGAGGCCGCGGAGCGCTTTTCGTCCGACGTCGCTGTTGGGAAAAGTGTAGATCTCGTGGTAAGGACTCCGAACCCTATTTCTGTTTTCAAAGATATTGAGTTTTGACCGAGTTGTGATCTGTTTTGTGTTTTCGTAATCGACTTTTCGACATGATTTTGATTTGACACAACTTTTGGTATGTTATAGATATGATTATTACACACGATTTAAGTATTTTCTACGACGATTTTACCGGTCGGAATTGATTCTACGCGATTTTAATCGAATAGAAAAATATCAGGACTTGATTTGATTTGGATTCTATAGGACAATAGTCTTGTATTGATGTTATAGATATTCTACTGTAATTTGGAAGAATTTGGAAATTTTGCCTTTTTGCAGGATTTTTGTGTAAATTTGACCGACTGCCGTTACACTGCCCGATTTTCGTATGATTTCTGAATTTTTTGGAATTGATAGATTGAATTGATATGCGTATGACTATTGATATGATTGTTCTAGATTTCTTTAATATTGCTTATTGCATCGATTATTGCATTGACTATTAATTGAATTGATTGTTACTGAAAGACAAGTGGGAACCTGGTTGAACGTTGGTTGGAGATAGATATTGACCTGTACAGGATGGTGGGCCGACGGGCTTTCCTTTAAACCATTGATCATTGATATAACGATTGGGAGTTATAAGGAGTTTTATATGCCGACGGGCGGCCGACGGACAAAAAGAGTGACGACTCTTCTTGATAGAAACCAACGTACGGATATCTACAACAGCAATATGGATTCTACAACAGCACTATTGATAATAGCCAGTTTAACCTGGTTGATCATAGCTAGTGTTTGTGCTTGTCGAGTAAGACCATCGTATGACATTGTATGATCTTGCATCGTATGGATTTCCTGATATGCATTGATCTATTGACTTCCGATTGATTTATTGATTTGATGGATTTATCGAATTGATTTCTTATCATACGGATTCATTGATTTCATTGATTGATCATTGAGCATTGATACTATTGATTATTGATTATTGACATTGATATGGATATGGACGGCATAGATTTATAGATTCATTGATACCATTGATTCTGTATTGATTTGACTTGCTACTATAGATTTATCGTATTGTTTTTCCGATTGATTTGATCGACCTGATAATATAGACTGGATTTGATTGATTGATTGATTTGACGGATTTATTGATTTTATTGATTTATCGTATTGCTTTCTCGATTGATATTATCGACTTGATTGATTCATAGATACTGGCACCGACATTGATATGGATTCTGCGTAGTGATTCATAGATATTGACACCGATATTGATATAGATTGTATCGATTGATAGATACCGATATCGACATTGATATAGATATGATATTGACATATGGATACTATTAATACGACAGATCCTGGTAGGTTATTGATATACTGATACATTGATTCGTCGTACCGATTATCGATTGATTGATTGAATGGATTATTGCCGTATGGATTTGATTTATCGTAGGATAGATTTCTTTATGGAGCTGATTGTATTGATTTCTATTGACCTGATGATTTCATTGTATTGATTTGATTTCAATTGATCTTTCGCCGTATTGATTTGATTGTTTATTGGGAGTTGAGCCGATTGATATAATTGACTGGAAAGTGCTCTATTGATTGAGATGTTTTCCCTACTGTAGCATCGTACGTCGTCATTATTGAATCTGCCGTGGTGTCATTGAATATTGTATATTGACATCGAGTAAATCGTATTGAATAATTGGATTAACTGATTTGCAAGAGTATTGACTGATTTGCAAGAATGATATAGATACAACGAATTGACTAGACGACACGATTTATTGAACTGATAGTATCGATTGATAGACACTGCTACGATGGATAGATATTGGCTTCCAATCACTTACTGATTTGATTGCTGTGGCGTATTGATTTATCGATGTTTTTACCGCTGTACTGATTATTAACTATTGATTTCCGTACTGCATTGACTACTGATTTGATTTCCGCTGCATCGACTATTGATTTCATTGACTATAGATTTCAGTATTGCATAGACTCATTGATCATTGACTGATATGGATTTGATTGACTGACATGCATATTGATAGCATCGCCGTGCTTTGATTTCAGTTGTAGGCTTTGGTGACCTGCTGGGCTTTGTAAGCTCATTATATGTGGTTAAAATTTTTAGGTCCGAGCAAGGCAACTGGAATGGAGTTCGATCAGAATGTCAGACGAATCCTTTCACTATTGATACCTGGGGCATCACAGTAGGAGTTTGTAGACTCATATACTTGTAAGGTACTGTAATAAGCATAGGTTATATATCATATAACCTTTTGTATCGAGGATTTAATTTTAAAAATTATGTATATTATCTATCAATTCTATAGATTTGCATTCCATTACAAAAAAGATATAATGAATTTAATGCTTTGTAAATAAGCATACATAGTCAATCTTAAGTGAATTTTTTGTTTTTATTTTCGGTACATATAAAAAATAATATCTTATGTTAAAAATTCCAAAAAATTTATTAGTATCTGTAAAGCAAGAAAAAAAATTCAAGGATTTTATAACTATATTTCGTTATTATATGTGTAGATATCAAAAAATATTTTTGTACTGCTCGTGATAAATAGTGCGACATGGTGGTTTCAAGAGACTGAGTTTGAAAGACCTATAATTTTATACTAAAAACAAATATATTCTATTAATGTTTTAATATTTTATATTTAATTCAGCTTCAAATATTTTTTATAAAACTAAAATATGAAAATATTTGTTAAACAATATAAAAATAATTAAAATTAAATTGTCTTAATTTATAAGGCTTAGTTATCGCATTTTTATTTTTTCGGTACATTCGACCAAAACTCGTATTTAACTTACCCCAATAACACCAATCATGTAGGAGGGTTCCCAAAGTTAGAAGAACAAAAAACTGTAAAAGGTTAATTACTTTTGTGTACAGAGGAGCTTAATGATACCTTGCCACAAATGTGAATAATTAATTATTAATCTTTTACATTTAAAAAATTAATAGATAATTTATTTTCACCTTTTTTTATAATTCTTTATAAAATTTATATGAATTAGATTTTTGTTTGACAAATATGTTAGAGTAGTGGATGCCAAATTTTGTTAACCCAAATTTATTACTGGTCTGCTCTTTATTCAAGTATGAATATAATTTTGTACAACATTATTATTTTAAATTTATTAAGTAAATATCTTAAATTGTAATTACACAATAGTCAACTTATAATTTTGGCCCTTTTGTAAAATATAGCATGGTAAGGAATTCCATAAATTTTTGGTGTTATATGTATGTTAAGTTGATGTAAACAGAAGATTTTAGAAAAAATATTGGAAGAAAAAGAATGAGTAGAGAAGCACTAAATATTGATTATATGCATACATAATTATTACATTTCATTATACTACAGTTAGAAGAATAAAAATTATTGTCAATCCTATATAAGTAAATAAATTGAGATATGAGTAAAATATACAAAGATGATTTATACTTTGATTCAAGTTAAAAATATCTAAAAATTATATTGATATGATAATGGTGTATTAATTAAAAATGTAGTATAATTGAGGGCATTTTAAAGTCTCAAAAAATCATTGAGATATGATTTAAGATTTGTATTGGTGATTATAAAACTTTATAACACATACTTAGTAATTACATAAATTTTCTTATCTTGATAGTATGTCTCGATTGTTGCTGTATTTCAATGGAGAGTTACATATTTCGGACGAATTCACACCAAGTTATATTGACGGGAGGATTAGACCACTCCATATCGATGACAATATTTCCCTTGAAATGATAAAACGAAGAATTATGCGTGCACTTAGAATAAATTCAACAACAACCACTATTAACCTCACATGCCATCTTCGAAATAATGGTGGATTCTATGCGATTCATGTCACCGATGATGAGGTATGTCAGTATATGTTGATGGAGGCTAGTGTAGCGTCCCAGATATCAATAGTGAAAGGATTCATCTGACATTTTTTTTTTCTTTCGTTCAGATCAATACAATCATCCAGAGATAATTGCATTACAGAAAAGAAATACAACAACTACTATAATTCACATATCAACATATATACAGTCAAAAGGAGCGTCCAAAAGAATATATACAATAGCCATACGACTACAAAACAAAAGCCTGCTAAAGGCTACAAAACAAAACTACACTAGCAACCGAAGAAGCTTCACGCGAGAGGCTCTGCACCTGAAATATTAACCACATATAATGAGCTTAAATAGCCCAGCAGGTCACCAAAGCCTACAACTGAAATCAAAGCACGACACTGGAAACAATATGCAGGTCAATCAAATCAAGTCGAATCAATCAGTCGTACATGATCAATGAGTCAATGCAGATACGAAAATCAATACGGAACAGAAATCAATAAAATCAGTAAACAGTAGGAAATCTATAAAGCTTCAGAAATCAATGCGTGCATCAAATCTCTACAATCTCTATCATAGCAATCGATAACATCAGTTACATCAATACAGTCGTTTAGCCGTCTTATCAGTCAAATCAATAGAATGGAATCGTATCAAAACATACACTTGCAAATCGATCACTTGTTCAATCTCCCTTGCTCCCTATCAGTACGGCAGCGTATGTATCCATATCCACAAAGAGAACAATCCAATGACGACTACGAACGATGCTACAACAGTGAAATCGCATCAATCAATTCAGTCGAATAATTTCTTCCGGTCAATGATATCAATCGGCATAGAATCCCATAAACAATCAAATCAATACATCGTAAAAGCAGTTGAAATAAATCAATACGATCAGCAAATACAATTGAAATCAATCAATGCAATAAAATCATATACAACAATCAAATCGATAAATCAATAAACAATCAACCCAATCAATCAATCAATCAATGATCGGTACTATAAATCAATGTATCAGTGAATCTGTAGTATCGGTCTCAGTATCAGTAGTATCAATAGTGTCCGTGAATCAATGAAACCATAATATCGATGAATCAATAATCTCGGTATCTGTATCCATAAATCAATACGATATCCATATCCATATCGGTGTCGGTATCCATAAATCAATACGATATCAATATCCATATCGGTGTCGGTATCCATAAATCAATAACATACAAGATCAATGAAATCGTGCAGTAACAGAAACCCATAAATCCGTCAGTAAATCCATTCAATAATAAATCAATCCAATACGATAAATCCGTCAATATCAATAAATCAATCAGAAATCAATAGATCAATGCATATCAGGAAATCCATACAATGCAATACCATACACATGCAATTCCATACAATGGTCTTACTGAACAAGTACAAACACTGGCTATTATCAATAGTGCTGTTGTAGAAATCCATAGTGCTGTTGTAGAATCCATATTGCTGTTGTAGATATCCATACGTTGGTTTCAATAATAGTCGTCACTCTGTGGCCGTCGGCTGCCCGTCGGCATAGTAATCTCCTTATCACTCCCAATCGTTATATCAATGATCAATGGTTTAAAGGAAAGCCCGTCGGCCCACCATCCTGTACAGGTCAATCAATCTCCAACCAAGGTTCAACCAGGTTCCACTTATCTTTCAGTATTCAGTATTAGATAGTCACATTCATATGCATTCAAATCATCAATTTCAGAAAATCAGAAATCGTACGAAAATCCAGCGGCATAACGGCAGTATACGGAATTTACACAAAAATCACCAAATCAGAAATTTACCAAATTACCACAAAACGTGCACAACAACATTATAAGACTTCTATTCTACTGAAGCAACATCAATCAACAACCTGATATTTATCTATTCGATCAAAATCGCACAGAACCCAAAATAATCAGTAGAATCGTTACAGAAAATACTCAAAACGTGTAGAAAAATCATATCAATAACATATCAAAAGTTGTGCGGTGAAAGTTTCGTCAATACAAAATGCGGCGCGTTTATCGGTAACGAAAACACAATTCTGTGCACAAAACGACCAAAATTCAACATCTTCGAAAACAGAAATAGGATTCGGAGTCCTTACAGCGAGATAAACACTTTTCTCAACAACGGTGTCGGACGAAAAGCGCTCCGCGGCCTCCAAAAACGAGCTTTTCCTTTGCTTTCCTTCTCTTTCTCTCTCCTCAGATATTTTGGATTTTTATAAAATATGTTCTCTCTCTTCACAACGAGCTGATTTCTTTATAAAACAAAGCTGATCGGCCCGGCCGATCGCCACATCGTCCAGGACGATGTGAACAAAATCCAATCGTCCAGGACAATATCTGAGGACGATAATTAATTTTCCTCGGACGATTAAAACCCTTGCTCTCGGGATTTTGTCTTGCACTGATCGTCCCAGGACGATCCAAAATCGGCCTGGACGATCCTGGAAGGAAAATCAGATCTTGGAAGGCAAATCAAAGGAACGAGCTCTCACAATCTTCCCACCTTAAAAAAATGTCGTCCCGACATTTCCCTAAGGGTCCGGAGCAAAACCGAAACAAAACAAATTCAATCAATCGGAAAATCGTACAAATCACATTAGAACATACAATAAAATAAACTCGTACCAGTCACATCTTCAGGCACTGAAGAAACATCTTCTACCATTGCTTGTATATTTTTAGTCTGAACATTCGGAACAAGTCCTTGCCTAAGTCCAGAACTTGGGCATTCCGTCATTCTATGTCCATATGCACCACATCGAAAGCATTGCCCTGTTCTCCGATAACACTGTCCCAAATGTCTTTTCCCACAACATGAACAAACATTAATAGTCCTTGTTCTGCTACCTTCCCCACTTTTCTTGCTACGTCCAGAACGTTTTGCTAACTTGTCGCTCACCATTTGAGCGACCATGTCAGCAAACTTATTCATATTTTCAGATGTGAGCGGGAAGTCAGTAGCAGACTCAACTGTCTTTCCTTTCGGATCCATTGGCCTGGTCAATACAAATCATTCAGATCAAATAAAATCGGGGAAATCAAACACGTAAAACAAAACAAATCAAATAATGCAATTATCACTATCACTCTGGATATAAGCAAATCCTTTCACTACACTCGCTCTGATACCAATTGTAGCGTCCCATATATCAATAGTGAAAGGATTCATCTGACATTCTTTTTTTTTTTCTTTCGTTCAGATCAATACAGTCATCCAGAGATAATTTCATTATAGAAAAGAAATACAGCAACTACTATAATTCATATATCAACATATATACAGTCAAAAGGAGCGTCCAAAAGAATATATACAATAGCCATACGGCTACAAAACAAAAGCCTGCCAAAGGATACAAAACAAAACTACACTAGCAACCGAAGAAGCTTCATGCGGGAGGCTCTGCACCTGAAATATTAACCACATATAATGAGCTTAAATAGCCCAGTAGGTCACCAAAGCCTACAACTGAAATCAAAGCACGACACTGGAAACATTATGTAGGTCAATCAAATCAAGTCGAATCAATCAGTCGTACATGATCAATGAGTCAATGCAGATACGAAAATCAATACGGAACAGAAATCAATAAAATCAGTAAACAGTAGGAAATCTATAAAGCTTCAAAAATAAATGCGTGCATCAAATCTCTACAATCTCTATCATAGCAATCGATAACATCAGTTATATCAATATAATTGTCTAGCCGTCTTATCAGTCAAATCAATAGAATGGAATCGTATCAAAACATACACTTGCAAATCGATCACTTGTTCAATCTCCCTTGCTCCCTATCAGTACGGCAGCGTATGTATCCATATCCACAAAGAGAACAATCCAATGACGACTACGAACGATGCTACAACAGTGAAATCGCATCAATCAATTTAGTCGAATAATTTCTTCCAGTCAATGATATCAATCGGCATAGAATCCCATAAACAATCAAATCAATACATCGTAAAAGCAGTTGAAATAAATCAATACGATCAGCAAATACAATTGAAATCAATCAAAATAAAATCATATACAACAATCAAATCGATAAATCAATAAATAATCAACCCAATCAATCAATCAATCAATGATCGGTACTATAAATCAATGTATCAGTGAATCTGTAGTATCGGTCTCAGTATCAGTAGTATCAATAGTGTCCGTGAATCAATGAAACCATAATATCGATGAATCAATAATCTCGGTATCTATATCCATGAATCAATACGATATCCATATCCATATCGGTGTCGGTATCCATGAATCAATACGATATCCATATCCATATCGGTGTCGGTATCCATGAATCAATAATATACAAGATCAATGAAATCGTACAGTAACAGAAACCCATAAATCCGTCAGTAAATCCATTCAATAATAAATCAATCCAATACGATAAATCCGTCAATATCAATAAATCAATCAGAAATCAATAGATCAATGCATATCAGGAAATCCATACAATGCAATACCATACACATGCAATTCCATACAATGGTCTTACTGAACAAGTACAAATACTGGCTATTACAAATAGTGCTGTTGTAGAAATCCATAGTGCTGTTGTAGAATCCATATTGCTGTTGTAGATATCCATACGTTGGTTTCAATAAGAGTCGTCACTCTGTGCCCGTCGGCATAGTAATCTCCTTATGACTCCCAATCGTTATGTCAATGATCAATGGTTTAAAGGAAAGCCCGTCGGCCCACCATCCTGTACAGGTCAATCAATCTCCAACCAACGTTCAACCAGGTTCCACTTATCTTTCAGTATTCAGTATTAGATAGTCACATTCATATGCATTCAAATCATCAATTTCGGGAAAATCGGAAATCGTACGAAAATCCAGCGGCATAACGGCAGTATACGGAATTTACACAAAAATCACAAAATTAGAAATTTACCAAATTACCACAGAACGTGCACAACAACATTATAAGACTTCTATTCTACTGAAGCAACATCAATCAACAACCTGATATTTATCTATTCGATCAAAATCGCACAGAACCCAAAATAACCGGTAGAATCGTTACAGAAAATACTCAAAACGTGTAGAAAAATCATATCAATAACATATCAAAAGTTGTGCGGTGAAAGTTTCGTCAATACAAAATGCGGCGCGTTTATCGGTAACGAAAACACAATTCTGTGCACAAAACGACCAAAACTCAACATCTTCGAAAACAGAAATAGGATTCGGAGTCCTTACAGCGAGATAAACACTTTTCTCAACAGCGGTGTCGGACGAAAAGCGCTCCGCGGCCTCCAAAAATGAGCTTTTCCTTCGCTTTCCTTCTCTTTCTCTCTCCTCAGATATTTTGGATTTTTATAAAATATTTTCTCTCTCTTCACAACGAGCTGATTTCTTTATAAAACAAAGCTGATCGGCCCGGCCGATCGCCACATCGTCCAGGACGATGTGAACAAAATCCAATCATCCAGGACGATATCTGAGGACGATAATTAATTTTCCTCGGACGATAAAAACCCTTGCTCTCGGGATTTTGTCTTGCACTGATCGTCCCAGGACGATTCAAAATCGGCCTGGATGATCCTGGAAGGAAAATCAGATCTTGGAAGGCAAATCAAAGGAACGAGCTCTCACAGCTAGAACACAAGCTGTTGTTGTATATGTGGAGGTTGAGCAAATTTCACCCATCGAGGTTGCTGCACCACCGGTTGAAGCTTACATGTGAGTATCAACCATTGTATTTCATGACTGTTTGACTGAACTTCTCCTTACACCTAACTTAACTTTTATATATTAGGCCCACTCGCACATCTGAATCCTTTATGGCTAGTGTTAGAGATGTTCCGAGAATGTTGAAGATGATTTAGATGGTCGTCCTAGTGTACGGGAGCAACCTAGTAATTCAATAGGGCAGCTTCCAAGAATTCAACCTAGATAAAGTGTAGGGGAACATTCATATTACGACACAACTAATTATACACTAGCAAAAAATATCAACCCCTCAGTGCCTTTCATGGAGCGTAATTCACAAAATGAAGATGAAGGATATGAAACGATGAATAACGATAGTACTAATTCATCGAATGATGGTAGCCCGATATTGGACTCCCACATACCTATGGAACAATTTAACAATACGGAATGTAATGGACAAGTGTTCATTGAAGAACACGCAACACAAAATCATGATGGGATTGATGACATGAACATCAATAACGATTTTGTCGAAACTGTTCGGACAACTCAACAGTGGGATGATGATGAAAATTTTGATGCGCCATGTGTTAACATTATTGGCTCGATACAAGCTACTACTCCAATAGAGTTATATGAAGGTCAGATCTTTCATATAAAAGTAGATTTGCAAGTCGCAATTAATGGTTGGTCGATACTTCATAATGTTCAATTTATAATAACATCCAACAAAAGCCGATTGAGTGTCATTTGTGCTCAACATGAGAATCCTGATCGTCCCTGCCTTTGGCGCTTACATGCTGCACGAAGTAAAAGGTTAGGTGGGTTATAGAAAATATTCACATGTGGACCTCCACATACATGCACCCACCCAATTTTGGCTAGTGGACATCATAATTGCACCTTAAAATTTATATGCAGACAAATCATTCCTATAATTAGACAACAATTAGACATGAAGCCAAAGGAGATTATAGCTAGAATGGAGTCAAAATTTGACATTAAGATATCATATATGAAGGCATGGGACGCATGTAGAAAAGCTATTGAAGCCACTTTTGATAGCTACGAACAATCTTATTATTCTCTTTTTTGTTTTATGGAAGCCTTAAGGTTATCCCAACCAGACACTGTATATAATATTCATGTCGTACCGCCCACACGCTTTAAGACACTTTTTTGAGCATTCGGTCCTTCTATATATGGGTGGCAACAATGTAGACCGGTGTTGAGCTTGGATGGGACATTCTTGCTTGGGAAGTATCGAGGGACCCTCTTGGCAGCTGTAGGCATTGATGGAAATGGCGGATTGTTTCCCCTAGCTTTTGCAGTTGTGGAATCAGAGAGCAATGAATCATGGATTTGGTTCCTACAAAAGCTACAATAACTTTTACCAACTGTTGCTAATCGAGAGAAGTTGTGTATAGTCTCTGATAAGCACCCAGGATTAGTGCGCGGGTGCAAGAAAGTATTTCCTAATGCTGTTCATAGGCATTGCCTTCGTCACTTACGTGAAAATTTTAAAAAGATGGTCCGTCGTTTGGGAACTCCAGATAGTGAGGGCTTGAGTAACAAAATGTATTTTGCCGGAAATACTGATGATTACTCATATTTCAATCGAATGATGGATGAAATTAAAATGACAAAGCAGGAGGCATTCGATTGGTTGGTCCAACGCGATGTTGCTAAATGGTCCCTATTATTTGATGAAGGCTGTCGTTATGATATTATGACCACAAACGCATCTGAATGTTTTAACGGGGTGCTTAAACGTGCCCGAGGACTTCCGATTCAAGGACTAATAATGGCAAATTACTATAATCTCGTGGCATTATTCTTAAGAAAATAATCTGAAGCTGAAAAGTGGGTTGAGGAAGCCCAATCAAAGTTCGTTCCACGCACCATGCTTGTCATACAAAGAGCTGAAAGTGATGCTCGACGGTGTCCTGAACCAGTCACGATAAACAGTAATGAATTTGAAGTTATTGATACATCTTCTCGAGCAAACAAGGTCGAGATAATCAATGCAACCACCTGTACGTGCACTTGTTTGAAACCACAACTTTATCATGTTCCTTGCGTTCATGTCGTTACAGTTGTTGGAGCTATGCAGTGGGATCATAATGCTTTCGTATCACCAATATTTAAGATTGAGGAGTATATTGCTACGTACTGCAAAGTATTCAATGTCTTTCCCCCGAAAGACATATGGCCCACCTTTAATGAAGAGCAGGGATTAATCCCTTTCATGGCACCAAGTTTTCGGCGTCGTGCAGGCCGACCACGGATGAATAGGTTCCGTAGCACGATGGATGAGCCCTCGAGTCGGTCAAACAAAGCTTGTGATTTTTGCAAACAAATAGGTCACAATAGATCAACTTGTCCACACAATTCTTCCTCATCAAGGTAATCTATATTTAGTCAAAAAATTTTGCTTCTTAAAAATTAAGAGTTATAATTATATGAATTGTATTGATTTTATTTTGGATAGGTATGATCGATCGATCTAGACGTGCTCGTTCAGGCCGACGCACACCGCATCGTACTGCTGTAGAAAATATCCCATTGCAGTTTAGTATAACATCACTTGGAGATTCCCATAGAGCGCATGACCCAGATAATGTATGTTAAATAAATTACTGTTATTATTTATTATTTATGTCATGCTTAAATATCTTCTTAATTTTAGTAAAATTGAAATTTTCAGGCATCTCCTTTGGTTGCTACAACTCATATGCGTATGGCTAGGGAATGACCAATTGAATGCCCACGCATGATTTATGTCTTGACTAACCTGGGCTTCCAAAATCTCAGACACTTGCAGTTTATTAGGTTGGATCACAACCTGATCACGGCACTGGTGGAGAGATGGTGTCCCTTAACAAACATATTTCATTTAACAATCGGCGAGATGACTATCACATTGCAGGATGTCCAAATTTTACTTGGGCTTAGAGTTGATGGACCTGCAGTGGTTGGCCCAAATGTTGTAGGGCAAGGACGTATATGGCCAACATGGCCTATATGGCCAACATGGCCGAATTGCTGTGATGAATTACTTGGGATGCATCTCGGGAGGGAGACAGTATACCACGACCCCAATGATGAGGAAGACGTAGCGACCTTCAGGATGGGTTCATCACAAGTTGATTCTATGCTCCCATTACGTTGGCTCCGCTGGATGTTTTACAGAGAGTCATATGATGATTTGGCACCAGAGATTTTCCTCCGACATGTCCGAGCATACATCCTATTCATGATAGGTTGTTTTTTAATATCAGATACATCACGGAGTCATGTTTCTCTACAATGGTTACCTCTACTAGCGGATGTTGATAGTTTTAGTAGGATGTAAATGGGTTGTTTTTTAATACCAGATACATCACGGAGCTGTGCTATGCGACAAGGCCAACAAGGACATATATAGCGGGATGTGTGGCATTCTTGCAAGTTTGGTCATGAGAACGATTGTACATTGGTCGACTAACACTGCGAGTCCCTCAGATTTTTGACTTAGCCGGACGTCCATTGGGTTGCAGGTTAGTAAGCTTTAGTCAATAAAAGAATCTTTGTTATTTTAATAATAATGGTTCGTACAAATTTATAGGTGGGCTGAAGACAGGATACGTGAGCTTCCTGCAGGCAATACAATGACGTACAAAGATGAGTTTGATGGGTTGCGTATGAGTCAGGTATAACAAAAGTTTTATTATTTAAATAATATATTTTCTGTTACAAAAAATAACATAGCATCTGTGACATATTGCTAGGTTATCATGACTCCATATACCCAAGCAGTTTTAGATGCTCTTCCATTACAGTATCATGATGAACAAGAGATTTGGAGGGCACGAGTACCGCTTATTAATTGGAAACGTGCAGAGTGGCACCTTCCGGACCGGGTTGTTAGACAATTTTCAGGTTTGCCAACCACTGATATTGAGCCCATGGATCAATCATTCAGGCGCATTGATGGCCGGGGTCGCGCGGATCAAGAATGGACAGTACAGTACCGCGACTACCTCCAGATCTGAGAGGAGAGAAGGGCTTACGTGGTTCCCATCACTCCACTAATAGGGACAGGCAACCGAGAAGTTGGAGCTTATCTACGGTGGTATAGATCTTGGGCATCAATCTACCTGTTACAACCTCAAATTGAGCCTCCAGAGACCTTCTTTCCTCGATCACCTGGCGAGAGATTAGTGGTATGTACTGAATTGTTACGTACAATGTAATTTTTTTTATACATAAATTTAAAATTTAGTAGTAATTAATATATATTTACTCTTTAGGCGGATTACTATATACGATCATCTGCGATACTTGAGCCACTTGCCGGGGGTGGGGGACAAAATGCTAGTTCATTGCAGATGGGCTATAGATCAGGTTGTTGAATTGTCTGCCCGAGTTCAACAATCAGTGTATATCGACTACGCTACCTTTGATACATCCACGGAGGCAGAGCAACAAAGGAGAGAACGTGCTCATGGGCAGCAGCATGGTAGACGATCTGTTTTAGATGCTCCGTCCCGATCGATGGGAAGCAGGCACCGACGGACTGTTGTGCCGGACCCGCATCGATATTCCATTCATACAGCATCCATGGCCTATGATTACATGGGAGCATGTACTTCAACCCAACATTGGAGCCCGCACGTCGGCCAGTCTACTCAACCAGGACAAATCTATTATGGCACACAATACGATTAACCCAGTGGACAATCATTATTTCCAATGGCCATTCCACAGTGGATGTCTTCAGTAGGATTACCTTCATCCCCAACACAGCAGGACATTATGTTAATGGGAGGTTTTCCTACTGAACCAGGTACACAACTTTCACAACAACGCGCCGAGGTTGAGCAGGAGGAGACTGAGGTCTCAGAGAAGCCACAATTACAGAGGAGAAGACGAAGGGCACCAAATAGATTTACTCCAGGGAGTGGGGCATTACCTAGGCATCGTTAGTATGAGATTTGAGATGTTTTGTTGTACTGATATTTTGGATATGACTACCTGTTACAAAAATTTATTTATATTATGAAATCTTCTTATTAAATTGCTCGGCGGCTCATATCTAGTAGTTACAAGAAATTTTTTTTTCTACGTCATCAATTTTTTTTCTTCATTACTTTTTGTTAAATAATAAAGATAAATTCTACATTACTCAAGGTCATTTCCAAATTTTTCATTTCAGCTTCATTAATCAAGAATGTACTCCAACAATTCTGATGCTAGCAGCAGTTCTGAAATCAAACAATGGATTACAGAGGGTACCATACGGGTGCGTGAAAGCTTATCTTATCAGGTCGATAAGGACCTTGAAGCTAGGGTATCATCAAATGAACTATTCAGGTGTGTTATCCATACTTGGGATGAAGATGAAGATTTCTTACTGTGGCACTTATACGAAGATACAATGAAAGAGAAGGAATATAGAGGTAACCATGCACGTCAAGAGTTAGGCTGGAAATGTATACAAGAAGGCTTTCCCATTTTTAAGAACCACCTTATGGCAAAAGATTTCCTAAAAGGCTGAATTCTAGAACTTTGTCGCGCTAAAAACGGTTACATTGAACCCGATTTGGGAAGCTCTATGATGGATATAGACAATTGTATTTTATACTCTGACTGGAAGCCGAAGCATGACAAGCATATATTAGATTCTTATAAACAGTTAATGCAAACTTCCAAACATGCTAAAGCAAAGGAATTTCTTAATGGAGAAGATTGGCAGCAAAT
This sequence comes from Dendrobium nobile, assembly GCA_022539455.1. Classification (NCBI taxonomy): domain Eukaryota; kingdom Viridiplantae; phylum Streptophyta; class Magnoliopsida; order Asparagales; family Orchidaceae; genus Dendrobium; species Dendrobium nobile. The sequence continues at coordinate 70,617,743 of CM039733.1, forward strand.
ACAACAACAATTTCAGATCGACTTCAACTGTTGTCCTACACAAACACAGCTGCAAACTCGTCTACGATATCTACTAAATAACATGAAGTAGTACTGTGAGACCTCGTTCCCTTACTGTTCCTCTCTGATTTGGATTTTCCTCTCAGGATCGTCCAGGACGATAGTGAGATCGTCCAGGCCGATCTGCACTGTAGAAAATATCGTCCTGAAAATAGTCCTGGGAACTGTCCAGGACGATTTGATTTGGTCTGATCGTCCCAGGAAGATCTGGCGATCGGCCGGGCCGATCTGCTTCATGATATAAGAAAATCAGCTCGTTTTGAGGAGAGAGAAAATCATTTTATAAAAATCAGATATTTTGAGGAGAGAGAAAGAGAAAGGGAAAAGAGGAAAACCTGGTTTTGGAGGCCGCGGAGCGCTTTTCGTCCGACGTCGCTGTTGGGAAAAGTGTAGATCTCGTGGTAAGGACTCCGAACCCTATTTCTGTTTTCAAAGATATTGAGTTTTGACCGAGTTGTGATCTGTTTTGTGTTTTCGTAGTCGACTTTTCGACATGATTTTGATTTGACACAACTTTTGGTATGTTATAGATATGATTATTACACACGATTTAAGTATTTTCTACGACGATTTTACCGGTCGGAATTGATTCTACGCGATTTTAATCGAATAGAAAAATATCAGGACTTGATTTGATTTGGATTCTATAGGACAATAGTCTTGTATTGATGTTATAGATATTTTACTGTAATTTGGTAAGAATTTGGAAATTTTGCCTTTTTGCAGGATTTTTGTGTAAATTTGATCGACTGCCGTTACTCTGCCCGATTTTCGTATGATTTCCAAATTTTCTGGAATTGATAGATTGAATTGATATGCGTATGACTATTGATATGATTGTTCTAGATTTCTTTAATATTGCTTATTGCATCGATTATTGCATTGACTATTGATTGAATTGATTGTTACTGAAAGACAAGTGGGAACCTGGGTTGAACGTTGGTTGGAGATAGATATTGACCTGTACAGGATGGTGGGCCGACGGGCTTTCCTTTAAACCATTGATCATTGATATAACGATTGGGAGTTATAAGGAGTTTTATATGCCGACGGGCGGCCGACGGGCAAAAAGAGTGATGACTCTTCTTGATAGAAACCAACGTACAGATATCTACAACAGCAATATGGATTCTACAACAGCACTATTGATAATAGCCAGTTTAACCTGGTTGATCATAGCTAGTGTTTTGTGCTTGTCGAGTAAGACCATCGTATGACATTGTATGATCTTGCATCGTATGGATTTCCTGATATGCATTGATCTATTGACTTCCGATTGATTTATTGATTTGATGGATTTATCGAATTGATTTCTTATCGTACGGATTCATTGATTTCATTGATTGATCATTGAGCATTGATACTATTGATTATTGATTATTGACATTGATATGGATATGGACGGCATAGATTTATAGATTCATTGATACCATTGATTCTGTATTGATTTGACTTGCTACTATAGATTTATCGTATTGTTTTTCTGATTGATTTGATCGACCTGATAGTATAGACTGGATTTGATTGATTGATTGATTTGACGGATTTATTGATTTTATCGTATTGCTTTTTCGATTGATATTATCGACTTGATTGATTCATAGATACTGGCACCGACATTGATATGGATTCTGCGTAGTGATTCATAGATATTGACACCGATATTGATATAGATTGTATCGATTGATAGATACTGATATCGACATTGATATAGATATGATATTGACATATGGATACTATTGATACGACATATCCTGGTAGGTTATTGATATACTGATACATTGATTCGTCGTACCAATTATCGATTGATTGATTGAATGGATTATTGCCGTATGGATTTGATTTATCGTAGGATAGATTTCTTTATGGAGCTGATTGTATTGATTTCTATTGACCTGATGATTTCATTGTATTGATTTGATTTCAATTGATCTTTCGCCGTATTGATTTGATTGTTTATTGGGAGTTGAGCCGATTGATATAATTGACTGGAAAGTGCTCTATTGATTGAGATGTTTTCCTTACTGTAGCATCGTACGTCGTCATTATTGAATCTGCCGTGGTGTCATTGAATATTGTATATTGACATCGAGTAAATCGTATTGAATAATTGGATTGACTGATTTGCAAGAGTATTGACTGATTTGCAAGAATGATATAGATACAACGAATTGACTAGACGACACGATTGATTGAACTGATAGTATCGATTGATAGACACTGCTACGATGGATAGATATTGGCTTCCAGTCACTTACTGATTTGATTGCTGTGGCGTATTGATTTATCGATGTTTTTACCGCTGTACTGATTATTGACTATTGATTTCCGTACTGCATTGACTACTGATTTGATTTCCGCTGCATCGACTATAGATTTCAGTATTGCATAGACTCATTGACCATTGACTGATATGGATTTGATTGACTGACATGCATATTGATAGCATCGCCGTGCTTTGATTTCAGTTGTAGGCTTTGGTGACCTGCTGGGCTTTGTAAGCTCATTATATGTGGTTAAAATTTTCAGGTCCGAGCAAGGCAACTGGAATGGAGTTCGATCAGAATGTTAGACGAATCCTTTCACTATTGATACCTGGGGCATCACAAGTACCTTCAAAAAAATCTAAATAACATGTTCAACACTACTCCTATTACCAGGCATTGAAAATGTACTTTATGTTGTTAAACATTAATTTAAATTGTACTTCTTCTTGTTATGTTGATGCTTAATATCTACGTTTCTTCTTGATACTCAATTTATAATTTGTTTTATTAATTAGACTCTTGCTCTTTAAATAATTCTTTTAAAAAAATTATTTGATACTAAATTTCCTAAATATTCAGCATATCATGTCATCATCATCAAGGACCTCATCAATCAAGCGCTCACCATCAAGGGATTTCCTACATATTCTAAGAAAGAAGTTGATCCATGATGGTATAATTAGATTGACAAATTCTATGTCATATCCTATGGATGAATTTTTTGAGGAGAAAACAAGAGCGAATGAAATTTTTCGATGTTGTTTACATGAATGGTCTTGGTATGAGGACGATAATTTATGGGATGTATATCATGAAGTTATCAAAACTCATCATCCAATGTATGTAGATGGAGAAACAATTACTGATATGGGTTGGAAATTTATACGACAAAGATTTAGGGATCAGAATGATCATTTTGCACTTATAAGTATTCTTAGAACAAGATTTAGTGAAATCGCACGAATAAAAAATGGTTCTGTCGTCGTCAATGTTGAGAATCCAATAGCTGATGTGCAACATTGTATTCTTTACAAAAGTTGGCATACTTATCAAGATGCATTTCTATCAGAAATATATCAAGAGCTGAATATGGTAGATGGTAAAAAACAGAAGGAGTTCTTAAATAACAAAGATTGGCAAATCATCCAAAAGCGGTTCACAAAAAAATTCTTATGCTGTCCAACTTTAACCCAGCTGCAAGCACGTATGCGCATTGTACTGAGCCACATGTAATAATAATTTTTTCGATATTGCTTTCAATCATTATCGTATGTATTAACATTAACTCGTGTTAAATACTAACTATATTATTCCAAATTTATATATGATTTTTATGAGAAAAACAATACTTTTATTTCATTTTTATAAATATTTAACATTCATATTTATATTTATTGATTATATTTGAAATTTCACACACTAACAAGTTCTCATAAAAATTTCTCTAATTCATATCAAATACATTTTATTCAAACCTCTAATTTTAACAAATATATAAATGTCTTTTTTTCAAGAATTATTTTCATGTTCATATAACAAGTGCTTTAAAGATATTTTTTATGAAATTGTACATAAAAAAAGAATAATATTTTATTTCAATATGATAAAATATACTCTTTTTTTTTTAAACAAAAATTTTTATATAAAATTGTCATTAAAAATTTATTGAAAATATTAAAAAATACCATTAAAAAATAATAAGTTCAACCTTCACAAACATAACCGACATTGACGTTAACATTAATAGATTCTTTACGTTGAGATTGTTACAAAGTTCAAACTATATATCACATTAAATCTAATTTAACTTTATATATCAAAATTTAATCTAACTAATATTTCATTCAATATTTCAATTAGGCTTTGAATAGATATTACTATATCTAATTTAAATCAAATTTATATTATAAATAATTTAAATATCTAATTAACTTTATATATCAAAATATAATCAAACTAATATTTCATTAAATATTTCAATTAGGATATAAATAGATATTACTATATTTTTTAACAAATACGATTTTTACTTTTGGTCCATTCAAAAATATTTTAAAAAAGCTAATATATTCAAATTTTTACATTAAAATGATAACAATTTCGTTGAAATCTGGGTAGCCCGTCCAAGTGAGCTCGTCACTGAAAACTTTGCCCTATCATATTGCGATATCGACCTAAATACTAGGAAAAGACTTTTACACAGAAGCCAGAAAGTGGATTCACGGCAATACGCTACATCATTCAGCGCAATCCATAAAATACGCTAAAGCGATAGGCGCATTCAAAGAATACGCCGAAATATTAGGCGCATTCTTTGAATGCGTCGATGACTTTGGCGTATTGGCTTGTTTTCAAATTCTTTTCCTAACACGCTGCTTCCGATAAATGGGGAAACAAACATGCTCCTTCTCAAAATTTGGTCAGTGGCCCGACGGTGGTCGAGGAGAAGTCTAGTGCCAGGAGAACTCAGATTTTTCTTCCTTCCTTCCTTCTCTTCCTTGCTTCCCCCCTTCCTCTCTTGTTTCATCTCCATTTCATGAGGAATAAGTGGTCTATTCATAATTTTTTGAGAGTGGCATGACCATTAAATAAGAGGAAGATCAAGTATATGTTGAGATTGGTTTTAATGGACGACTGATATTGATCCCATTGAGCATTGATCGTTTGCCGGGCATTTCAATGCCTTAATGATGTCAGGATTTCACGATATTGGATTCATTGTATTCGTCTCGTCGAGCTGCTCGATTCGACTATAAGCATGTCACGTTTGGAAACTGTTTGGTCATCCAATTTATGGTTTGAACCTTCCAAATGTGCTTCGGGTCTTCGATTTTTTGGACCCATTTGGGCCCAGATTGGGTCGAATTTGGTGTCGTTGGGTTTGTATTTTCGAGACGTTCAGTTTGACTGTAAGTTTGCTAAAATTAGAGTTCATATAGTTATGAATTTAATTTTGAAAGTTTCCAACTTAATTTTCCCTCGAGATTCGTGCCTGATCAAGATAATTTTTTGATGATGTATCAGTGATAATTTAGGATCTCATGAAAACATTTGTTGAGTACTATGTTCCAATTGAAGCTTCATCATTAGAAGCTCTTGGTGTTTTCCAAAATTGATTTCATTTGTTTTTCTCCTTTATTAAATCCTTGTACCGTTTCGAACTTGCAGTGTGCTCAAGGAACAAAAACTTATGGGGACCCTACCACGTGAAATGGCCTTACTTCCATTCCTCCAAGAAATGTATGCCTCCCTAAAGGATTATTCATTGATCAGTCTGACTAACCTTTGTCTAAAATATTTACCTAACGGAAACTCATATTTTTGCACAGTGATCTCTCCCGCAACTTCCTTAGTGGTACAATACCTGATGAATGGGCAACTCTTCCTCTGGTGAATTTGTAGGTTATCTGAACCCATGCATGCAGGAACTTGCTGGGCTTTTGTTGACTGACAGTGAAATTTATAATGCAGTTCTCTTCGTGGAAATAGTATCTCAGGCCAAATTCCATCATGGATTGGAAAAATAACAACACTTCAACATTTGTATCTTGATTCTACTTATACTCTTCTTACTTTGTTATCTTGTTTTGCAAGTTGATGACTATAGTTTCTCTATCCTCTTTGGCCAGAATACTAGAAGCAAATCTATTTACAGGTCCTCTTCCAAAGGAGCTGGGCAATCTCCGAAACTTAACAAAACTGTGAGTCTTCTGGATATTCTTCTGCTCTTTGATAGGAAATACATGAGTTCGCAAGTAATCCTAATGGGAATACTTGAGTTCGCAAGCAAACCTATCAATAATCGTTAAAATCAGCGAGAAAAATAGAAGAATTTGGGTGGAAGCAATCAAAATCAGTAGACAATTTTATAGAAATCAAAGCGAAGCAAGAAAGAAACAAAGATACAATTGATCCTCAATTTGAGAGGAGGATCGTTCTCTCCCAATCTCTAGACGAAAAGCCTAAGACACCAAAGAGAACTTCAAAAGAAACAGTAATCTTGCATAACCCTAACCCTAATCCCTCCTCCCATACATAAAGATTACAATTAATTATTTGAAGCCAAATTACTCCATTGCCCTTGCCGCCCCTCCTTTGCTTCCAATTCTTTTGAATTTGAATCCCTGGTGGGCCCCACTCCTTCCTCTCTCCTTATGCTGCTGCCCCTACTCCTGTAGCAAAGAACCGACCTCTTTAAAGAGGCCAGTTGGGGTTGGGCCGGTCTAACACTCTCCTTCCTTGATTTAGTTCATATGAAATTCATATTCGGTGTACATATTGGCAATTAACGTTCTGATGGAACAGTGAGTTCTCCGCGAATGGATTTTCTGGAGAATTGCCTGATACTTTTTGTAACCTCACAAATTTGCAACACTTGTAAGTGGTAAACTTTCACATGAATTTTGAAATATTTTAATTCCAATAGACCAGCATTTATAGGGAGATAATTGCATTGCAGTCAGATTGGCAGTAACAACTTCTCAGGAAAAATACCACAGTTCCTTGGAAATTGGACACAGATTCGGATAATGTTAGCATTTCATCTTTATTTAGCTGAAGCCATATTTCAGCATTTTAGAATGATTTTAGCAATGCTAATCTTATACTAATCCTCCATAAATTTAGTGGCTTGCAGGGATCTTCAAGCAAGTGGTCTTCAAGGACCTATTCCTACTGGAATATCACTTTTAAAGAACTTAAATGACTTGTACGCATTGATTCTCTTATACATTATTCTATGTGCATTATATTAATATATTTCACCTTACTTGACATATATCACAAATATTGAACCTTTTTATATACTTAAAATGATATTTATTGCTCACACTTTGCAGGCGAATCAGTGATATTACTGGAAATTCTGCTTTTCCACAGTTGGAGGGTATGCAACAGTTGCAATACCTGTAAGCTTTTGTTTCTTTAGCTTTTTCATGCGGCCAAACTATGTTTTTTTTTTTGGTTTTTTGTTTTTGAGGGATTATCATTCTGAACTATGATGGTGCAGAATCTTAAGGAACTGTGGAATAACTGGAGAGATCCCCTCTTTCGTCAAAGCCTTCTCGAGTCTCAACCTCCTGTAAGTTGAATATCCCCTCCGCTGAAAAGAAAAATCAGAATGCTATCCTTTTAAATATTGACTACTTGAATCACGATTTAGTTATGCATTTGGTCATAATTGAGATACTTCAATATAATGTAAATGTCTCAAAATGTAAACTATTGGCTCTTTATTAGAGAAATGGATTGTTTCTTGATAATCTGAACCGAACTCAACTCAAATAAGACTAACTAGAACCTGACTTGTTTGACACATTTATTGTATACTCATGCAATTTTTTAGATCATCATGACACATATAACCCAAATATAGCCCATTTAACTTGAGCATGGATTTTTTGAGTCGGGTCATTTATTGACATCCCTAAGATAGCTGTTACGCTCAGACCGGTCCCAGCTAGACCGGTCCGGTTCTACACCCGGCGGGCCAAGGCCGGGCGGAACCAAGCAGAGGAGGGGGCGGAAGTTTGGGTGGGCCCAAGCATGCGTTAAACACTTCGTTTGGAGGGAAAATTTGAATTAGAAGGGTGTTTAGGGAATTTGTATCTTTCCTTTAGCTTTAATTAGGGAGTAATGAGGGAATTAGGTTTCATCTTGAATTTGAATGTATTTTTGAGATCTAGGGTTTCTTGCTTTGGGCTCTTGGCGTTGCCGGAGATTGGAGAGTTGTTCTTCCTCTCGGATTGAAGAACAAATTGTATCTTTGTTGTTTTATTCATCATCTAGTGGAATACAAGCTTTTCTTTGAGTTTTCTCTCAGATTTCCCTGGTTTGGTGCTGTTTTTCTGCTGTAAACAGCAGATTTTTGCTATTTTTTATGTTCTGTACAGCAATCTTTTCGCTGTTGATCTCCGATTTGGGTTAGGGTTACTTGCAAACTCAAGTATTTCCTATCAAATTGGTTTCAGAGCGTCGATTTGGGACCCTCGGTGGCTGAAAATCTGAAATTTTAGTGGGATATTTTTTTTTCCGGAAGAATATCTTCGTGATTCTTGGGAAGAGAGGTGGCCGGGAAGAAGGTAGAGGTTTTGGAAGGCGAGATTGGTCAACTGAATTCAGATTTGGAGGGAAAGTTCTTTGCCTTTCAAACTCAAATCACCTCCAACAACGAAAGGATAGAAGGGAAATTCACGGTGATGGAAGAAATGCTAAAGAAATTGTTGGAGTTGAAGATCAATCCTACGATATCGGAAGTGAGAGAGACCACCGGAGGTCATGTTGTAGGAGGGAATCTGAACTCGTTTAGGGGCAGGAGAAATCCGGAAATGGAGGTCATTGAGGGGGAGGACGACATGCCACATCTAGAGCCACTTTCTAGAGAAGAGATGAGTTTGGGAAATGAAGGGAGAAGAGGGTGCTGATTTTGAAGGGAAGATTTTCATCGTCGGGGTGCTGATTTTGAAAGGAGAAGAGGGTATAATCTGATGAGGGGTTCGGGTATAATCGCCGGAGGGAGGATCGTGATAGTTGGGGAGCACCTCATCTTCGAGGAATGGGAGGTTATGGAGGATTCAGGGGACACGGGGGAGACCCACGGGTGAGGAAGCTGAAGATGCCTGTCTTTGAGGGTGAAGACGGCCATTGCTGGATCTACAAGGTGGAGCGATACTTTGCTGTCAATGGGTTGACAGAGGATGAGAAGTTGACAGCGGCGGGTTTGTGTCTGGAAGAAAAAGCCTTGGCATGGTATCAGTGGCGTGATAGGAGGGAGCCCATCCGGAGCTGGAGATAGTTCAAAGATTGCTTATTAGAGTGTTTCCGAGCCGATGGGGGAGGAGACTTCTATGAGCAATTATTTGTCTTAACTCAGGAGGGGATTGTGGCAGATTATCGGGACATGTTTGAGTACTTGGCTAGCAGGTTGGATCATATTTCAGAGTCAGCTCTAGAAGGGAACTTCATGAAAGGGCTGAAACTTGAGATACGAACAACAGTCAGGGTGCTGGAGCCGAGGAACCTAGGGATGACTATGGAGTTGGCACAATTGGTTGAAGATCAGAAGAAATCAGAAAAAGGAGCTCGAGGGAACTATTCAAGGGGATCATACAAGATGACTACCACCTTCTTACCATCAAAAGGGGCAACGCCAGGGAGTCTGAAGGAAGCGCCAAAGGAGAAAACTGGAGGGGGAAATGGTGGACAATTCAAAAAGCTGACAGATAATGATATACAGGACAAGAGGGCAAAGGGTTTGTTCTTCAGATGTGATGAGAAGTACATGCCGGGGCATAGGTGCAAGGACTGAACTCTTCAGGTTCTCCTTGTCTGTAAAGATGAGGAAGACGAGGAGGGAGGTGGGAGTAGATCTGAGGAGGAGGAGGAGAAGCTGCACATGGATGTAGCAGAAGTCTCTCTGAACTCTGTAGTGGGATTCACTCCGAGTCATACTATGAAAGTGAAAGGAGAGATAGCTGACCGTGAGGTGGTGGTGTTGATTGATAGTGGGGCAACCCACAATTTCATTTCCAACCAGATCATTGAGTTGTTGGGGATGGAGTTGGTGGATACAGGAGGCTATGGGGTGATGATGGCACAGGAAAGGTGGAAATGGTGGGCGTGTGGGCTCCGAAATTCCACACAATTTTTTATGTATTTGTTGTATTTCATTTTTCTTCTTGATGTATTTTGCTTGTTAATATTAACCTAAAAATGCTCTGATGTTCTTTTCCCATTTTTTTTGCCAGAGATTTGAGCTACAACATGTTATCTGGGATAATTCTATCAACCTTTGGAAGCTTGAATCACGTCGACTTCATGTAAGCCATATTTACTGTTTGAATTTAAGCGTCATGAGTTTATAAGTAATTTTTCCTTGAGTAATGACAGCGCTTTGCTTTGCAGATTTCTAACCAGCAATAATATGTCCGGCTCTGTTCCTGATTGGATACTTAATGACAAAAACGATATGTATGATTGTTTTACCAAATTCATAGTGATTGTTCATTTTAATCACTCACCGTCCTTTCTTAACATTGAGATATTTTCAATGAGGAGCTTAATTCAAAAAATAGGATTAGTTCATTCTTCCTTATAATTTTGTTTTGGAAAAAGTGCACTTTACTACGCCTAATGAAGCAGGATGATAGTGCGATCTAATGCTTTATACAAAATAAAACCATTTTATTATTTAACATACAAATCAAGAAAGAACAAAGGTCAAACATGCAAACAATCACATAAGCAAATCCACTCCAGTTGAGATTGCCCCCACTTCTCACAGTTCATTCAAGCTTATTTTTTATTAGTATCTTCTTTTGTGTTTAAGTTGATGAAAATCAATTTGCCAACTAATGTCAAATCAGAGAACACATTGAAAACTGAAAAAGCTAGAGAAAATGGCCAAAATAAAGAAGTAAAGTGAGATTTCACCAAAAAATTCATTTTATCAATATGAATCTTAATGCAAAATTACAAATCTTAAGGCATCCAAGTATTTAAATAAAAAATTTTAGAAATAAACTTTAGGACCATCCAAAGTTCATTTTCAATAAATTTATAGTTAAAATGAATGTCTTAGTGGGACAAATATGACGAGATGAAGCTCTTGTCTATGGTTGGCTGGAGCTTAAGATGATTGAATTTTGTTATTATTGAGTTAAGGTGCCTAAATAGTATATGATTAAAGAGAATTAGCACAGATCATATGATAGAGTTTTATTTTATAGTGAAATGACTAGAATAGTCCCCACCAAAAAATTTATAAATAAGTCATACTTCTACACATTCGAGAAAAGGCTAGAAGAAGGTTGAAGGAGGTCATGAGCAGGATTCCTTGAAGTGGAGAGAATCCTAAGCTCTACTTGCTAGCACCCAACACCCACCATTGACCCTCTAGTCATCACTAACATTGACAATTATCATTACTTATAAAGCTGATGCTTGCCATCACAAATAAGGTCGACGTTTGTTGTTATCACTAAGACTGACGCCTACCATAATCACCAAGGTTGAAACATGTTGTTTCCATCAAGGCTAACACTCACCATCAACTCCAATGGCGGGCGTGTGGGCTCCGAAAATTCATGCCTCAGCCTCTCTTCGCCTGCTTTCTTTGACGGGGAGAGTTTTAACATATTTAGTTTCCGAGGTAAATTTTCATAAGGCAAATTGAGTTTTAGATAAGACACTATTTTGTCCTCATTTTGCGAGGACTTTATGATATGAGTTCTGGTTTCCCATAGGCACAAGCCCTATATGGTTGATTACCCTCCTGATAATGAGAGATAACTTTTGATTAAGGCTAGTTGTTAAATTGGTTGTAATAATTACCCAATGTATAATAATAACAATTTTAGGGTTTTTTAATTTTGAATTTTGGAGTTTATGATTTAAAATTTATCACTGCATATTTAAAATGGGTGATGGGGGAATGAAGATGAGCCCGATCAAAATCTCATGGTTCCATCGTTCCGGGTTATCATGGTTCTAGGTTTACTTATTTAAAGGAGGTAGTCGACCCAACCTCACAGAAGGAGCCTTTACGGCAACCATAGATTTCTTCGTCCAAGAATACTTTGTAGACTCGACGTGGATGTTTGTCTTAGGTGATGAATTTAAGTTAACCTTAGCTAATAGAGGGTTTTATATCTTGTTAAGAACACCCTATGATTCATTACTCAATGAGCTTTTAACCATAAGTGAACATACTGGCTTTAGCCGTTACTGTAATATATTTGTGTCATTTTGTAGCAAGATCATCTGGTCAGTGAGCATGTGCCATGTATCTATTGGTGATGAATCAATTGAGAATGAATTGTAGTCATACACTCAGTAAAACATCTACTCTTTGTGAGCTAAAGTTATTCTTTAATTCATAATCCTCGCCAAACTATTGTTAAGTGTGGATGAATTTTAGTTTTAAGTTTTTGGTGATTAAATTTTTATTTAAATATTTAGAATTTATATTATATTTTAAAATTTTAATGTAATTTGAATATTGAACCCATCGGTTGAGATTCACTTTTAACATGGCTATTATCGGGATGACATCAAATCACTTTAACAGATTTGTATTTTGCTTTTGGGTTTGAGTATTTTGAAAATAGGATCCCCTCTAGTTGAGATTTTAGGTCAACACGGACATCATCGAAAAAATTTGAAGTTTGTGGTGGCTCTTTTTGTGTATTGAAAATAATTTGTTTCTAGAAATTTTAAATAATAGTTTAACCGTCTATTCTTGCATCATTAATTCAAGCCTCTTTGCCGGATTGTGACATTTCCCATCCATTTGACGCTCATCATAACCACCAATGCCGACATTTGTCTTCATTGCAAATCCAGATGCATTCCATTGCCGCTAACATTGACGCTCGTCATTGCCACCGACACCAGTGCCCAACATCGCCAATGTTGTAGCTATTTACTATCACCAACAAGGTTAAAACTTGCCACTGCCAACAAGACCGATGCTTGCCTTTGCCATTACCTACAAGGTCGACGCCTGCAATCACCACCAAGGCTGATGTCCATCATTACCATCATGGCCAAGGTCTATATTCTTAGTTGCTAATCTCCCCTCTAATAAGTAGAACAAGAGCATACCACTAATGATCTCTTGATGATAACTAACACTTGAAGACTCCTTTATTACTATCATAGAAGCCATCTTCTATATTTTGTCTATTGCATTGTATCAATGTTTTCTCCGGTTGTGTGGAACATAATCTTTTGAAATATATAACTCACACCTATGAAATTATTTCAAGTGTTCCAAGCCTATGATTTTCCACTACCCGGATTTTTCATATAAAAATTATTGTCTTCTATGATCTATTCCAGCTTATCTTATTTGTAGGTGTTAGATTTGTATTCAATTGTAAGGCGATGAACTCCATCTAATGTCATGAATGCTCCATTACACAACAAAAACCAAATAATTAGATCAGTTAGACACTAATTCGTCGGCCTATTCAAATTTCAACATGGAAATCTAGAGTTATATATATATATATATATATATATATATTATATATATATATATAATATATATATATATATATATATATATATATATATATATATATATAATATATATATATATATACATATATACATATATATATATATATATATAACTTTAATTCATCTGTAGAGAGTATGATGTTAGTATAATACATGGAGAATGAAGAGGAGATGAGGGGTTAAAACTAAATCAATGCCCAACACCAACGTCTAAATAAAAAACTGCTATTAAAGAAATAAATATTGAACCCAAAAAATATATATTATGGATTAATCTACACCTGTGAGAATAATCTACTAATCAATCTAGTAGGATATATTTATTAAAGCATGAACAACCCTACATTGTATGGTTTCTTACAATGATCATCTTTAATTAGTATCTAATGGCTTCAACCATTTATGTTCACCTGTGTCCATCCTAGCGACTACCTTCTCCCTTCTTGACACTCGTCGACCCACATCATCAAATATTTTCTAACCAACTTCACACGGCATTCATCGGCATCCAACCATTGATGGTTGCCGTTGCCCTTTGTCTATATCATCGATTGAAGCGTTTCATCATGCATTGACTCTATTAATCCTCAACACCATCAATTACAACCTCAATAGGCTTTTTTCAAAAGTTTGAATTCTAGCATTATACTATTTTCTTTCTAGTTATTGAAAAGGACAGACCTTTGTAAATTCAAATTTGAACTAGTCAATATAATTAAAATTTTATTGTTTTTTAAAAGTTAATGACCAAAAATAAATATATATAATTTTTATTTTGCTTTAACTATAATATATTGTCATTTTCCTCAAATTCTTGATATTATTTTGTCTTTTTCCAACAAAATAAATTAACAAATTCAAACAAAACGAAGTTGCCATCTATAAGAGTCAAACTAGCAAAAAAAAATCAATATGAACAATAAGCAATATTATATATATTATAATATATATTTTTAATATTTAACAATAAATTATAAAATATATGGCTCCATTAAATAAAACTTAATAAATTTAAAAACTTATAAATAAATTCAAATGAGATTTTAAATTTTAGATTGATGTTGAAGCTGCGGTTGGTCCTCCCAATTTTCATCGCCTGGCTTTGATAGTCTGAAAAAAAAAAAAAAAAAACTTGATCACAATCTCTACAAACATTAGAAGTTTTGAAATATCTATTTCAACAGATCTCTCTTTCTGTATTTTGACTTGCAGTGATCTTTCTTATAACAACTACACTTTCGAAGGCGGCAATGGTAAAACATGCCAACTAAATAACATGTAAGCGTGAATTTTTTTTTTTTTTTTAAATCAAAATTTTTGCCCACATTTTTGTTTGTACATGTTATTTAACAATTCCACAACTTTTGCTTTGTTGCACTTCAGCAACTTACTGGGGAACTTGCACAAAGACGATGATCAGTAAGAGCTTCTAGTTCAACCAATACATAGCTTTATTTTGTTTTTGGGATGCTTTGGGATTTTTAAGCGTACCTTTTAGAACACTTATGCCTGATATCTTATTTGAAAATTTTCTTTTATTGCAATATTCATTAGAAGTGAGGGTGTGCCATGTTTGGAGACCATTCCCTGCAATGGAGGTAAGAAAGCATTTTTGAACTTAGAGTTCTACTGTTTTTTGTAATTTGATAATGACTTTATTCGCCTATAAAATGTTTTTGCCCAGCATAACATTTTTCTGTAATCTAAATTGTAACCAAGTTCTTTAGTTTGCGGTTCAGTTTGTTTTTATGAAATCAGCATAACATTTTTCAGTAATAGAAATTGTAACCAAGTTCTTTAGAATGTGTAGGCCCTTCCATAAGATAATAAAATTTGGCACAAATCCTGTCACATTAATCAAGATCTAATGGTATGGCTCAAAGTATACCCAACAACAATCTTAAACTATCCAACTGCTAGATTCCAATCCCCATCAATGCACACAAAGCCTGAAGGCTTCATCCATTTATCCATCACCACAAAAGGCAAAATGGTCCAAAACCAACTTCAAAGATTAGGTGTCTCATCTTTGATCAATCAGACCAAAATATCCTTCAACTAAGAGAATCTTGGTTTAGTATGGATCCTAGTTACTCACATGAGTACAAAGTGTGTTACGGAGAAAATATTTCTCTAGGAAAAATCGGCTTTTTTTCTTTAATCATGTGCGTGTAGGAAAAAATAATCACTATGAATGACATAACATATCTCTATGGGCTTTTGATTGTTACTAGCACAACAATTTAATCCTATATTTGGGAAAGTTTCCTACTCTTGTTGATGGATTGAACTCTGATTATTCATAGCCAAAGAAGTTCATACTCTTTGTCCAAAATTCTAATTATCTTTATGGCTAATCAACAAAAAAAAAAAAAGGTAAACTTGGGGAGTGTGGAGCACAAGAATTAAATATTAGGCATGCACATGATAACTAACTACATGAAGTTCAAATATGTGGACATAGTGGAGAGTTGAATTTTGATGCCTTACTTGAATGGCAGGCTGCCTCTTTCAATTAAGATGTATGTGATGATCAAGATCAAACCATGAAGACCTTGAATCAAAATTCAAATTCTAGGCTCATCGGCAAATTCAGCATGCACTTAATTAAAGGACCACTCTACTTTCCATTAAACGCGTGAATGGGCCCTCCCTTCTTTATGAAGCAATGTGTTCACATGTCGTATCACTCTCCTTCCAAAATAAGCGTGGTCAAACCCTAACCTTATATAATTTAATTTTTCAATTGGCTTAGACAAGCCGAAATTTACCTAAATGCTTGGTGGTGCTTCACCACACTCACACACAATCACATGAATCTATTTAGGGGTGTTATATTGGGTCAACAGGTCGGGTTCAAGTTCAACCCAAATGTGATCAACTTGTGTAAAACCCGCATAATGCCATTTTAGATCTCGCACGCTTTTCGATGCGTCGTGATGAGTTTTAAGTGAAAATTTCAAAGTTGTCGGATTTTGACGAAAATAATTTTATAAAATTCTACGCAAAATTCTAAGAAATTTGATATATAAATTTATATTTAATTTTGCATGATTTTGAAATTAAAATTAGTAGAAATCTCATAATACCCATAATACCCTTAAAGATTATTAAGGTTTGGATTGTTTATGTGAGGGCAAGATGGACTTTTTGCAATCCCTAAACACTTCATGGCTTTAAGAGAAGAGCACGCGACCAAAGGGTAGGGCGGACGCACGCAAGGTTTCGGGTGGCTGCTCCAGCGACTTCTCCGGCGAGGTTCTTGGAAGGAAATTGTAGGGGAAAGCCTAAGGAGCACTAAGGTACCTTTCTAAACCTAGAAATCTCAATCTTTTCCTTGGATTTTTTGAGATGAAAAAGTTAGGGTTTGGTAGAAACTTCTCATTTTCTTTAGGAGATGTGCAGGGAAGGTTTAAGTGATATTTTTATGCTTAGAAATATGGCTTTTCTTTAGAAGTGTGGAGTTGGAAAAATTATGATTTTTCTCTAAGGTTGGAAATTTTGAAAGTACTTTTATAAACTTGGTTCATAAGGGTTCTAAGATGGTTTCTAAGGGAAGAAATTGAGTTTTTCTTACAAAATGGTATTTTTCTATTTTCTAATTATTTTAAATCCGAAAATAGAAGTTATTTTAAATTAATTTTAGGTTATGGAAAAAGGGTTATTTTGGTTAAAATATGTAATTATACAAAATTTTGAATTTTTAGAATAAATTTTGCTTTATGTTTTAAATGAGAGAGTGAGAAAAAGAGAGAACTAGAGTAGTTTAGAAAGAGAAGGAGAATTTTGTTTTAAATTATTTTGTATTTTTTTAAATGAGAAATTGATTCTTATAGGTGATATTCGTGGTGACCTTGAAGGAAGAAGGACAAGTGAAGAGAACCTAGGAAATTGCCGGAACTGTCCGGGGTCGCATGCATATTATTGCATTTCTTCTTCTCCTTCTTATAAGACATTTTCCTGTCTGCGGGTAGAGTCCTGATAATTTGGCGTATAAGGATGAAGTGCCGGACCTAGGGAGACCCTGACTTTTCTAAAAATCTATTTTCTATAAGCCTGTTTTTAAAATTCTATAGCATACATGATTTGGAAGCCTCAACTAGCATGCATCGCATTAGTAACTAACTTAATTAAAATTTAATTGCATTAGTTAGGGGCATTCACCCTACATAAGTTTAAGACCAATCAGGATCCAATATATCTAAAAGGTGTACTTTTATTAATAACTTGATCACTCAAAGTCATAAACCCCCCACTAGATCTATTACTACTAAAATTACACTCTATGTATTCGGTTTTAGTTCTAATCAAACAAAAACCTTTAGACTGTAAGGTTGACCTCTATAATTTAATTTTACCTTCTACTCCCTCTTTAGTCTTATCAACAAGAAGCATATTGTCAGCACAAAGCATACACCATGGAAAATCCTCTTGCAAATCTCTAATAAGAACATCCATGACTAAAGCAAAAAGATATGGGCTTAAGGTTGATCCTTAATGTAATCCAACTAAAATTGGAAAATACTTGGTTAAACCACCTTGTGTTTGAACACAAGTAATAGCTCCAGCATACATATCCCTAATGACTTGAATATAAGCATTATTAATCCCTTTCTTTTTTAGAATTCTCCATAGCACTTCTCTTGGAACTTTATCATATATTTTCTCTAAATCAATGAATATCATATGAAGATCTTCCTTTTCTTTGTATACTTCTCCATCAAGCCTCTAAATAAATGTATAGCTTCAATAGTAGACCTACCCGGCATGAATCCAAATTGATTTTGAGCAACACTAGTAATACATCATAACCTATGCTTCATAACTCTCTTCCATAGTTTTAAAGTATGGCACATCAACTTAATTCCTCTATAATTTGCACAATCTTGTGCATCACCTTTATTCTTAAAGATAGGAATCAACACACTCATTCTCCACATATCTCACATCTTTGTAATATTCAAAATAATATAAAAAAGTTTAGTTAGCAAAAAAATTCCTTCATCTCCTAAGCATTTTCACACCTCTATTGAAATATCATTAGGTCCAACAGTTATCCCACACTTCATTTTCTTTAAAGCCTCTCTAACTTCAATTTTAGTAATACGCCTATAAAAATAAGAATTTTTATTTTTATTTAGAGTGTTAAGGGCACTAAAGTCAATCGTATATTCACAATATTCATTGAAAAGCTTAGCAAAAAGGTGGAACTGAACCCAACATGTTAGCAATCCTAATTTAACATGATAACCCATTTTAATTAAAAAATATTTTTATTAATTTATTAATTATTGATTTTAGGTTAATTGATAAAAAATGAGAAGATTCTACTAACAAATAAAATTTTTAAGGCAAAATATTAAATGGGTCTTTTTCGGATCAAAATTGAGTTAGTTGGTCAACTTGAACGTAATTCGTTTAATAAACAGGTTGGAATGCACGACCTGAATCTGGCCAATTTATTAAATAGGTCAACCTAAATCTTGATTTTTGGGCTAAGTCCGAGTCTATTTGGCGGGTCGGGCCATTTATTGACACACCGAAGTCTACCACTCATGTGTTTAAGGGATTTTTTTAGTGCTTTCTCTCCCTTTCATCGCACCCCTTAGTGCTTGGCAACACCATCACGCTCATGCATTTTCACTTGCTACTTGCACGCATGGGGAGCTCATCCTCGAGCATGGGATCTTCCCCTCTTGGTGCTTCATTCTATCCTCTCTATGTTGGCCTTTGATGGTTGTTGTTGAGTCTTTCAGGGCTATTACTTTTCTCTTTTTCTTACTCATTGACTGTCACCACAACGACAAATCGCATCTTTCTCTCTCTGTTTAATCGGCTACTCTTAGGGGGAGAAATTATTTTTGCTTAAATACATTTTGAATGGAAAATGATATTTTTATAAGATTTAAGGCGGACAACGCGATGCTCGTCCCTACAGCTTCGCAATGAAGCCCCCAACGTCGTAGCGCAATAATTTTTAATTATTTTGCAAAAAGACAGAGAGCTTAATACCGTAGCGTAACCTACCCGATGTCGTGACCATGGCTTTTAAAACTAGACCGGACCGGCCGGTTCAACCGGATGAACCGTGAACCGACCGGCTTGTTACGGGCTGGTTAAAAATCGCCTCCGCAGAGAACCGGTCTTGGGCCGTTCGAACTGTCGGTTCGACTGTCGAACTGGCAAACTGGGACCCGTTCTGAATAACTGGCCGATTTGAACTGTGAATCTTTTGAGCCGTTTGATTTAATCTAACGACAGAGATGAAGGGAAGCTAATAATTAAACAAATAGAAAAAGAGAAACCATACTATTCATTCATTTCATCATTTGTTCGTGGTTCGCCTCCAGCCCTTCGCGAGTCGCGACTCCTCTTATCTCGCCGTCAGCAGCTGCTGCTGCCTGCTGCATTGCGATTTGCGAAGCGCTGAAGCGACTGAAGGCTTCCTTCTCTTGGTCAAGATCTACTCTTCTACCCACAGTAAGTTTTTCGATTTCTCCTCTTTGCATTTGGTAGTCGGCAAAGATGTCTGTTAGGTTCCATTAAACCAGCTTTGTATGATGATTTTTTATCTTTGAAACTGGCTTTTTTTTTTACTCCAGAGTGGTTTTCAGTTTTTTTTTTTGTTTTTCTTGCAACTCAAGCTCATTCCATTAAACGAAGTGGCTCATAGATGAATGTATATATGTGTAACACACATGCAGATTTGCTTGATATACAGGTCTTTTATTTAATTGTTATAATTAGCAATTCTAGAATTCGATATGATGCTTGCTAGACCTTGCCCTTTGTGATCTCTTGGCTCACCTCTTACCCCTCTCCCTTCATAAAACTATTAGTAAAAGGGAAAGAAGTTTCATCTATTATTTTAGATAATAAATTTTAGAATGACTGTTTGGTAACTTCCAAATTATTTGTCTTTAATTCGACTGTTGAGAATTGTTGATTTTGATGAAAAACCATCTCTAGAATTTCTTTATGATGGGATGTACAGAGCAAGGAGAGCAATTAAGTTAATGTTTAGAAATGTCAACCGTACCCAAGCATTATAAAGAGGAGATGGGATGGTCAGTTAAAACAAGGCATACATTGTGCAGCCTACATTCTTTATCCACATTTTCAATATGATAAATAAAATTTTTGCCACAAACCTGAAGTGATGCAAGGTTTAATTGATTTGATTGGAAACAAAGATGTATTTCCTAAACCATCAGCAATAATGAATGAAGTTAAGCTTTTTCGTGATAATTTGAAAAGATTTAACAAACCAATTGCACTAACGATGGCCACAGAAATGCAACCTGGTAAGTGAAACAAATATTAGTATGCATTTCTTCTTTCATGCATATCAGATATTAATTAACTAATATTTATCTATTTGTAGACGAATGGTGGAAGAGCGGATTAAGTGCACCAAATTTGCAGAAATTAACTATTAGAATTCTTAGTCAAACATCTTCATCTTCTGGATGTGAAAGAAATTGGAGTGTATTTGAACAAATTCATACAAAAAGAAGAAATCATTTAGAGCATCAATGGCTTAAATATCTTGTATTTGTTTGGTACAACCTCAATTTGAGGCATATGTATGATTATATGACTTTTAATTATATATAAATATTTTTGGGTATATACAAGTATATAGATGTCATTTATGTATGATGACTTAATGATCTTTTAATTATATTTAGATTTCAAAAAAAAAAAAAAAAAAGAAACTATGATCCTTTAGATTATACAAGCATAGAGATGGTAGATTTTATAAACTGAAATTTATGCAGAAGATGTTAGAACCTCAAAGTTCTTAATTGATTCAAGTTAGATCATTTGAAAGAGATGTTTATATATATATATATATATATATATTATATAATATATATATATATATAATATATATATATATATATATATATATATATATATATATATATAATATATATATATATATATATATAGATATGCGTCATGATGTCCTGGATGAGGATGGAAATGACCCTGAAATAATTGGCAATGATGATATTGATGCATTTGGAGGGGAATGTTTTGATGAATAAGGATTTAGGGATATAACTTTTGATGCTTCAAATCTAGGAGATGACTTCTAGATTTATTTGCATATTTATGTTTGAAGTTTTACTTGATATGAAATTATGAACAATTGATTCTAATTTTGTTTGATGCCAAAAGTTATGCATTTGTTTATGTTTTATTGACTTATTTGATGCGACATTTATATTATGTGTATTTATTTTTATTTTATAAACTTAATTTATGTCATATTTATGTTATTAGATTAGTTTGTTATGAAAATAGAATGTATAATGAATGCATTAGAAGAAAATTTATCATTTATTTTATATTTGCTTTAATAATATTATTATTTATTACGTCATCCGGTTCGACCAGTCGAATCGGTCGAACCGTGAACCTGTCTTTTTTCCGGTTCGTTGTCCGGTCCGGTTTTCAAAACCTTGGTCGTGACACTCCTAGGGAAAATTTTCATATTTTTTATTCATGCACATAAATCCTCGGGACCCGCCTCAAAACAGATTCAGACACTCACATACATACAGAGCACTCATAGACATAAGCAAAGGTGCAAATGCAAAATTTTAGTGGGTTATCCTTATCAGATCGGGTCGGAATTGGTACAACTGCGTACTGCTACACTTGGTATTACATTTCCTCTCATAGTTGAATGATATATGTGCTAAATCTATCTTTCTTTTATCTGAGTAGCTTGGCATTAAGCCATCCTTGCAAGAGGTGTGTTTTCATCTCTTTTCCATAAAAAAAAAAAAAAAAAGCATTCTTGCATTTTTATTGAAATATTGATGTTCAGATAGCTCTCTCTTTTGCAACAGAGAATTCGGCCATTTACATAAATTGTGGAGGTGAGGAAGTGACTATCAATCACAAGACTTACGAGCA
Source organism: Dendrobium nobile (assembly GCA_022539455.1). Classification (NCBI taxonomy): domain Eukaryota; kingdom Viridiplantae; phylum Streptophyta; class Magnoliopsida; order Asparagales; family Orchidaceae; genus Dendrobium; species Dendrobium nobile. The sequence continues at coordinate 70,640,023 of CM039733.1, forward strand.
AGATAGCAATAATAATGGTGTTTCAACATTTCGCTTGGGTACCAACTGGGCTGTTAGTAGCACTGGCTCTTTCCTGGATTCTAGTGATAAGAACAACTTCATAGCTACCGCTAAGAACAAACTCTCCATGCCAAACTCTGAATTATATAAAAATGCACGAATCACACCCTTATCTCTCACCTATTTTGGGCTTTGTTTGTCAAATGGGAATTATAGTGTTAAGCTACACTTCTCTGAGATAATATTCAGTGATTATAATGGACATCCTAGCCCTGGAAGACGAATCTTCGATGTTTACATACAGGTAGGAGGAACTTGTCTTGAAGAATTAAAAACTATCCGTCTGTCTAAACAGTTAATTCGTTATATATTATTTTATTTGTTTGTTTAAGGGGGAACTAGTCTTGAAGGATTTCAATATCAGAGATGAAGCTAATGGTTCAGAAAAGGCTATTGTTAAAACATTTCTTGCAGTTGTTACAAGGAAGACATTGGAGATTCGATTCCATTGGGCTGGAAGAGGAACAACTACTGTTCCTATGAGTGGATCGTATGGTCCTCTCATATCAGCTATATCCGTCGAGTCAGGTATCTTCAGCTTATGAAATGCTTCTTTTCTATCTATTTCAGTCTGAAGAGCCATATATGCCATTTTTTCTGTTGTTAGCCATATCTTTTGGTGAATCATTGTTCAGATTAATTTCGGCTAGAGATATCACCGAACCCTTTTTTTAAATTTTGGTTTACAGTGCAAATAGATGACATGAGATGTTAACTTGCATTTTTGCCCAATTCCTAGCAATGCTATCTTTCATGCACCCCTTTTTCGTCTCTTTTTCCCTTCTTTGTGCATCCCAAACCATTAAGGCTTTGTTTGGGACAGCTTTCTTACTGCTTCTTAAAGTAAATTTTTAGTATAAAAATTTTAATTTTTAAACTAAAAAGCTGTTTTAAGAAGCAATAAAAAAACCGTCCCAAACAAAGCCTAAGTCAAAAATTCGTTACCTAATCTTTACCCATTCCTATTTTACTTTTACCACTTATTCATCTTAACATTTTCTTTTCTTTATGTTCAACTTGATTGCCTAAGGCAAATGTCAATACAAAATTCATAAAGCATAATCAGTCTAATTGGGGTTTACAATTTTTCTTTTAAATCGCCATGATATTCTCTTATGGTGTAGTTTACCTTGATGCAATTTTTCATTTGAAAATTTTTTATGGTACTCTACTTTCATCTTTTTAAGATCAAAATCCATTTGAAGCTTTTTGAGTTTCTTTCTTTTGCAATTCATATGATAGAATTGGTCTTTAGGTTGAGTTGTATTTTGTGCTCATTTAATCATTTTTTTATGCGTTCTGTATCCAAATTATCGAACTTAAGAAAATTAATCTGTGAGAGAATCTATTGGTGCTGTTGATGGTTGGTTATCCATATATTATTGTTTCATCGTCATTTTCTTCTTTTCTTTCAGCTTTCGAACCTCCGAGTAAAAGCAAATGGTTTTTGATCGGAATCACTTCTGCGGCAATATCTGCTGCAATCCTTCTTATATTTGTTGCTTGGAAGAAAGGCTATTTCAGGTGCAAGGATGCAATGGACACTGGTATTCTACATTTATTCTCCATATGGAATTGATTTATAATCTTTTATTTCACCCTTTTAAGCCGGCACTAAATGATTAGGATTAGGCACATAATGAAGATGAGTCAATAATCAAATTTTAAACTGCTGTAAATTAGATTATGATAATCGCATTGGCCATTTTTCTCCCTTAAATATGATTATTATCAAGTAGCATGCACTAGCATCCCTTTCAACCACGTAAATCCATCATAATTCATTCTCATTTGAACATTGTGCATTTATGATAGAGGGGCCAAGACCCAAGGAAGCCACAAATTTATCTAACTTAATCATAGCCAAGTATGGCTTGGATACTATTGATTAGGGTAATAATCATTGGGGGATCAAAGTAGGATTAGATATGGCAGTGATTAAATATGTTTTCTACTGGAAGTCATTGGGGGATCAAACTAACATATTTAAAGTTTAAACTATATTAATGGGATTAAACCCAAAGGTGCATGTGCTTTAACACACTCTATTCTTAATGGTATAAAGCACGGTTGATCAAAATAGCTTTGCATGGTTTTACAATGGTGGTTTCACTGCACGGTGATAATGATAATGGAGAGAATCTATGATGTGAAACGACATGCGATGGAAACAAGAACTGCTTGGGGATTTTAATATAAGATTTTAAAGCTTTGCTAGTTATAGAATTAATGCTTACCCAAGTTAGGTTTTCAGAATTATCAAGTCGAAATTAAGTAAGGCATGCGGTTATAACTAGATTAACGGGACAATATCAAATTGACAACATGGAATTAGAGGGTAATGCTATGGGAAGAAACAATAATCCACAATTAACAAATGGAACTTTTCACCTTGGGTCTCTCACTCACTCTCTTGTTGGTGGCACTTTTAATGGAGGAAGATTGAGAGCAACCGAGCGATGCCACTAGGAGACAAATGGCGCACAAAAGCGTAGTCCGTTGGAGCGGTAGCCGGTGGCGGGTAGTCCATGGGATGACTAGTGAGCATCCAACGTCATATCCTTTCTTCCTTGATGGCTATGGTGGGGGCTAAGAGGAAAATGTAGGAAATCTGAAATAACATTCAGATTTTAGTGATTTAGGAGAGGGATTTAATTTGAATTTCAAATTAATCCAAGGAGAGAGAGAGGGGCGGCAATGGGGAGAAGCTTTGGGCTGAATTTGTGGTGTTAACATGTCATTTGGAAGAGCGAGAGAGGCCCACTAAGAGTGGCCGACCCAATGAGGAGGAGAGAGAGAGATTTAGGAGTTATGAGAGTGGGGCCCAAGTTTAAGTAAGAAATGCAATTAAATCTGAATTTTAATTTCAGCTTTAATTGTGGCTTAAGTAACCTCCCAAAACTTGAAATGAGAGGGAATTCAAAATTTGAAGTTTGAAATTGGCTTTAATCTCATTAATGGGCTTGTTAATGAATGAGCACCAATTAGGAAGGTTTTTGTTCACAGAAATTAATGGCAAATTATGGAATTCAAAGTGGGGAGGCGGCCGGAAGGGGTGGCTGGCGGGAGGCTGGCCGGTGGTGGCTGCTTCTCTAGCCGGTGAGAACAGAGGGGACGGGAGGGCTGAAGCTCACGGCTGGGCTGTCAGCCGTGAGGTTGGGGATCAGCACAGGGGTTGGCTGCACGGGATGGCCAGTGGGGGGAAAAGGGGCTGGCCAGAGGGAGGTTGGTGGCTGGCCGGCGGCTGGTTGGCCGGTGGTGGCTGATCTAGCCGGCGGAAATGGAGGCAGGGTGGCCGGTGGTTTTGAACAGTTTGGAGTGGGCGGCGGCAAGGAGCAAGAGAGGGAAATCAGGAGAGGAAACTCTTTGGATTCAAGCGCGAATTCCACTCTTCACCAATGCTTCAACCCTAATCTCCACGACGACGAATCGATCACAAGAAATAAAGAAAAATTGGTAGAACAAGAAGATCTAGAACTCACAAAGAGATCTAGCTTCTCCTACGAACTCACTAAGAGATCGAGGAGGGTGAACTCACAAAGAGATCATAAGTGGCAAATATTCTTCATTCATCAAAAACTAAACTATTACATAAGAAAGAGCCATATAAATAGGCCTCAAAATGACAAGAAAGCAAAAGACTAAAATACCCCTCGGGCTACAATAACGACTAAATACCCATAAGGGCAAAAACGGAAAAACATAAATATCAAATAAACTACTACAAAAATGACTCAATATAAAACTCATGATCGTGGTCGTTGATCTCCGGCGTCTCCTGATGGTACATGTGTCAAAATATCTGGCGATGTCCTCATCAATCTAGTTCCCAGTATTATTTTTCAAATTTCTTGTCAAACATTTTCAATACAGCTTCTGCAGTATCTGGTACACTACATTTAAGTTAGACAGGAAACATCCGAGCATAGCTAGTTTAATTGAATATTTCATCAATTTCCTGAGACAAACTGCTAGCTTCATCAGGATGACCTTCTGTACTTTGGACAGATCTGAGGGGTCTGGAAACTGTCTCCTTTTCTCTAAGACAAATTTTAACTGCCACGAGCAACTTCAGTTCTTCTAACAAGATTGGGGAAGGTGGTTTTGGATCGGTGTACAAGGTTTATGCAAACTTCTGTTCTTCTCTTTTTGTTAAGTTTAAAGTTGAGGTGTGCATATTTATCATAAATTCTTTTCTAATTCAGGGCCGGCTACCAGATGGAACTGTAATAGCTGTGAAGCAGCTTTCTGCAAATTCTAGTCAAGGAAATCATGAATTTATAAATGAGATAGGCATGATTTCTGCATTACAACACCCAAATCTTGTAAAGCTTTATGGATGTTGCGTTGAAGGAAATCAGTTATTGTTGGTATATGAATATATGGAAAATAATAGCCTTGCACGTGCTCTTTATGGTAAGAGTGATCAATTGCGTGTTTAGTATATGAAGCATTTAATTGTTGTGTTCAAACTATTCAACAATTCTGTTTGTGTATTTCCATTGTTATCTTTAATTCATCCCAAATAGTGGGATAAAGGCTGGTTATTGTTGTTGTTGTTACTATCATATTTAATTCAGTTCTTCATTCTTTTATCTCATTCGTATGTTGGTTAGTGAGTGAATCATTTAATGTTGAAGAATTGAGTTACTGATGTTCTAGGGCCAAAGCAAAGTCAGTTGAAGCTAGATTGGTCCACCAGGCACAAGATCTGTGTTGGCATAGCAAAAGGTCTTACTTACTTGCACGAAGAGTCAATGATAAAGATTGTTCATAGAGACATAAAAGCTACAAATGTGTTGTTAGACATTGATCTTAACCCGAAAATATCAGATTTTGGATTGGCAAAGCTTGATGAGAAGGGAAACACCCATATTAGCACTCGAATTGTTGGAACAATGTAAGTAATTTTAGTCTCTTTTTTTTTCCTCTAAATTAATATTAATGTATTGTTTGCATCAATATTTGACCTTGTAAATGTAATAATCCAAACTCTCAATTATCGAGATATAGTCTATTTTGGCCTAATAACCTTACAATTTTGTCACGTTGATGTAACTTCCCAAGAGGTTACCCATCCTAAGGCTGCTCTTGTACAAACACGCTTAACTTTGAGTTTCTACTAAAATTCTAACCGTTACACCAAAATGCGTCTTGATGTTTAAGAGTTCAACTTTATTCTCTTAAGGGATTTTCACAATCTCACCCAATTAGATAACTAAAATCCTTGTCAGAATCATCCAACAAGCATATAGGAACACTTAATTCCCATCTTCAAGCTGGTGTGTCGCTCTGATACCATTTGTAACAATCCAAACTCTTAACCATCAAGATATTGTTAGTTTGGCTTAATAGCCTCACGGGTTGTCCTCTTGGTGTAAGTTCTTCCTAGGAGGTCACCCATCCTAATACTATTCTTCTATGAGCTCACATAACTTTGGAATTTCTACCGAGATTCCAATGTTATCGAGATTCCAACCTGTTTAAGAGTTCGACTTTATTTTCTTAAGAGATTTTCACAATAAATGTCTTGTGGCAACTAGGATGTCTTTGTTGGTTCCATTTAAAGCAGGTTGGGAGTAAATTTAATGGCACAATGAAAGCTTATAACAATTGTAAATTCATTAATCATTCTATAATTACTTTGAAAGCTGATCAATACTCTTCCAAATATATTTTGATAATTTTAACATGTTTTTTATGCTATTTTGTTCTCTTATTATGTTTCAAAGCAGCCTTGTGATTTCTATCATGTCCTCTCAATTTTAATAAGAAGCATATGAAGATTTATTTTGCTCTTTTGTTCCATTAATTACCTTAGCATGAAATACTTTCAATAGAATCTTCCTAACATAAACTCAAATTAATTTGCTGTTTTTGGCATGATTTTCTTAGTATACATTCCATTACTATCTATATTAAATTTCTTATGAGTTTTATTGTCATTCAACTAAACATCTCCTTCATCTTTAATCTTATTAAAAAATACTTATCTCAATTTATTTGTTATATTTTTGTTGTGTTGTGATATTTTTTGCAACAGATAGATATAGAGTTTAACGTTTTAGTTTTGCACGAAAATACAACAACACATAGATAAGAGAAGAGTGCTAAAATTGTAAGAGACACCATGATGTGAAACAATCATGCGATGGAGTTACTTTAAGAAATTAAAGAGAGCAATTTTAACAAAATAATCCAAACTAAAATTATCACTTATAGCAAAGATTGATCCTTGGCGTGCTCAGTTTTTAACTTGCTTAGGCAAAGAAAAGCAAAATCAATCAACCAAACAATTCAAGAAAAAACAAAGAATAATTGTAAAACTACGACGATAAACAAGAGTCCACGATTTAATAATGAGAATTTTCACCTTTGGAGTCCATACGCTCAACTAGTCTAGGCTTTAGCGGAAGAAGAGTCTCCACATTAGAACCGTGGTCACTCAGAAGAAGAAGAAACCTAAGATCGTCGTTCTTGGATAGGTGGCCGGAGTATGGAATTCTGGACAGCAATCTAATGATGTCCAGCAAAGTCTGGACAGCAAGGGGGTTGAGTTTGGGGGCTGACCAGCCGGTAGAAAGGTGCAAAAATCAGTGGACAACAGTCTACCAATTTTCAGAACTTCTGGACAGCCATCCCGTGAGGAAGATTTCAGGATGGGAAGGGGGTTTGGAGGAGTGGCGGGCTGTAGAGAAGAATAGGGAATTGACTGGAATTCAATTCCCTAAAATTCAGTGAATTGATTTGGGGAGATGATTGGAAATCAAAAAAAGGAAAGAAATAAAGAGGAGGGAGACGGGTGGGAGAGGAGCTCACTGGATTGAGAGGGAGTGAAGGCTTTTAGAAGAATTTCCAGCAAAGAGGCACGGGCTGTCACGTCCCCAAGATCCGTGTAGCGAAAGGATTCATCTGATCGTTCTATTGCCTCTCTTTCTTTCTTTTTATTTTTTTTTCTATCAATTCCTTATCTGTTGTTCATATCAATCCATGCATACATATATCCAAAGCCAGAGATAATTACATTACAGAAAAGAAATAGCAGCGGATACTATAATTCACAGATAGTACAAACAGAGTACAGACAAAAAGTCCCAAAAGAGACATGTACAATAGCCGCACCGGCTACAAAAGAAAGCCTACCAAGGCTACAAAACAAAGAGCTACATAACTAAAAGCTATAGAACTCGGCAGAAAGATCTTCAAGCTGGAGGCCCTGCACATGAAATTATTAACCACATATAATGAGCTTACAAGCCCAGCAGGTCACCAAAGCCTACAACTGAAATCAAAGCACGATCAAAACAATATGCAGGTCAATCAAGTCAAGTCAGCTATGATCAATGAATCTATGCAGGTACGGAATTCAAATCAAATCGAATCAATCAATACTCAATAGTCAATACGGCGGCAAAAGAATCAATAAATCAATACGTCACAGTGATCAAATCAATAAGTGCTTTCAGTCAATATCTATTCATCGTAGCAGTTTCTGTCAATCAATACTATCAGTTCAATCAGTCGTGTCGTCTAGTCAATCTATTGTATCTATCATATTCATCTTATCAATTGAATATCTATTTCAGTCAATAGTAATTCATAACATCAAATCAATCAATAAGAGACTCGTGTCAGAACGTACTATTACAAATAAGTCAGTCAATTATTCAATACAATTTACTCGATGTCAATATGCGATATTCAATATCAATACATTCGTGAGAACCATTCCATAATGACGACGCGTGATGCTACAATAAGGAAATCATCTCAATCAATAAAGCACTTTCCAGTCAATTATATCAATCAGTTGGGAATCCATAGAACGATCAAATCAATATATCGACAAAACAATCGAAATCAAATCCATACAATGAAATCGTCAGGTCAATTGAAATCAATACAATCAATTCAATAAAGAAATCTATTCTACGATAACTCAGATCTATATGGCAATAATCAATTCAATAAGTCGATCCAGTCGATCAATCCAGTCAATCAGTCAATCATCGGCGCGATGAATCAATGTATCAATGCATCAATAGCATATCAGGATCTGTCGTATCAATAGTATCCATATGTCCATATCATATCCATATCGATGTCGATGTCGATATCTATCAATTAATACAATCTATATCAATGTCGGTGTCAATATCTATGAATCAATACACAGAATCCATATCAATGTCGGTGCCGGTGTCTATGAATCAATACAATCCATATCCATAATCCATAGTCCATAGTCCATGATCGATAATCCATAAATCAAGTCGATACAATCGATAGCGATGAATCAATACAATCAATTCAATAAATCCGTCGAGGAAATCCATACGATATCAATAAATCTATAAATCCACATCAATATCAATAAATCAATCGGAAATCAATAAATCAATGCATGCCAGGAAATCCATACGATGCAAGATCATACAATTCCATACAATGGTCTTACTCGACAAGCACAAACACTAGCTATAATCAACCAGGTTAAACTGACTATTATCAATAGTGCTGTTGTAGAATCCATATTGCTGTTGTAGATATCCGTACGTTGGTTTCTATCAAGAAAAGTCGTCACTCTTTTTGCCCGTCGGCCGCCCGTCGGCATATAAAACTCCTTATAACTCCCAATCGTTATATCAATGATCAATGGTTTAAAGGAAAGCCCGTCGGCCCACCATCCTGTACAGGTCAATATCTATCTCCAACCAACGTTCAACCAGGTTCCCACTTGTCTTTCAGTAACAATCAATTCAATCAATAGTCAATGCAATAATCGATGCAATAAGCAGTATTAAAGAAATCTAGAACAATCATATCAATAGTCATACGCATATCAATTCAATCTATCCATTTCAGACAAATCAGAAATCATACGAAAATCGGGCAGAGCAACGGCAGTCTACAGAATTTACACAAAAATTTCCAGAAATTACAATCCACCAAATTAATACAGAACGTGCACGGCAACATTATAAGACTATTCTTCTACTGCTCAAACCAATTCGGACATCATAATAAATTACAGTCAAAATAAAACCCCGCAGAATCAAAACGGACCGGACGAAATCTTCCAGAAAATACTTAAAACGTGCAGAGTAATCATCTCTACAACATACCAAAAGTTATGCGGTGAAATCTTCGCCAGTACCAAACTGGGTACGAAAATCACTTACAAAAACACAAATCTGAGCACCATTTTGCAAAACCTCAAAATCTTCGAAAACAGAAGTAGGGTTCGGAGTCCTTACAGCGAGACAAACAAAATATCCAACAGCAACGAACGACGAAAATCGCTCCGCGGGCCCCGAAATTGGACTTCTTTCCTTTGCTTTTCCTCTCTTTCTCTCTCTTCAAAATATCTGATATTTAAAAATGATTTTCTCTCTCCTCAAAACGAGCTGATTTTCTTATATCATTAAGCTGATCGGCCCGGCCGATCGCCAGATCGTCCTGGGACGATCAGACCAAAAAAATCGTCCTGGACGGTTCCCAGGACTATTTTCAGGACGATATTTTCTACAGTGCAGATCGGCCTGGACGATCTTACTATCGTCCTGGACGATCCTGAGAGGAAAATCCAAATTAGAGAGGAACAGTAAGGGAACGAGGTCTCACAATCTCCCCAACTTAGAAAAATGTCGTCCCGACATTTCCCTAAGGGTACAGAGCAGAAACAAAAGCAAAACGAAACAAAACAGAGCTAGTCCAATCAATCAGACAATCAATAAATCGCGCAAATCACAACGAAACAGACGATAAACAAAAACTCGTACCAGTCACATTAGCAGGCATTCCTGGAGCATCTTCCTCCATTTCTTGCTCATTTCCAACCAGATCAGTCGGAACAGTCGAAGCCATCGGAACAGGTACTTGCCTCCACCCAAAACTTGGGCATTCAGTCATCCGATGCCCACGTGCACCACATCGAAAACATTGACCTGTCTGTCTGTAACACTGTCCCATGTGTCTCCTGCCACAAAACGTATAAACAGGAGTAGTCCTCGGTCTGCTACTCTCCCCACTCTTCTTAACATGCCCAGAACGTTTGGCTGCGAGTTTGTCGCTCACCATCTGAGCGACCTTGTCAGCAAATTTATCCATATTTTCAGATGAAAGTGGGAAGTTAGCAGCAGGTTCAGTCTCAATCTTCTTGCCTTTCTGATCCATTTGCCTGATCAATTCAAATCAGTCAAACCAAATCAAACCACTGAGTCAAACACGTAAAACAAAATGAATCGAATAACGCAATTATCAACTCTGGATATAATCAAATCCTTTTCACTACACTCGCTCTGATACCACTTGTCACGTCCCCAAGATCCGTGCAGCGAAAGGATTCATCTGATCGTTCTATTGCCTCTCTTTCTTTCTTTTTATTTTTATTTCTATCAATTCCTTATCTGTTGTTCATATCAATCCATGCATACATATATCCAGAGCCAGAGATAATTACATTACAGAAAAGAAATAGCAGTGGATACTATAATTCACAGATAGTACAAACAGAGTACAGACAAAAAGTCCCAAAAGAGACATGTACAATAGCCGCACCGGCTACAAAAGAAAGCCTACCAAGGCTACAAAACAAAGAGCTACAGAACTAAAAGCTACAGAACTCGGCAGAAAGATCTTCAAGCTGGAGGCCCTGCACATGAAATTATTAACCACATATAATGAGCTTACAAGCCCAGCAGGTCACCAAAGCCTACAACTGAAATCAAAGCACGATCAAAACAATATGCAGGTCAATCAAGTCAAGTCAGCTATGATCAATGAATCTATGCAGGTACGGAACTCAAATCAAATCGAATCAATCAATACTCAATAGTCAATACGGCGGCAAAAGAATCAATAAATCAATACGTCACAGTGATCAAATCAATAAGTGCTTTCAGTCAATATCTATTCATCGTAGCAGTTTCTGTCAATCAATACTATCAGTTCAATCAGTCGTGTCGTCTAGTCAATCTATTGTATCTATCATATTCATCTTATCAATTGAATATCTATTTCAGTCAATAGTAATTCATAACATCAAATCAATCAATAAGAGACTCGTGTCAGAACGTACTATTACAAATCAGTCAGTCAATTATTCAATACAATTTACTCGATGTCAATATGCGATATTCAATATCAATACATTCGTGAGAACCATTCCATAATGACGACGAGTGATGCTACAATAAGGAAATCATCTCAATCAATAAAGCACTTTCCAGTCAATTATATCAATCAGTTGGGAATCCATAGAACGATCAAATCAATATATCGACAAAACAATCGAAATCAAATCCATACAATGAAATCGTCAGGTCAATTGAAATCAGTACAATCAATTCAATAAAGAAATCTATTCTACGATAACTCAGATCTATATGGCAATAATCAATTCAATAAGTCGATCCAGTCGATCAATCCAGTCAATCAGTCAATCATCGGCGCGATGAATCAATGTATCAATGCATCAATAGCATATCAGGATCTGTCGTATCAATAGTATCCATATGTCCATATCATATCCATATCGATGTCGATGTCGATATCTATCAATTAATACAATCTATATCAATGTCGGTGTCAATATCTATGAATCAATACACAGAATCCATATCAATGTCGGTGCCGGTGTCTATGAATCAATACAATCCATATCCATAATCCATAGTCCATAGTCCATGATCGATAATCCATAAATCAAGTCGATACAATCGATAGCGATGAATCAATACAATCAATTCAATAAATCCGTCGAGGAAATCCATACGATATCAATAAATCTATAAATCCACATCAATATCGATAAATCAATCGGAAATCAATAAATCAATGCATGTCAGGAAATCCATACGATGCAAGATCATACAATTCCATACAATGGTCTTACTCGACAAGCACAAACACTAGCTATGATCAACCAGGTTAAACTGGCTATTATCAATAGTGCTGATGTAGAATCCATATTGCTGTTGTAGATATCCGTACGTTGGTTTCTATCAAGAAGAGTCGTCACTCTTTTTGCCCGTCGGCCGCCCGTCGGCATATAAAACTCCTTATAACTCCCAATCGTTATATCAATGATCAATGGTTTAAAGGAAAGCCCGTCGGCCCACCATCCTGTACAGGTCAATATCTATCTCCAACCAACGTTCAACCAGGTTCCCACTTGTCTTTCAGTAACAATCAATTCAATCAATAGTCAATGCAATAATCGATGCAATAAGCAGTATTAAAGAAATCTAGAACAATCATATCAATAGTCATACGCATATCAATTCAATCTATCCATTTCAGACAAATCAGAAATCATACGAAAATCGGGCAGAGCAACGGCAGTATACAGAATTTACACAAAAATCTCCAGAAATTACAATCCACCAAATTAATACAGAACGTGCACGGCAACATTATAAGACTATTCTTCTACTGCTCAAACCAATTCGGACATCATAATAAATTACAGTCAAAATAAAACCCCGCAGAATCAAAACGGACCGGACGAAATCTTCCAGAAAATACTTAAAACGTGCAGAGTAATCATCTCTACAACATACCAAAAGTTATGCGGTGAAATCTTCGCCAGTACCAAACCGGGTACGAAAATCACTTACAAAAACACAAATCTGAGCACCATTTTGCAAAACCTCAAAATCTTCGAAAACAGAAGTAGGGTTCGGAGTCCTTACAGCAAGACAAACAAAATATTCAACAGCAACGAACGACGAAAATTGCTCCGCGGGCCCCGAAATCGGACTTCTTTCCTTTGCTTTTCCTCTCTTTCTCTCTCTTCAAAATATCTGATATTTAAAAATGATTTTCTCTCTCCTCAAAATGAGCTGATTTTCTTATATCATTAAGCTGATCGGCCCGGCCGATCGCCAGATCATCCTGGGACGATCAGACCAAAAAAATCGTCCTGGACGGTTCCCAGGACTATTTTCAGGACGATATTTTCTACAGTGCAGATCGGCCTGGACGATCTCACTATCGTCCTGGACGATCCTGAGAGGAAAATCCAAATCAGAGAGGAACAGTAAGGGAACGAGGTCTCATACGGGCTCATATTTCCTAATTCTCAACTCTAGTATTAGGAAATAACATTAATAGCCTAGGTATGCAGGAAAGCCGTGAGAGTGGGATGAGGGAACTAACTGAGGAGAGAGAAAAGCCATTTCAATTTTCAGATTTTGAAATCTGAAAATTAAAACTGAAGAAATCTGGAATTAATTATGTGAGAGGAGGCATTTAAAAGGTGGTGATGTGGCAATTAAATAGAAAACAATAAGGGGAAGGCCGGCTTAGCATAGAGAGGGAGAAAATGTTTAACTTAAGTAGGTGGGGACCACTTGGCTAACAAAGCTTTAAATAAAAAATTTGAAATATATTTCAGGTTTTTAAGCTAGGGAAGTTTCCTAATAAGAGGGTATTAATTAAGACCAATTTGAATTCAAATTCAAATTAAAATCTAATTAGTTTGGAGACCTCAAATTAAGGAGCTAAATTAGGAAAGTATCAAAGCTTCATGAGAGTTTTGAATTTCAAATTCAAAACTCTAAGAGGGGCCGGCGGGTGGAGTGGTGGGGAAGGAAAATTGGGGAAGAGGGGGCGGCGGCTTGGACAAATTTTCAGGTGGTGGTGGCCGGTGGCCTGGGAGGCCCAAGGTGGCTGGTGGCCTGGGCGGCCCAAGGTGGCCGGCGGCAAGGTGCTTGGGGAAGAGGAAGGCGGCGGCCAGAGAATTGGGGGGAAAGCTTGGAGTAATTCAAAGGGGATTCAAACCTCATGCATCTCCTCCCATTCCACTCTCCACAATTGCTTCAATCCAATCTCCACGACGACGAATCGAACACGAGAAATAAAGAACGAAAATTTGTAGAACAAGAAAACCTAGGACTCACAAAGAGATCTAGCTTCTCCTACGAACTCACTAAGAGATCGTGGAGGTTTGCACTCTCAAAGAGAACATGAAATATCAAATTTTCATTTATCAAAATCTAACTGTTACATGAGAAAATGGTCATATAAATAGGCCTCAAAATGACAAAGAAAGTAAAATACTAAAATGCCCCTTGGGCTACAATAGCTACCAAATACCCATAAGGGCAAAAATGGAAAAACATAAAATAAAAATAAATTACTACATAAAATGATGAAAATACAGATCATGATCGTGGCCGTCGATCTCCAGCATCTCCTGGAGGTACATGTGTCGAAATCGCTGCTGATGTCCCTATCACACCATAGTTTTTACTTCAAAACCATTACAAAGGGAAAAACCATGAGGTCTTAATGGGGCACGGTGGTTTGAGGATCATAGTCAGTGGGCGACAGTGGTCTGAGGATCCTAGTTGGTGGGCAATATAGGTCAGAGGATTGTAATTGGTGGGTGATGAGGTTGGAAGGACCTTAGTTAGGTGACAATGGTCAAAAGAGCTAGTTGGGTAATGATTGTCACGAGATTCTAGTTGGACGACGATGGTTCAAGTAATATAATCAGGCTAAAGTGGTTAGAAAACCGTAGTTGGGCAATGGTAGTATGAGGATCATAGTCAAGTGATGGTGGTCGGCGGATAATAGTCGGGCGACTGTGATTGGAAGACAGTAGTTGGGCAATGGTGGTCTGATGATCCAAGTTAACGGATGATGATAGTCGGAGGATCATAGTCGGCGGGTGACGAATGGCAGGACTGTAGTCGATGGTCGACGGAGGTCAGAAGGACAGAAGTTTGACGATGGTGGTCGGAGGACCGTAGTTAGGCAAAAGTGGTTTGAGAATTATAATCAGGTGACTGTGGTCAAAAGATCATATTCTGGTGACAGCGGTTTGAGACTTGTAGTCGGCGAGCGGTGATGGTCAGATGACCATAGTCATGGTTAGAAAACTAAAATTGGGTGAAGGTGGTCCGAGAATCATATTCTAGCAATAGTGGTTGAAAGACTATAGCTTGAAAATGGTGGTCCGATGATTATAGTTAGTGAGCGACGATGGTTGGATGACCCATAGTCAGCAGGTGATAGAGATCGGAGTGACTGTAGTCAGTGACAGTGATCGAAAGACCATAGTCGGGTGACGACGGTCTGAGGACTGTAATTGAGTGACAGTGGTCGTCCGACGAAGTCCTGATTGCAATGGTTAGGCGGGTGATGCTACAGGATCCTTAGAGTTTCAGAGTTCTCTCCAATCCCAAGCGAGAATTTGGGCTCCCGCTCCAAGCTCCTCCTAAAGCTCCCCATCTTGTAAAGAGTGGGGGCCTATTTATAGATTTTTGAAAGAAGCATGCTACATAAATTTGGCTAAAATCCAAACATTCCATTGGACAGCCCTTATTGATTCCCTTGATAATAAAGTATTCATTCAACATTTGCGTGGCTTAATGATGTTAGAAATTAGTGATTTGGGCTCTTTAGATTCATACTGTCGAGCTCTACGATTTGATTATAAGTATGTTTATTTTGGATATCATTTGGTCATCCAATTAATATTCTGAAGTTTTCAAATACGTCTTGGTCCTTTGATTGGGCTCATTCGAGCTCGAATTGGATCATTTTTTGTCGTTGGGTTTGTCTGTTCGAGACATTTAGTTTGACTATAAGTTTTCCAAAATCTAAGCTTGGGTGATTCTTAACTTATTTTTGGGAGTTTTCAATTCAAATATGCCTCATGATTCATATTCGAACAAGAGATTTTTTCTTGACAAATTAATCTTGATCTTTAAAATTCTATCGGATAAACTTAACACTCCATTATCTTAGGTATGAATCCCAAGGGGTATTTAATTTCCTCTTCATGCATTTTTTTAGGAGCCAACTTAAATTTACTACTTTTAAATCAATATGTGATATACTTAATAGCTCAATTCATTATACTTTTTAAATATATTTCATTTTTTAAACACATTTAATAATTCATGCAGCCAACCCAACTTAGTGAGATAAAAGTTTGATGTTATTATTGTTGTTGTTGTTACAACTCACGTTTATTATTATTTTTATTTTTATTTTTTTTGAATTTTTTGGTTGTCTTCATCTTTAATAAGATTTTATCATTATTAATAGATGATAAAATGTTCGTATGTTTAAACTTCAATTTGAAAGAGTTAATAATTGCATTCAATGTTTTGGCAGTGGATATATGGCACCTGAATATGCAACACGAGGATACTTGACAGAAAAGGCGGATGTCTACAGCTTCGGTATTGTTACTTTAGAGATTATAACTGGAAAATACGTCGCCGGCTATATAAATAAAGAAAAATATCATCTTTTAGATATGGTAAACTTGCAAGACCAAGCATTTTTCAGTTACTTTCTACATATTTCTCGCGCATTTGAAAACATTTTCCTGTTCTTTTATTAATCATGATTGTAAAAACTGAATCAAATTGATCAGTCGAACTAGTCCTCAAATTGATTTTTAGTTCAATTACATAATCAGATTTACACGGAAGTGAGATCAACCTGTACTTAAACCTCTCAATCAGTCAATCTTTATAACTAGGAGCTGTAGAATCAGTTTGATTAGAAATTACAATGAAGAGATGATGTTAGATTTGTAATGTTTTTTGAGAAATTGACAGGTAGAAAAAGCTCAAAATAGTCATTTTATCATTCATATGTGGCCAATTTAGTATTTGATGATCACATTTCTCAAATTTAATCCCTCCATCATACAAAATTGATTCTAAATAGTTATAAATTGATAGAGAATATAATACAAATAATGATCCAATTTAAATTAATTTTTATGATTTTAGATCATCAGGTTGAGCATTCGAACTTTGAATCTTTCCTTCTGCAGATTTTATGTCCATTCCAATTCTCAAAACATCGATATCTATACTGTGTCGTCACAGGCATATGCAGCAAAAGAGGAAGGGGACTTACTGTCTCTTGTTGATAAAAGACTGGGAGTGGAATATGATCAGGATGAAGCATTGGGAATGATCAGTGTGGCTATTCTGTGCGCACATTCTTCACCACTTTACAGGCCTTCAATGTCCATTGTGTTGAAAATGCTTACAGGAGAAACTGAAATCCCAGACTTTGTTCCAGATCCATATCGATTCGGAGAGAATCCATATGAGATGGCTGCAAGCTCAGGAAGAAATATACAACCATTTTATATTGGTAAGTTTGGGAATGATTTTAGGGAGTGGGAATCAAAAAGTGATTCTGCTAGTTATGATTCTAAATCTCACTCGTACCTACTAGCATCTTCTGCTCCATGATTTATCATGTGTTGTTATGGAGAGAGATTTTTTTTTTGTATTTTTTGGTGAGCTTCTGAGCTCTATAATAATAATTCTGGCACTTTTGCTCCGTGTTGTGATTAATATTGGTGAATATTAGGGGCTGTTTGGCTACATGTGGGATTTAGTAAATATTGTAAGTTCTGATTCAGTAAAATAGTGAAAGTTGTTTGGCATGATATTATAATAAATTCTACTTCTCTTAGATTTTACTAGAATTTAGCTTATAATGAGAGGAAATGGGAGTTAAGAAGGTAGGAGTTCTGTATGTTTACCTTTTAATCTAACACTAGAAAGAATCTCATAATTCAAAATGAGTATTGTTCAGGGGAAATTATTATGTGCGGAATCCCAACGTAGAGAATCTTTCGGATTACTGCGTATCCCATGCGTAAGCTCTGCGCACGCTCTTCGCATTTATTGCGTATTTGTACATACACAGTAAATAAATAGCAAATAATTATTTATGAGGATTTGCTGCGTATCTACAAATAACCAGAGCGTGCGCAAAGCGTACGCAGTGCGTCCAGTAATCCGGAAGACCATCTACGTTCAGACTCCGCATAGAATAATTTCCCATTGTTTAGAGTACTCTTGGTTCTATATACTCCAATAAAGGCTTGTTGTAGTTATCCAAGTTTTTCTACAGTGGTGTACCATCATTAAGGCATATTGGGAAAAATTGTTACTTCAACTAAAGATGGTTGATAAGTGATTTTGTCATGTAGAGAGATTCCAATCTCACTCACATCTCCTGTGAGGTACTATGATCTGGATGTTCTAAATAACTTCATCTTCCAAGTTGAGTGGATGATTGAAATAAGGGCTTTCTGATCCATTTTCTCCTCTTTTTATTTTCCAGCTTAGGCATCCATCCCCTTCAAAGCTCTAGAAAAAAAAAATTGCAGAGTTTAAATACTGCTATTACATAAAATCTTCATGAACATAAGTAGATGAATATTTTTTAATAAAAATATCTAAGCTCGTAAACCTTAGGGGGGCCGTTTGGCAACAAGTAGGATTTAGTAAATTCTGAAATCTTGGATTTAATAAATCCAGAGGGTGTTAAATCCTGAAAGCTGTTTGATATGGCATATGTTAAATCTTTATAAATCCTAAAAAATTATTTGGCAAAGTAGTTTAGGATTTTATATAGTTGGTTTATTTAAAAATTAAATATAATGTGGTTTGAATTTAATAAATTATAATGAGAAATAATATAATTAAAAAATTAGCTTAATTATTATTAATTATCAAATTAATTAATTATCTAATTATGTTCCTAAATTCTAATTAATTTTTTTGAAATATAAATTATTTCACTAATATTCATACTAATAATTTAATTAATTAGTTAAATATTAAACTAATTTAAAGATAATCATACTACTAATAACTATAATAACCAATAAATTACAAATGCTAGTTAAACTAATTTAATGATAATTAAACGACTAATTATTAATATGTAAATATTATACTACTAATTTAGTTTAATTTATTACATTGCCAAGTAATGATAATTAATAACATAGGCCGTAGAGGATTTCCTTTTCCTCTTATCCTATGCTTCATCGCTTTTCCTCGTTGTCATCGCCATTTTCTCGTGGCTGCTTATGCTTCGCATGCAGTGCGTGCTTTGCACGTGGGAGTCCCTCGTTGCTTCGCCTTCTTCGAAGGTGTTGGATCGAAAGTCATGATGGGAGCTACCACACTGCATAGGTAACCTTTGTCTTGTCCTTCATTCATGACGGGAGCTAGCTTGCTCGTAATCTTATAAATTCTATAGTCCGTAAATTCGTCAATCCGCTGAATCGAGGTATTTACTAAATCCTAGATTTACACCATAAATTCAGGATTTACCAAGGACTGCGCTAGAAAACCACCTGATAGGATATACTATAAATTGCATGAGCCTAAATCCGATACCAAACAGCCCCTAGAAATACAGTTAAACTGCTCCTCTTCATGGCAAACTACCCCATAGTTTCTCTCTGGTTTCTCGATCTCCAAACTACCATAGTACCATGGCTCCGCTGCTTCTAGCGATCGATGGATCGGTACTAAGAGTTCCGCTCCCAAGCCTCGAAGGATCTTCAATGTAATGATATAAATGTCTTTTTGATTCTGATATAACGTCACATTCTCTTTAGATCAAATTAGCCAAAATTTTTGCAACTTATCTAAATTTATTTTGCTTCAAATTCCGTTAGGGATTTCAATAAACTTTCTATGAATGATTCTTGAAGTAAGCGTAAAAAAGGCTTTAATTTTTTGCTTCATAGATATAGAACGTTGTTATGTAAAAAGAGAAGAATCAGAAGTACAATTTCTTTTGATTCTTGATTAATTTATGGTTGCCCGGCGTCCGAATTGCCAATGCGGTTGACGCGCTGCATATCCTCACTCACCAATGTAAATTTCATTAGTGATTAAACAGAATTAAGATAAATATAATTGTGCTGAGTGCTGACAAGACAAACCGAATAAAAAAGAGTTTTTCTTAAATTAGGGAATAGAGATGGCCGAAAATTTACAGAATAAGTACGGTAAATTTTTTTTTGGAAACATTAGGGGATTTTTTTATTTTTTTTGCTTCGACTGAGTATTAAGCGAGGTGTGACTTGCGGGTCGTGGCTCCTGAGCAGCAAAGCCGTTAGTTTCATCCACGATAAAAGGTCTTCGATGGCGGCTTACTTGCATGCCGGCGACACGGAAATACGCTGTCTTGTTTCCGTCGGCGGTCGACAAGTATAAGCTGGCTACCCTGATTTCCCATAGAGCCTCAGAGAGAAGATCAGACTCAGAAAAATCATCTGAAAATATTCTGAGGTGGAGATGCGCTCAAAAAAACTATGTTTTTCTCTTTTAATGATCTCTTCGTTGATCCCCGTGGCATTATCTGTGTCCAGCCTCCTGCCTCAGGACGAGAGTAAGGGCTTTCTTCCGCTTAGCTGAGCTATATTTGCTTTTCAGACACGACAATTACGAAATATTGTAATTTGTTTCTTCTTATCATACTAGACCCGCATATCAATTGCTTGAAAGAATGCCCACAAGTCGTTAGTAAAATTTTCTATCTGGAAAGCTGAGTTTTTTTTTATTATTTTTTTAAGATGACATGTAATCATTTTCCTTTAACTAGATCTTTGTATCAGGGTTTTCTGTAGTTTTCAGGAAGCATTATTTGAAACTCCTGCTGATTTTGCTTATTTTTAGTTCCACCATGGAAGAATATTTTCAAGATAATTTATTTTGATCGATAGTGATTTATCTGGCTCTTGTTTCCTTTTCTTTTATTTGCTCAGTTGAAACTCTAAAACGCATCGCTGCGGTTTTGAAGAAAACAGATTGGAACTTCAGTGTGGATCCGTGCAGTCAGCAAGCTGGCTGGGTAACTCATAATGCTCCTAGTGGATTTGAGAACAGCGTCTGGTGCAATAATTGCTCTAATAATGGAAGCATCTGCCATGTGACAAGCATGTGAGTTTGGAGATTTTTACTATTAACTGCTTATAGTAATCTGATTGTTATATTTCTTCTTTTCCTGAGTGTGCATGCATCTTTTCCTTTCTGACCATTGTGATTTCAGTTTTAGATAAGTAAATGAACGTTCTTGTTCGTGAAAGAAGAAATCCATAAACCACCTTAGTTGTTTAATCCCCACTTCTACCCATGGATATGCTTATCACCTTATCTCTGACATAGTGATGGTCATTTGTCTTTGTGATAGATTTGTGGGAACATGAGAAGAAATCAAGCTTATCTCATAAGTTTTATGGATTCAGTGAAGTAAGGTTTAGTGAATATTTATGATGGATCAGTTGATTTGATTGTGAGGGAATTAAGACGTTTCCTAATCAAGAGGGAGATGTTTAGGAAGGTTCTTAATCAAAGGGAATTAATTAGAAGATGTTTTCTAATTGAAGATTTGGGGCTGATTTGGAGGGGATCAATTAGGAATACATTGTTTCCTATCATTTTAACATTGATAATTTTGGATCTTAGGAAAACATTTATTGAGTATTATGTTCTAAATGAAGCTTTATCGTTCAAGCTCTCATTGTTTCCCAAAATTGATTTCATTTTTCTCCTTTATTTATAAATAAATCTATGTTATATGGAAGATATTAACTGCAAAAGAGCTTATTGATTATTTATTTCGTTTTGTACTTGTAGTGTGCTCAAGTCCCAAAATCTTGTGGGTACCCTACCAAGTGAAATGGCCTCACTTCCTTTTCTCCAAGAAATGTATGCCTCTTTAAAGGATTATTCTTGGAACAGTCTAAATAACCTTTGTCTAAAAATTTAACTACTGGAACTCATATTTTGTGCAGTGATCTCACCCGCAACTTCCTGAGTGGTACAATACCTGATGAATGGGCAGTTCTTCCTCTAGTGAATTTGTAGGTCAACAGTTTAGTACTTAAAGATGAATTCATATATGCAGGAACTTGGCTGATATTTTGTTGATTGATCATGAAATTTATAATGCAGTTCACTTCTTGGTAATAGTGTTTCGGGGCAAATTCCGTCATGGATTGGAAACATAACAACACTTCAAAATCTGTAACTTGATATTACTTATACTCTTGCTCCTTTTAACTCTTCTTAGCCTACGAGTTCATGACTAATTATTCTAACCTCATTTGGCCAGGGCACTAGAAGCAAATCAATTTACAGGATCTCTTCCAAAGGAGCTGGGTTATCTTCAGAACTTACAGAAAATGTGAGGCTTCTCAATATTATTCACCCCTCTTCCCTTAATTTAGATCATATCAAATTCATATTCAGGTGTAAATTTTATCAATTAATTCCCTAATTCTCCAGGCAGTTCTCTGCAAATGCTTTTACTGGAGAATTGCCAGCCACTTTTGCTAACCTCTCAAATTTGGTATACTTGTAAGTAATAAATTTTTATATGGATTGTAAACTATTTTAATTCCGATAGATCGGCAATTATTGGGATAAAATTGTATTGCAGTATGATTGCCAGTAACAACTTCACAGGAAATATACCACAGTTCCTTCAAAATTGGTCACAGATTCAAAGAATGTTAGCATTCTCTCTTTATTCAATTAAATGCATGTTTTAGCATTATAGAATGAATTTATCTGCACGTATAATTAACCAATCCTCTATAAACTTTGTGGACTGCAGAGATCTTCAAGCAAGTGGTCTTAAAGGACCTATTCCTACTGGAATGCCACTTTTAAAGAACTTAATTGACTTGTAAACAAGGATTCCTTTATACATTATTATACATGCATTATGTGAATATATTTTACCTTACTTGACATAACACAGATATAGAACCTTTTGGTATACTTTAAATGATACTTTTACTGTCTACACTTTGCAGGCGAATTAGTGATATTACTGGAAACTCTACTTTTCCACAGCTGGAGGGTATGCAACAGATGACATACCTGTAAGCTTTTTGTTTCTTTAGTTTTTTCATGTTGTAGAGCTTATATATATTTTTGTTTTTGAGGGAATATTATTCTGAACTATGATGATGCAGAACCTTAAGGAACTGTGGTATAGTTGGAGAGATACCTCCTTTCATCGGAGCCTTTTTGAATCTCAAGCGCTTGTAAGTTGAGTATTTTGGAATTGGAAAAAAAGAAGTTTTGCAAATATTTGTCTTTTGTATCTAGCCCAAAAAATGTATGCATGAGAAGCTATTCATTTATTGAGAGGGTTGGTGGAGAAGTTTAGAGAGAATAAGGAGGATCTACATATGATATTTATTGATTTAGACAAAGCATATGATAAAGCTTCAAGAGAAGTGCTATGGAGAGTTATTGAAAAGAAGGAGTTAATCATGCTTATATTCAAGTCATTAGGGAAATGTATGCATGATCAGCTGTTACTTGTGTTCAAACACAAGGTGGTTTGACCAAATATTTTCCTATTTCAGTTGGATTACATCAAGGATCAGCTTTAGGCCCATATCTTTTTGCTTTAGTCGTTGATGTTCTCACTAGACATTTGCAAGAGGATGTACCATGGTGTATGTTTTTGCCATGATATTCTTCTTTTTGATAAGGCTATAGGACTTGAAGTAAAAATTAAATTATGGCGGTCAACCTTATATTCTAAAGGTTTTTGTTCGAGAAGATCTAAAATCGAATACATGCAGTGTAATTTTAGTAGTAATAGATCTAATGGGGGATTGCGACTTTGGGTGATCAAGTCATTAAAACGATTACATGTTTTAGATATCTTGGGTCTATTGTTCTAAGTGATGGTGAAATAGATGGGATATAATTTTTCTAAAAAAATTTATTAAACGTTTCTTTTAGATATCACTGTGTTGGAACTTATGTTTTCATGTTCTTTTGTCATTTTTATTCCAGGGATTTGACCTACAACATGTTATCTGGGATAATTCCATCAAGCTTGATTCATACCAACTTTATGTATGCCATCTTAACTGTTAAAACTCACATGTCTTGAGTTATGAAGTAATTTCTTCTAAGTATTAAACTGCTTTTTGCTTTGCAGATTTCTAACCAGCAATAATCTGTCTGGCCCTGTTCCTGACTGGATGCTTACCAGCAAAAATAACATGTATAATTGTATTACCAAATTCTTGATGATTGTTATATTGCATTCTCCAATGCCACCTACAAGTCCCTTGTTATGTGGATGTTCATTTGAAGCATTCGCTATCTTTTCTTTTCACAGCAATTATTATCAATATTTATGGTTCTCGTGTTTTCTTTTTTTCATTAACATATGATATCATGAGGAGCTTAATTCCAGTATGCTAGTGCCTTCATGTGGAAGATAGGATTATATTATTCTTTCTTCACTGGGCTATGCTTGAGGCAAAGGCCTGGTACTTTGCTTGGCCTATTGTCGCAAGATGATATTGCGATCTAATGCTTTATGCAAAATATACCCCTATACTTGTTTAGCATACAATGCAAGAAAGGAAATAATTAATAGGTGACGCTGATTTTATATCAAATCAATGAGGACTACCAAGTAAACTGAAAAGAGATAGAGATATTGGGAAAAAAATAAAGGAGAAAAGCAAATAATTAAATCAGCAAGATACAATATTTGTGCTTCAAGATGGAAATCCATGATAACAAATAGGAGGTTTATGTACATGCCACCTAAATCTTCCAGATTTACAAACGTAACATCTAGATTTTAAAAATGAAATATCGAGCCCTTATACTTGTGTTTGCTACGATCAAATAATTGAGAATTTGGTGAAAGTGTATAATATTGGTTGCGGTTTTGTTGTTGTAAGAGCTGAACTTGGCTAGTTCAATTCAACTGACCTGTCATTGAAATAGGCGGACGAGTGTGGGAACAAAACCATGCTCGAGCGTAATTTGCGTGCGGCTTCTGGCAAGGTCGATTTGCGGATTTAAGACAGGGAACATGTTTGGGAGTGAAAAAGAGTGATTCCTCACATGAGATATCTTCATTTCACTTATCCAGTGAAGCCAAACAAATGAAAGTTCTTGTCGAGAGACGTGGTTGAGAGCAAGAAGAATGAATAAAGTATGTTATCTATCTTTGTATATTTTGGTGAAATTTCTTCCGTAAATTTAATCTAATAAAGAGAAAATATCTCTATTGAGAGCAGAGGAAGACATTGGAGGTGGAAGAGATCGAATTCAGAGTTTAAAATTTTTTTATCTCTGACAAAAGGTGGAAGGAGGAGAATAAAAGTAAAGGAAATCTTGTTTGACAGTGAATGAGGAGAAGAAAATTATTGAGGTAGTTTCTTTGATTTAAAATAATTTTTTTTAATGCTAGAGAGGAAGATGGATATAATAGTGGAGATTGTGGAGGATTTATATTTATTCAATCTTATGTCATATCATTCAATAGGAAACTTCTCTTTGAAACTACTAAAAGTAAATTTAGAGATTACTTCTAATGATATTAAAGACATTCAAATTTTGTATTAATTAAGACATTATTACGTATTTTTGAACAGTGAAAGATTTTCATAAGTGAACTGAGAAAAGTAATTTGAAGTCTATATCAATCTTGAGATTGGGAATGAAATTGAAGAACAAAATTTGACCAAGTGATCAAATTATAGTTGTTATAGTAAATTCATTATTTTATTTTTTTATTTCAATTCTAAAAGTAATGCCTTATATAATTGTTTATTTTATATTTAATGCTATTAAATGTAAAATGATGTCAATTCAAATGTACCATGAATGAGGAAAATTTGGCCTTAAATTATTATGACAGTATGATTGTATATGAACATGTGAAATATATATACCCAGGAACCAAGTGCTTCTGGTGTTAGGGGTATGTACATATCTCTTCCCAGTGTTCTAGTCCTTACAAAGTCACTATTATTGAAGAAGTTACTGAGGATGAGTTTGAGCCCGAGGATGAACAAATTCACCAGTTTGATGCTAAAGGTGAATTTTTTGAGGAGGAAGACGACACTGGTTTCATCCACTGTTTACAAAAGGTCGACCTCTCCCATCTACATGGTGAAATGTGCACTGTCACACCCTGCTACCACTGATGACTGGTGTAGGACTTTGATTTTTCACATCTACAACAAAATAAATGATAAGAATTGTAAAGTCATCGTGGATAGTGGTAGTTGTATCAATGCTGTCTCCTCCAACATGGTGTTTAGACTTAGTTTTTCTGTCGTTCCTCACCCTAATCCCTACAAGATAGCTTGGGTCAACTCCATTGCCTTAGAGGGAGCGAAGCCTCATTCCCATCTCCTTCGTTGACTATAAGGAGAATGTGTGGTGTGATATTCTGATAATGGATGTTGGACAGATCATTCTAGGGCGTCCCTGACTCTTTGATAATGATGTCCACATCTATGGGCATTCAAACACATGTGTTTGAATATGCGGGCAAGAAGATCAAGTTGCTGCCTACACAGCCCAGGGTTAAAGATGACCCCAAATCTAATCCGGTTAAGCCCAAGAAGGGGTTGAACCTTGTGACAGCCAAGGTCTTGTAGTCTGAAATGACACAAGGCGCACCCCTGTACGCCTTGGTTGGCCGAGAGACTTCATCTGAGTTTGATGAGCCTATTCCTCAGGAGGTCCAACCCATATTGAGCGACTTTGCTAATGTCTTCCCTGATGATCTCCCTTATCAACAACCTCCACTAAGAGACATTCAACATGCTATTGACCTTGTCCCCGGAGCCTCTCTTCCCAACCCGCCATACTACCGCATGAACCCATGGAACATGCTGAACTAAAGAAATATGAGGATGAGTTACTGCAATGGGGCTACATAAAAGAAAGCCTCAACACCTGTGTTGTACCTGCCTTTCTTACACCGAAGTAGGATGATACTTGGAAAATGTGTGTTGATAGCTGTGTCATCAACAAAATCACTGTTAAATATCATTTTCCCATCCCAAGATTTGACGATATGCTTGACATGATGACAGGAGCCACCCTTTTCTCCAAAATTAACCTAAAGAGTGGGTACCACTAGATCCGGATCCGACCTTGTAATGAGTGGAAGATAGCATTTAAGATCAAGGATGGTCTGTACGAGTGGGTGATCATGCCTTTCAGGTTGAGTAATGCCCCGAGCACATTTATGAGAGTCATGTACTAAGTGCTGTGTCATTTCATGGGTAAGTTTGTTGTTGTCTACTTCGACGACATTCTTATCTATAGCCAATCCTTGAACCAACACTTAGGCCACTTGAGGCAGGTTTGTGCGGTCTTAAGGAAGGAGAAACTTTATACTAATCCTAAGAAATGCACCTTTCTTGTTAATCGCATAATTTTTCTGGGCTTTATTATGTCAGCCTAAGGGGTCTCTGCAGACCCCGAGAAGTTGAGGGTCATACTTGAATGGTCCGTTCCTCAGAATATCTGGGAAGTCCGCAACTTCCACGGCTTAGCCACCTTTTATAGGAGATTCATTAAAAACTTTAGCTCCATTGTTTTTTCTATCACTGATTGCCTAAAGAAAGAGGACTTTCACTGCATCCCGGCTGCCACCAGAGCCTTTGAGGAGATGAAAAAAAGAATAGTGGAAGCCTCAGTGATGAGAGAAGAGTTGAAGAAACATATGCAGAGGGCACAACAAATTATGAAGAGACAAACGGATTCACACAGGAGGGACATGAAGTTTGAAGTGGGGGAGAAGTTGTTCTTGAAGCTAAGGCCCTACAGACGAAAATCAGTGGCTAATAGGCGGAATGAGAAACTGGCTCCGATGTATTTTGGTCCCTATGTGATCTTGGGGAAGATTGACGCTGTGGCGTATCGTCTGAAGTTACCCGCCTCCGCTACCATACACCCGGTGTTCCATGTGTCACAGCTGAGGATAGCTTTAGGAGAGCATGCAGTTAGTACAAATTTACCAACATCAATGACGGAGTTGGAAGTGACTTTAGAACCCCTGGAGCTTATAGGGGTAAGATCTGATAAAGAGGGCAATAAGGAAGTGCTGATTCGATGGAAGGATCTACCTGATTTTGACGCTACTTAGGAACCATTTGACAGAGTGAAAGAGCAATTTCCCTCTTTTCACCTTGAGAACAAGGTGAGTTTTTGGGAGGGGAGTTATGTTACGCCTGCTCCCATGTCGGCCCAGGAGGGGCTGGTTGGACCGGTCCAGGTTTTTGTTCGGCGGAAGAGGAAACAGGGAGAGGGGCGGAACTCTTGTGGGCCCCATGATGGGCTTAATGCAATTTTTTTGGGGGGGGGGGGTGGGGTGGGGGAGATTTGAATGTAATGGTTGATTAGGTAAGTTGTAATTTGCTTTTCATGTTAATTAGGGGAATAGGAGGGAATTAGGATTATCGGAAATTTGAATGAGATTGGAGATCTAGGGTTCTTTGGCTTTGGGCTCTTGGCATTGCCGGAGATTTGGAGAGTTCTTCCTCTTGAATTGAAGAACAATTAAGAACAATTGTATCTTTGCTATTTTTATTCATCTACTAGTGGAGTACACGTGATTTGCTTGGTTTTGTTTCAGATTTTCATACGTTTTTCTCTGTTTAGTGCTGTTTTCTGCTGTAAACAGCAATAGATCTACTGTTTGCTCATCCGTTTTGGTTAGGTTTGCTTGCGAACTCAAGTATTACCTTAGGGTTTGATGCGGACATCCAACCGTCCATGCCAATCTGAAGAGGAGCTGAAGATCGACGACCGAGATCACTTTGCTTTATTTTCGTTTATTAAGTGTATTTTAATTTAGTTTTGCAATTTTCCATTTTACCCTCTTGTTTTATGTAAGCCCAAGGGGCGAATGTGTCTTTTAATTTTTCTTGAGGCCTATATATAGAGGCCCCTTCTCTTATATTAGGAAGATGAATTCTTGATAATGGAAAATTTTAATTTCATGTTGATCTCTTAGTGAGTTCAGAAGGATCTCTTTGTGAGTTCCGACTTTCCCAAGATCTCTTTGTGAGTTCTTGAGGAGAGTTTCGCGGATCTCTTTGTGAGTTCCGAGATTCTCAAGATCTCTTTGTGAGTTTTTGAGGAGAGTTTCGTGGATCTCTGTGTGAGTTCCGATATCCCTATAATCTCCTTTGAGATCTTGAAGTTTAAGAGCGTGAGGTTAGAAATTCCTAGATTTCCCCAAACTTCTCATCCTCTATCAAGCTCGGGCTTTTCCTCCCCAAGTTCTCCTTGCCGCCGGCCCTGTTGGCCCGTCCAGAAATTCACCCGCTGGCCATCCCTTAGGCCGACGTCCACCAACCCCCACCTCCCCCTCTCTTCCTCCTTGGAATAAAGAAATTTCTTAATTAGGAGAGGCTCACAATTAATGACAATTTAAATTCAAAATTTGAATTTGAATTAGCATTAATTACTCATTAAATTCGTTCCTCCAATTAAGCCAATAACCATTAATTTAAATCTGAAATTTAATTTCAGATTTAAATCAATTAATCATTTAATCCTCACAATTAATGACAATTCAAATTCAAAATTTGAATTTGAATTAGCATTAATTACTCCTTAAATTCGACCCTCCAATTAAGCCAATAACCATTAATTTAAATCTGAAATTTAGTTTTAGATTTAAGTCAATTAATCCTCCCAATTAATGACAATTCAAATTCAAAATTTGAATTTGAATTATCTTTAATTACTCCTTAATTTCAGATTTCCATTCTCTCTCCCCAAATTGATTTGGGCTTTAATTAATCCTTCCACCTAGGCAAGTATATGGCATTTATGTTTCACATCAGTTTGGTATCAGAGCATGGTTGCTCACCCGGGATGCGAACTCGACGGAGTCGAGTCTTTTCCATCCCGGGAGAATGATGCGGACATCCAACCGTCCATGCCAATTCGAGGAGCTGAAGATCGACGACCGAGATCACTTTGCTTTATTTTCGTTTATTAAGTGTATTTTAATTTAGTTTTGCAATTTTTCATTTTACCCTCTTGTTTTATGTAAGCCCAAGGGGCGAATGTGTCTTTTAATTTCTCTTGAGGCCTATATATAGAGGCCCTTTCTCTTATATTAGGAAGATGAATTATTGATAATAGAAAATTTTAATTTCATGTTGATCTCTTAATGAGTTCAGAAGGATCTCTTTGTGAGTTCCGACTTTCCCAAGATCTCTTTGTGAGTTCTTGAGGAGAGTTTCGCGGATCTCTTTGTGAGTTCTGAGATTCTCAAGATCTCTTTGTGAGTTCTTGAGGAGAGTTTCGTGGATCTCTGTGTGAGTTCCGATATCCCTACAATCTCCTTTGAGATCTTGAAGTTTAAGAGCGTGAGGTTAGAAATTCCTAGATTTCCCCAAACTTCTCATCCTCTATCAAGCTCGGGCTTTTCCTCCCCAAGTTCTCCTTGCCGCCGGCCCTGTTGGCCCGTCCAGAAATTCACCCGCCGGCCATCCCTTAGGCCGACGTCCACCAACCCCCACCTCCCCCTCTCTTCCTCCTTGGAATAAAGAAATTTCTTAATTAGGAGAGGCTCACAATTAATGACAATTTAAATTCAAAATTTGAATTTGAATTAGCATTAATTACTCATTAAATTCGTCCCTCCAATTAAGCCAATAACCATTAATTTAAATCTGAAATTTAATTTCAGATTTAAATCAATTAATCATTTAATACTCACAATTAATGACAATTCAAATTCAAAATTTGAATTTGAATTAGCATTAATTACTCCTTAAATTCGACCCTCCATTTAAGCCAATAACCATTAATTTAAATCTGAAATTTAGTTTTAGATTTAAGTCAATTAATCCTCCCAATTAATGACAATTCAAATTCAAAATTTGAATTTGAATTATCTTTAATTACTCCTTAATTTCAGATTTCCATTCTCTCTCCCCAAATTGATTTGGGCTTTAATTAATCTTGCCACCTAGGCAAGTATATGGCATTTATGTTTCACATCAGGGTTACTTGTGGACTAAAGTATTTCCTATCAATCTATTACCACTAAAATTACCATCCATGTATTCGATTTTAGATCTACTCAAATGAAAACCTTTTGACCATTGACTACCATAATTCAAGTTTTGCTTCAACTCCTCTAGTCTTATCAACAAGAAGAATATCATCAGCAAAAACATACACCACGGAACATCCTTTTGCAAATGTCTAGTAAGAACATGGCATTCTGACGACTGCGTCTAAAATGCCAAAATAATAAGGAGAGTTATTATGTCTATCTTGGAATCTAGTAAATCTCGGAGAATGTAGAGGAAAATTCTTAGTGCCTTAATGAGAGAAAACAAGTTGAAAATTTTTATCTACTAAACCAGAAAAAATTCTGGTAATTATTTTTGACTTGGACCGAACTTGAATCATCAAACATCCTCATTTCAAGCAATCATATGTAGTATTGATGAACATAATCGTCATTTCATTTGGGAAAGGAATAGTATGAGTAATAGGGTGACCCTCAATAGGTTGACATATATTTAACCCATGCATGGATCTTGAAATATAAAAGGCCCCCACATCCAAAATTGATGATACAAGAGATGGAGCAAGGAGGATACTATTATCCAACTAAACATCAACAACAAGGGAAGTCACTAATTCAGATGAATGTTGATTAATATTTAGAGCATGAGAATCTTCCAGGAGGCTAATCCGGAGCATCGCCTAGCAAGTTTATAAGCTCTATTTGATCAAGAGAGATTAGGATGACACATAATTTCATTTCTTTCAGCATTGATTTATGGATTATTTGATTAAACCCGGACTTGGGCTTTGACCAAGTCAAACACCAAACTTTAAAATCAAAATCTACTTCAATTTTTCAATAGAATATAAATAATTATCTTAAAAATATCCATATTTATGAGGGAAATAATCACCACAAGTCACGGAAAGATTTATTAAACTTGACTTAAATGATACTATTTTTCTTAGCATATTCAAATCAACTTGCATTACCTCTAGCAACCTTAAAACTTTGAAATTTTTTATTTTTACCCATCTGTCTATTTTCTATTGCAGTGATCTTTCTTATAACAATTTCACTATCGAAGGTCCTGGCCAAGGATGTCAAAAAGGAAATGTGTAAGATTTTTTAGTTTGAGTTTTTGTCCACGCTTTCCATAGTTAGATATTATTTAACGATTAGGCAACCGTTATTTTGATTCACTTTAGCAACCTGGTGGGGAGCTCATACAGTGACGATAATCAGTAAGCATCTATTTCAACAAGGCTAGCTTTATTTGCTTTCAGGATACTTTGGGATTTTTACCCATGTAAGTTTGAAAAGCTTTGGCTTGGAAATTTATTTTGAAATCTTCTGTTTTGCAATATTCATTAGAGGTGAAGATGAGCCATGCTTGGATACCATTCCCTGTAATGGAGGTAAGAAGCATTGCCAAACTCAGATTGCATACTGCTTTATGTAATTTGATCGTTACTGTGTTGTCCTGCACCCTTGAAGACAACGCAGTTCTTATGAAAAATTTTGACATCCTGTTAAATAAAAAACCAGCACTGCATTGTTATAGAATCGAAATTGTATTTAATATTCTTATTTTGGACTACAACATGCTTTGAAACGGTCATAAATTTAATGTTTTAATTAATTGGGGAACCATATCTTTCTTTTTCAGTATATTTTACATTTTAGTTTTTAAGTTTCCGAGTAGAAGGCAGAACGTTTGACCTTCTGTTCACTGTTAGGGCTATGCAGGGACAAAATATTTGGAAATCTGTAATTACGGAATTTGGATGGTTCAACTATGGTGGATCTTTCATATACCATAGTCTACAGTTATGCAAGTTAACTTTCTGAGTTTGATTTTATTTTAGTTCATCTAATATATCAGGAATTTTTTTATTTTAGATTTTTAAATTTTAATTTTATAGTTTAAAACATTGCCGACCCCACTTGATGGGATAAATGCTTGATGCTGTTGTTGTTGTAGTAGTTTAAAACATGCCTGTGGTGATTCCTGTGGAGTACAGATTGTTCTCTTCCCTAGTTTCATATTCTGTTGGCTTAGCAAGTGGTTGCTTCTCTGTAGCCATGGTTCTTTGTGGTTATTCTTTTTGCTTTTCCATAGGCGCTATGGTTTCCTCTGGTTTTCTCTTATTGGCCCTCAACTGAGCTTTTGTTGTGATGAACTTTTAATTGGTTTGCTATTGTTTGGTAAGTCCTCTAGATGGTCGATTTTGTGGCTTCATGTGCTCTAGTGAGCTTTCTATGCCTGTATCTTCATTGTTTTCTTTGCAGCATATGGATCCCGTATGCTATATGTTTGCCTATGTCTACTCTCGCATAGGCCCCCATGAGGCAGCCTTGTATCTTCTTTACAAGCTCGTTGCCTATCTACATGTGAGTTTTGGGGATTTTGTTGACTAGTTAGTCACTCGGATGTGCTTTGGTTGCGAATATTCAGTTGAATCTCGATTATTGCGACAAAAACTACTATTTTTCTGATTTTTCATTGGATTTATGGGAACTTCTCGCTGTTTTCTCCAAAATAATTAGGTCATACTTGAGATATTCAAGTACTTCCTAACAATTTTCAAATTTTAATTCACCTAAGGCTTTCTTGTTATCATTACCTGTATGCAATTTAATCTTTCTTTAGCTTGATGCCTGACCGAACAATTTGCAAATTTCATGAATTTAGTTCTGTCGGCTTGTAGTGTATGGCAATTTCAGTGGTCTTAATTTGCAATTTGAATTCCTTTAATCAAAGTTTAATGGATGGTGAAGTCAGATTTTTTTATTAAGGTTGATCTAAAGCCAACTCTTTCTCAATACATGCTTAGAGATGTACTTGTGTACAGAAAGATGGAGAGGAACTACATTTTTTTACAAAGATTATTTTCTTATAATTACCATTGGTATAATCATTCGATGTTCCAGCAGAACGTGAAAATTTGAATGTAAGTACTCATTGACGTAGTTCTAATGTGGCAGGAAAATCCTCTTATGCCTTTTTTTCCTAAGTACACAAATGCCTATGCACCTTTTTAAGTGGTAGGTTTGAAGACTCATTTTTGCTGTGTCTTAGAACATCGACCGTGAATGCTTTTTTAAGTGTAAAGAACAGACCTAACACTCTATGTAGATACCTCTTAAGTTTGGGAGACATCCGGAGGTTGTTGAAATTCAAACCTGAAGGGGTTTACAACAACTAACAAAAACAAAAAAAAAAACCTTTAACCCACTAAGTGGGCCCGTTTATGTGAATTCTTTTTCTCTATTGTCTTTAAAAGTTAAGTTCTCATTTAAATCTGATAAAAAATGTCACTTACTCGTCTATAACAAGAAGGGACTTGATAGCTCACCAATGGATAGAAATCAAACCTGAAACAAAACCTTATCATTTATTTTTTTAATTTTTTTTAAACAAAACCTTATCATTGAATATTCAGAATTTAACACACTAGGGATCAAATGTAAGCAGCCAACGCTACTTCAAATGTACAACAACAATGTAACTTGTAACACTCGCAGACAGATGCACAATATCGACTTGCAAGCTGACATAATGTGATACTTAAAAACTCGATGAAAATTTGTATGCATGATGATGATGAAACATTCATTCAAACATTTAAATCTAGATAGTAAGTCCTCTACAAGCATCATGAGTCAACTTTCAACTCAATCACAATGCCTCAAAAGATCGTGTCCATCTGAAGTAAATGCATCTACCTTTGCTTTGACAAATGTGCTTGATGATTGAACTTAATGTTTAGAGAATATTGTGTAGATTAAAAATGAATAAATTCAAATTTGACTAGCCTTTAGAAGCTTATATGATGAGGACATCATTCAGAGATTTCGACATGTGTATCGTCGACGTAGTCGTGGATCGACGACTACGATTCAGAGTCTGTATTTTTGATGTATTTTATGTTTTACGTTTTATGTTGCATTTGAGTTTTCCCATTTTACCCCTATGAGGAATTGAGTCTATGTTGTAGCTGTTGACCTGCAATGCTGAAAAAAAAAAATCCCGTACCTGCCCCCACGTCGCTCTCCGCATGTCGCATGTTAAGAGCTACTCCGAAGCACATCCTTCGCACGTCGAAGGTAAGGCTCCGCACGACGTATTTCGTGTTGATAAAAGGCCAATGGAACCAGGCCTTCATCCTCTTCTCTCTCGCTCTCTCTTCCCTCTTCCTATGGCAAGCTTCTTCGGCTTCTTCGTCGCTGCTCGACTCCGCTCCTCCGACGATGTTCCCTTCCAGTCGAGTCGGAAGTTACAACACCTTGATCAGAAGAAACAGAGGGAGCTCGCTGGTTCCTCGACTCCTTCGCGGCTGTTCGACTATGCTCCTTCGACGACGTTCCCTTCAGGTCAAATCAGAAGCTATGATAGTTTGATTGGAAGAAGCAACTGGAGTTTGCTCGCTGTGAAGACAACTTTTCCCTCTCACGCAATCCTTCTGCCAGATCCCTATAGTCGCAGGCCCTCTCTACCTTGTTGCCTCCTCTACTCGAGCGAGAGCCCCCATCCTGATCTCCAAGTGCTGACCTCCTCTCCCTCTCGTCGAATCGAACTCCAGAAGCCAAACCCACGCAAAGCCCTAGCTCGATCTCATATAGCCTAACTCCACATCTCCCTGACCCCTATCCACCTAACCCGAGCCATCCAACTCTATTCAACCTGTATACTCTATATATACGTATATACTTCATATACATATATTTTTTTTCAGTCATTACTCTTATTAATATGTATTATTATTATTATTATTATTTCCAAAAAAAAAGAGAAAAGAAAGTGTACAAAAAAGGAAAGGATTTAAAAAAAAGAGATGTTTTTGTGTGCTTTACACCGCCATCATCATCGTCGCCTCTCCAACCTATGCAAATGTATAATTTCTAAAACTTAAATCATGTCATCTACACTTGCAACGAGCCGACAAATCCCCTACGCGTTCACATAGCGTAATAGGGAGGAAAACCGGTGCGATGCTCGCAACGAGGCGGGTAATCCCCGGACCGCTAATGTAGTGTGAGGGGGACAAAACTAAGTACCCATACGTGGGGAAATCCCTGTGCTCTTTTCAACAAGTGCCCAAAACCCTTAAACACTCATGTAGTGGGCGGGGATTGAAGGATTTGTGGCCGTGGTGTCATTTGACACCTACCTGAAGCGCTCAAGTAGCGACAAGGGGAAGGCTAATCTCTCGGATTTTCCCCTAAATAGGGGAGATGTCAGGAGGCTGCCCGAAATTTCGGGTGAATAAAAGACCACATTTGAACCTGATTTGGACTCAAAATACATGCACTTGAACTTGAACTGGACTTGAAACTTGAACTTAAGCCAACAAATAAGCAAGGGACCTACTCAAATCCAAACTTGAACGAAATACATTAAGAATTCAGAATTCAACATGATAACAAAGACCTAACTCAGACTCAATTGAACTCAAATTCGAATTCAAATGGGCATTAAAGAAATGACAACGAACTTGGACTCAAACATGAGCTGAATTTGAGCATGATTCAAACATTTAAACTCAAGCGAGGACTTGAGTTGGACCACAGAGGACTTGAACAAGAACCTGAACTTTCAAGAACAACAGGGGACTCAAGGGACTTAGTTTGAATGGACTACAAAGAGCTGAACTCGAACAAACTACAGAGGTCATTAAATTGATTTGAACTTGAACTTGATACAAGAGACTTGAATAATCACTTACACTTGAACTAAACAAAACAACAAGCAGACTTACATAAGTCCTAGATTTGAATCAAATGACGAATATCTGGACTAGAACTTGAGTTGCACAAGGAGCTTAAATGCATTGCAAGAGACTATAGTCGGATTCAAGCCTGAACAAATAACAAATAACTGAACTACAAATGCTAATCAGCAATAGGTAATGCATGTCACAATGTCTCCGTAGTCAACTATCACTCTGCATCAAAACATAAGCAAATGCATCTGAGATTGCAAGTGACGAAAGTGAAGGGAATATTCATGAGTGAAACATAAAGAGTATGTAACGAACTACAATACACATTGCATATTGCATACAAGCAAGGGCAATATATATTGGCAAGCACATGAGCTCCTACGAGATATATAGAAGATCCCTATGCATCCAATTTTCTATCCAAGAACAAAATGCCACACAATCATATCAAATACAAATCCAAATGCCTATGAGTGGCATTAAAAGAGTTGCAATACATACAAGCTCTCTACGAAGATAGATGTACGTGCCACATGCCACATGCCACTTATAGGTAGATACAGAAAGACTTCAGTAAATACAACATCCTGAAGTCAATTTCAGTCTAGAAATGAATACATCTACTTGAATATCTGGAGAAAATAACAAATGCACTATGAGCAAGTCTGTGAGAGACCTGTCCTACATTTAGTGTGTTAGTTGCAGCCAAAGGGATTCGAGATGCAGTGAAAGTAACAACGTGATGCATCTAGATGTATTCAAGTGAATATAAACACGCACTACATCGCACCCATCGAAGTTAATAATCCATGTTTGACAAATGTGCTGTTAAAGATCAATGCTTAATCTTAGTTCACAGCTACAAGCATAAAGTATATCCGCTACTCCAAATACAGGTCTATAATAGGCATGATCTCTTGTGGGATATTGTAGTACATCTGTCAAATATTTAAAATTCCCCGCACATGCACCGTAGTTTGTGTACACATAGGTACATAAAAAGGGCCCCAACGAGCGTGTTGTGGGAACACACGTGACTTCTAGGGATGCTACTCGGGTCAACAAATTTGAACATGATCCTCCTAAGCAGGTAAAAAGGCGTCGATAGGGTTTAATTATAAAATGCTCCCAAACACCCGTATGGGTCCCAGCGAGCGAGTTATTGGTACACATGTGACGTTTAGGGATGCTGCGCGGATCGATAAGTGAATTCAAGTTCGAACCCGATCCTTCTATGCGGATCAATAGGAGTTGACAGGGTTCGAACCATAAAATAAATATACGGTGGCGGCGACTAGTATATTTGTCTTAATATATTTATATTAGGCCTTTAAGGCCTATAACAATGAGAATTCACTAATAAAGATATGAAGCTTACGAAACCCGATCCTCTGTCGGCAGCTCGACAGAGTTGATAAGGTTCATCTATAAAATACAAATATTTTCAAATAGAATGATCCCAAACACCCCAATGATAGCTGTGTTGAATGTTTATCTCAACTAGAGGGGTTCACAAGCACTTTCAAAATGCCATCTCAAACTTCCACAAAATTTAAATTCTTACGAAAATATAAGTGACTTTAGGGTCACCCCGATGATGACTGCGTTGAATGTTTATCTCAACCGGAGTTGTTCACGAACATTTACCATTGCCATCCCAAATATATTAAAAAATCTCAAATACAAATATTTAAAATCGAAATAAACCACTATCCACTTAAAGCAAAATTCATCCACCATCCGCAACAGTTTACCGAGGTGGACAAGTTAAAATTTTCTTCAGCTCACATAGAGCTAATGCCTAGTCGAAAATATTACTAGGATTCATTCTCAAATAATCTCCTGTCAGTAAAGACGTGGTACGTATTCTCTAACTGGCAGTTTTGCCGCAAAATGACACCGCAGGATAAAGATTATGACTCGGGGCCCTCTGAACCGAGTGGTTTTACCACCAAATGGCACCATGAAATACCTGTTATGGCCAGAGCCAATACGTTCCTTAATGACATCAAATCCTTGAGATATGAATCAATATGATATGATCGATAGGGCACAAACCCTCTGTTAGCTAAGGTGGATTCAAATTTATCCCCTTAGACAAACATCCACCCCAGGTCTATAAGGTCCCCTTGGACGAAGCAACCCATGGCTACCGACAAGGATCCTTTTGTCAGGTTGGGTCGACTACCTCCTATGACTAAGTAGACCAGGGACCACGATGACCCGGGACGACGGAACCATGGGATCTTGATCGGGTCTATCATCCATTCCCCCACCATCCACTTTAAGTGCAAGATAGTGAAATTTGTAATTTTAAATATCAATTCCCCCAATACCCTTCCAATATTCAAACCCATGCTGCTACTATATGCTATATACTATATATTTCTATGTATCTGATCGACGACTAGCCTTAATTAAAAGTTTTCTCTCGTTATCGGGAGGGGTAATTAACTATAAGGGCTTGCGCCTATAGGAAACCAGAACTCAGATCATAAAGTCCTCGCAAAATGAGGGCGAAATCTCTGGGTAGTGTCTTATCTACAAACCCATCTGCCTTCCCAAAATTTACCCCAAAACTTAATTCATTAAAACTCCCCCGAGAAAGAAAAAGCAAACAACGGGCGGAGGTCGGGGCCGAATTTTGGAATCACAGATTTTTGGTGACTCCACTGAGGATTGGTTTCTCTTTTCATCTTTGGCTTGCCGTCTAAATGTTATAGTAGCAGTAAAAAATATAATGCTAATATTTAGCTCTATACGGGAACATCAAGACATGGCACTTGGTCCCTATGTCCAAAGAGCTGTCACTGAAAGGTCCCGATAGAGGTAAAAGCAACCATCCAACGTGTCACTCAGGATTCGTCTACGATCAAGAAGGCGTCATCACATCCAACAATCTTCGTTCTTCGATCTCGATTTAGAATTCAACAATTCCGCGGAAGATTACGTGGATATAATTCTCTTCCAACTTTCCACCTTCCTTGAAGAACGTCTTGCTTCCAACCATTGGGTCATTACTTGTCGTCTACTGTCTCCTCCAACTCCGGCGACAAGCACCGTAGGCATCATCCGTCATCAAGTGGTGTCTCTAAGTTTGCTTGCAACATTCTTCCGCTAAGCCAATCACTATCAAGAGTGTGAGTGAGGGATCCCAAGGTGAACGATCTATAATTATTAAACCGTGGACTTTGTTAACTTGCCATTTGCTTTACTCATTTTTTTGTTGTTATTTTTTTGCAGGTATCCTAGTAATCTTGAGTGTAATCTCTTGCCATTACTTAGTCCTTTCATGGAATTTTCTAAGATCTAACTTGAAGAAGCATCCGTTTATATTTAGCCAAGCAAAGTTCACATTTTTACTAATTTCTTAATAGCAATTCTTGTTCATCATCATTGTTTCACATCATTATATTTGCTCTAAACTTAAACTCAAAGCAGCAAAGTTCAATTATATTCTTATCCCAACGATGGTTGTATTGATTGAGAATCCTAATTGGAGAGGACTCCATTGTTAAAAATCCCCCAAATCTCAATGCAAATTATTTCATGCCTAAATTTAAATAAAAATACAAAAAACTTTAAAAAAATACAAAAGCCAAAATATTCAAGCAAAATTTACCACTTAAGCTTAGAGCAATTCATCTATCTATTCTTCGCAATGTTTTGTTAATGATGACAAATTTAAGATAACCTAAACTACTAGAATGCTAATGCCAAGCGTACCTCCATGACCACTCTCAAATAAATCATGCCTATAAGGACATTGCACATGCCTTTTGGCGGGTTGATTTGTCACAAAATGTCTAGGGAAATCTCATTCGGTGGTATTTCATAAAATGTCACCAGTAAATTATGGTTAATAAGACCAATGCCTTTCAAGTTCCCTAATGACTCGATCCTTGAATGGTGAATCATAAGGTGCACTTGATAGATCATAAAGTTGTATGGTAGCTATGGTTCATTTAATATTATTTACTTAGGCAAACATCTACTTTAGCTTTACAAGGACCCCTTGACGACACAATCCATAGATGTTGACAAAAATCCTTTGGTTAGGTTGAGCTAAGTAGATCAGAGTTCACGAACGTATGAGACGACAAAATTATAGAATCTGAAATCTGTTTGGCTCAAGAAAAATGGCGTGTCGGCATAAATCCCGCTTTGTATACATATGATTCCATTCTTCTTGAGCCAGATTTTAGTTAATCAGATTTTCCCTAAGGATGGTATTTGAGTTTAGTTAGATTTGGGTCCTTATTTTCTATGAGTGCATGCCCCATAAT
Organism: Dendrobium nobile; assembly: GCA_022539455.1. NCBI lineage: Eukaryota > Viridiplantae > Streptophyta > Magnoliopsida > Asparagales > Orchidaceae > Dendrobium > Dendrobium nobile. The sequence continues at coordinate 70,680,728 of CM039733.1, forward strand.
TAATTACCCTTCTTAACGCGTAAGAGAGAACTCTCGATTAAGGATGAATAATTTTAGGTGTTTTTAGTTTCAGTTGTAGAGGAAAATGGAGGTAAACTCAATATTATAGGAGATTTGTGAGAGAATGAAACACCATAGCCTGACCGTTAATAGATTAACTAAAGAAAGACAGCTTCTTGTGGGGAAAGGCAGCTACACTGGCCTTTGAGAGACTAAAGAAAGCTATCACCATAGTACCAGTTTTGACCCTGCCGAATTTCAGTCAGGTTTTTATGGTGGAGACGGATGCATCAGGATATAGGTTGGGGGCCATGCTCATGCAGATCATAGGCCTATAGCCTACTTCAGCCAGGTGTTGATAGCCAAAGTAAGATTAAAGCTAGTTTATGAGAGGGAATTGATGGCTATTGTGTTAACCATTCAGAAGTGACGACCATATTTGTTGGGTCAGTATTTCATTATCAGGACGTACCAGAGGAGGTTAAAGTTCCTTTTGGAGCAAAGAAGGGTGACAGGGGAGCATCATGGATGGTTGTTAAAGTTATTAGACTATGATTTCGAGATTCATTATAGGTCAAAATTGGAGACCAAGGCGACATATGCCTTGTCTAGATGCAGGGGAGAGCTTCAGGTGTTGGCTATATCGATACCATTGATGTTGGATTAGGGAGCTATTAAAGAGGAGAGTATGCAAGATAAGGAGTTGGGAAAAAATAGAGCAGATCTTCTGAAAGAAGAGAACAGTCATTCGAGCTACTCTCTAGAGGGGGAGAGATTGCTATACTAGGGGAGGTTTGTGATGCCTCGGACCTCAGTTTATACCCCATAGCTGTTGAAGAAGTTACATGGGAGCGTGAGTGGGGGTCACTTGGGTGTGCAGAAGACATACAATAGGCTAACAGCGGAGCTATATTAGAAGGGTATGCACAAGAATGTGGAAGAGATGGTGGCTCGATAAGAGATGTGCATGTGGAATAAGTACATGGCCATGACTCCTCGGGAATTACTTAACCCCTAGCACTACCGGACAGAGTGTGAGAGGATGACACCACGAACTTTATTGAAGGGTTTACAATGATTCTGATGGTAGTTGACAGATTGAGTAAGTACGCTCACTTCATTCCCCTACGAAATTCTTACACGAAAGTGACAGTAGCGACCGCATTCATCAGGGAGGTAATTAGGCTTCATGGGATACCAGAATCTATATTTCCTGACAGAGATAAGGTATTTCTTAATTATTTTTGGAGGGAGATCTTCAAGCTACAAGGGACAATGCTAAAGAAGAGCATCGCTTACCACCCCCAAATAGACGGTAAGCAAAAGTAGTGAACAGGGCTTGAAGACATACTTGCGGTGTTTTATTTCAGAAACACCTAGGGGGCCAAGTGGTTGGCTTGGGAAGAATGCTGGTACAACACCTCATATCACTCGGCCTCCCAGATGACTCCTTTCAAAGTGTTGTACGGAAGAGACTCTCCCTACTTGGTACATTTTGGGCAAAGTCGCACACCAGTATTTTTAGTAGAGCAGTACTTGGAGAAAATGGATATGGTGCTGGAGGAGTTAAAAAAACATTTGCTAAGGGCTCAACAAATTATGACGAAGCATGTGGATTGACATAGGAAGGACATCTAGTTTGTCATTAGGGATTTGTTATTCTAAAAGTTGCGACCCTATAGACCGAGAACAAAGACCAACAGAAGGGATGAGAAGCTAGCCCCGAGGTACTTTGACCCTTATGAGGTATTGGAGATGATTGAAGCAGTGGCTTATGGCTTAAAGTTATCCCCAACTACTTCCATATATCTAGTGTTCTATGTATCTTAGTTGAAAATAGTTAAGAATTACCAGGGATGCTGACAGAGGATCTGGAGGTGGTTTTGGAGCCACTAGAGCTTAAAGGGCTACGTCAGGGAGAGGTTGAGCCCAAGAAAGTTCTAATTAAGTGGAAAAACTTACCTGACTATGATGCTACTTAGAAGACATATGAGAGGGTGAAGCACCAGTTTCCCTCCTTTCACCTTGAGGACAATGTGACTCTTTGGGAGGGGAGTATTGATAGACCGGTCCAGCTGGTCCTGCCAGAACCTATCAAGATTTACAGGAGGCAGAACATGTAATAGTCGGTCGTACCTTGAAGGAAGACGGCGAGGAGGACGAAGTAAACACCGCGAAAGCCGAAGGGGGTCGTTTGTCACTTGGAATCGCAGAACCCTAATGAGAGAATAAGTCGAAGCATTCCATCGATTATGTCACGACCCGGCCCGGTGAGCTCGCGTAGGCGAGGCGGGAACAGAGGTCGGACGGTAGGTCAAATATCTAATTCCTAAATCTATCAATTCCCTAAATAAATCTCCAAAATATTTTGAAAGAGCCACTATATCAATAAAATTTGAAATCACATAAACATATAAGCAAACATATTCTTCGTCCTTACCTTTCTTCCGGAGCTCCTGCCCTACGATAAACTATGCCGCCCCTTCTACTCATTGATTAAATTAAGCTCACCTGAAAATGTTAACAACTAACATTAAGCTAAAGCTCAGTAAGTAATACACAATTCTAAACTACAGTAAACAAGATAATCTGAACAATATGATAGATGCAAATTTCATATGAACATAACATAAAATGATTTCATTCTTAACATAACAGTAAACATATCATATCATATCATAAATCATATATTTCATTTTTCCTTTCATTTCCATTTCCATATTCATATACATATACATAGCTTTTTCATTCTGTAAATAATACAACCGTCACAGGAGTCACCGTCTGTACCATAAAGGCACACCTTTTCCATTTTCCTTTTCCATATCCTTTACCATTTTATCGTGCACGAGTACAGCGTCCCCAGCTAGTACCATAAGGGGGTGAACTCCATCTTTTCAACATACACATGCAAGCATTCAATATACATAAGCATATCATTTCATTCCATCTTATTCCTTATAACATATAAACCTTATCGTAAGATATCATAAATTATACATGTAATTTGTATGATCATTCTCTTGACAACAATAAAGAAATTTGACAACAGTAAATGATAATGATTGCATATAACTTGAGGGTAACAAAAGTATTACTGAAATAAAGAACAGTGCACACTTACAGAAATCTTGAAATTGATTCTCCTTGCTAATCCTTCTTCCTTCGAGATTGCTTCAAAACACCTAATAGAGATAATTTCTTCTTCAAAATCATTTATAATAAATCTAAATTAATCCTCTCATTCTATTCAAAATCTACCCTAAGTTCATCCTTTCCCTCTCTCCAAAAGATCACATAAAGTATATCATAATCTAAAAACTCATAATTTTGTCTAATTACCTAATATTAATCAACATAACACTTTCTCCATAATCTAAATTAATATAAAAATAATTCTATTTTCGGATTTACCTAAAACCCTAATTTTAAATCTCATAAAATTCCTCCAAAATTTCATTTCTATCATTAAAATGCTCTTCTAAACATTACCTAACCATCCCTTAAAGAGATTTTGGAAGAAATACGTTTTTTAGGAAAAACCCTAGAATTTCTATCTCCAAAATTTCCTCAAAATTTTTCATTTTCATTGCTAAAACATTCCTCTAATCTTTCCTTAAAGTTTTCGTAAAGAAATTACAAAAGAAACCAAAATCCTACAAAACCCTAGAAATTTCATTCTCAAATATCTAGAGATCTAGAAAATTTCGTTTGAAAATAATCATACCGGAGTGTTTCTCTCGTCACCCTCTTCGATTTGACCTAAAGGTTTCGCCGGAAGATCGTCGCCGGAACGCACGTCGCCCCTTGCCCGACCGCCGGACCGTCCGCTCCCTCTCTCTCGTTTTCGGTAAATTCACGCGTGAATGGGGAGATGAGGGCTCGGTTTGCTATATTAGGGAGAAAAGGATTTGCTAATTACCTTACTGCCCTTACTTAAGTAATTTCGTCTTAAGAAACAAGTGAGGGTAAAATGGGAATTTAGAGACTTCTAAAATTAATAACTCCAAAAATAGGCAAAATTGGGTACAAGTTCTATATACCAAAACGATCAGAATTTCGCGTAGGATTTTCTAAAATTATTTTCGTTACAATCCGATAACATTGAAAATTCCACTTAAATCTCGTCGCGGCGCTTTGAAAAGCGTGCGAGATCTAAAACGGTATTTTCGGGTTTTCACAATCTTCCCTCCTAATAAAAATTTCTTCCCCGAAATTTACTTACCTTCTTGTTACAAAATAACCCAACAGCTTCCATTTCATTAACATAAACCTCAACATTGAAACAGAACAAACTAAACATCTGAAATATCTTAGCAAAATAATCTGATCAACCCCAAAACATCTGACATGACATAACAAGATAAACTACTAAATCCAAAACATCAAAACATCAATTTTTATCATTACAAGTTACTGAAAATAAACTATAAAGCCATATCAATTGTCATTGTCAGCATCTACAGATCCATCGGGCTCTTGCTGAGTCAAAGTGTAAACTCTTGGTCTGACATTCTGCCTGGGTTGATTTTGCACTGAACCCGCAGCTGATGGTTCTATCATCTTTGATTTTTCATAATTCCTCTGTGAAGGTGCTTCAACTGATCTCATCCCTCCTGAAGTCTTTTGAGTCAAAGCAGGACAATATTTTGCTATGTGTCCAGGCTGATGACACCAATAGCAAGTGTTGGAACCAATCAAACATTCACCTTTATGTAATCTGCCACACTTAGCACAAGGTTCAGTGACTTTACTTACAGTTGCACCACTGCCTCCACTAGAACTAAACTTGGGCTTCTTCCCATTTGATCCCTCTGTCTGGTTGCTTTGAATATCCTCTTCAGAATTCTTCCTTTTCGAAAAATCTCTTCTCCTCTGAATACTTTGATAATCCAGCTCAACCTTCCGTGCTTTATCAACTAATTTAGAGTAATCTTCAATCTCCAAAGGAACCAATGGCTGTCTAATGCTATCCCTCAAGCCACAAAGGAAACGGTGGCATTTCTCTTCTGCATTAGGAATCAGATGAGAGGCATACCTAGATAGCATTGTGAATTCAGTCTCATACTCTGCAACAGTCTTATCTCCCTGTACCAATCTATTAAATTTATCTTGCATTGATCTCCTGGCAGTCATTGGTACATACCAATCTCTAAATACTTTGACAAATTCCTCCCATGTGATTTGACTGCTAGATCTCCCAATAAAAGTTTCTTCCAATTGTCTTCTCCACCATCTGTTTGCCTCCCCTCTGAAGGCATAAGTAGCTAAGGCTACCCTCCTATCCTGAGGGCATAGCATCCCCTCCAAAATCTTCTCAACTTCCATTAACCAGTCCTCTGCTTCTATAGCTCCACCTCCCTCAAATGATGGTGGCTTCATGTCCTGGAATAACTTTAAATACTTATCAATTGAAGCACTTCCACTACCTCCAACTTGAGTCTGTGTACTCTTTATCATCCCCGTCATAGCCGCCATCATTTTGGTAAAAGAGTCCAAAGTAGCATTAATGCTACTGCCTTGAGGCTCTACTACAGATGGTAATTCCCTCCTAACCTCCCCTGTGTTGCCATCAGTGGCATCTAGTTCTGGTTCCTCAGCCCTGAGACATAAAGCAACATAGCAATCTAAGTAAATAAATACACAAGCACCTTACACCTATTCTAACCTATAAGATCTTCCTATCGGCTCTTTCATGAAAATCAATATCCTCAAATCCTTGCTCTGATACCACTCTTGTCACGACCCGGCCCGGTGAGCTCGCGTAGGCGAGGCGGGAACAGAGGTCGGACGGTAGGTCAAATATCTAATTCCTAAATCTATCAATTCCCTAAATAAATCTCCAAAATATTTTGAAAGAGCCACTATAACAATAAAATTTGAAATCACATAAACATATAAGCAAACATATTCTTCGTCCTTACCTTTCTTCCGGAGCTCCTGCCCTACGATAAACTATGCCGCCCCTTCTACTCATTGATTAAATTAAGCTCACCTGAAAATGTTAACAACTAACATTAAGCTAAAGCTCAGTAAGTAATACACAATTCTAAACTACAGTAAACAAGATAATCTGAACAATATGATAGATGCAAATTTCATATGAACATAACATAAAATGATTTCATTCTTAACATAACAGTAAACATATCATATCATATCATAAATCATATATTTCATTTTTCCTTTCATTTCCATTTCCATATTCATATACATATACATAGCTTTTTCATTCTGTAAATAATACAACCGTCACAGGAGTCACCGTCTGTACCATAAAGGCACACCTTTTCCATTTTCCTTTTCCATATCCTTTACCATTTTATCGTGCACGAGTACAGCGTCCCCAGCTAGTACCATAAGGGGGTGAACTCCATCTTTTCAACATACACATGCAAGCATTCAATATACATAAGCATATCATTTCATTCCATCTTATTCCTTATAACATATAAACCTTATCGTAAGATATCATAAATTATACATGTAATTTGTATGATCATTCTCTTGACAACAATAAAGAAATTTGACAACAGTAAATGATAATGATTGCATATAACTTGAGGGTAACAAAAGTATTACTGAAATAAAGAACAGTGCACACTTACAGAAATCTTGAAATTGATTCTCCTTGCTAATCCTTCTTCCTTCGAGATTGCTTCAAAACACCTAATAGAGATAATTTCTTCTTCAAAATCATTTATAATAAATCTAAATTAATCCTCTCATTCTATTCAAAATCTACCCTAAGTTCATCCTTTCCCTCTCTCCAAAAGATCACATAAAGTATATCATAATCTAAAAACTCATAATTTTGTCTAATTACCTAATATTAATCAACATAACACTTTCTCCATAATCTAAATTAATATAAAAATAATTCTATTTTCGGATTTACCTAAAACCCTAATTTTAAATCTCATAAAATTCCTCCAAAATTTCATTTCTATCATTAAAATGCTCTTCTAAACATTACCTAACCATCCCTTAAAGAGATTTTGGAAGAAATACGTTTTTTAGGAAAAACCCTAGAATTTCTATCTCCAAAATTTCCTCAAAATTTTTCATTTTCATTGCTAAAACATTCCTCTAATCTTTCCTTAAAGTTTTCGTAAAGAAATTACAAAAGAAACCAAAATCCTACAAAACCCTAGAAATTTCATTCTCAAATATCTAGAGATCTAGAAAATTTCGTTTGAAAATAATCATACCGGAGTGTTTCTCTCGTCACCCTCTTCGATTTGACCTAAAGGTTTCGCCGGAAGATCGTCGCCGGAACGCACGTCGCCCCTTGCCCGACCGCCGGACCGTCCGCTCCCTCTCTCTCGTTTTCGGTAAATTCACGCGTGAATGGGGAGATGAGGGCTCGGTTTGCTATATTAGGGAGAAAAGGATTTGCTAATTACCTTACTGCCCTTACTTAAGTAATTTCGTCTTAAGAAACAAGTGAGGGTAAAATGGGAATTTAGAGACTTCTAAAATTAATAACTCCAAAAATAGGCAAAATTGGGTACAAGTTCTATATACCAAAACGATCAGAATTTCGCGTAGGATTTTCTAAAATTATTTTCGTTACAATCCGATAACATTGAAAATTCCACTTAAATCTCGTCGCGGCGCTTTGAAAAGCGTGCGAGATCTAAAACGGTATTTTCGGGTTTTCACAGATTAGGAGATGAAAGGGTGGGATTTTCATTTCGTGAGGTAAGGAGCTTTCGTCGTATGGATTCATAGAGCTTATCTCTATAAAAACTGAGAGAGGGAGGCAGGGTGAGACCGAGAGAGAGAGAGAGAGAGAGAGAGAGAGAGAGAGAGAGAGAGAGAGAGAGAGAGAGAGAGAGAGCAGGCATAGACGAGAGCAAGCGGTTGGCTTGGGCTTGAAGGAAATAGTAAGAGGTTTGTTATTAATAAAATTTCATTAAAAATTTAGATTTAAATAATTAATGTTATTATATTCATGATTTTATTAAATAATTAATAAGTAATTAGTATGAGCCTAATTAAGAAGAATAAATAATTTATGAGATAATATATGTATTTTGAAATAATAAAATTTTCATTTTATATTAAATTTAAAATATCTTAACAAATAATTAAATTGAACTATAAGATTAATTGCAAATAAATGAAGAAAGTGCATCTTTGAGAGATTTCAATTAAATCATTAATTTTGAAATGGATCAGAGATACATATTTATATATTATCGAAATGAGAATAGTTAATTAGTTAAAGCAAGGAATTTTTAATTATAAAAAGTTATAAATAAATTTATATTTCAATGAGAATATAAGGAGAACAAAATTTATTCCTAATTTAATGAATTAAATATGATAACTATTTAAGCATATTTAATAAATAAATAGAAAAAGAAAAAAAGAGCAATTTATGTAAATTATGAGAGTTAAATAAGATATAAAATTTTATTTGAAAATATTAATTAAGAAAATTAATTATAATGAGTAATAAAGAAAGTATAGTTAAATAAAAATATATAGAGATAGAATGATTATTTTAAAATTTAATTTCAATTAGTAAAATAAATATGAAATTAGGAAGTGAGAGTATAAGAGATATTTCTTTTAATTAAATTATTAAGGATAGTATTTTAAATGAGAAGTTATTAAAATAGTGATATTATAAATGATAATCAAATCATAGTTAAAAGGAGGATAACAATTCTCTTAATTTAAAATAAGAACTATTTAAGTAAGCTTAATAATTAATTAGGGAGAGATATTATTAAATATAAGTTAAAATAATCTTATGAAATCATGTATTATTATAGGTGTTATTTTATTGAAGTCAGAGTGAGGACATTAAGAGCAAGTAATCTTAATCAAGATGTGTATGCATGTTTCTATATTATGGTAATTATATCACTTCTAATTACATTTTAATTATTATTGCAAATGATTCATCTTACTATTTATTCTAACTGCATTGCAAATAATCTATCGCTCACATATTGAAAAATTTACCTTACTTTATTACATAAAGCATAAAAGTAATGAAATGATTAGATTTATGTAATTGCATGTGTATGTTGAATGATAGAGCTCACCCTTTTATGGTACTGATTGGGGACGTAATGTAACACCAGGGAATTCAGGTTTTACTCAATTTAATTACTATAAAATTTTTTCTGTTAAAATAAATCATTAGTATTAGTACTCAATAATATATTAAATTAAGTAAATTATCCCTTAATTTCCAAAAGATGCTTTCGATGGCTGTGGATAGGTAGCAGTTGCTGTGTACGGGGTCCACTCCTTATATCATTATACGATTTGGAGATTATGCAAGCCACGGTTGGAAGGAAACGGCATAATAAAAATCTTCCCTGTAGCACATTTCGGATGAAAAACCTAGCAAAATTTGGCTTAGTGCTTAAACTATTATGCTTGGTTCAGCACAGTGATTTGCAAAGGGCGGCATAGTGAAGGTTGCGACATAGTGAAGGCTGCGACATAGTGAAGGCTGAGTAGAATTCTCTGTATAGTGCAAGGAGCAAAGAAGTGATAGGTTCAAGACAGGAAGAATCGGGTAAGCATAGCAGCCATGGAGATTGGAATCAAGAAGAGAAATTGAGTAAAAGTTTTTGGTGAACGTGTGAAGCATCAGCAAAGTTAGTACTTCAGGTAATTGAAGAAGTTTAATAGACATTGTTATCAAGACTTAGATGTTTGCTTTAGAACTATATGAAGAATTATAAATATGTGTAGATATACAAACTAATTGCAGTGTTGTCAAATTCCAATTAATAGTGAAAGTTTTAAGGAGATTTTTATCTTGTGATGTCTTAGATTCATCTGGTTATGCAAAGAGAAAGTTTCGAAGTGACTTACAATCGTAGAAGAGTTCGTGGTAGAGAATTGGAGGAAGATCATCAAGGCGGTAAGTATTGCCAAATTAATGTTTAAAGAAAATTATGTGTTATGATGAATTTATATTTTTAAATGTTTTCTCCAAGCTTTTGAATGTGATTTACTGCTTATTCATTTTGCTATCATATAAGTTCACATATGATTTGGTTACATCATTTAAATGGTTCTATATAAGAATGTTGGGAGGAACTTAAAGTTCTTGAAAATTTATGCATATTACTTATACACAAGATATGTCATGAATGATTATGAAGACTGGTATGATATAAATTATTAAAGAATGTTGAATACTAAATTAATGTAAAGTTTGGCTATAAATAATGTATGTCTTATCATTGTAGTTGGGACAAAAGGGTTCCCATATCAGAACTACATGATAAGTGGGGCAAAAGGGACCCCAGGGGCAAAAGGGACCCTAGAAAATTATGAAACCTGCATAGCAGGTGGGGCAAAAGGGACCCCAAAGAGGCAAAAGGGACCTCTATGTAATTCAATGGCGATAATGCCAGGTTTACCTGGGCTCCATTGAATATGTTTAAGAAAGAATAGCAAAATCTTTTAATAAGAAAAATTGATATTCAGTATGGATATAAGAGAAAGTAAATGTTAATGTTTATGAAATTTATAAAGTGTCTCAAGTAGTTTAACTTTCATTTCTGTTTAATGTTTTAAATTTATCTATCTTGCAAGTTCAATATTATTAAAAGTGTATTACTTGCTGAGCCTCATAGCTTACCAGAACTTTCTTCTGGCTGTTGTTACAGGAAAGGAAAAGGAGAAGATTGATGCAAGCTAATTTATACAAGTGTTTCTTCTTTTTCTTCTTAAAGTTACCTTTGTTAGTGAGTTTATTTTTAAGTATGAAAGCAAATTAGACATGCATTACTTTGGGAATTTAGTAGTGGCTCTGTAAGTATCTTATGTTGAACTTTAAATTTATAGTTGCTTCCGTTAAATAAGATGAATGAGAATTATTGGAGTTTTTTTTTAGATATATCAAATGTTCAATGATCAATTGAGAACATATTTATAATTATATTATGATGAAATTGTTATAATTGTGTTAGTAATAGTCCCCGTGCTATTTAGGAGTACTGTGGGGTGTTACACGTAATGTACTCATGTACGTAAAAAAAAAAGGTTATGGAAATGAAAAATGAGTACTTTCATTGATACTAAATTAGATTGGCTCCTATGATAGTTGCATTATTTATGAGAAAGAAGAATGATATAAGAATGATATAAATAACGATATTGCATATGCAAAGTATTGAAAATATGCATAATATTGAATGTATTGAAAGGAAAATGGAATTACTTTATGATATGAATTAAAATGCTCATACATATTGTTCCAAGTACCTTGGATTACGGTAATTGAGAAGCATGTTTTACTCGCTTAGCTGTGGCTTACTCTTAGTTGTTCTAATATTTTCAGGTATAATTTAATATAATCAAAATGAATAGAATAGATGAAAATGTGTACCATAAACGTGGTGCACCAGAAAAAATGTATTTAAATCATTTTATATTAGTTTATATAGTTGAAGTTTATATATTTGAAGTTTAATGACTCTTTTTCAGTATATTGGAGATAAATTAAATAAATGAAAATCTAATCTACCGCCCGACCGTTTGTTCCCGCCTCCTTAATTAGAGCCTCCAGACCGGGTCGTGATAGAATATGAGAAGTTTCACCACCATCTCTACCACGCCTTGATAGTGGGGTTCACAAGCTTAATTAGGCGTAATTAAGGGGTATTTAGGAGGGAAAACTCAAATAGAAGGGACTATTTTGGGATTTACCTAACTATTGTATGCTTAAGTATGTTTGGTGGCTAGGATTAGGTTTTCATTTCTGTCTTTGCTGAAATTTTCTGGTTCTGAGTTTTTGTTTGGGCTTTAGCAACGTCTAGAGATTTGGGAGAGCCGGATCTTCCTCTCCAATAGAAGATACATTGTATTTTGTTTGTCTTATTATGTATTTCATCAATCTAAAGGCTATTTAGGTGTTTTGGCCACAAGATTCTTCTCTATCTCCTGTTCTATATTGCAAAAAATTTAATTTCAGCCATCAATTTCTGCACTGATTTCCTAACATAATAATTTTAATAAAGGAATAGAAAAGAAAACCTTAAAAAAATTACATAAATTGAAAATAATTTTATTAATTTTATATATTACAAATTAACATGTACTTTAGAATACAATGATATTTTTTTTAATGATTTTCATGAAAGTTAGTATTTTGGGATATAATTAAACTTAAGCAATTTTGCTATAATTGGATATTACACAACAACCCACCGCTTGCTGCACTCACACCCTGCCTCTGGCATCCGCTCCACTCCAATAACCTCTAATTGCCACTCTTTTTCTCCCCCTCTACCTCTGTTTCTAACTACTCCTCCGTCTCTCTTTTTCCCTTCTATGCTCTCTCTCTCTTTCTCTCTCCTATGTTTTCTAAAAAAAGCAGAGAAGAAAAAAAAATTAAAAAATCAGATATAAAAAGAAAAATCATAATGGAAAAACCAAAATGAGAAAAAAGAAATAAAAGAAAGAAAATATTTTTGTATTTTTCAACTTTCGCAATTTCTCCTCGTCGCTTTCACCTTGAGCAATGGTATAATTTGTAAAAATCTACGAATTAAGTACCCACGCGTGTTGTTTTAATGCAGTGGAAAAAATCTGCAAACTTAAGTACCCATGCATGTTGTTCCAATGTGGATGAAATATTTGCCGAATAACTACTTGTGTGCGTTGTTTTAATGCTTAGGGGAAGCCATGCTTTTGCTCTTACATGTGATGAAGATCCCCCATATATTTTTAAGCGCATTGGGTTAGAAGAGCCTTGGTCGTGGTGTCGCATGACATCGATCATTCCTCTTCTTTATAAACAAATAATATAAATGCAATTTTCATACTCGTGCGCATTATCTCGAGAAGTATGCCATTGTCTTGAAGGCTTTAAAATTGTCTCAAGAGCATACCACCCTCTTGAGAAGTTTTTTTTTTCCTCTGGAAGCGTAATACTTGTTAAGAAGCATGCTATCTTCTCAAGAAGAATATTATGGACTTGAGAAACATGCCAACTTATGAAGTATGCAATAGCCCTAAGAAGCATACTTTTGCCTCAAAAAGTGTTCCACTACATAGAAAAGCATGCTACTGGCTTAAGAAAAATGCAACAATATCATAAACCATGCTATTGCCCCAAGAAATAAGTTATTGGCTTGAAAAATATGCCATAACACCCAAAAAAATGCATAGTTGTCTCTAAAAACTTGTAGTTGCCCAGAAAGGCACACTTTTGTTTAAAAAAAATAGTAAATAATGATTATTGAGAAATGTGTGAATATACTAAGTAAATGTACCAAAATGCATGCAAGTGTATTGTATGAGCGTATTAAAAAATGCATAAATATATTGATAGCGTGCAAACGTGCTATGCAAGTGCATAGCATAGGTGCTCAGAAAATCGTTCAAGAATATTGAAAGTATGTGAGCACATCATGCAAGTGCGCTAAGAAGTGAGTAAGTGTATCATGTAAACACACTAAAAGCATGCACTTCATGTAAGAGGAAAGTAAAAAAAAAAAACTACATGTGCTTGGACAAATTTGCTAAATGCGGAAACATAAAAATGTGAATATTGCATCGGGTTAAAAATAAGCTAAACTAAAATTCCCTTTTAAGGTCTAAATATCTACTTGAGCTCCGATCAATACATCAAACTCTTAAATTTGATATCCTAAAATGTTGAGTGGGTTAGAATAATGAGCACATGCTATACTCGATTCTTTGCCAGTTAGCAGGTTGACAAGGTAAAAAAATAATGAAGCGAAAATATTTCAAAATCCTCAAAGATGGTCATGTTAAAACTTAAAAGAAAATTATAACCGGAGCTATTAATTTATAAAATTAGATTAGGTCAACTACTTCCTTTGACTAAAGTAGACCAGAGATCGTGACAACTCGGGACGGCAGAGCTAAGGGATCTTGATCAAATGCATTATCATTCACATAACATCCGCTTTAAGTGTAAGAGGAAAAATTTCAAATGCTAAAAATCCAAAATTGTTGCTACTATACGTTAGATACTTAGTGTTTATTTAACGACTAGTCTTAATTGAAAGTGTTCTCGCATCATTGGAGGGGTTAACTACTCAAAGTCGCTTATATCTATAGGAAAACTTACCTTAGATCTTAAAGTTTTCTGGAAATGATGGCGAAATTTCTAGGTAATGTTTTATCTTAAGAAACATATTTGTTAAAACTCTTTTGAATGTCGAAACGCTAGGTAATTTTTGGAGCCCACAACTCATAGGTATTCTTCACTTAAAGTGGAATAACATTAGGGGAATTTCAACGCTCAGGAAAATCTTTCAACATTCATTCAACAATAAAAACTATACGAGGCATCACATGGGGTATGCATTACTAGTGAGCGGGGACGGGGGACCGGGGAGATGACTGATTGAGATTTGTGCAAGGAGAATGGAACATTTGTAGTGGAGGAATTGAAAAATTGTATGTTGGTTCTAAGAAGAATAAAAGATCTTTAAGCAGTATTAATTTATATGCTTTTCAAGACAAAGGAAGATGCCAACAACTTTATAAGGAAGGAGATGAGGTTGGGGCTACCAATTGGGATTCAAAGGAGTTTAGTTTGTGTGGGCTCTGAAAATTCGGCCCCGGCCTCCCCCCGCCGCGCTTTTCTTTTTATCTGGCGAGGGAGTTTTAACTGAATAAGTTCCGAGGTAAATTTTGGAAGGCAGATGGGTTTGTAGATAAGACACTACCCAGAGATTTCGCCCTCATTTGTGAAGACTTTATGATATGAGTTCTGGTTTCCTATAGGCGCAAGCCACTAATTAATTACCTCTCCCGATCACGAGAGAGAACTTTCGATTAAGGCTAGTTATCGATCAGATACGTATAAAATACGTGTTATCTGGCATATAGTAGCAGCGTGGGTTTGGGTATTTGAGAACTGGATTTGGATTTGGGAATTTGGAGAGTTTGATATTTAAAATAGAAATTGCACCATCTTGCACTTAAAGCGGATGGTTGGGGAATGGATGATGGGCCCGATCAAGATCTCATGGTTCCATCGTCCCGGGCCATCGTGGTCCATTGTCTACTTAGTCAGAGGAGGTAGTCGACCCAACCTGACAGAAGGATCCTTGTCGGCAGCCATGGGTTGCTTCGTCCAAGGGTACCTTGTAGACTTGGGATGGGTATTTGTCTAAGGGGACAAATTTGAATCCACTTTAGCTTATAGAGGGCTTTGTGCCCTATCGATCATTACCTATTGATTCATATCTCAAGGATTTAACGCCATTAAGGAGCGTATTGGCTCTGGCCATAACCGCTATCTATGGTGCCATTTGGCGGCAAAACAACTCGGTTCAGAGGGCCCCAGGTCATAACCGTTTACCTGCAGTGTCATTTGACGGCGAAACTGTCGGTTAGAGGACACGTACCACGTCCTTACTGGCAAGAGATTGTTTGAGAATGGATCCTAGTGATATTTTCGACTAGGCATTGGCTCTTTGTGAGCTGAAGTTAATTTTGATTTGTCCACCTCGGCAAACTACTGCGGAGGGTGGATGGATTTTGCTTTAAGCATTTAATGATTGACTTACAATTTTTAAATATTTAGATTTTGGGATTTTTTGGATTTTTCTGGGATTTTGGGTGGAGCTTTGGATTTTTGGATTTTTATGGGTATTTTAGGTGGAGCTATGGACTTTGGATATTTGGAAGACATTAGAAAATATTTAGAAACCCCTCCGGTTGAGATCTGCATTCAACACGGCCATCATCGGGGTGTTTGGGATCATTTCTATTTGATTGAACCTTGTCGACCCTATCAACTTATCGATAGGGGATCGGGTTTCTCGTAGGCTTTATGTCTTTGTTCATGAATTTTCTTTGTTGAAGGCCGAATATGAATGTACAAAATAAATATTCTGGTCAATTTCATGACCGCATATTTATCCGATATCTGGAACCCTGTCTACTCCTATTTATCTACTTAGGAGGATCGGGTTTCGTAGGCTTCATGCCTTTTGTTTAATGAATTCTCTTAATTATAGGCATTGAAGGCCTAATATGAATGCAATAAAACAAATATACTAGCCATCGCGACTGTATACTTGTTTGTTGGTTCGAACCCTGTCGACTTCTATTGACCTGTATAGAAGGATCAGGTTCAAACTTGAATTCACTTATTGATCCGCGCAGCATCCCTAGACGTCACGTGTGTACCAATAACATGCTCGCCGGGGCCCATGCGGGTTTGGGGGCATTTTATAATTAAACCCTGTCGACTCCTTTTTACCTTCTAAGGAGGATCGGGTTTAAAATTTGATAACCCGCGCAACATCCCTAGACGTCACGTGTGTACCAATAACACGCTCGCCGGGGCCCATGCGGGTTAAGATTGCATTTTCCCCTTTAGTGTACCTATGTGTATACAAATTACAGTGCACGTGCAGGGGTACTTCAAAATATTTGTAAATGCCTTCTGTCTGCTTGTATGGAGGTTGCAGATCCGGTGGCATGACATTGTAGTTGTGGACGCCTTCTGTCTGCTTGTACGAATGTTGCAGATTCGGTGGCGTGAAATAGCAGCTTATGGATCAGTTGTTTGCTGCTTTGTACAGGTAGACTGTCGTGCACTATTTGTTGATTTTTGTAGGCGGGTCATAGTGCACTAACTAATCTCCTGCCTTGGATCGTATTTGTTGAAATCATTATATACTTGCTCGTTGATGGCACTTAATGTTTATAACTGATCTCTTACAGAAGCTCGTAGGAACTTGCATTTGCCACATTCTTTGGAACTTTGCTCGTAAGTGGTGTTTAGCATGTATGATGAATCCTCAACAAGGGCCTACGGATGTTCGTACTTGCTACATATTATTCTTCTTTAGTTACACCAGATTGATATATTTGTCTGCTATTGAATGTAGTTGATTGTGAAAGTGTTGTAACACTCACAACCCGTCGCTGATTGACACTTGTAAGCGTATCAATATGCATATAACAAATCTTCCTTTATTGTCAATGGGTATTTGCATTTGTTATTGTTACATTGCTTCCATATGCTTGTGTTTTGTTTTGATGTTGGTCACAGAATATCACCATATTCATCAGATTATCGTGCTTGTAGGATGACTTGCATTTGTTGGTGTTTGTGTTTCCGATCAATGTGATGATTCTTCAACATTCACATGATACTTTAGCTTATTACTTGAGAACAAGCCATTGCATTCTACCATCTCTTGTCGATTTTCCTTTGTCCTGAAGGTCATGGTGATTGTTGCATGCCATCTATTGCATTTATTATATATTCATGTACTTTCTTCATGAGTATATAATTTGTACTCATCACTGTCTCCCCGTACACATATCTACAAGATAGCATTCCATGCCATTTTTTAAAGGGGTTTGTATATTTGGTTGTACAACTAATATAAATATTGAAACTAATCAGTTGTTGTTCTTTTATGGTTTGCAGTGCAAGTTATAGTCAAGTCAAAGTCGGATTCAAGTCCTTCATCATTTGAGTTCAAGTCCAGGTTCTTGTCCCTTTTTTGTTCTTCTCACTTGAGTTCATGTAGGTCTCCTTCTTTTGCTCAAATCCTTGTTGCATTTGAATCCATTTCATGTTTAAATTCATCATAAGCTTAATGTCATTTGATTAGAGTCCATTTGAGCTCAAGATGAGTTCTATTCATGCTCATAAGTCCTCTGCTCTTGTTCGAGTACAAGTTCTATGTCCTTGCTCAAATTGTTCAAGTCAAGTCCTTCGCATGAGTTCAAATCCGAGTCCAAAAATGAGTTCAATCAAGTTCTTCGTTGTCTTTCAAGTTCATATCCTTCCTCTTTATTCAAGTTATGGTTCAAGTTAATTTAAGTCCATTTAATTCAAGTCCTTGTCTATATTTCAGACAAAATTTTGGCAGCCTCCCGGCGTCTCCTCCGTTTAGGAAAAAAACCAAGAGGCCGCCTACCCGCCATGTCACTAAAGACATGCACGGTTGGTGTTGGTGAGACACCGCGGCGGTTGTATTTGTTTTTCTCCCACCACACGCACTAAAGGCGTACTTGGGGTTTTAAAAAGCAAATTTGAAAAACAATTTTGATTTCCCCCCGCTCGGAGGTACTTATGAGCGACCCCGCTTCGCCGTACGTGCCGCACCGTGGTCCCATACCATCACGCGCACTAAAGGCGTGCTTGGGGCGGTTTTCCGGTTCGCCACGAACATTGAAGCAGAGTTTTGAGTTTAAAAAATTTCATACCTTCGCGGGGTTGTCGTGGTTGACACATGGATCGAGGGGTCACTTGCCTACCTCGTCGTAGGTGTCGCACCGGGTTCCCTCCTACCATGCTCACTAAAGGCGTGCTTAGGTGGTCTACCGGCCCGACACAGATATCTAGGTAAGAGAGTAGAGGGGAGCATTTGCATTTCCTTTTGCATTTATATATGTAATTATTATTATTATTATTTATAATTAGTATTAATTATAATAATAATTAGGTAATTATAATTAATTATTAATTAGTAATTAATTATAATTAGTAAATTGATCATAATTATAATTAATTAATAACTAATTATAATTAAGTAAACTTAATTATAATTAATCAGACAATTATAATTAAAAATTAATTACTAATTATTTATCAATTATAATTATAATTAAATAATTATTAAATATAATTAATATTAATTAAAATAAATAAACAAAAGGCCCCCTTTTTCTTCTTCTTCTTGCTCGGGTTTACTGGGCTTGGCCGAAGAAGCGCTCAGAAGGGAGGATTACCTTCACAGCGAGCTCCCGTTTCTTCTTCCGATCCCACAAAAAGGGAATGCCGTCGGGTGCGCAAAGTCAAAACAGCAAAGGAGCCGAAGAAGCGGCATGAGAGTGAGAAAGTTCTTTCCACGGCAAGCTCCCGATCGTTGCTGCGATCAAAATGTCTTAACCTTCGGTCCAGCAAGAAGGGGACGACGTCGAAGGGAGCTTGAGGTCGTGGGTTGGAGGCGACTAGGGAAAGGAGATCGGGAGCCTTGGTCAGCACAGGTAAGGCTCGGCACCCTCCCTCTCTCTCTCTCTCTCTCTCTCTCTCTCTCTCTCTCTCTCAGGATCCGGCCGAAGGGGTGTGGGAAGGGAGAAAGTGAACTTCACAGCGAGCACCCGTCCCGGCTTCTGATCTAAATGTCGTAACTTCCGATCCAACTGGAAGCGTTGTCGAAGAAGCGAAGTCGCACAGCTACGCAGGAGTCGGAGGAATACGGGACAGAGGGAGTTCGGCTTGGAGGGAGGAAGTAGCGAATGTGAGCGCGAGTGCTTCTCTTGGTCGGGTATTTAACGACGAGAGCTGGAGTGAGATCGATGCAGGTTCACGGGAATAGCGGGAAGAGACTGATTCGACGCCGATTGGTACAGTAAATCAGCGGGATTTTGGGCAGGCATCGCGGAATTTGGCAGAGGACTGGATACGAGGTTTGATTTTCTTTTTGTTTCTTTTGTGCTTTACATAGAGGTCAACAGTTTGATTCAGCTCTTGTGATAGATGTATGACAGATAAAATTTCACACTATATATGAGCTCACTTTTATGAATGTCACTAAAAAAATAAAATACATGGTAAAAAATATGGTTACATTAAATAAGAACTTTTAATGACTATGATGGTGATGACAATAGTGATACATACAATCATATAACACCCTCTCTTTAAAAATTTGAAACTAAAATATTCCAATAAAGTAAACTATTTGACTATTACCTGTTACTTCTCCTAATCTCAAGAGGTATCTCATATTGTTCTAAAACTTTACCTTTGTGCTTATTATTTTAATCTAACACCATCGGCTTTGAACCTGAAGGATTTCTCCATGGTAATGAAAACATTCTTCATCTATGATCATTTTATTCCTAGAGTATAAATTTGATCCAAAATAGTTTGTTTGGCACTAATTGAGATCAATTTTATAAGTCAAGTGACTAAATTGGGATTACTTTTTTCTTTTGTGCATTTCCCTTTTACATCAATTCATGTTTCTCTCTTTGTTCTTAGTACTCATTGGTGATTGTGCATGTGTCAGTGCATTTTTTGGCTGTCCATTTGTGAAAGGAATCTCGACTAACAGACATAAATTTGCTAAGAAGCTTTTCCTTGTAACTGAGGATGGTATAGCCATATAGGCGCTAAGTTTATCTTACTTCTATGTAATAAGCTTGACATTAAGCTCTTTTTCCAAGAGGCATATTTTCATCTATTTTCCCCGAGAAGTATAACATTCTTGCATCTTTATTGATGTATTAGTGATCTCATTGATGAGGACATCGATCCAAGGTTCAAACAGGTGTATCGCCGGAAGCATCGCAGATCGACGGCCATGATTCAGAGCTTATATTTTTAGTTATTATGCATTTTATTATATGTATTCCTTTTGTACCTTTATGTTGAGTTGAATCATGTTGGGGCCCTGAGGGCAATTTAGTCTTTATTTCTTCTTGTATGCTTGAGACCTATATATATGGGTCTTTTCTCTTGTAATAGGGAATAAAGATTTGAATGAAAAAATTTGTGTTTCTACTTCTTCTTCTTGCATGAGGGCTTGAGAAGGGAGAGAGTTCAAGGGGAGCAAATCGCAAGGCCCACCAGTCGTTGGAAGAGTTCGTGGCTCGTGGTTAGGTTTTCTATCCTCTCCTTCATATTCACCTCCATCGTCCTTCTCCTCCACCACAAGAAAATCCCTTCCCAACCCTAGTTGTCGCCGCCCCTTGGAAGCCCGCCGCCGGCCACTTCTACGGCTCCGGGCGGCTACCTTGCTGGCGACTCCCCCCCCCCCCCCCACCCATCCAACCCTTCCATCCACATGTTTCAAATTTGAAATTTGAATTTCAAATTTCAAATTCTTTCATAATTTGGAAATCCAATTTAGGAAAGTTGTTATGATGAACCCCAATTTCAAATTCAAATAAATTGGATTCCTCATAACTTAATTCTACGTCATCACCTCGAATTGGAAACCCCTTCCTTTTGATTTTTCTCTCTCTTCCTCTTAGCATGCCGCTGGCCCCTTAGTGGGAATTAATCCCATTAATTGCTACTTAACTCCCCTTCCCCCAAATTTGAAATCAAATGGATTTCAAATTAATTTCCCACCCTTTCTATTCAAAATCCTGAAATTAATTTCAGGTTTGAGTTTTAAAACTCCTTCCCTCCTCTAATGAAACCGCCGGCCCCATATATGGCTCCCATCCATTAAACCCCCATTCATTGCATTAATTCCTATTATTTGAATTTTAAAATTCAAATCAATCCCCTTCTAATTAATCAAATCTGAGATTGAAATTTCAGATTTGGTTAAACCCCTTAACATTCCACTAAACCTAGCTTCTCCCAAACCCAAGCTCCCTCCCTTGCACCCGCCGGCCTCACCCTCTCCCCTTGGAGATCCCGCCACCTCCCTTCCTCTCTTTGGTGCTCTCTCAACAATGCCAAGCATGCATGGCGGATCCAGAGATCAATAGTGGATTGGTGTTTGATATCTACGGTGACATCCATATCACCCGATCTCCTTTCTTTGACGTCGGGTTCGGATCCGATGACACGGTTGAAGACTACTTTAATCGCATTCTTCCCACGCTCATCGACGTCATCGACGAGCAATTCGAAGACTATTCGTGGACCGTCATCGGTTATCCGTCCGTGCCTCCTCCACCACCGCCAACCTTTCCGTGGCTCAAGACCATCGGTGTTGCGGCCCTCCTCATGGCATCGTTAAGTGTGTTGAAGATCATCTCCCGCTAAGCCTAGTATAGTTGAGTGATTAATCCCCAAGGTGAAAACTCTCATTATTAATTTGCAGATTGTTGATTAATAGCTTTTGGTATTGCTACTATCTTTGGTTACCTATGAGTTTTGGTTAATCTACTTGTATTCCTTCGCCTAAGCAAGTCAAAGACTAAGGTTCTTTAATGAATTTACTTGTTATTTCAATAAGTTATTGATTGAGATTACATTGTCCATCGTTCTTAAATTTCTTAACAAGCTCCTTTGCATAATGGTTCACATCACTCATATTTCTTGCTTTTGTCACAGATAATTGGTTCTTTTACATAAATTGTGGAGGTAATGAAGCGTCTCTCTATGAAAACAATACTCACAAGATTTATGAGCAAGACAATGATGGTACTAATGGTGTTTCAACATTTCAATCGTATTCCAATTGGGCATATAGTAGCACTGGCTCTTTTCTAGATTCTAGAGATAACAACAACTTCATCGCAACGGCTACACAAAATCTCTCCATGCCAAACTCAGAGTTATATGCAACTGCGCGGCTGTCACCTCTGTCTCTCACCTATTATGGGTTTTGTTTGATAAATGGGAATTACAGTGTTAAGCTGCACTTTGCTGAGATAATAATCAATGATTTTGATGGATATGTTAGTCCTGGAAGACGGATATTTGATGTTTACGTGCAAGTAGGTATAATATGGAATAAATTAAAACTAATCTGTCTGTCTAAATAATTTGTTATATATGCCTGTGTTTATTTGTTTCCAGGGGAAACTTGTTTTAAAGGATTTCAATATCAGAGATAATGCTAATGGTTCAAACAAGGCAATTGTTAAAACCTTTCCTGCAGTTGTTACAAGGAAGAGATTGGAGATTCGATTTCAGTGGACTGGAAAAGGAACAACAACTGTTCCTGTAACCGGAACATATGGTCCTCTTATATCAGCTATATCAGTCGAGAGTATGTGCAGCTTATGGAATTCTTTTGTATCTATTTCAGCTTAAAGTTCCATATATGCCATTTTTTGGTTCATGAACCATAATGAACAGTTTCCCACATTATTGTTCCATTGTTTGCCATTTATTTTGGTACACCATTTTTCAGATTAATGTCATCTTATGATATCATTGAGCCTTTATAATTTTTTCTTATATATCAAATAGATGACATGGCATCATCATAATTTGCCTTATCCCAACTATTTGTTTTTGGCATTTTGAATCCTCATTTATCATCCATATTGGTCTAGTATTATTAGAGGTGTTAACTCTAATGCCACTTATTGGGGGTTGTGCATCAAGCAGATCAAATTTAGGTTAGATGCACTAGTGATCAAACTATTTTTTTTAACCAATAATCTCTTGCTTATAGGTGGGCGAATTATTGCATCCGGTCACCTGACAGAGAGATACATTCGGATTTCTCTCTGTCTACAGTAAAAGCGCAGTTACTGTAGCAGCTGCGCTTTGACTGTGCTTTACTGTAGACAGAGAGCCAGGTGACCGGACCTAATAATTTGCCTTATAGGTGAGGCACAATTAGTTATTATTTTCAGATTAGTTTTTTTTTAACTTATTAAATATAGGACTAATCCTAATTCCTATTAGATGGCTTACTATATTTTATGCTCATTTTTTTCTTCTTTCTGTAACATCAGAAAATCAATTTGTGTGTACCTGTTAATGTTACAACAACAAAAACAGCATCAAGCCTTTGTCCCACTACGTGGGGTAGGCTACATGAATCCTTTTTCTTCATTGTGTCTTGTTAATGTTGTTGAAGGTTATTTGTCCCAACATTGCTGAACTTTTATCATTTTCATCTTTTCTTTCAGATTTGAATCCTCCAAGTGAAAGCAATTCTTCTGCTCGTTTAGTGATTGGAATCACTTGTGCTGCAATTTTTGCTGTTGTCATTCTTGTGTTTTTTGCTTGGAAGAAAGGCTATTTCAGGCGGAAGAATGCAAAAGACAATGGTAATAGAATATTTTATTTCGAGATGCACATTCATTTATACTCTTTTATTTCTTTTTAGTTATTGAAAGAAGGGTTAAAAGGAATTAATAGAGGGGGAATGATAGAGCCAGCCAAATGATAAGGAAAAGGTTCATGATGAAATGAAGATGAGTCAATAATTAATGAACTTTCTGCTGTAAATTAGGTTGTGACATTTTTTTCTATCTACTTGCTATGCAAAGTGCAACTGATAGTTAAATTTTTCTTAGGATCAACCTAAGGATTGTGAAATGTCTTGGTATCCAAAATAACAAAATACTCTAAGAGATTCAACAAAAAATAGATTTTTATTGATAGAAAATCAAATATGAATAAAGCAAGATACAATGGTCCTCTTTCGAGAGGACGACATTCTCTCTCAAATGCTAGACACCGCTAGGATCCCTCACACAAGAGAACTACAACACTCAAAATAAAATTCTGCAGAAGAATAAAATAAACCCTTACTTTAGATTTAAATAAGTTTTCTCCTTCCCTCCTAAATCAGCATTTGTCCTAATGTGCTTCCTGATAGGAAACACTTGTAGATCTCATGTATTTCCTATCAATCTTCGGAAAACAGCGAAAATTCTTCGCAAAAATCCACACAAAAACAGGAAAACCGTAGAAATATATAAATATTTGAGGAAATAGAAACGGAAAATGGCAAGATACAATTGATCCTCTATTTGAGAGGAGGATCGTTCTCTCCCAATCTCTAGACGCCGCTAGAGCCCAAAAGAAATCAAAGAGATCTCAAATTTCAACCAAATTCAAGATGCCCTAACCCTAGGAAAACAAGGTATTTAATGCATACAAATCAAAAGAAAATCCCTAAACAGTCCCTACATTCAAATTTCCTCCCAAATCCCTCAAAAATCCTTCCTAAATTGCTCAGTGGACATTGGCGGTACAGTCGGTTGCTGAAAAGAGGCGGAGGCAGTCCGCCTCGTTCGTGCTCCGGCCAGTCCCGCGTGGACCGGCTGGACCGGTCTAACAATTCCCTCCTCTATTTGAAAATCGATTAAGAAAGGATTTCCTAATTGATTCCCTCCTAACATATTATTTTAATTCTCTATTGGGCCCCACTTCCTCATCCGACTCCATCTCTCTATCCGCCAGCCCCACTTGGGCTGAAGTTTGTTGGACTGGGCAATCCAGTGGCTCCCGGGTTTGATTGGTGCGGACCCCTACTGCTTTCGCCGTATCAATACTCCTCGCCAAAAGTCCCACCTTATCATCGAGGTGGAATGTAGGGAACTGCTACTACATAGTCTGGTAGGACTCCCACGAGGCCTCATGCTGTAGTAGGCCCTTCCACCTGATCAATAAATCTTTGCTTCCCATTACTCCCGGTTGCACTCCTTCGACATCCAGTTGTTCCAACAACACCTCTATGTCCTCTGTCAAGGTCGAGGGAAGTTTTGAGAAAGGAATGTGCTCTTCTATCACTCGCTGCAACTGGGAGGACATATGAAACACCGGATGGATGGTTGTTGATGGTTGTAAATGTAGGTGATAAACCACAACCCCTATGCGTTGTACTATCACGTAGGGACCAACATATCGGTGGGATAACTTATCACTTCATCTCTGTGACAGGGTTTTTTGTCTATAGGGATGCAGCTTTAATTAAACCTTGTCCCCCATCTCAAATTGTATGTCTCGCCTATATGCATCTGCCTTCTTCTTCATAATTTGTTGAGATCTCAGCAAATGTACCTTCAGCTCCCCCAAGATCTTGTCTTTGTCCTCCAAGTATTGTTCTATCGAAGCCACCAGTGTGCTGCCTTACCCATAGTATATCAAGCGAGGTTAATCTCGTTCGTATAATGCCTTGAACGGTGTAGTTATTGCCGGCGAATGATAAGACTTGTAATACCAATACTCTGCCCAAGCCAACGATTTGGCCCCCTAATTGGGTGTATTTGATATAAAGCACCGTAGATTGTTCTCCATATTATGATTGCCTACCTTTGTCTGTCCATCTATCTGAGGATAATAAGCAGTGCTTCTATTAATAAGGGTGATCCCATGCAATTTGAACAATTCCTTCTATAACTAGCTTAGGAAGATCTTGTCCCTATCTGATATAAACGATTACGAGATTCCATGTAGTCTCACCACTTTCTTCATAAAAATCGTTGCTACTGATACTGCTGTATAGGGGTGGAAAAGGGAGATGAAATGAGCATATTTACTCAATATGTCCACTAAAACCAATATTGTCTTGTAACCTTCTGACTGGCAGGCCTTCGATGAAATTCACGGTCACCTCCTCCCACGCCTTTTTCGGCAAAGCTAATGGCTAGAGGAGCCCTCCTATAGACACAACTAGATACTTGTGCCTCTAGCATATATCACAGCTTGTCACCAATTTCTCAACATCCTTCTGCAACCCCTCCCAATACTGCTCAGCATATAACCAGTGATGTCTTTTCGGCCCCCGAATGCCCCCCAATGGCCGTCCCATGAAACTTTTGCAAAAAGCAGGGAATGAAAGAAGAGATATTTGGAAGCACAAATAGCCCATCATAAATCTATCCCATCACTGAATATCTTGGATGGATGTCCTAGTTTCCTGCCAGCTCCTCCCTAATTTTCTTCAACCTGCATCCATTTCACTCTCTCTTCTCAGTGCTTCCTAGTCAACTACCCCAGGCACAGATAATGTCATCATCTGGGGTTCCCCCACACCTAGATAACTCATCTGCTTCTTTGTTCTCCACTCCGGGTCGGTATTGGATTTCAAAGTCATAACCCAATAACTTGGAAAGCCACCTTTGATGCTCCTCAATGACCATTCTCTGTTCCAACAAATACTTTAAACTTCTCTGTTCAGTTCTGACAATGAAATGTCTTTCGAGGAGATATGATTGCCATTTCTAAATGGCCAGCACAATCGTCATCAGCTACCTCTCATAGACTGATTTGAGCTTGGCCCTAGCTGTCAAAACCTGACTGAAATAAGCCACGGGTCTCTTGTTCTGCATAAGTATCGCTCTTATCGCAAAGCTCGAAGCATGTCTCCACAAGAAAAGGCTGTCTAAATTCTGGAAGGGCTAAGGCTGGCACAATGGCCATAGAATTTTTCAACTCCTCAAAAGCTTTGGTGACCAATTCTCCCCATTTGAAGTTGTCATTCTTATGTTGTTCTGTCAATGCTCTTGCTATTGATTTGTATCCCTTCAAAAACTTTTGATAGTAGTTGGTGAGTCCTAAGAATCCTCTCAACTCTTTTTGATTCTTGGGTATGGGTCATCTGAGCATGGCCACAATCTTATTTTGGTCAGCAACTACTCCCTTCTGAGATATCACATGCCCTAAGTACTCCACTCTGGATTGGGCGAAAGAACACTTCTTTTTATTGGCAAATAAGGAGTGCTTCCTTAAGGTCGACATCACAACCCCTTTGACCAACTGTAAATCAATTTATCGTAAAAAAAAAACATAAATTTTCGCAACTAGGGCTGGAATACCCTTTCATCATAGACTGGAAGGTGGTCGGTGCGTTAGTGCGCTAAGGAGGGGGTACTCCCTTCTTTAGAACAATAGAGTGCTAGTGTTCTCTTAGGGGTGGAAGTCTCTGCGGAAGCTAAACTATCTCCCTGAACTGCTGAAGCAAGGGCTGG
This sequence comes from Dendrobium nobile, assembly GCA_022539455.1. Classification (NCBI taxonomy): domain Eukaryota; kingdom Viridiplantae; phylum Streptophyta; class Magnoliopsida; order Asparagales; family Orchidaceae; genus Dendrobium; species Dendrobium nobile. The sequence goes on from CM039733.1 coordinate 70,708,070, forward strand.
ACAATGTCTGGATGTCCTCTTCACCCTTAGTCTCTCCTCCTTCCAAACTCAAGAGCTCCACCAAGAATCCCCCTCTTTCCCCTTGAAGGGTATGCACCATGGTTTTCAATGAAACCATTGTCTTAGATAAGTTGGGGTCTCCCTTCATTACCACCTTTCTCACCTCCAAATGAATCTGCATAACCAAAGCCTTCCAGTTCTCGGTTTCCCCATTTTATGCCCAAAATCAAGTCAGTACTTCCCAACTCTAATGGAGGGAAATCCTCCTTGATGTGGATCCCGTCCAACTCTACCTCTAAACCCTGACATATCCCCCTGTTCATCTCTACTTTTTATATACCATCATCAATCCAAACCCTCGCGTGTCTATCAGTTTCAGCCCCAGTTTATCTACCACCTTGTTCGATATGAAGTTGTGGGTTGCCCCATTATTCGCCAGGATTGCCATTGCCTCTCCTCCTATATGCCCCATTACCTTTATATTATGATTTAGGGTGAATTTCACTACAGAGGTCAATGAAACTTTTGCCACCTCCAAATGCACGGGCCCCTCTTCCTCTTCTTCAATTTCTCTTCTTCATCTACCTCTTCCCCATCACACATAATGAGAACTTGCAATGTGCAATTTTTACACTTATATCATGGTGTAAATTTCTCGTTTCATCTAAAACATAGCCCTTTATCTCTCTTGTCTTGTAATTTAGTATTAGTCAACCTCTTGAAATCTTCTCTCGGTCGGGCTCTCGAACTGCCCTCCTTTGGCGTCTCCCTTTTAATTGGTACGGCATGTACCGTAAATATCAGGAAAGTGGTTGCTGTGCGATAAGAACCTCCTACATTTTCCCCTTTACTATTCTTCTGTAGTGACTTATTGTTCTCAATCATTTGTGCCAATTCCATCGCCTCTCCCATATCATGGGGTCTTGCCACCTGTACTGCTGCCCTCAACACTAGTTTGAGGTCTTTCATGAAGTTGCTTTCCAATACTGCCTCTAATAACCTCCCCACTCATCCTGATAGAAGCTCAAATATTTCCCAATACTCAATCACAATGTCATCCTGTGCCAAGGTAAAGAATTTCTCATAATAATCCCCATCTTGCTGGGCTTGAAAGCGCTCCAACAAGTGTTCCTTAAACTCATCTCACGAACAGATTGGGTAGCTCGTCTCTCGCCATTGGTACCATGTTATTGCCTTCCCTTCCAGACATAGAGTGGTGGCCATCAGTCTCTCATCTTCTGTCAACCCGTTCACTCTAAAATATTTCTTCACCCTATATATCCACCATTGTGTGTCATTCCCTTCAAATACATACATTTTTAGCTTTTTAATCTTATGATCCCCTACGCCCTAATGTTCCCTTCTGCCCCCCATACCTCCTATGGCACGAGCATTGTGTTCCCTCTACGGTTCCCTCTCTTCCCTTCTCCGTTCATATCACTTCCTTCACTATGTGGAGTCGGCTACATAAATCATTTTTCTCTATTTTGTCCTGGTAAGAGAACCAAGCCTTTTTAAATATACCTCTACCTTTCTTGACATATGTCAAATCTAATACGTCTACTTTCCTAACCGTTTCATTAGAAGGCCGGCGTTTTATGTGACCAAACCATCTAAGATGACTCTCCCTAATCTTATCTTCCATTGGAGCTACTCCAACCTTTTCACGTATATATATATATATATATATATATATATATATATATATATATATATATATATATATATATATTATTTATTTATTTCGTATCTTGTATCTAAGAGTAAAGCCACTCTCATCCACTTAAGCATCCTCATCTCTTCAACACTTAACTTAGTATTATGCTTCTCTTTTAATGACCAACATTCTGCACCATAAAGCATTGTCAGTCTAATCTCCATCTTATAAAATTTTTCCTTAAGTTTGAGGGAGATTTTTCTATCTCACAACAAGCTCGATGCATTCCTCCACTTTAAGCATCCAACTTGAATTATACTAATAATATCCCCATCTAGTTCATCATCACTCTGAACAATAGACCCAAGATATCGAAAATGTGTACTTTTATTAATGACTTGATCACCCATAGTCACAATCTTCCATTAGATCTATTATTATTAAAACTATAGTTCATGTATTCAGTTTTAGATCTACTCAAACAAAAGCCTTTAAACTCTAAAGTTAACCTCCATATTTCAAGTTTACCTTCAAGTCTCTCTCTAGCCTTACCAAAAAGAATAATATATTCAGCAAAAAGCATACACTAGGGTACAACCTCTTGCAAATGTTTAGTGAGAACATTAATGACTAAAGCAATAAGATATGGGCTTAAGGTTGATCCTTGATGTAATCCAACTGAAATAGGAAAATATTTGATCAAACTACCTTTGTGTTTGAACACAAGTAATATCTCTTGCATACATATCCTTAATGACTTGAATATAAGCATTATTAATGCCCTTTCTTGTCTAAAAATCTTCATAGCACTTATATTTGAATATTATCATATGCTTTCTCTTAAGCAATAAATATCATATGTAGATCATCCTTAGTCTCTCTATACTTTTCTGTCAAACCTCTCAATAAATATATAGCTTCCATAGTAGACATACCCGGCATGCATCCAAATTGATTTTGAGAAACATTAGTATCATGCTCCAACATATGCTGTGTAACTCTCCCCCATAGTTTTAAAGTAGGACACATTATCTTAATTCATCTATAGTTCGCACAATCTTGTGTATCACTTTTATTCTTAAAAATATGAATCAACACACTTATTCTCCACTCATCTTGTATCTTTTTAGTCTTCAAAATAAGATTAATAAGTTTAGTAAGCCCAAAAATTCCTTTATCTTCTAAGCATTTCTACACCTCTATTGGAATATGATTAAGTCCAACAGCTTTTTCACACTTCATTTTCTTTAAGGCATCTCTAACTTCAGTTTTACTAATACACTGATAAAAATAAAATCTTTATTTTCATTTAGAATGTTAATGTCACCAAAGTCAATCTTACTCCACAATCATTATTAAAAAATTTACAAAATATCTCATCCACCTTTGTTGAATATCTTTTTCAAATAATTTTTTTTTATCTTCATCCTTAATACACTTCACTTGAATTAAATCCTTATTAATTTTATCTCTTAGTTTGACTAACTAATGCATATATCTTTCGACCTCTTTAGTATCTAATCTATAATATAAATCATTAAAAGTTATAATTAGGGGTGTCAAAAATTGACCCGACTCGGAAAAATTCGAGTTTGGGTCAACCCGTTTGTGAAACTGGTCGGGTCCGGGTTCGGATTTATGACCCGTTTAAAAAATGGGTCGGGTTCGGGTTGACCCGGTAACCTGCGGGTTGACCCGATTTGACCCAAAAATGGCTTTTGTGGCGTCGTCAACCCGCCGTGTCGCATCTGGTCAGAAGTCCGAACCCGCGTGGCCCCTGCTGGCTATCGCACCGTTGCGCTCGCCCGCTGCGCTGGCCTCACCTGCACTTGGCTCGCCCGCTGCGCTGGCCTCACCCGCGTCAGTGTTGGCCTCGACCGGCGCTGGCCACACTCGCGTTCACACTGCCGCGTTGGCCTTGACCTGCAGACTGCTCTCGCTCTGGCAACGAGCGGACAAGCCCTCGACGCCTCGTCTGCAGCGCTGGCCTCACCCGCGCTGGGTCGCTGACCTCGACATGACGATGCCTCGTCTGCTTCACTCGGCCGCTGGCCTCGCATGTAGCGAACAGGTTGGGAATGCTGAACAGGTTAGGTTTTGCGGGTCGGGTCGGGTCAACCCGATAACCCGACAAGGTCGGGTCCGGGTTGGATATTCGAACCCGTTTGCTAAACAGGTCGGGTTCGGATCAACCCGTTTACACCCATGTCAACTCGGGTTGGACCAAAACCCGGCCCGTTGACCCGAATTGACACCCCTAGTTATAATTTTTTGTATCGTATATCATTTTCTTAGACTCCTTACAGACATCTTTATATCTTTCCCAATTATCAAAATTTTTACATATAAACCAATTTTTATAATAAATCTATTTATTTTTTTATTTTTTCTTGCACATTTTGATTCCACCGCCAACTATTTTTATTATTAGGAGTTTTTTTATTTGATACTCCAAACACATCTTTTTGCAATATTTTTAATAGCACTAACTATTTTTTCCTACATAACATAAGCTTCCTCATGCACAAACAAAATCTTAAGATCTAGTATTTTACTCTACAACAACAACATCAAGCCTTTATCCCACTACATGGGGTTGGCTACATGAATCCTTTTTCTCCATTGTCCTATTAAAAGTCAAATTCTCGTTTAAATCTAATAAAGTAAGATCATTTCTAATATTTTCTAACCAAGTCTTCTTAGGTCTGCCTCTACCTTTCTTAACATAAGTCAAATTTAATACCTCTACTTTCCTAATTGGGTCATTTGAAGGCTGTCGTTTTATGTGACCAAACCATCTAAGGCGACTCTCTCTATTCTTATCTTCTACTGAAGCTATTCCAACCTTTTCACGTATATGATCATTTCGTATCCTATCTCTAAGGGTAAAGCCACTCATCCACCTGAGCATCCTCATCTCTGCTGCACTTAACTTAGTATTATGCTTCTCTTTTAATGGCCAACATTCGGCACCATAAAGCATTGTAGGCCTCACCACCATCTTATAGAATTTTCCCTTAAGTTTGAGGGGTACCTTTTTATCACACAACAAGCCCGATGCATTCCTTCACTTCAACCATCCAACTTGAATTCTGTTGATAATATCCTCATCTATTTCACTATCACTCTGAACAATAGATCTAAAATATCTAAAACGTCTACTCTTATTAATGACTTGATCGCCCAAAGTCACAATCTCCTCACTAGGTCTAGTACTACTGAAATTATACTCCATATATTCTGTTTTAGATCTACTCAAGCGAAAACCTTTAGACTCTAAGGTTGACCTCCATAATTCAAGTTTACCTTCAACTCCCTCTCTAGTCTTATCAACAAGAAGAATATCACCAGCAAAAAGCATACTCCAAGGTACATCCTCTTGTAAATGTCTAGTGAGAACATTCATGACTAAAGCAAAAAGATATGGGCTTAAGGCTGATCCTTGATGTAGCCCAACCGAAATAGGGAAATACTTGGTTAAACCACCTTGTGTTTAAACACAAGTAATAACTCATGCATACATATCTTTAATGATTTGAATATAAGTGTTATTAACTCCTTTCTTATCAAGAACTCTCCATAGCACTTCTCTAGGAACTTTATCATATGCTTTTTCTAAATCAATAAATATCATATGTAGATCCTCCTTATTTTCTCTATATTTCTCCATCAAACCTCTTAATAAATGTATGGCTTCCATAGTCGACCTACCCGGCATGAATCCAAATTGATTTTGAGAAACATTAGTATCACGCCGCAACCTATGCTCTATAACTCGCTCCCATAGTTTTAAAATATGACACATTAACTTAATTCCTCTATAATTCACACAATCTTGTGCATCACCTTTATTCTTAAAAAAATAGGAATTAACACACTCATTCTCCACTCATATGACGTCTTTTTTAGTCTTCAAAACATTATTAAAAAGTTTAGTAAGCCAAGAAATTCCTTCATCTCCTAAGCATTTCCATACCTATATTGGAATATGATCAGGTCCAACAGCTTTTCCACCCTTATATTGGAATAAAGTAAGATTTGAAGCCTCTCTCTAATCTCATCTCCTAAGCATTTCCACCCTTCATTTTCTTTAAAGCCTATTTAACTTCGGTTTTACTAATACGCCGATAAAAACAGAAATTTTTATTTTCTTTTAGGGTGCTAAGGTCACCATAGTCAATCGTAATTTCACAATCTTCATTAAACAGTTTGGCAAAATATCTCATCCACCTTTTTTGAATACTATCTTTTGTGAAAAGAATTTTTTGATCTTCATCCTTAATACACTTCACTTGAACTAAATTTTTACTACTCATATCTCTTTGTTTGGCTAACTTATACATGTATCTTTCTTCCTCCTTAGAATTTAATCTATTATATAAAACACTAAAAGTTAAGGTCTTTGCATCGCATATTACTTTTTTAGATTCCTTGCGTGTCTCTTTATATTTTTCCCAATTATTCGAGTTTTTACAAGTAAATCAATTTTTATAATAAATCTTCTTATTTTTAATCTTATCTTGTATATTTGGATTCCACCACCAACTATTTTTACTATTATGAGTTTTTTCCTTTGAAACTCCAAGCATTTTTTGCAATATTCTTAATATCACTAGTCACTTTTCCCTACATAATATTAGCATCCTCATGCACAGACAAAATTTTAAGATTTAAAATCTTACTCTAAAAAATATTTTTGTTAATATTCTTTAAATGCTCCCATCTAATCCTAAAAAATCTTTTAGTTTATTTTTTATTTTCTACCCCTTTATCATAAAGTTCAAAACTAATAACCGATGATAAATTTTCACTCGGGATAACTTTACAATCTTTGCAATATAAACGACCTAATTTCTTATAAAAAATAGTCAATCTGAGTTGTACTTTATCCATTTTTATAAGTGAGAATATGCTCATTCCTTTTCTTAAATAAGGTATTAGCAATTAAAAAATCATAAACTAAATAAAAATTTAATATGGTCTTGCCACCTTCATTTGTCGTTCCAAACCCATGGCCATTATGAATGCTTTTAAAATCATCTACCTCTTTACCAATATGTTCATTTAAATCTCCTCCAATAAAAACTCTTTCTTCAAGATGTATCTTTTGTATTAATTATTCTAAGTCATTTCAAAAATTTAATTTTGAACTCATATCCAAACTTATTTGAGAAGCATAAACATTTATAATATTAACAATCTTAACATTAATAACAATCTTTAAAGCTATAATTCTATATCCAATTATATGAATTTTTATAACATTATCCTTCAAAATTTTATCTATAATCACACCTACACCATTTCTAGTACGACTCTTACCCGAATACCAAAGTTTAAATCCTAAACTATCAATCTTCTTAGCCTTCTCTTTAACCCATTTAGTTTCCTGAATGCACAGAATATTTAACTTCTTATGAATCATAATATCTATTAATTTCATTAATTTTCCTGTAAGAGAACCTATATTCCAAGTTCCTATCCTAATTTTAGTTTCATGGACTAGCTTCTTTGCTCACATCCGTCCTTGATGTGGTAACCCTTGCCTATTTAACACTGCACCCCGGCGTTGATGCAGCGGCCCTTGCACACTTCTCACTGTATTCAGGCCATACAACGCATCGCTTCTAGGGGACGCCCTAGCATTAACACAATTTCTTAAAGGATTCATGTCATTATTATTCGACAAATTTTACACTGGCTGTCGAATACCTAACACAACCCTTCATTTTTCTCATACAGGACTTGGGACTTGACAATGGCAGTGTTAAATATTTTTATTCTTTCTTTCCATAACATAAATTTCACTTTTTCTCAATTAATTTAACTCATTTTTCTTAAATTATTCAACTTAATAGTAACTTAATTTATGAATAAAATTTCATTTAAATATATGCTCTCCATCCCTTTGTATATCTTATATTTATCATTAAATTGTTTTGATATAATCCTTATATATATATATATATATATATATATATATATATATATTAAATTATGAAATTCTTAAAAATAAAAATAATTAACATTATTAAGGAAATTTAATCTAATATATATATATATATATATATATATATATTAGATTAAATTTCCTTAATAATGTTAATTATTTTTATTTTTAAGAATTTCATAATTTAATAATAATTTGACATTAGGTAAGATCTTAAGCTTATTTAAAAATTTAATAGATATTTTGATTAAATGAATAATCTAAAACTAAATACAATAAAATAAAATAAAATAAAATACCTTACCTTTTTACTAACCTCTGCCAACTCAAGCCTTAAACCACAGCACCCTGCTCCCCCTCAACTGGTTTGGTCGCAGGTGCCTTGACTCTTTCTTTTTCTCTCTATATCTTCCCTTCTTCTTCTTCCTCTTGGTACAGCTTCCTCTCATTCAAAGCCTCTTCGGTTCAAAAGGAGGGAGCGAATCGCAGTTATTTTCTACGAGGAGTCGCTTTTTTTCTCCCTCTCACGTGTTCCTTCGCTCAATGGTGTGATTCGGTTTTCTGCCAGCCCTTCCCGCACCCGATTGTTTCATTCACCTGCCTCACCCATTGTTGTTGTTTTATTAACTGTCCAATTCACTTGAACCGGTCAGACCGGTTCTTACATAATGTGCCTCATGGAAAATGAACTCTTAATTTCAATGATATGGTTGATGCTTTTCCTGAGCAATTACTATTCCAACTTGTTTTGATTGTCATATAGCTAGTTAGTTGTTTACGAACAGCAGAGTGAATTGCCCCAGCAGTGAACTGCTGTTTGGCAATAAATTATTTTTGAGTGCAAAGTTTATGACAGCCTTGTCTATAAACATCATGATTTGAACTAACAGCAATGTATCTTGTAACATCTAGCAGAAGTTTCACTGAAAATCCATGATTAAAGCTTAATGCTTTAAAAAAGTTATTATGGACATTTTAAACCATTTCTATGGTCCAAAGGCTAGTATGAGGGTGGGGACAGGGGCTATGCTCTCCTCAAACCCTACTAGAACAACCACACACCCATGGCTACCACTACAAAAAATAGAAAATTAAAAAAAAAAAATTCAAACATAAAGAAAGTTATCATGGATTCCAGTTTTCTCCAAATACCATGATAATGCATGGTGTTATATTACCCTAGGCCCTATCATCCAATCCATTTGAGTGACTAGGATTATTCCAACATGCATTTTCATATGTACTCGAATTTTGTTAGAATAGATCTTGGTTACTCAAAATGAATTGAATTGCTCAATGTGGGTAATTACATCAGACAAGGACAATGATAATTGGAGAGGGTCCGAATCCCAATATTATTGCTCAATTTGCTTGCAAAACATTGTCAGAAGCATACCTACATTATCAGGCCTGTTCCTCCAAGTTCCTGCATCTCAGCAGAACTAGTTAATATCATGTTTTTTTCCTGTGAGGATGAATTCGTCATCAATTTACTTGTACAGCCTGCAAACTTCGTGAGGTTCTCCTGTTTTTGGACAGATCTGAGGGGTCTGGAAACTATCTCCTTTTCTCTAAGGCAAATTCAAGCTGCTACTAGCAACTTCAGTTCTTCTAACAAGATTGGTGAAGGTGGTTTTGGATCTGTGTACAAGGTTTATGCAAACTCCTATTTTTCTGTTTTGGAAAGTTAAAAGTAGAGCTGCGCATATTTATTTCAAATTATTTTCCTGGTTCAGGGCCGGTTAGCAGATGGTACTGTAATAGCTGTGAAGCAGCTTTCTTCAAAGTCAAGTCAAGGAAATCAGGAATTTGTAAATGAGATTGGCATGATTTCTGCGTTACAACACCCAAATCTTGTAAAGCTTTATGGATGTTGCATTGAAGGAAATCAGTTATTGTTAGTATATGAATATATGGAAAATAATAGCCTTGCACGTGCTCTTTATGGTAATGATGCTCATTTGTGTGTTTAGTATTTGAAGCATATAATTGTTGTGTTTAAACTATTCTACTATTCTCTTAATTGTTATCATTATTACTTTAATTCAGTTTTTCATTGTTTTTTCACATTTGTTGGTTACTGCATCATTCTACATTGAAGAATTTATTTACTCATGTTGTAGGGCCAGAACAATATCAGTTGAAGCTAGATTGGTCCACAAGACATCAAATTTGTGTTGGCATAGCAAGAGGTCTTGCTTACCTCCATGAAGAGTCAATGCTGAAGATTGTTCATCGAGACATAAAAGCTACAAATGTGTTGTTAGACATTGATCTAAACCCCAAAATATCAGATTTTGGATTGGCAAAGCTTGATGAGAAGGGAAACACCCATATTAGCACGCGGATAGCTGGAACAATGTAAGCCATTACAGCAATTATTTTCTCTGATGTTCTGTTTAGTTTGAAGGAATTATTAGGAATTTAGATTCATTTCACTTTATAATTTCTTATTATTTGTTTTGGTTCCAACGTAATTTTTTAGTTTTTCGATTTAAATAGGTAATATGGACAATTAATTTTTTTCAAAGATAATTCCTTTCTCATCACTGGTGAAAAATGAGAAGAATAATTTTGTCAAATCATCATTATGACGTTATCCTCTCAATAGAAACCAAATATCAATTTCTCATCAAACAAACAATTGGATGAAAACCAATTTCCTCAATTCCTTTATCATTTGCATTTCCATTTCTTTTTTCGTTTCGTCTCTTCCAATTCCTTCAAACCAAACTGAGCCTAATTGACGAGGTATTGTTTGCATCAATATTTGACATTGTAAACATTGCCTAGCGACTAGGTCCTTTTAGTTGGTGCTTCATTTTAATAGCATATTGGGAAATTAAGGACTTTCATATGATAGAAAAACATTTTTTGGCAAAAAATTTTGTAGTAGAATTTTTAGCATTTTACTTTTGGACGCAATGTATTGCTCATGTTGTAATTTTAAGTGCCAAGGTTTTCTTTAACTTTTTCTCATTCTTTATGCAATCTTGGACTCTATGAGAATAATACTGTTTCAATCATACTGCATTTTCAGCTCAAACTAACATAACATTCTCCTTTTTCTACTTTATTGCAATCTCCTTTATGCCTGTTAAAGCTAAACATCATAGTTTCACATCCAGACAACAAAATATTTGTGTTTAGTTAGATGAAATGTAGAATTAAATTCTATAATAAAATTGCAGAGAAAATCATAGGAATTGCTTGTTATTAAATGCCATCGACCTTATTTTTATTCATATCATGTAATATCAACAAAGTGTCTTCTAAATTCTTATTAAATTATTTTTTTTTTCTGTAGATGCATTATTTATAATCTACTAATGATATGAATACAATATGAAACAAATATGAGAATTGTAGAAAGAAAAGTAAAATCAAATAATAAAATTAAAGATAATGTGATAGCATAGATAGAACAATCTGTTAATAGGAAAGGGAAAGTACATAAACTCTTAATTACAATGCCTTGCTTTAAGCCTAGTGAATGTTGGAGAGTAATGGTGTTTTTTTCTTATTTCTATCTTGCTTGGAAAATATGATTTCGAAATTTCTATTCACTAGTGAGTCATGCTCAGAAAAATCCCATTATGATCATAATGATGTTCTAATACATTGTCGTCGATGTCGTCGATGTCTTCAATAATAGGAAGATAAATGTTCATGCTTGCATATTATAAGGTGACTAAATTCTTAGGGCTAGTAGGGACGGGTACAAATGTCTTTGATTCAAATGAAAGGTCTAAATTTTAAATCATGAGTGCATGCCTATTCCGAAGTACGAGGAGCTATAATTGTCATGTTAAGGGTAGAATTTATGTTTGTTCCTCTTGTTCATGGATGTTTGATTTCCTCTATTCCGGTTGAGCCTTGAAACATTTTGAGTAGTTGTGCTCAACGATTAAAAAGGCGGAAGAGGCGTACACACTAAGGCGCGACTTAAAGCGAGGCGAAGCATTTGTGCGTTGAAGCTTACGCCTCGTTGGATTCGGCGAAGCGTGCGCTTATTTCGCACGGGGCGTAGGCTTCGGTTCGTAACGCCTCGAAGCGAAACAAGGCACCGCTTCGATTTGTAAGTATATAGACCGAGCTGTGAGAGTCGTATAAGAGTCGAGTATTAGGGTAACATACCTGCTTCTGCTTCGGGTGAGAACTGAAAGGCGAACTCCGCCAACTTGGACGACCACAGTTCGGTCGAGTTCGAACATAGCTGGAGGCGATCGAAGGTAACGATTTATTTCTTCTTCTTCTCTTGCTTCTCGTAATCTTCCCGTCATTTGCTTCATGTCTCGCTTCTTCTTCTCCAGCTTCTTGTAATCGAAGGTTCTTTTTTCACGGCTAGGTAACGATCTTTCTTCCCGTTATTTGCTTCATGTCTCGCTTCATCAGGTTGTACATGCTCGGTACCGCCCGAGCTTAGCGGTACACGCTCGGTACCGAGCCAGTACCGCTCGGTACCGAGCCAGTACCGCTCGGTACCGAGCGGTACCGAGCGGTACACGCTCGGTACTAAGCGAGACATGCTCGGTACGCTCGATATTGAGCATATACAACAAGCATAATTTCAAAATTACTCTTATAATATAATTTTGTTTCGGGGGGTCGAACCCCGCCAGGGGGCAGTGCCCCCTTGGACCCCCGGCAAACTGGTATATTTTTGTATTCATGTTGTTTTATTAGTTGACATAATATTTTGTTATTTTTTATTTTTTATCATTATTTATAATTTTAAATTAATTTATTTTAATCATTTTAAGGCTTACGCCTCGATCCGCCTCGAGGCTTACGCCTCGCATCGTTTAGAAAAAATGTCTCGATTCCCGATTTCACCTCTGAAAACCTTGGTTGTGCTAAAAATTTTTATAACCAAAATAATAGGAAAGAATATCTTCAAATTCTACCTTCCTCTAATAAATGCAAGATGAGAAATCAATCTACATCTCATTTTCAGCCATTTTTTATGTCATCTTGGGACATCATAGTCCCTAGTTTACTGAGCGATACATGCTCGGTACGCCTCAAATCCTGAACTCATTGCGTGAGCTTTGAGGCTTAAAGGGGCGAAATTGCGCTGAGGTGCGCCTCTTATTACACAATTTTAAACCATGGTTGGAACCCATCAGACAATCACCCTTATGTCACACTTAGCACAAGCTTTTATGACTTTACTGGCAGTTGCACTACTAACTCCACTAGGGTTAAAGTTAGGCTTCTTTCCATTTGATCCTTCAATCTAATTACTTTGGATATCTTCTTTAACACTCTTCCTTTAATGATGGTCCCTTCTCTTTTGAGTTATTTGAAAGTCAATATCTACCCTTCTTGCTCTTTCTACCAATATTGAATAATCCTCGATTTCTAAAGTTATTAAAGGTTGTCTAATAGCATCTTTTAGACCCGATAGGAATCGATAACATTTCTTCTTTGATGTTGCAATCAACTGCGGTGCATATCTGGATAGAATTGTAAATTCTTATTCATATTGCATCACTGATTTGTCTCCTTGTACTAGTCTTATGAATTTGTCCTGCATCTGCCTCCTTGTTGATATAGGTACGAACCATTCTCTAAACAGTTCTACAAAGTCTTCTCAGTTGACTAGTAAATTTGGAGTATCTATCAGCCTATCTTTGTGTTGTCCTCTCCACCACCTTTTTGCTTCTTCGTCCAAGACAAATGTAACGAGTGACACTTTCCTTTCATCAGGACATGACATGTTATCCAATATCTTCTATACACTAAGCAACCAATTCTCTGTCTCAATTGGTCATTCATTACCTTTGAATAATAATTGTCGCATGTTCTGAAATAACTTTAGATATTTATCCACTACTCCAGGCTATGATCTTGATTCTTAAAGCATTTGGGTCATAGTCGCCATCATCTGAGTAAAGTTATTGGTGTTCATAGTCGCTTTATGTGGTAGTTCTTCTCCTTCCATATTTTTACCAGCTACTTCCTCTTGATCATTCACATACCTGATATATTTATATATAAATTAATTATATTATCTAATCGAATATTTAAATTCTTCTCAAATAAGTTTATAAATCATTCATATGGCTCTTTCATTACGATTCACATTTCTAAGATACTCCTTGGGCTCTAATACCACTTTTATCACAACCCGATCGCTTGGAGACTCAAATTAATAAGCGGGACTAGACGGTCGAACTGTGATTTAAATTTTCATTTGTTAAATATATTTTCAATACACTGAAAGAGTCACTAAAACATAAAAAAATACAAACTGATATAAAATGAATTAAATGTCTTTCATTTGGTGCGCTGCATCTATGATACACATTTTCACATCTTCTGCTCATTTTAGTTAATTTAATTATACCTGTAATTATTTTTCAATAGTATGAGTGAGTCATAAAAAACTCAGTGAGTAATTCATATTTTTAAACTACAGTAACTCAAGGCATTTGGAACAATATTCATGATCATTTTTCAAACATAAAATAATTTCATTTCAAGACTTTCAATAATATATATATTTCATTATTCATAACTTTAGACATATCATTATCCTTTTCTTATAAATAATACAACTGTTGATGGAGCCACCATTTAAAATTATACCATTGACGGTACTCATTTTCCATTTTATTTTCCTTTTATCTTTTCCATTAACGTGTACGAGTACATTGTGTCTCCAGCCAATACTATAAGAGGTGTGCTCTATCAGTTTACAAGCATACTACATAAATCATATTATTTATCTTCTCCATATCATTTCAATTCAAGTCTTTTAGTTTAATATGGTCAATTGTCTTTAATGAAGAAAAATCATGTAATAACATTGAGCAATTAGATAATAATAGTACTTGATGTATCATGTGTTTGAGAAACAAATATCATTATTGTAATTAAAAGACATGAGTATTTACCTTGAACTTAAAAAATATGTTGTTTCACTTTTACTCCTTACTCCAATGACGATAAATTTAAAGCCTATAAAAGATTACTATATTAAATTTAATTAATTATTTGCTCTAAATTTTCTCTAACTTAATATTTCAAAACTTGTCATGATTATTCGACAAGTTTTACGCTGGCTGACGACTACCTAACGCAACCCTCCACTTTTCTCATCCAGGACTTGGACCTGACAACGGCAGTGATCTAAAACTGAATATATGGAGTGTAATTTTAGTGAAAATAGACCTAGTGAGGGGATTGTGACTTTGGGCGATCAAGTCATTAATAAGAGTACACATTTTAGATATCTTGGATCTATTGTTCTGAGTGATAATGAAATTGATGGGGATATTATCAACAAAATTCAAGTTGGATGGTTGAAGTGGAGGAATGCATCGGGCTTATTGTGCGATAGAAAAATCCCCCTCAATCTTAAGGGAAAATTTTATAAGATGGTGGTGAGACCTGCAATGCTTTATGGTGCCGAATGTTGGCCATTAAAAGAGAAGCATAATACTAAGTTAAGTGTTGCAGAGACTTTTACAAGCCCGATACATTCCTCCACTTCAACCATCCAACTTTAATTCTACTAATAATATTCCCATCTATTTCACCATTACTCTAAACAATTGACCCGAGATATTTAAAATGTGTACTATTATTAATGACTTGATTGCTAAAATGCACTCGTTAGATAAGTTGATAAAATTAATGTTCAAGTATTAGAAAGAAAAGGGGTAGGACTAAGATTATATGGATAAACGTTTTTCAAAATGATTTGCTGCTACAATATATATGTTGAATTTATATTGCTAACTCTAAATAGTTAGGATAAAGCTAATGAGTATGATGATGGTCTCAACACTTCTTCTATTTGTTGACCTGTAAAGTTTAAACAAAAAAAATCAAAATCCCTACCTACTCACTGCCAACCCACGTCGCTCCCCACGTCGAGCCATTCGTCGCACGTCGAAGCCACGACCGATGTCGTTTCTCCCCACGTCGCGGCAACTCGCACGACCTCGCATCGTTAAAGAGCCAAGGAAGAGAGGCCGAAGGCTTTTTCCCCTCATTCCCTCGCTCTCTCTTCCCGACACGCTCCTCCTTCGTCGCTGTTCGGCTTCGGTGCTCCACAGGAGGTGTAGAGATCGCAGGCATCGCTTATCCGGCTCCTTGCTGACCGACCGCTCCTTCCACGGCTTCCTTCCAGTCGATCGGAAGTTGCGACACTTTGGTCGGAGGCAACAACAGGCGCTCGCTCGCCGTGAAGATAACTTCCCCTCTATCGCGTGCCTCTCCAGCCGCCTGCGTGGCCGACCGACTTCGCCCCTTGCACGACTTTCCGTTCCCGCCGGATCGGAAGTTAGGACATTTTGATCGGAGCAACAACAGGCGCTCACTTGCTGTGTAGGTAACTTTCTACCTTTCGGGCACTACTTCGGCCAAATCCCGTCAGTCGGCCAAACCAGAGAGAGTGAGAGGGAGAGTTTATTTTTGTTAATTTTATTTATTGACTAATATTAATTATAATTAATTTAATAAATATTTTTAATTATAATTAATTATTAGTTAAATTAATTATATTAATTATAATTAAATATTATTAGTTATTATTAGTTATACTTAACTGTTAATTATAATTAATTATTATTAATTGGCATTAATTATAATTAGCCATAATTAATTATAATTGATTATAATTAATAAATTAATTATAATCAAATAGTTAATTATAATTAATTTTAATTAATTATTTTTAGTTATAATTTATTATAATTAAATAATATTAATTATAATTAAATATAATATATTTTTAATTATAATTAAATAATTAGTTATCATTGATTAAAAATGCATGCTCGTGCCTTCTCCCGCCTCGGTCCACGAGCTTCTACCGCCGGTCCGGCGGCCCCGAAGGTATAACCCCTAAACTCAGGCTTCCGTCCTCGACATGTACGACGGATCGGTAGACCGCCTATACACGCCTTTATTGCGCGTGGTGGGATGGGACCCCGGTCCGACGCCTACGACGAGGCGGACAGTCGCCTCCCCTCCCGCTCTCTTACCTCGTCATGCGTGGCGAGTCAGTGGTCCACCTATGCACGCTTTTTTTAGCCTGGTGGGAAGGGCAACTGGCGCGACACCTACGATAAGGTAAACGAGCGACCCTCGCCCTCTTGTCTCGACTAACGTGTCAGGCCGGCAGTCTACCTATGCACGCCTTTATTGAGCGTGGTAGGAGGGGCAACCGGTACGACACCTATGTTGAGGTAAGCGAGCGACCCTCGCCCTCCTATCTCGACATGCATGTCGGACCGGCAAACCACCTAAGCACGCCTTTAGTGAGCGTGGTGGGAGGGAAACCGGTTCGACGCACACGGCGAGGCCAGGCGAGCCTGGCGTACTCTTTTCTTTGCGCGGCCGGAACCATTTATAAGTACCCCCGGGCGGGGGGAAAGCAACTGCTCTTCTTCTTGTAACAGGTACCGTCAAAGACCCCATGCACGCCTTTATTGCGCGTGGTGGGAAGAAAAATCACGGCCGAGGTGTCCTCGAAAGAGGGCACCTACCATGCACACTTTTATTGCGCGTGGTGGGAAGGCTCAGTTTTCTCGTAGTTTTCTCCTAAACGGGGGAGACGCCGGGAGGTTGCCGAAATTTCGGGTGAAATATTACTACACTTGGACCTGTTTTGAACTCAAAAGAACAAAATGTTTGGACCAAACGAGAAAGAGCAGTGGACTTTTGAACTTGACTGAACACAATCAGAGGACCTGAATCAGAACAAAATTCTAAATGATTTCTAAAGATCAGAATCCAAATAAAATGAAATCAAATTTGAACCAAACTCAAGTCAATTTGAACATGAAAATGGACATATAAAGACTCCAGAGGACTTTGAACAAGAAGAAAGTGAACATTCAAATGAACTTGCAAAGAACTTCAGAAGACCCTGGACAATCAATTTGAACATGCACTTCGAGCTCATGCTTGAACTCGGACTATATGACATTAAGCAAGGACTTGTAAACTTGATGAATTCAAGTTTGAATGAAATTGAACTTAGTCTCGACACGTGCAAAGATCGAAACTTGGACCATGAGGAAACTCAAACTACAAGACCTCGATGCGTGGACTCCTACAACAATCTCTACAGATGCCTGTTGATTGAGATGGCAATACAGGAGATCAATAATAGAGCATTTGCTCCCACAAACAAGTGCAAATATACCAAAACCACCCGAGTTTGGTGAAAGGGTGGATATGAGGCGGAAGCAATGGGCCTTCTACAAACATCTTTAGGAGGTCGTAGCGGATACAACCGATCCTCTGCAAATGGATACTTGTGGATAACAACAGTGGATATATCGTAGGTACAACGAACCACTGTGGGCACAAGTATTGACATCACCTACGACATTGGTGGTCAAGATCTTCAAGCACGTTGGGTACAAAGACAGCTCAATGTACGAAAAAGCACACCCCCTGGCAAAGGGGAGGAAATGTTTGAACAAATTAGAACCAAACTTCCTGGTGTTCCAAAGTTTCTTCTTGGTTCTACACTTTAGAAGAAAAGCAATCCGGATACCACTAACACCAAAAATAACAAGTCCATTACGCCAAAGAGCCTAAAAAGGAGTTCATTTCAAATTAGCAGTCTCTGATTCCAAAATCCAGAAAGTCCCATCCCCGGTGAATGAGAAAGGGGGAGTCAACATCAAGACGCACGCTACCGGATCTGCAACCCTTATACAAGCAGACAGAAGGCGTCTACAATCTACAATGGCAAGCCACTGGATCCGCAACACTCGTACTAGCGGATAGAAGACGTGTAAAGTTCTCGAATACAATGCTGTGTATTCAAAAGGATAATTATCTGCACAACTACAAATATTTCAATACCTTTGCACATGCACTATAATTTGTATACACATAGGTACATAATGGGGTACGTCTAAATCAATATAAAAATCACCCGCATGGGCCCCAGCGAGCGTGTTATTGGTACACATGTGATGCCTAGGGATGCTGCGCGGATTGACAAGTGAATTCTAGTTCGAACCCGATCCTTCTGTACGGATCAATAGAAGTCGACAGGGTTTGAACATTTAAACGAATACACGGTTGTAGCGGCCAGTGTATTTGTTTCAATACATTCATATTCGGCCTTCAAAGCCTACAATCAAAAGAATTCACTAACAAAGGCTCAAAGCCTATAAAACCCGATCCTCATAAGCATGTAAATAGGAGTAGACAGGGTTCGAATCATCGGATAAATATGCGGTCACGAAGTCGACCGGAATATTTATCTTATATATTCATATTCGGCCTTCAAGGCCCTCAACGAAGAAAATTCATGAACAAAGGCACAAAGCCCCAAGAAACCCGATCCTCGATCAACAGCCCGGTCAAGTTGACAGGGTTCAATCAACTAAAGTGGAAATGACCCCAAACACTTCGATGATGGCTACGTTGATTGAAGATCTCAACCGGAGGGGTCCATTCCAAACACTTTCAAAAACCACCCAAAATACTCAAAACTCCACAAAAATCCCAAAAATATTTAAAATTGAAATAAATCCATTAACACTTAAAGCAAAATCCATCCACCCTCCGCAACAGTCTGCCGGGGTGGACAAATTCAAATAAACTCTAGCTCACAAAGAGCGAAATGCCTAGTCGAAAATATCACTAGGATCCATTCTCAAAACAATCTCCTGCCAGTAAGGACGTGGTACTTGTCCTCTAACCGGCGGTTCGCCGCCAAATGGCACCGCAGGATAAACGGTTACGACGACCCGGGGCCCTCTGAACCGAGTGGTTTTGCCGCCAAATGGCACCACAGATACCGGTTATGGCCAGAGCCAATACGTTCCTTATTGGCATCAAATCCTTGAAATATGAATCAATAGGATATGATCGATAGGGCACAAAGCCATCTGTAAGCTAAGGTGGATCCAAATTTGTCCCCTTAGGCAAACATTCACCCCAGGTCTACAAGGTCCCCTTGGACAAAGCAACCCATGGCTGCCGACAAGGTTCCTTCTGTCAGGTTGGGTCGACTACCTCCTCTGACTAAGTAGACCAAGGATCGCGATGGCCCGGGACGACGGAACCATGGGATCTTGATCGGGTCCATCATCCATTCCCCCACCATCCGCTTTAAGTGCAAGATGGTGCAATTTCTATTTTAAATTCCCAAATCCAAATCCAGTTTTCAAATTCAAACCCATTGCTGCTACTATATGCCAGATACCACGTGTTTTACACATATCTGATTGACGACTAGCCTTAATCGAAAGTTCTCTCTCGTGATCGGGAGGGGTAATTAACTATAAGGGCTTGCGCCTATAGGAAACCAGAACTCAGATCATAAAGTCCTCACAAAATGAGGGCGAAATCTCTGGGTAGTGTCTTATCTGCAAACCCATCTGCCTTCCAAAATTTACCCCTGGACTTAATTCGTTAAAACTCCCTCGCCGAATAGAAAAGTAGGCGGGGAGGCCGGGGCCGAATTTTCGGAGCCCACACTATTCTTAACCTTTTGAACATATAATAGTTTACATCATTTCTCAATGTATTGAGGTTTTTCTCCTTCCTATCTAGTTTCTTATGAGCAAGCAACATTTATTCTCCTATTCACAACAACAACAACAACATCAAGCATTTGTCTCACTATATGGGGTCGGCTACATGAATCCTTTTTCGCCGTTGTGTCCGGTTAAAAGTCAAATTCTTATTTAAATTTATTCTCCTAGTCACTGCTGCCACAAAATCTGTTTAATATATTATTGCAAATAAAATCAACTTTATAACTCATTTAGTAATTTCTTAAATAGCATGTTCATGCTTTTTTAGTATCTTCATTTTTTTGAAGTTATATCCTATTATCTTTCCTATATGGTTGGCTGTCATCACGTACACATTGTATCATTTCATATTTTTAAACTTCATTTTGCGTCAGTTCATAATTGTAGTCTATTTTTGGCAGTGGATATATGGCACCTGAATATGCAACAAGGGGCTATTTGACAGAAAAGGCAGATGTCTACAGCTTTGGCATTGTTGCATTGGAGATTGTAACAGGGAAGTGTGTCTCGAGCTATATGAATGAAGACCAATATCACCTTCTAGACGTGGTAGGCTTTTCTTAACTGCCATTCATACATATTAGTCGTACATTCGGAGTATTTTCTTTATGTATTATTATCCCTTTATAGGTATACTGCATCCTCTGGTTTATGAAATGATCATTTTAACATGGCAGGCACATCTTGCAAAAGAGAAAGAGGACCTGCTGTCTCTTGTTGATAAGAGACTGGAAAACCAATACAATCAGGTTGAAGCTGTGGGAATGATCAGGGTGGCCATTCTATGTGCACATTCATCACCAGCTCATAGGCCTTTAATGTCAAGTGTGGTGAAAATGCTTACTGGAGAAGTTAGCATCCCAGACTTTGTTCCAGATCCATATCGTTTCAGAGACAGCCTAGGCTATGGTTTTGGGGAGAATCTTCATGAGCAGGCTACAACCTGAAGAACCAATATGCAATCTGGTAAGTTTAGAAGTGATGTTACGGAATTTGGATCAACAAGTGATTCTGCTACCTATGATTCTGAACAGTATTCGTTTCCACCAGTTTCTGTTTCATAAACCAGTGAATTAATGTGTTATAATGAAGGAAGAAAAAAATAAATAAAAAATATTCATGTAATTTTGATTTGATTAATCTTCAATAATAGATGGGTGGTTTTTAAACATTGCCTTTTTCGAAAGCAATTTAGCATTCAAAAATTCGTACTATAGTTGAAAATGAACTAAGAGTTCTCGATCTACTTAAAGTTTGGTGACTGATGACTTAACTAGTGCTTCTTGGTTCATTAAAGTTTTATTTGGGACAGCTTTCTTATTACTTTTTAAGGCAGCTTTTTAACATAAATTTTTAGCTCTAGAATTTTTTATGCTAAGATGCTACTTTAAAAAATATTTAGAAAGTTATCCCAAACGAAGCCTAAACCTAATTAGATTTGTTAAACAGCATTTTTTTGTTAATATTATAAGAATATTTGAATTGTTGTTAACAAAATAATTGTGTTATGATGTCCAATTTTCAATTAACTTATATATGTGTGTGTGTTTAATCAAAAGTAAAAAGTAGGTGGCTAGTTAAGTTGAGCACTAGTATGTAGTTTGTGTTGGGTTCAGTTCGGTCTAAGTTGATTGGGGTTGAACTTTGATGAAGTTGGACCCAACCTGGTCATTGTGCTGGGGATTCCGGCCAAATTTGGGCTTTGTTCTGCTTGAGATTGGTCAACTAAATAGAAAACATGGCTATTTTTGTGAGTCAGGCTGGACCAAATGATGCTGTTTTAGTCCAAACTCAACCTGGTAATGCAATTGATCTGCGTGCTTGGTCGGTTGTCTGATCCATGCTTGTCTTATGCAGTGTCATTATTAGATTTTCTATTCTATGACATGGAGGTCAAATGAAGGTCGTGAAGGAATATTGGAAATATTTTGTATTTAAATAGCTAAGATTTTGTATTTCATTATGTATGTAAACCCACAAGTTTGAAACTCAAATTGACTTGTATATAGGTTAATCAGAATTTATTTGTCATTGTTAGCTGTATTGTGAAATCATCATTTTTTTATTATGAAATGTATTTTGTATATTAGGTAATAAAAACTAGACCCTGCAGCTGAAATGGTGACCCTATGACTCTAATTGTAACTTAGATCCCTTGATTTGGTTTGGTTTAATCATATTTGATTTAAACAGGAACTTGCATTATTAAAATAGTGATGCTTTTATGGTTATTTAGCCCAGCAATGCCTGAATATGAACTATATGGCCTTTAAACTATAGAAACAGAAAATGTTAAAAAAACTAATGTATGGTGTTATTTAATTTGTCTACTTTTGAGTATTTGTCATTTACTTTTGAGTATGTCATTTAATTTTGATCTGTTTTTTTAATCCTGACACAGATATATCAGAATATTCTGATATAATTTTTCTTGTAATTATAGAAAAAAAAATTATTTTTGTTTATAAAAATGATGAGTTATGGAGAAGAAATTTATCGATTCTTATATCAACAGAAGGGAAATGGTTCGAGCGCAGGCGTGATGTTGGGTGTCGACGGGGTTGGAGCAGCTTCGAACAGGATAGATCGAGCATGGAATTTTGGTTGGAAGGTGTTTGCGGGGTCAAGCCGGTGTTTGCGGGGTTGAGGCGTGAGATCGGGTGCCGGATCTTATTGGAAGGAGGCTAGGATTCTTGTGGCTACTGCATGTGAAGAGGGGATGGGCTTGAGCGGCAAGTGGCAATTGGGTGTTCTGCTTGTGTTTGACTGAGAGAGATGGATAGTGGTGTGGGCTCCGAAAATTCGGCCCCGGCCTCCGCTCGCGCTTCTTATTCGGCGAGGGAGTTTTAACGAATTAAGTTCCGAGGTAAATTTTGGAAGGCAGATGGGTTTGTAGATAAGACACTACCCAGAGATTTCGCCCTCATTTGGTGAGGACTTTATGATCTGAGTTCTGGTTTCCTATAGGCGCAAGCCCCTATAGTTAATTACCCCTCCCGATCACGAGAGAGAACTTTCGATTAAGGCTAGTCGTCAATCAGATACGTAGAGAATACGTGTTATCTGGCATATAGTAGCAGCAATGAGTTTGGATTGGAAAGATTTGGAATTTGGGTTGGATTTGGGAATTTGGAAAGGTTTGAAAAGTTTGATATTTAAAACTTGAAATTTCACCATCTAGCACTTAAAGCAGATGGTGGGGGAATGGATGATGGGCCCGATCAAGATCCCATGGTTCCGTCATCCCGGGCCATCGTGGTCCCTGGTCTACTTAGTCAGAGGAGGTAGTCGACCCAACCTGACAGAAGGATCCTTGTCGGCAGCCATGGGTTGATTCGTCCAAGGGGACCTTGTAGACCGGGGTTGGATGTTTGTCTAAGGGGACAAATTTGAATCCACCTTAGCTAACAGAGGGCTTTGTGCCCTATCAATCATATCCTATTGATTCATATCTCAAGGATTTAACGCCATTAAGGAGCGTATTGGCTCTGGTCATAACCGCTATCTGTGGTGCCATTTGGCGGCAAAACCACTCGGTTCAGAGGGCCCCGGGTCATAACCGTTTACCTGCAGTGCCATTTGGCGGCGAAACTGCCGGTTAGAGGACACGTACCACGTCCTTACTGGCAAGAGATTGTTTGAGAATGGATCCTAGTGATATTTTCGACTAGGCATTTGGCTCTTTTGTGAGCTGAAGTAGTTTTTGATTTGTCCGCCTCGACAAACTGTTGCGGAGGGCGGATGGATTTTGCTTTAAGTATTTGATGGATTTATTTCATTTTAAAATATTTTTTGAGATTTTTGGAGTTTTTGGGTTTTTGAGATTTTTGTGGAGTTTTTGGGTATTTGGGTGGAATTTTGAGAAATATTTGTGAACCCCTCCGGTTGAGATCTGCATTCAACACGGCCATCATCGGGGTGTTTGGGGTCATTTCTCTTTATGGATTGAACCTTGTCACTCTGTCGAGCTGTCGACAGAGGATCGGGTTTCGTAGGCTTTATGCCCTTTGATAGTGAATTCTCATTGTTGTAGGCCTTGAAGGCCTAATATGAATGTATTAAGACAAATATGACGGTCGCCACAACCGTATATTTATTTGTCTATTGGTTCGAACCCTGTCGACTTCTATTGACCAGTATAGAAGGATCGGGTTCGAGCCTGAATTCACTTGTCAACCCGCGCAGCATCCCTAGACGTCACGTGTATACCAATAACACGCTCGCCGGGGCCCATGCGGGTTGAGATTGTACTTTCCCCTTTAGTGTACCTATGTGTATACAATTTATAGTGCACGTGTAGGGGGGTATTTTTGGAATATTTATAGACGCCTTCTATCCGCTTGCATAGAAGTTGCGGATTCGGTGGCGTGGCGTAGCAGCTTCTGAATGGAGTTGTTCGCTGCTTCGTACAGGTAGACTGTCGTGCACTATTTGTTGATTTTCGTAGGCGGGTCGTAGTGCACTAACTAATCTCCTGCCTTCATTGCAAATGCTTGTAGATGAATTATTGTATGCATGATAGACCTTCTATAGTCACTTGTGGGCACACTATAATTTCTTCTAACATCTACGATCTTTCGTCAATGTTTGTACATAGATGTAGTAAGAGCTATCATTGACTTCTTGTTGATATTGGTCGTATGTTGCACTATATGTTTACAAGAAAATACATATCATGCGTCTGATAGTATTTCCCTCACGGATCCCTTTGAATCATGCTTGCAAGTAGATCACATATCCTTCATCTTTATTGATGATTGTTTGCAACCAAATGATTATTGAATTCTTGCTCACCATGGGTTTCACATCCACTCATTCTCATTGATTCTCAATATGTGTTACAATATGTGTAGGGGCTTAATATTCAACATTTGTTTGATATCCACATTCCATTGAATATGAAGACTTGTTATGCCCGTTACACATCAAACCCTTCTAGTATCATTTGATACCATGAGTCTTTATCATCATTTGATTAGTGGATGATATTTGCAAGTTCTGTATTCACCACAAGTTTTGTGTACCTTTCTTCTACATTTAATTTGTACTTTATCATCTCAAAAATTATAACTTTTATCTTGAATATTATATTATTCTCCTTGTAGTCCAAGTCATGTCCTCTTGAGTTCAAGATCATGTTCTAACTCAAATCTTTGTTATAACTCATTTGCAAGTTCAAGAATGAGTTCCCTTCCTTGTTCGAGTCTTGTTCAAATTCTTTAGAGCTCATATTCATTCAAGTTTGAGTTTAATGCTTGCAGATTCAATGTCACATGAGTCCAAGATCAGACTCAAATCCAATATGGGTTCAAACTCATGCAATGTTCAAATCAAGTTTGAGCGATCAACTAGCAAGCTTAAGTCCTTGCTCAAATTATTCAAATAAAATCCTTTGTAGTCTTTTGAGTTCAAAACATGTTCCAGTGTAATCCTTGTTGTCTTGTAGAGTCCAAGTCCGAATTCAAAGAATAAGCTCAAGTCCCATATCCATAAGTTTGAGTCTGATGTCAAAGTTTGCTTTGTTCATGCTTGAGTTCCATTGCTTAGTCATTTGAGTTCATGATCAAGTTCAAAACACAAGTTCAAGTTTTCTTGTAGTTGTCTCAAATTTTGTGCAAGCTTGAGTTCGATTTGTTCTTCTTGAGTTCATGTATGAGTTCAAATTGAGTTCACTTAAATTATTCAATCAAATTCCAATTTTTGTCCAAGTCCTCAATTTCAATAGAAATTTCGGCAGCCTCCCGGCGTCTCCCCCGTTTAGGGGAAAAACCAAGAGGCAACCATTCCCATCGACGCTACGTGAGCGCTTCAGGTAGGTGTCAAAAATGACACCGCGGTCGCGAATGAATTTTTTTATCCCCGCCTGCTACGTGAGCATTTAAGGGTTTTTTATGTTTGTTGATTATAAGAAGAAAACAGGCGTTAGAAATAAACACAGATTTCCCCCCTCTGCACCACGTGGGCGTTCGGGGGTACTTATGAAAAATAAAGAAAAAAACACATTTTTTTTTATCCCCTTCGCCGCAAGCGTCGCACCGGTTTCCCACCCTAAACGCTACTTGAGCGCCTCGGGGGTTTGCCGGCTCGTTGCAAGCTTTGAAGAGGGATCCTTAAATCGTCGCAAGCATCGCACCGGTTTCCCACCCTAAACGCTACGTGAGCGCCTCGGGGGTTTGCCGGTTCGTTGCAAGCGTCGAGAAAAGAACCATTTTTTTTAATTAATTAAAATTAATGATAATTAATTATAATTTAAAAATAATTAATTATAATTATAACAATTAATCATATTTAATTATAACTGATAATAATTAATTTTAAATTAAAAAGGTTTAATTATAATTAACTCTAATAAATTATGATTAATTATTAATGATAATAATTAATCATAATAATTATAAATTAATTATAATTTATTTTAATTTAAACTAATTACTATTGACACTAATTAAATATGATTAAGATATTTAATTATAAGAATTATAATTAATTATAATTAACTAATATTAATAATAAATAATTATAATTAAATAATAATAAAATCATTATAATGATAATATCAATAATATTAATAATGATAATAATAACATTATTATTAATAATAATAACATCAGTATTATTATTAATAGTAATATTACTATTACTACTAATATTATTAATATCAATAAAATAAAATAAAGTAAAAAAAAAAAAAAAAAAAAAATCAAAAATCACCTCTCTATTAGAGGTGTTCGGCTACAAGAGATGGAGTCAGGTGAGGAGCTCGGGTAGAGAAGTGGATCTTGCGGCCAAGGCAGAGATGGAGAGGGCGGTAGTGGCGTGAGGTAGGGGAGCTCTCTCTCTCTCTCTCTCTCTCTCTCTCTCGGCTTGTGGAAAAAAAGGGGGCAGAGGCTACGGGAGGTGTTTGGACGGGACTTGGATCGGAGGTCGGGAGAGCTAGGTGGAGGTCGGGAGAAGGAGCTCGGCTGCGGCTCTGTAGGTTGACGCCGGGCTAGGAGTCGAAGGCAGGGAGGTCGGACGGGATGGAACCGAGCGTAGAAGAGGAAGCAACGACGGGAGCAGAGGTTTCGTATGGGGAGCTTCGGTCGTGGAAGAGCAGAGAGCAGAAGCAGCGAATGAAAGCTTCGTTTGGGTCGGTATTTAACGACACGAGCAGGAAGAGATCGAGAGCTGGATTTCGGCAGGGATTGCGGAGAAGCGACGCGAACGGCGCCGTTTGCAGCGGGATTTCGGCACGACTTCGTGGATCCGACGGTCTACAGGTTAGCTGAATTTTTTTTTTGTTCTTTTTGTTTCTTTATACAAAGGTCAACAAATGCCCCCCAACAAATGTGGTACGCGTTCAGAGCGAATCACGTTTGTTGTATGCTAATTGATCATGTGGATCTCTAGATATTTGTTCTAGATGTCACACTAGAGCTTCCATTTAGCAGATCTCCAAAAGCTTGCTTGGATGTCACGCTGGGGTCTTTATTTAGTGGATCTCCAAATGCTTACTTTGATGTCACACTAAGATTTTCTTTTAGTGGATCTCCAAAAGTTTGCTTGGATGTCACACTGAGATTTTCTTTTAGTGGATCTCCAAAAATTCGCTCGGATGTCACACTAAAATTTTCATTTTCCATAGATCTCTTGGATATATCAATAGATGATTGAGATGTTGATTTCTTTGGTCCTGTACTTTGTGCTGCGGACATTGATGGAGAATTTCTTGATTTGTCTTTATTGACTTGTCAGGAGATTTTTGTATCTTCGGCCCTATGCTTCTTGCTTTGGCGGGCTTGTTGAAGGAGTAGATGCTGATGACCAAAACCCTTAGGTTTGTATTAGGTCGATAGAGGAAATTCATCGGTCCAGCGCTTTGTGCATAACGGACTTATTGATGACGGAATCCACTTAGTTCAGCTTTGAGCTTTTTATGAACTTTGGGATAAATTTCTTCGGTCCTTTGCTTTGTGCTTTGACGGACTTGTTGAAGAAAAATTCCTTCGATCCTCGCTTTGTGCTTTATGGATTTGTTGAAGGATTTGCAGGTTTTGGATTCAGTTGATAGTACCGAACGTAGGTAGTATCTTGATCCTTAACCACGTGAGAAGACTTTAATCTGAATCACTTGAGTTCATCAGATCGGGAGAGCTAGAATTTGATAGCTCTTCGTCTTCTGGTTGCTGAGATGGGGGTTCCTCTACTGCGGCCTTTCTTATGGCTTGTCGAGTAGATGGAGCTGCCAGCGATCCGGCCATATTTGGGCTTGTTGGATCCGACCTCTTACACCCATTCAGGCTTCAGACTTGAGCAATGGGAATTGCGCTCCCCAATGCTGATTTTGCTGAGGTTGATAGATTTGGAGTCATCCCTCGTGGTTTTGGATTTTGGGGCCTACGAACATTTGGTAGTTGCTCGAGACTCAGCTTCCCATTGGAACTTTGATTCTCCAGTCATTTTGGGAGAATTTTGTAGACTACGATCACTTGAATTTGTTGAGTCAAATTTGCCTTCGTGCTTCTTATAGTCCCTACTGACGGGTTGATGAAGTGGGGGTTCTGCTACTACGGCCTTTCTTATAGCTTGTTGAGTAGACAGAGCTGCCAGCGATCCGGCCATATTTGGGCTTGTTGGATCCGACCTTTTACACCCATTCGAACCTTAAGCTTCAGGCTGTTGAAAGACTTCAAGCTTTTCCGGCTCAATTTTGTAGGAGTGTGTAGCCACAAAAGTCACTTTCTTGACTTTTGAGTCTTGATTTGTTGGAGAAGACGGTGTCTCTTAACATTTGAAAAAGCACCTGCATAGACTTTGAAAAAGAAATCTTTGTATTCTTTAGCATAAAATAACATTTGGATTGATAATTTTAAATATTTATTCGGGGATCTCGGCATGCGGCGCGATGTCGACCCGAATAAATATTTAAAATGCCCCCTGTCTCACAGGGACATTCTAGAACGAAATAGATTTGGAATATTAAGATTTTAAATATTCATTTGGGGATCTCGACGTATAGCACGATGTCGACCCAAATGAATATTTAAAATGCCCCCTGTCTCGCAGGGACATTTTGGATAGGCTTTTGTATCTTTGAGATTTTAAATATTTATTTGGGAATTTCGGCACGCAGCGCGATGTCGACCCAAATAAATATTTAAAATGCCCCCAGTCTGATGAGGGATTTTTTGAAATGCGTTCTTGCTATACAAGAGAATTTCAAAAATATAAGCATGCATTGATAACTATATATATAAAACTTTGTTCATCACAAAATACATTAGTTATGGAATTCTCATGCATGATACTTCTTTAGATGTCGGCCGTTGATAGGCGGCATGAGTCTTTGACCGTTCAGATCGATCAACTGATATGCTCCTCCTTGGTACACTTTCTCGATGACGAAGGGGCCTTCCCAATTGGATACGAACTTGCCACCAATTTTTCTGTGTGGAATGATTGGTCTTCTCAGCACCAGGACCAATTCCCCTTCTTGAAATGATCGAGGACGCACCATTCGATCAAAAGATTTTGCCATTCTTCCTCGGTAGATTTCTAGATTTTGTTGAGCTTGTAACCTTAGTTCATCAAGTGCATCGAGCTCTTCCATTCTGAGGCGGGCATTTTGCTCTCGAGTGAGATCGTTCTGGATTGCTACCCGGAGTGACGGTAGTTCAATCTCCAATGGTAATACAGCTTCGACACCAAACACCAATAAATAAGGAGTGGCTTTAGTTGGCGTTTTATATGTTGTACGGTATGCCCATAGCGCTTCTGCCATTTTCGTATGCCACTCTCTTTTGTTCTTGGTAAGGATCTTCTTCAATAATTTCACCAACGTCTTATTGAAGGCTTCAGCCAAACCATTTGCCCTTGGATTGTATATGGACGAATATCGCCAATCGATTTTATGCCGATCAACGAACTTGTAAATTTTTGTACTCTTGAATGCAGTACCGTTGTCTGAGATTATGCGACGCGGCACACCGAATCTGTAGACGACATTGTGGGTAAAGAAATTGATCACATGCTCCGATGTGACCTCTCTGAATGGAGCTGCTTCTGCCCACTTGGAAAAGTAGTCCGTCGTTGCCAGAATGAAACGGTGTCCTGCTGATGACGGCGGATCTATTGGACCGATAATATCAGTGCCCCAGCATTCAAACGGCCAGGACGCTATTGTTGGGTGCAGTGGATTTGGTGGTTGATGTATAACATCACCGTGGATTTGACACTCGTGACACCTCTTTGCGTGATCAATACAATCTCTGACCATGGTCGGCCAATAATAACCCATTCTTTTGATTTTAGCAGCCATTTTAGGACCTGACTGATGTGCTCCGCAAAGCCCCTCGTGGACTTCTGTCACCACCTTATCAGCTTCCTTGGTCCCTAGGCACCTTAGCCACATTTGATCAAAGGCTCGTCTGTACAACATGTCATTGACGAATGCATATCGCAACGCCCTTTTTCGAATTTGTGCGGCCGTAGACTTTTCTGTCGGGAGTTTGTTTTCTTTGAAGTAGTCAATGAATGGCTGCCTCCAATCATTTTCGACATCAATATCTAAACAATGCCACCACGATTCTGAAGCTTGACTAGCTTTATGTCTCTTGGCTGTATGATATCCTTCCGGATAATTTTCCATAATGATTTGATGGAGAAGTTTAGGGTCAACTGGAGTTTCATCCTGCTGACTTGAATTTGATACTTCTTCTACCACCGGGAATTGTAATAAAGCGGGTTCCAAGACCCTACGGTTGTAAACTCCGATGAACATAGGCTTCTCCTCATTGGAATTTGCCATTTCCTTGGCCAATTTGGCCAAACAGTCTGCTTTGGCATTCTGTCCTCGAGGAATTTGAACTATTTTAACATTCGGCACCTGCTTCAGGAGCTCAATGGTTCGCCGGTGGTAATGAGCCAACTCAACCTTGGAAATCTTGTAGATGCCCAAGACTTGATTTATCACAAGTTGAGAGTCGCCGAAAATTTGAAGATTTTGAATTTTGACGTCAATTGCAATCTCCAGCCCTACTATTAGAGCTTCGTACTCAGCTTCGTTGTTGGTCCGAGGTTCAGTCAGACTGAATGAGAACCTCATTATGCCTCCTTCAGGTGGTATGAGAACAAGACCGATACCGGCTCGGGCTCTTGCAATATTTGGAGGTCGGACAGGTCTAATGGACGATGCCCCGTCGAAGTACATTTCCCAGAATGGTAGCCTTTCATTCTCCTCAACCTGCATTATCTGCTCATCAGGCAAATCATCGTTGAGTGGAGAATCGGCCGGGATCGGATGTGCGGCAAGGAAATCTGCCAAGGCCTGTCCTTTCACCGCCTTTTGTGGCATGTACGTAATTTCAAACTGTAATAACAACACTGCCCACCTGGCCAGACGACCTGTCAACGCTGGTCTTGTCATCAAGAACTTCAGCGGATCGATCTTTGATATCAGTGTGATTTTGTGGGATAACATATAGTGGCGGAGTTTCTGAACTGCAAAAATCAGCGCCAGGCAATGCTTTTCAATAGGAGAATAACGGCTTTCTGCTCCAATCAATCTCCGACTGATATAGTAGAGTGCATTTTCTTTTCCTTCTTCATTATTCTGGGCCAATAGTGCTCCGAGGGACTCTTCTAGTGCAGCTGTATACAGTATAAGAGGCTTCCCCGGAATTGGCGCTGCTAGAATGGGAGGATTTAACAAGTATTTCTTGATGCTATCAAACGCCTCCTGACATTCTGCATCCCATTTGAAACGAACATCTTTCTTCATTAATTTTGAAAATGGCTGGCACCTACCCGATAGATTTGATATAAATCTCCGAATGAAAGCCAGTTGTCCTTGTAGTGAGCGAAGCTGTCGAAGGTTCCTTGGTGGTGGCATCTCCGTTATTGCCTTAATTTTGTTGGGGTCGATCTCTATGCCTCGATGACGAACAACATAACCCAGGAATTTACCGGAGGAGATCCCGAATGCACACTTGAGAGGATTCATCTTCAGATCAAATTTTTTGATTCTCTCAAATACGATTCTAAGATCTTTTAAATGATCATTTCGGCCAAGACTTTTGACGACAAGGTCATCTACATAACACTCGACCTTTTGATGTATCAAATCATCAAATATGTGAGTCATCGCCCGCTGGTAGGTGGCACCAGCGTTCTTCAAGCCAAATGGCATGACTGTGTAACAGAATATGCCGATGGGCGTCCTGAACGATGTATGCTTTTCATCTTCGGGTGCCATCTTGATTTGATTGTATCCTGACGATCCATCCATAAATGAGAACATGTCGTAGTTGGACGTATTGTCCACCAGGAGTTCGGATACAGGAAGTGGAAAATCATCTTTTGGGCACGCCTTGTTGAGGTCCCGGAAGTCGATGCAGATACGAATCTGGCCATTCTTCTTCTTCACCGGGACGATATTTGCAATCCAATCGGCGTACTTTTCTTCACGAATAAAGCCCGCATCTATTAATTTCTTTGTTTCAGCAATCACCTGCTCTTCAATCTCCAATCTCATTCTCCTTGGAGCTTGCTTGACGGGCGCTATCTCCGGTTTGATTGCTAATCTATGAACTGCTACATCAGGGGATAAGCCAGGCATCTCAGCATATGTCCAGGCAAAGCAGTCCCTGAATTCACAGAGGAGCTCTTTTATTTCTTCTATTTGTTCTTCGGGTAGGAGAGAACTAATGAAGGTTGGGCGAGGATCTTCTTCGGTCCCCAAGTTGACTTCTTTTAGTTCATCCATGGTAGCTGCCTGTCCGCCATCTTCAAGCTCTTCTGGTGCAGGCTCGGCTTCCAAGGGCTGTTCATCATAATCATCAGCTTCGTATGTTTCTTCAGCACCATCTTCCTCGGATTCGATTTCCGTGCATGTGATTGCCCGACAAGTCTCTTTCCGGAGACACTTTCGTTTGATGAACCCGATACCTTTATATGCATCTGCATCCTTCTGCCGTAATGGACACGGATTCCTTCCATACCAAAGGCCTAGACTTGTACGAAGTTGTCGCTTGGTGGTCGGAATATTGACTTGCTTTCGTAGCATTCTTTGAATATTCCTGGTATTGAACCTGGGTAGCCTCGTAGGAAATAATTCATCGGAGTCGATGAACATGCAATCCCAGTCTTGATTCTCTTCTTCATGGATTCCCGTAGAATATAATACATTCCCTGGCACAGTCCCATTTTTAAGAGGAGGAAGATATAGGGTAGCTAGTTCTTCAACTTTATGCATCTCGCGCGGGATGATTTCCTTGAAGTGTTGCAGAGGAACACGTGTGACTACAAGTACGCTATCAGAAATTGATAGGCTATCAATTCTTCTAGAGAACACATTCTGCACCGTGTTCATGTAGATGGAGTCGTAGTCATAATCATCACTTGAATATTCGACTTGCCTACTCCATTCGTCCGTGGATTGACATACTTTTCGAGATTTGGCAGGAATAACATCGTCTTCATCTGTGTCACTCCCAAGATGAGGTACATGTTTCTTTTCTTTTGGAATGGTCGGTGCTTTGGGAAGAGTCGGCATTGCCTTCTTTCTCCCCACCTGCTTCTTCTCACTTTCTCGTTCAGGTCGCTTTACAGTCTTTGAGTTTGATGCTCTAGCTTCGAGGGAGCTCAAAGATTTTTGCTTCTTTGGCATGAAATATCGTGCATCTTCATAAACTGTTGCTTCATGAACTGTAAAAGGCTGAATATCACCAGAGATCCTGAATTCTTCTCCATCTTTGAGATATTTCATACACTGGTGTAATGTTGACGGGACAATGCCATACTCATGCAACCAGGGACGACCTAGCAGCGCCTTGAACGAAGTATCCGCATCAATCACATGAAATTTAGCTTCTGTATGAAGCTCTCCAAATACAAGAGGAAGCATGAATGACCCGAGGGTTTTCTGCCCTTTTTCATTGAAACCATGCACCATCAACTTATCTGGCCCGAGGTGCTCCACATCAAGGCAGAGAGATCTCAGTGCTTTCAAGCTTATCAGATTTACGGAGGACCCAGGATCAATTAGGATTCGACTGATAATCAGTTTATCGCTCTCTGCAGTAACATACAGAGGACGATTATGGTCTGCAGTTCCGAGCATCATGTCCTCTTCGGAGAAAGTAATGAATGGCTCATTTCGAGCTTGCAGAACCTCAGTCAAATTGCGTTCAGCAAAATACGCCTCATATCTTTCGGGATCTTTTAGAGCCTGAATCAGAGTCTCCCGAAGGTCTTTAGACATCACTAAGGCATCGTATATGCTGAGCTGTGCTGGAATTTTTCTTAGATGGGATAAGATATTATAATCTATCCCATTGGCTGGAGTCTTCTTTTTCTTGGGATCTTCAGAGATAATATCATCGTTGATAACTATCTCTTTCTCCTTATCTTTATTGGAGACCCCTTTCTTCGGTGGAGGCGGCAGTATTTTGCCGCTTCTTAACTGCACTTGAGCAATCTCCTCCGGTTCAGAGTCATTTGACTGTACATTTTCTTCAGAGTCAGCCATCGTTGCATCTAGGGACTCATTTGTTGATCCAGAATCACTACCCAGGTTTACATGTCCCATCCGAGATGCTATGCTAGGATCTGATTCGTCTCCCTCTGGAAAATACAAATCCTCCTCCGAACTGTAATCCATTGGCAAAACCATCAAACAGGATTCAGAGGATATTTCTTCAGTGTATTCTTCTTTTGTCAAGGTACTTGGCGCCACCGAGATGACCCGACATACTTCTTTGGGAAGAGAATCTTCATTATCTTCTATGGCTTCATCTATTTTGAGCTCTAACATAAAGTCTGCGAGCTGAATAGGTCGCCTCACAGTCTGGTAGTATTCATCCAAACTGTTGATAACTCTCTGAGTTGCAGTCATTTTCTCCTTGGGCTTCTTCAGCTTGGTCTTCCTCTTGGAGGATTTCACCTTTCCGGGCTTTGAAGTGTTAGCTTGATTGGAGAATTGTTTAGAAGTAGGAGCTCGTACCACCGGCAATGCCTTCAAATTCAATACTGGCTCCGTAGGAGATTTCCACTTCACCCCTGGAACTCCTTCAAGTTGTTTCAACATTTTCACAGTCTTTTTAGAGAGCGCAGTCTCCCACTGTTCTTCTTGAACTGGCTTCTTTTCTTTTCTTCTTTCTTCAACCAGAGGTACGGAAGAGGACGTGACCACCCGAGCTGATTCCTTCTTAGGATGAGACAACACATTGTCGGATAATGTTATCTCCCCTTTTTGATATTTTCTTTCAAGCCAATCCTTGAAGATGTAGCAATCTTCAATAGGATGGCTGAGTACCCGATGGTATGGGCAATAATTTGGATCACCAGTGTGCTTCGACTCTTCGGGCCTCTTGCATTCAGGCAGTTCTAAACCCGATCTCGACACTTGTCGAAATAATTTGGCAACACTCTCCCTTTTGAATGAATACTCTTTATTCATTTTATCTTTAAGGGATTGGAACGTTCTATCACCAGTTCCTGTTGTTTGTCTCGGGCGTTCTACACCACCTTGATAAGTTCGTGGCTTATCATTTCCCCCTAATATCAGCTTCGGTTGGGGGTTGGGGTTGTAGACTTGCTTAGGCCTTTCTTGATATTGCATCGGCTGTTTGTCTTTGTCTACGTTGTAAATTAGCTGCTTTTCTCTATCAGCTCTAGAGAAGAACGTAGAGTCGGCCTCACCCCTTCTAGCACCCGGGGCTTTACCCTTTTTGAGCTTATCAGAGTGATTTTCTGATCTGGACAAATTCAGTTTTTCAAATTTGGCCACTCTGTCGAGCAAGTCTTGAAATGTGTTTATCGTAGCCATGCACAGGAAGGGTTGCATCTTGTCATCAATGTTGTCCATTAACAACTGTACTGTATGTTCTTCTTCTAACTGCTGCTCACATTTCATACTTAGATTTCGCCAGCGAGTGATGTATTTGGTCACTGATTCTTCTCTTTTTCTCTTATCAAGAGCGAGGTCAGCGATCGTGATCTTCTCTGTTGCACTAGCAAACCTCTTCACGAACATAGATTCTAATTCTGCGAAGGTTTTCACAGAATCATTTGGCAGTTCAGCGTACCATTCGAAAGCAGTTGCTGTCAAACTACTAACGAATTGTCGGAAGAGTAGGGCGTCATTTCCTCCTGTATTCCCACAGGTGGCTTTAAACTGTGCTAGGTGCTGCCTGGGGTTGTTATTACCGTTGAAAGTGTTGAACTTTGGGACCGAATACCCTTTCGGGTATGGTACTTGGTCGTATTCAGCAGGATACGGACGACCCTTGCCCACCAACTTTTCTGCTTGGTCAACAGCTATAATAGCCCTGATTCTTTCTGTTATTATTCCTTCCAACTGTGCAGCAGTCACGGGCTCGGAAGTACTTGCAATATTCTGCGGAGTGGGCTGACGGGTGACATTATGAGTTTCGCGACCACCTTCAGGATTATCTCGTACTCCCGAGGCTTGAGGCATTTGAAAATTTGGAGGATCCGGAGGAGGATTGGGCATGGCGCCAACAGCGGCAGTTCTCTGCATCATCTGCATCATTGCCCCCATTTGAGTCATCATCTCAGTCATCTTCTCATTCAACTGAGAGATTTCTCTGTCTTTGGCTCTCATTTGTCGTCTCATATGTCTTTGCATTTCTGCAAGTGTGACATTCTCGTCAGCGAAGGGATTCTCCTCGGCTTCTTCTCTTTCTTCTTCAGCTTGTGAATGACCACCTCTACCAGTGGTGGACCCAGCTTCACGACGACGTTGATAAACTCGCCTAATTGGCGGTTGTTGCTCGTCTTCATCTTCACCATCATCATAATAAGCTTCCTCATTAGCATTGGTGTGTCTCACCATATAGACAACTTCCATGTCCAGAGTGTCATTTGTTTCTTGAATTTCTTCTTCTAGATTTCCATCCATAAATTCTTCAATATTTTCGTCCCCTTCGAGGTATTCTTCTCCCTCTATATTTTCTTCTTCTCCTATATTTTCTTCTAGTACCTGAATTTCTGAGCGGCGACGCCACTGGATCTCTGGTTCTTGATTAGGCACAGGGACTTCTTCGATCAGTGGGCTGCGATCGAAGTTAGTTTCTTTCTTTGGAGGGGATGGAGGACGACGGGATCCCCTGGAGGATTCTCCAAAGTGTCTACCGTCTGGAGGAGTGTCATTATGGGTTCTTTTTGGGGCCCACTTCTGACGTTGTTCGTAGATGGGGGCGGATCTCCGGGAAGCCTCACCGGATGTCACGCCCAGATCAGTCCTCCTTTCTCTTCTTTCTTTCTCATTTCTCCGAGGCTTTGGCCTCCAGACTTGTTTTCCTTTCCACCGGGACCTTTCAGCGGTGGATCCCTGAACGTATGGTTCAGGTGTCACACCCCGATGTTCACCACGTGGGGTATATCTTCTTTCTCTTCCTTCTGCAGCAAAGGATAGACGCTCCCTTGGCGGGGTTCTTCTGGCCTCTATCACTAAGGGCCGTTGGAACTTTTTCTTTTTCAGACCCTTCTCCTTTACAGTCTTCAGGACCCGATAGACCCGGGCTGAGAGAGTTTCAGGTTCTTTTCTCTTTGGAGGAGCTGGGACTTCAGGTCGTCGATCCCAGAAAGATTTCTTTAGCTCGCCAGTGGAGCTGTTCCTTTTGACCCATTTTAAATCAGAAAATGTGTTCCTGGTTGGAACATTGACTTCAGGCTCTTGGGCTGGCATATTTGAAGGGTGAACAGGGAGATGTTGCTGCTGAGCTCGAATTTCAGCATTCATCTTTCTTCTCTGCCTTCTTGTAGGCCATCCAGATGAGGAGGCCTCAGCATCATTCTTTCCGGGTGCAGATAACCCGGTCGGCAGAGTGGTGGTGTTTGTAGTCACCACAGATACTCTTCCACCATTCACAATTCTTCTGGTGGTTGGAGCCTCAGGCTGTGATAGCCTCGCGAATACAGAAATCCTCCCACGAGGATTTTCAACAGCAGGTCGTGGCGCTGGCAGATGCGCACGATGGACAGAAGCTTTAGTAGTTCTTGCAACTACAGCAGGGAAGTCGACGCTACCAAACTGGATGGTAGCTCCAGTATTTCCGGTTTCTATGACAGCATTAGCCAGCTGGATCCTGGCTCCTCGTCCCAGTTGGACGGTCATCGGGGTATTCTGTAGATCCATCTGCATAAATGAAAGGCAAGGGTTAGTAATCAGAATCTGATACATCACCCCGCACTTTCAAAATGCAGAGACTTGCACAGAACACAAAAATAAGAGAAAATAACATTAGCGAGCAGTTCAAATAATATAAATCTAAAATACTGCTAAATACGTTATTTCAATAGAAAAATTTTCTTTTTGAACGATCATTCTTAGGATACTTAAAATTTTAAGTACGGATCGATATGGATGCTACTATAGTACTGAGACGACTAGCCAAAGATGGAAAGAGAAACCAAACCCCAGCGGAGTCGCCAGAAATCTGTGGGCTCCGAAAATTCGGCCCCGGCCTCCGCTCGCGCTTCTTATTCGGCGAGGGAGTTTTAACGAATTAAGTTCCGAGGTAAATTTTGGAAGGCAGATGGGTTTGTAGATAAGACACTACCCAGAGATTTCGCCCTCATTTGGTGAGGACTTTATGATCTGAGTTCTGGTTTCCTATAGGCGCAAGCCCCTATAGTTAATTACCCCTCCCGATCACGAGAGAGAACTTTCGATTAAGGCTAGTCGTCAATCAGATACGTAGAGAATACGTGTTATCTGGCATATAGTAGCAGCAATGAGTTTGGATTGGAAAGATTTGGAATTTGGGTTGGATTTGGGAATTTGGAAAGGTTTGAAAAGTTTGATATTTAAAACTTGAAATTTCACCATCTAGCACTTAAAGCAGATGGTGGGGGAATGGATGATGGGCCCGATCAAGATCCCATGGTTCCGTCATCCCGGGCCATCGTGGTCCCTGGTCTACTTAGTCAGAGGAGGTAGTCGACCCAACCTGACAGAAGGATCCTTGTCGGCAGCCATGGGTTGCTTCGTCCAAGGGGACCTTGTAGACCGGGGTTGAATGTTTGTCTAAGGGGACAAATTTGAATCCACCTTAGCTAACAGAGGGCTTTGTGCCCTATCAATCATATCCTATTGATTCATATCTCAAGGATTTAACGCCATTAAGGAGCGTATTGGCTCTGGTCATAACCGCTATCTGTGGTGCCATTTGGCGGCAAAACCACTCGGTTCAGAGGGCCCCGGGTCATAACCGTTTACCTGCAGTGCCATTTGGCGGCGAAACTGCCGGTTAGAGGACACGTACCACGTCCTTACTGGCAAGAGATTGTTTGAGAATGGATCCTAGTGATATTTTCGACTAGGCATTTGGCTCTTTTGTGAGCTGAAGTAGTTTTTGATTTGTCCGCCTCGACAAACTGTTGCGGAGGGCGGATGGATTTTGCTTTAAGTATTTGATGGATTTATTTCATTTTAAAATATTTTTTGAGATTTTTGGAGTTTTTGGGTTTTTGAGATTTTTGTGGAGTTTTTGGGTATTTGGGTGGAATTTTGAGAAATATTTGTGAACCCCTCCGGTTGAGATCTGCATTCAACACGGCCATCATCGGGGTGTTTGGGGTCATTTCTCTTTATGGATTGAACCTTGTCACTCTGTCGAGCTGTCGACAGAGGATCGGGTTTCGTAGGCTTTATGCCCTTTGATAGTGAATTCTCATTGTTGTAGGCCTTGAAGGCCTAATATGAATGTATTAAGACAAATATGAACGGTCGCCACAACCGTATATTTATTTGTCTATTGGTTCGAACCCTGTCGACTTCTATTGACCAGTATAGAAGGATCGGGTTCGAGCCTGAATTCACTTGTCAACCCGCGCAGCATCCCTAGACGTCACGTGTATACCAATAACACGCTCGCCGGGGCCCATGCGGGTTGAGATTGTACTTTCCCCTTTAGTGTACCTATGTGTATACAATTTATAGTGCACGTGTAGGGGGGTATTTTTGGAATATTTATAGACGCCTTCTATCCGCTTGCATAGAAGTTGCGGATTCGGTGGCGTGGCGTAGCAGCTTCTGAATGGAGTTGTTCGCTGCTTCGTACAGGTAGACTGTCGTGCACTATTTGTTGATTTTCGTAGGCGGGTCGTAGTGCACTAACTAATCTCCTGCCTTCATTGCAAATGCTTGTAGATGAATTATTGTATGCATGATAGACCTTATATAGTCACTTGTGGGCACACTATAATTTCTTCTAACATCTACGATCTTTCGTCAATGTTTGTACATAGATGTAGTAAGAGCTATCATTGACTTCTTGTTGATATTGGTCGTATGTTGCACTATATGTTTACAAGAAAATACATATCATGCGTCTGATAGTATTTCCCTCACGGATCCCTTTGAATCATGCTTGCAAGTAGATCACATATCCTTCATCTTTATTGATGATTGTTTGCAACCAAATGATTATTGAATTCTTGCTCACCATGGGTTTCACATCCACTCATTCTCATTGATTCTCAATATGTGTTACAATATGTGTAGGGGCTTAATATTCAACATTTGTTTGATATCCACATTCCATTGAATATGAAGACTTGTTATGCCCGTTACACATCAAACCCTTCTAGTATCATTTGATACCATGAGTCTTTATCATCATTTGATTAGTGGATGATATTTGCAAGTTCTGTATTCACCACAAGTTTTGTGTACCTTTCTTCTACATTTAATTTGTACTTTATCATCTCAAAAATTATAACTTTTATCTTGAATATTATATTATTCTCCTTGTAGTCCAAGTCATGTCCTCTTGAGTTCAAGATCATGTTCTAACTCAAATCTTTGTTATAACTCATTTGCAAGTTCAAGAATGAGTTCCCTTCCTTGTTCGAGTCTTGTTCAAATTCTTTAGAGCTCATATTCATTCAAGTTTGAGTTTAATGCTTGCAGATTCAATGTCACATGAGTCCAAGATCAGACTCAAATCCAATATGGGTTCAAACTCATGCAATGTTCAAATCAAGTTTGAGCGATCAACTAGCAAGCTTAAGTCCTTGCTCAAATTATTCAAATAAAATCCTTTGTAGTCTTTTGAGTTCAAAACATGTTCCAGTGTAATCCTTGTTGTCTTGTAGAGTCCAAGTCCGAATTCAAAGAATAAGCTCAAGTCCCATATCCATAAGTTTGAGTCTGATGTCAAAGTTTGCTTTGTTCATGCTTGAGTTCCATTGCTTAGTCATTTGAGTTCATGATCAAGTTCAAAACACAAGTTCAAGTTTTCTTGTAGTTGTCTCAAATTTTGTGCAAGCTTGAGTTCGATTTGTTCTTCTTGAGTTCATGTATGAGTTCAAATTGAGTTCACTTAAATTATTCAATCAAATTCCAATTTTTGTCCAAGTCCTCAATTTCAATAGAAATTTCGGCAGCCTCCCGGCGTCTCCCCCGTTTAGGGGAAAAACCAAGAGGCAACCATTCCCATCGATGCTACGTGAGCGCTTCAGGTAGGTGTCAAAAATGACACCGCGGTCGCGAATGAATTTTTTTATCCCCGCCTGCTACGTGAGCATTTAAGGGTTTTTTATGTTTGTTGATTATAAGAAGAAAACAGGCGTTAGAAATAAACACAGATTTCCCCCCTCTGCACCACGTGGGCGTTCGGGGGTACTTATGAAAAATAAAGAAAAAAACACATTTTTTTTATCCCCTTCGCCGCAAGCGTCGCACCGGTTTCCCACCCTAAACGCTACTTGAGCGCCTCGGGGGTTTGCCGGCTCGTTGCAAGCTTTGAAGAGGGATCCTTAAATCGTCGCAAGCATCGCACCGGTTTCCCACCCTAAACGCTACGTGAGCGCCTCGGGGGTTTGCCGGTTCGTTGCAAGCGTCGAGAAAAGAACCATTTTTTTTTAATTAATTAAAATTAATGATAATTAATTATAATTTAAAAATAATTAATTATAATTATAACAATTAATCATATTTAATTATAACTGATAATAATTAATTTTAAATTAAAAAGGTTTAATTATAATTAACTCTAATAAATTATGATTAATTATTAATGATAATAATTAATCATAATAATTATAAATTAATTATAATTTATTTTAATTTAAACTAATTACTATTGACACTAATTAAATATGATTAAGATATTTAATTATAAGAATTATAATTAATTATAATTAACTAATATTAATAATAAATAATTATAATTAAATAATAATAAAATCATTATAATGATAATATCAATAATATTAATAATGATAATAATAACATTATTATTAATAATAATAACATCAGTATTATTATTAATAGTAATATTACTATTACTACTAATATTATTAATATCAATAAAATAAAATAAAGTAAAAAAAAAAAAAAAAATCAAAAATCACCTCTCTATTAGAGGTGTTCGGCTACAAGAGATGGAGTCAGGTGAGGAGCTCGGGTAGAGAAGTGGATCTTGCGGCCAAGGCAGAGATGGAGAGGGCGGTAGTGGCGTGAGGTAGGGGAGCTCTCTCTCTCTCTCTCTCTCTCTCTCTCTCTCTCTCGGCTTGTGGAAAAAAAGGGGGCAGAGGCTACGGGAGGTGTTTGGACGGGACTTGGATCGGAGGTCGGGAGAGCTAGGTGGAGGTCGGGAGAAGGAGCTCGGCTGCGGCTCTGTAGGTTGACGCCGGGCTAGGAGTCGAAGGCAGGGAGGTCGGACGGGATGGAACCGAGCGTAGAAGAGGAAGCAACGACGGGAGCAGAGGTTTCGTATGGGGAGCTTCGGTCGTGGAAGAGCAGAGAGCAGAAGCAGCGAATGAAAGCTTCGTTTGGGTCGGTATTTAACGACACGAGCAGGAAGAGATCGAGAGCTGGATTTCGGCAGGGATTGCGGAGAAGCGACGCGAACGGCGCCGTTTGCAGCGGGATTTCGGCACGACTTCGTGGATCCGACGGTCTACAGGTTAGCTGAATTTTTTTTTTTGTTCTTTTTGTTTCTTTATACAAAGGTCAACAAGTGGTCAATTGGCTGGAGCTCGATGGAAAAAGGGAGGCCGACTATGAACTGGGTGAGGGATTTGGGGTCGGACGGAAGCTGTGGACGTCAGATGTTGAGGTGAGGATCGGGCATCTAGTTAGTGAGGATCAAGCATCTAGGAAGTGGAGATCGGGAGGTAGAGGCGGAAGTCAAGTTCGACTGTGGAGTGAAGGTGACAGGTGGTTGAAGTGCTTGGTCGCGGGCTACTCTCTTATAGGAAGAAGAAGAGGAATGGGAGAGCTCTCATGTCAAAGAAGAACGAAGGACTTTTGGCTTCATCTCTGTTTATAAACGAGGGTGGCAGTTCGGCACAGGAGATGAGAGCGCTAACATCATTATCAGGTGTGAAGAGACAACTCGGTGCCGATTTGAGCAAGCTAAGGGAATGGGGTGGATTTGAGCAGGATTTGAGTATGGATTTCACAAAACTGTTATTTAAGTCACTATATATATATATATATGTGTGTGTGTGTGGAGAGTCAACAGAAAGCACCATATTTCTTATATTCCTCGTTATTTTTTCTATTATGGATAGGCACACAATATAATCATTTCTCATCATGAAGAAGATAAGTTTCTTTCTTAACTCAGTATTATTTAATCTACATTGACTAAATTAACATCAGTGAAATTCCCATTGAGCCTATGAAGACGTTAAAATCTCACTGAAACATCATTTTCTTCTCAATCTCTCAACCAAAATGCATTTTTTTCAGCAATCTCCCTCTGAAACTCTCCATTCCTTCTTAGATTCAAAAGCTGAATGAAACCATTCCCATTTCTTGACACCAGAAACCTTTGCCAGCCTGCAAGATTGCCCCTTTAACAGCCTATAGAGTGTTGGCCTCTTCTTAGGAACAACTCCAAATTCATCACTTAAGTTATCCATGCCATCAACTAGTAGTTGCCAAATGAAAGATCCAGCTCCAGCTCCTTTATTCAATGCAGACTTGTATATCAGATCAAATATGTGTTTGTAGAACTCATCTCGGTGGCTGTAGCTAGTTTTGTTGTTCTTGGTTGATAGGCCAAATTCTGTGAACAAAACTGGCTTGTTAAGCACTTCTTCTCCATCTTTGATGTGGGAGATCACCCAATTGGAAACAAATATTTTCTTCTCAAGCAAAGTTGTCTTTGCCGGCAACCTGCAAATGAACGCATTTTCTTAGTTCAGTAAGAACGTCAAAAACCATTTTGTTTTGGTATTTGATTGAGTTTCTTTCAGTAAAATTTTCTTCTTCTTTTACCAGAGATCCGGATAAATATGAACAGAGCAGAAGTCGATGGCAGCAACTTCAGAGTTCTGAATAAAATCCGAGCCTAGATTTTTGAAATACTCTCCTGGGTTGAATTTGAATTTGTGAGAACTTGATGGACCATAGAATCCCTCTATGCCGACCGTTAAGAGATGCTTATTATCAATCGTTTTTACATAGCTCGCCATCTCTTCAATCCAATTCTACATAATTCAATACAGAAATATTTATAAAGT
Organism: Dendrobium nobile; assembly: GCA_022539455.1. Classification (NCBI taxonomy): domain Eukaryota; kingdom Viridiplantae; phylum Streptophyta; class Magnoliopsida; order Asparagales; family Orchidaceae; genus Dendrobium; species Dendrobium nobile. Next base: position 70,752,684 of record CM039733.1, read on the forward strand.
GGTAACTTTGCAATAAGAGAAACAAAAAATGAAGAAATTCTTGTTTTTTTTTTATACTTGCAAAGTAGTTCCAGATGGATCTGAATCGCAGCGAGGTTCATTCATAAGCTCCCATGCAAAGATTGTAGGATCATCTCTGTATTCAATTCCAGTTAAATGGTTTTTCCTGGTTATTATGGTCTGAAAAAACAGGCATAAATGGCAGCATATCAATATTATTATACTTAGCAAGTGAGAGTGTAAGATCAAATTTCTCATATATATATATACCTTAAGATAATTCTTGAAACAGCTGCGGATGTATGGATCAAAGAAAAAAGAATCATTTGAGCTGATAGAGTTGAGTCCAGCCTCCTTAGCCCACTTAACATACTGTATTTTGCCACCAAAATCTGACCAGTCATTGATCAAGCTTAGAAGCAGCTTGATCCCATGCCGCTGTGCTTCTGCAATCACCATATCCAATCCCTGCATTTTGAATAAGCAATCTGCTTTACATGCCTAACACTTACATCTATCTTATTGCCATATTTTAACTTCTCAATCATCATATTTACTTTACATGAGTCTCAATTATTTCAATAACATAAAAAATATTACATTTCTCATATTTCCTATTAACTTAGGCTTCATTTGGGATGGCTTTTTTATCGTTTTTTAAGACCGCTTTCTAGTACAACAAATAAAATTTTTATACTAAAAAATTGCTTTAAGAAACAATAAGAAAACCGTCCTAAACAAAGCCATGTTATTATACGTTGTAGGTCTCATTGATTCCCTTCTCCCAATGGGAAAAGGGCATCAATAAAATCTTGTTGTGACTTTCTCACTTGTTCTTCATCGTTGGGGGTTTCGTATTTTGGTATACAAACGAGTGGGGCGAGAAATAAGATTTCAAGATTTTCATGGAAGTTACATGGAATGGTAGTTTACTAAACTTAAAATTTAAAGTGGAAGAGAGAGAGAGAGAGAGAGAGAGAGAGAGAGAGAGAGAGAGAGAGAGAGAGAGAGAGAGAGAGAGAGAGAGAGAGAGAGAGAGAGAGAGAGAGAGAGAGAGAGAGCAAATAAACACCTTAAAAACTCTTTCATCGAATTTTCCAGGAGAAATTTGAAGAGCATCGTAGGCTCCATCATTGAAAGCCCAAGTTCTGCAGACTGTGAGTCCCATAGCAGCAGCTGATTCAAACATTGCAGTAATCCTCGGCCTGTTTCTCTCCTCCACTGATTGAATCAATAACCAATATGAATTCCATCCATTAACATAGAATGGTTTTCCATTGTTGATGAACTGAGTTCCTTCTCTTCCTACGAAGCTCAGTTGTGATTCCTTTTCATGAGTTCCAAAGCCCCCAATGGATATGTACATGAAAGTCATACAGGCCACAAGGCCAATTATGGGGTAGAGCAAGCCTTTTTGTGCTATCTTTTGACTGAAATTACCAAGAGGACTGTTAATAAGTGGCTATTTATTTGTCCAAGAAAGCATTTAAGAATAAATTCTATGCATAAATTCTTTGTGAGGTGGGCATCAAGCTTCTTGTATGAAGTTTGAACATGTCTTGCGTGATGTTGAAAGTAGCTTTGCATTTAAACTTCGTGTGGGGTAGTTTTTTACTGCTTTCTAAAATGATTTTTTAATACAAAAATTTCTAGTACAAGAAATTTTTGTACTAAAAAGCTGCTTTAAAAAGCAGCAAGAAAGCCATCCCAAACTAGAAATATGTATACTACACGCACATAAAATGTAGCTAGAAAATCTTATTGCGTCGATAGTCCCGCCTACTTTGTCATCTTATAATTCATTGAGAAATTTCATTACCGTATGAAAATTTAGAGCTCATTTTATATATTTTTGTGTTGTCTTCTAAAAAATTTTAAAGAAAAAATCACAAATTTAATTTATGCAAGAGTGTGTTAATGAGCTACACTTGTATACCAAGACATATGATTTTTATTAATATTTGTGCTTCTTTAACTCATTGGCTAATAATATCAATAACACTTACTCATTTGGACATCTAAGACCCAGTAAAAGGTCAAATAGGATGCTCTATTTTTTTAATCTTATTACAATAGATGTCAAGCATTAAACAATTAGAGAAAGCAGATGCTATGTTATGTGGAGGAAGAGATCCATTAAAAAAGAAAAATAACTATTCTTTGGCGTAGAGAACAATGCATCCCTCCTCTGCTAAGACAATTAGTAAATCAAATCAGCATTCAATATTTTTAAATAAATAAAAAAGAAGTCCTTTTCAATTCTCTATCAGCATGTGGAGAGATTATTATGTGCGGATGTCGAACACAGTTTATCATCCGGAGACCAACCAGAATGCACCATATCAACAGTACTGAGTAGTACCGAGCCGGGTACCGAGCAATACCAAGCAGGAGGTGCTGTGGCACATTCTGATTGGTCTCCAGACGGCGTTTGACATCCGCACAGAATAATTTCACCAGCATGTGAGGCCTTCATCGAATAAATTGACAAAGCTCTTTATCATCTAAAACAGATCTGTAAGAAGGTTCCCCTCTCTCTCTCTCTCTCTCCCTCTACTTTGTTGATCTTAAAGAATGTTTTGAGAGGATTCATACCTTATTCTTCTCATGTTCTGAAGTGGGGGATTTCTACTTTCTCTTGTAGTGTGTTGCAGCTTTAAAGAGAAAGAATATACAACAATAGTCCACTCAAAAGGTTCATATATATAGAAAAGCAGAGTCGCAACAGTACAAGTTTTAGAGATCATAATCTTCTCCAGCAGACCGGCCGGCCATCCGGCTATTATGTTGTTAATTAATGGACATAATTGTCATTTAACCGCTATCGCAAGATAAGCATATTCATCAAATGACAATATTTTTATGAAAAAAAGATGAGATAGTGAACAAGTAGATTTTTTTGTTGTTGTTGGAGCATCTTTTCTTTCAGATTCTCAAAGCAAGAGTGGATGGCACACTTGTCTTTAATAGGTTGTGTTTGTGTTCTTCATCCCAAAGGGGCAAAAATTGTTAACAGGAGCTTATTGCATCACTGAAAGCTTGTCCTTCTCCTCATTAATGGAGAGCATCTTTATTTGGTCGTATCCTGAAAGAATAGCATTAAATAGCCTACAATGGAATCATCTATGGTGTTAATATCAAGGAGAGGATATATGTTGAACTTGGGGAAGTCCATGCGCATGAGTCAACTTCTATTAGCTTTTTTGGACATGATTGCGTTAGTGAACGACCAATCTAGATACCAGACTTTTTGGAGAACTTTCTTTACATCTATCATGATGATAATTTTAGGTTTCATTTGAGATAGATTACTTACAATTTTTTCGTAAAAAAATTTCTTGAAAACAGCAAATAAGAAACGGCCAAAAGTTATCCCAAATGAACTCTTAATCTCCTTGGAGAATTTTCTCTTTTCCTTTTTTTGCTTGATAATGGGCTTAGTATTTATACATGTAGTTGATGGCAAGTAACACTAAGATCAAACCTTCATATATTTGGAAGAATATCCAAGTAAGAACATTCACATTTCTTTGAAAAAAAGAAAATGATTTGAGAGTTGAATGTACCTTGTCATGAGGTATTGATATACAACAATAACATCAAGCCTTTGTCCCACTACGTGGGGTCGACTACATGAATCATTTTTCTCCATTTTATTCTGTTAAAAGTCAAATTCTCATTAAATCTAATAAGAAAAGATCATTTCTAATACTTTCTAAGCAAGTCTTTTTAGATCTACCTCTACCTTTCTTAACATAAGTCAAATCTAATACCTCTACTATCCTAACCGGGTTATCGGAAGGCCACTATTTTATGTGACCAAATCATCTAAGGCGACTCTCTCTAATCTTGTCTTCCACTGGAGCTACTCCAACCTTTTCACGTATATGCTCATTTCGTATCCTATCTCTAAGGGTAAGGCCACTCATCCACCTAAGCACCCTCATCTCTGCAACACTTAACTTAGTATTATGCTTCTCTTTTAATGTCCAAAATTCGGCACCATAAAACATTGCAGGTCTCACCACCATCTTATAAAATTTTCTCTTAAGTTTGAGGAGGACTTTTCTATCACACAACAAGCCCGATGCATTCCTCCACTTCAACTATCCAACTTGAAATATGCTGATAATATTTTCATTTATTTCACTATCACTCTGAACAATAAATTCAAGATATCTAAAACGTGTACTCTTATTAATGACTTGATCGCCCAAAGTCACAATCCCCTCATTAGGTCTATTGGCACTAAAATTACACTCCACATATTTAGTTTTAGATATACTCAAGCAAAAATTTTTAGACTCTAAGGTTGATCTTCATAATTCAAGTTTACCTACAACTCCCTCTATAGTTTTATCAACAAGAAGAATATCATCAGCAAAAAGCATACGCCTAGGTATATCGTCTTGCAAATGTCTAATGAGAACATCCATGACTAAAGCAAAAACATATGGGCTTAAGGCTGATTCTTAATGTAATCCTACCAAAAATAGGAAAATGCTTGGCCAAACCACCTTGTGTTTGAACACAAGAAATAGCTCATGCATATTTGTCAATGGTGGGCGTTGATGGTGGCTGATAGCGAGAGTCAATTGTGATTGATGACAAATATTGGCATTGGTTGATGAAAGAAATTAGGTAGAGCTCTAAAACTCTCAAAGTCTCAAAGTTTTTCTCTTCTTGAATCCTTTCAGTGCCTTTTGGAACTTCCTAGGACTTATTTGATGTGGAGAAGCATAGCCTATTTATGAATTTTGAGAAGAGATACTATAACAATTTTAACCTTAAATGATGGCACTTTATTAGAAGGCAAGAATTGGTCGTGCTTAAGCATACTTTTTTTTTTGGATATCTAAATGCCTTAAAGAGCTTAAAATTGAGTAATCTTTGTTTCATTGAATTTATCAAACAAGATCTATGTGCTTAAAAGAAAGTTTGGATAATCCCATAATTAATTTCAATTTTTTTCTAAGATCTATGCGCTTTATATCTAACATTTTGCATTAAAATTCATGCTTGCTCATATAAAGTTAAAAATTTTATTTTTTAGGTATTTGACAAATATTTATAAAGTGATAATTTTATAAAAAATTTAAACTATATCAAATCAAATAATAGAATCTAATCAATTTATTATTTTTTTCAAAAAACACTCTTTCTTTACTTACAAAGGAATGAAGTGTAAAATGAATGCATTGTAAAAATAATAGTGTAAATTAATACTTTTGAGTTGTTTGGATGAGTGTAAAATAAATTTAAGTGAATGATTTTATTTTATTTGGTTTGAAGTAAAATGAATGTAGTATAAAATTTAAATATGATGACAACTAGGGGGTGGTGGTAGAGCGTAGTGACCGGCAGTGCATGGCGGCGATAGCTAGCTATGAGTGGTGGCGGCGAGGGCGGTGGTGGCCGGCGGTAGTGGTGGTCGGCAGTTGACGACGGGGTGGCAGTGTTGGTGGCCAACGGCAAGTGGTGATGGCTGGCGATGGTGGCCAAAGGCTGGCAGTGGTGGTGGCCGGTTACGGCGACAGTTGTGGTCAGTGGCAAGCTACGTGGTGGAGGCGGTGGTGGCTGCCAGTGAGTGGCAATAGCTGACGATGGTGGTTGAAGGCTGGTGGAGGTGGCCGGCAATGGTGGCCAACGGTGGTGATAGTGGTAGACGTCGGGTGGCGATGGCTGATGGCAAGTGATTGTGGCCGAAGGCTAGTAGAGGTGGCCGGTGGAAGTTAAGTGAGGTTGCTTGCAGTGTAAATCATTTTCCCTCAAAACCGTGAGTGTTTGATTTACCTAAAAAACGAGCTAGAATATTTTGCGCTATATTTACTTTACTTTGCATCTCTTTTTCATCCAATCAAAAACCAAAAATTTGAGAACCCCTATATTAAAAATACTTTACACCCTTATGTTATACAACCAAACGGCCCCTCAAGCAATTTTGAATACTAAGCTTATATCAAACTTTCTGCCTTACATGACACTATGGAGTGGGACAACTTTCTACATCAAAATACCACTTTAACAAATTACTACTAAGTGTTTCCAAAACTAATCTCAACAATCTCCTGCTAGGATTAGAGTCCTCATTACTCTAAATTTAAACAAATTCCAGCAAGCAAAAACTCTGGCCTGACCAGAGCCCTCATAGTCTATTAACACCAATCTGGAACTTAGATAAGCTCCTTGAGACAGACAGTCTCCAACTTCTAACTAACCAGGAAATGATCCTTCTCGCCAATTCCACCAACTTTAACTAAAGGATGCAGCAGCAAACATCAACACTGATAAGTTTTTCTTCATAATTTAGGTTTCGTTTGGGATGGTTTTCTTATTGCTGTTTAAAGCAACTTTCTAGTTAAAAAATTTAAATTTTTGTACTAGAAAGCCACTTTAAAAAGCATGAAAAAAATCGTCCCAAACGAAATTTTAATCTTACAATGCTTAGTTTATCGATCTGTGCTACACTTTTATCAACTTTTCTACAATTTTGTAGAAGGATTCATAGCTCAAAGATTGATTGAGAATTTTTTTTTCAAAATCAAACGCTTAATTTATAGTTATTCATATTAAAAGCAGCACCATTCCTAACTGCAACAGTAATGCTATAGAATGACTAAAAGTGAAAGCTGATTAGGAAACAGATTAATAAAAAAAATCAATGGGATGCCAACTAAATACTTCTTGAAACCGAGCAACATTTTGTTCAGTAGATGCAGATACATACAATTACAGTTTAGAAGCCATCAAAACTATACAAAACGATGGACAAGAATGAAGTTTACAATTTTTTGGCATTTGGAGGGCTAAAGCTATCAACTTTTGAAGGTCTCAGCTTTTCAATCCAAACTAACAGACCTTTTTTGTGATCTTGGCGGCTTGAAAACTGAAGTTGCTCGAGTGTTCCACGATGAACTAGATCAGATTCAAACTGTTCTAGGACCTTCACAATCTGCCAAAACTCAGGTCTCTTCTCTGGTAGTGTTGACCAACATTGCTCGGTCAACATCCGCAGGACTACCGGACAGTCGGCTGGAATAACGGGTCGTAAGTTCTGCAAAGAGCAAGTCTTTCGATTAGCATAGTAATATATACCGGGATTGCATAGCTCATCTTGGTCTGTCTGTTGAGAGTTTTTACTATCAACCAAGAGATCTTGGGTTCGAGTCTTACGTATATGATGTGTGTGATTTTATCTTAACTGACCTAAATGTAGCAAAAAAACATATCCCAGATTGGTAGATTATGTTCAACAAAAGCATGCTCAAGCAGACAAGCACAAAGTGAAAAGGAAGCACATGACTAAGGTTCCGTTTGGGGAGGCTTTTTTACTACTTCTTAAAGCAGCTTTTTAGTACAAAAATTAGACTTTAAGAAGCAGTAAAAAAGCCACCCCAAACGAAACCTAAGAATATACAATGGAATTACCGACATGGCAAGTGGATAGTATACCTTATTAACAACTGCAAAAGCTGCTTGAACTGGTGTCATTTCCTCATATGGAATGGCACCTGTAATCATCTCCCATAACAGAAGCCCAAAGCTGTAAACATCGACTTTGCGCCCATAAGGCTTGTGCTTAATCATTTCAGGAGCCATCCAGCGGTAAGTGCCAGCTTCGTCTCCTAGAACATCACAATATGCCTCTTCACATGCCACTCCAAAATCAGCAATTTTTACACACAAGTTGTTATCAAACAAAATATTCCCTGACTTCAAGTCGCGATGAATAACTCCTTGTGAATGAATGTACTCCATGCCCCGGGCAACATCTAGCGCAATCGAAATCAGATTATCCAAAGGAAGCGGCGAGCGATCAAGTTTGCGCAACAATGCCCACAAAGATCCTCCAGAAAGATATTCAGTGATGATGAAAAGGATGGGAGATTTTTTGCAAAACCCAGCAAGCTGCAATTAAAGAGAGAATACGAGAAAAAACTAAATGTTTTGTCTTTGACTTTAATTCATAGCAGTATTAATCATTAGAGAGAAGCAAGAATCATAGTTAAGTGCTAGAAGAAATGGTTTACAGTTGTTCATCTTAATGGACATGTCCCCTCAAGGTTAAATTAATATTTTTTCTTCTTTTGACAATACTACTAAATTCAGAATTATGGCAAGGCAACTAAGCTGAAAAAAAACTAGTCATTCACAAAATATTCATGAAATTAAGGTTTCATTTGGGACGGCTTTCTTACTACTTCTTAAAGTAGCTTTCTAGTTTAAAAAATAAAAATTTTGTAATAGAAAACTGCTCTAAAAAACAGTAAGAAAACCATCCCAAATAAAACCTAAATGACAAAATATTCATGAAACGTCAAGTTCAATCAATGAACCAGTAACAGAATTCTAAGGGAGAAGGATGAAGGAATAGAGGATTGAAATCATTTTTGTTTATCCTCCAAATTATGCTTCCAATCTGCAATATCTCTATAGCAATTCAAGACCAAAGTAAACAACATTAAATAGCTGAAAGAAATATGAATCCCAAAATACCTTTATCACATTGCGGTGACAAAGATGAGATAGAAAAGTTGCTTCTCTGGTGAACTGTTTTTCTAAGCGTGCAACCATCACTCCACTGTCATCTTCATCGGGCAATCTAATAAGTTTTACAGCAACTGGCTGATTCTTATACATGCCATGGTAAAGTCTACTATGAGCTCCACAGGCAAATCTAGCCCCAAAATACAACTCAGAAAGATTTACAATCCACTTCTCTGTGGTCTCCACTGCTGTCACTCTAACAACACCATTATCAAAATACCTTGCCCAGGGTCTCTCTTTCTTTGCCCTTAATTTGATAATGCCTTTCACAAAGGAAATTTGTTGGAGAGTGCTCAACTCATTATTGTCTTGTTTAATTCTACTACGGGGTGGTGTTGAGAACCTCTTTGAATGAGATTTTGCCTCTTTAAAGAGATCAGAAAGAATGGTGGTTGGCTGTGGGGAAATAGATCTTCGCTTTGGTTTGGATTTTCGCTTCATTTGAGCCAATTTTTTCCTACTAGAATCAAACCAAACTGCATAAGAAAACAGTTTCAATGTATCTATTGTGGCGCGTAGATTGGGATGGAAAGAGAACCCAACAGGTTGTAAATTGGACTCCTTCATCAAGATCAAGGAAGACTCGCTACTGCCATGTTGCAGAGAGGATTTACAAGAAATCGAATCTGAAGAAACAAGGCTTGAATCCCTCATCTTGCTCTCTGATTTTCCATCTGTTTTTCTACCAGAAGTGGCCAACGGCTTCCCTTCTGAAACAGAGCTAGTGTTGCTCAATTGTACAAAGCTACCAGCCATAAAAGCTGCAGTTGAGAAGCCTAAACCAGAGTCCCTTGCCATTGAATCCGAGCTCGAACTTTCTTTCTTCAGGTCCAAGTCTCTGTCAGATTGGCAGTCCAATCTAAAGGATAGGAATCTAGAAGAACCAGAACGGATGAAAGTGTTTTGAGAGAACTTTGCTCTGGTAATCCATGAACAGCTCTCGTTCTCCATTACTCCCAAAATACTAACAAACTAAAACGCCAAAAACAAGTGATGAAATTCCAGGCCCCGCACCTCTTCCTATAGAAGAACCATCATTTAAAAGAACAGAACAAAGCACCCATAAAAAAATCTCTGCAACATCATCACGAAGCAACCTGAGAACAATCGCAAAGAATTCAATCCTTCAACGGGATAGCAGAGCTTAGCATGCCAAGCGCAAACCCTAGAAAGAAGAAAACAAATCAGGAAGCTAAAATCAAAAGGTAAAAGTGCTAAATATCTTTTTCAATCAACCGTGATAAATGAATCATCCTTATTGTCCCATTCATTGACGTAATATCGCATCAAGTCTCCTCCTTTTTCATGGAAAAACCGAAAAAAACTAAGAAAACCGAAAAAACATAGAATCACGGTGAAAAAGCCAACCTTTCACGTGTTTCCCACAGCCGGAGATAAAAGTGGTCCAAGGAATAAAACCGACGATACCAAATATTAATTGAAAAGGGTGCAGAAAAGGATCAGCGCAGCTGCGTTAATGGCTACATATAGAAAGGAGAAAGGCTGCGAAGATTAAGGCAAGAACGGAGGGAAGAGGGCGCAGTTTCTACCTTATATAGCGCAGAGCCCACACCAACCGCCGGCGCACGAGACCAGAGACCGAATGGAAACCTAAAACCCGTACAGATTTAGTCCTCTGTATGGACTCGCCACTAAAAATACAATTTTTATTTTAGCTTTGTCTCCTTCTTCGGCGACCGTATACCACGCTCTAAGTCGCGCAGTCACCGGCCCCTCCCTCCCTCACGCCCGTTTCCACGTAAAATACGCGGTTAGCCATGAAACCACAAGGATTCCTGGATCGAATTCTCTCTCTATACACAATTTTGACATATTGATTAGGATTTTTTTTTTTACTATTATTTAAAAAATTTTGAGTTCAAATCTTTTATATATATATATATATATATATATATAATAAGTGTGTAATTTTTCTTTAATTAGTCCAAATATCTAAAATAAAAGAATTATCTCTTTACTTTATTTATGTTTTAGTACTTAATTAAAAATGATAATAAATTAAATTAATCACAAAAAATATGCAAGGATGTTGATCCTATTTTATAAAAACACATGTTTATTTTACTCAAATATATCAATGTAAAAAAATTCATTTCATAATCCTCTATTTCGCTGATTGGAACTTCATCAGTGGCAACCACCGTTATACTACTACTGGATCACAACAAATGATTGTTGATTAATCACTTGACCTAACCTCAACTCAAATATATCAATGAGGTGGGCATTATGGTGGAATCACTTATACTTATAATTGAGGCCATGATCTAATGCATCTAAAATTGATAAGAATTAAATTTATTTTGGTGTTATTTCAATTAAGGATTGTTATAAACTCTCCAAATATTTAACTAACCCTAAATTTTACTCATTTAAAATGTTCTAAACTCTAGAGATCTTTGGACAATTTAAGATATCTACCTAAATTCTTTTCTATAATTAAATTTCTAATTATTTTGTATATAATTATCTGAGTGACTTAAATTTCTATGAAGAAAAGTGACATCATGCCTAACTATCTTTTTTGTCATCCAACATCACCAACTCTAACCTACACTTCTACCTTCATCATTAAAAAAAAGTTACAAGAGAAGGAAAAATAAATGGTGGAATAAATAAGGAAATGGAGCAAGAGAGTGAGCTACCCATGGCATGAACAATATAACATGAAACAAAGTAAAGAGATAATGATTTTATTCTTAAGAACAATAATATAACTAGAGATTCAAATAATATTTTGGAAAACTTATCGAAGAAGTCTAATAGGAAGATGTCACAGCTTCACTATTCATTACATATATACAACACTGTATGATTTCAATCCAACATAATTTCTTTAATAAAACCATTACTTATTTATAAATATTAAAATATATATTATTGTATAATTCTTTGGAGGCTTAAGGAAGGTCTAAAATTTTTATGATTGAAATGCAAAATTGAGTGTTGTCTTATTAAATTGAAGAGATCGTTTATTGTAAAGAATTAAGAACTTCTTTCCTTATACTCAGCTTTAATGGAAGGGCCAGAGATGGGAGGGCATCCTATCATACTTACAAATATATTAAATTAAGTTATGATCATATAAAAAGAGAGTGGTTCCTAATATTAATTTAATGGCGATTATTTTTTTTTTTAACTGTTTTATTTTTAATTGAAGATGTTGATGGAATGGACTTTCATAAAAGAAATAAACTTTCTTTCCATATTGACATATTGAAATTAAAATTTGTGGAGATATACTCTGATCTAATGGACATAGATTTGATTTAAACTAAATAACATAAATAATTTTCTCTTATTTTTTTTATGTTTTGAACTTTTTTGTGTTTATTTGTAGCTTCATCATACTCATACTTAGTAATGCTTCTATATTTGAATTTTCATATTCTAATTATAAAAAACCACTTTTAAAGTAAATTTAGCAGTATTGTGACCATCAACTTTGAGATAAGAAGTTTGATGGAATAAATAGTTTTCTCTTTATAGAACCAATGTGTATGAATTTCCCATTAAAAAGATGTAAAGGAAATTACTGACATTCTAATATGCTACTAATTATATTGAAAGATGATCATATAGAGATTTATAAAGAAGTCCTTTTTGAGATCCAACAATAATGAAAGTCTTAGAGAAAACAACTATGCATAAGTTATCTCATTACTTTAAAGCACCAAATAATTTGAGGATCATACACATTGATTATGGAGTACCACTCTTAAGGCACGTGCAAGAGCACTTACTAAGTAAAAAATCATCATATAAAGGAGAACACACTTCACCAATCTACCTATCACTCATAAAGGACTTGATGTGTCATGAAATATTTCCCGACTATTATTTTTCATCTTTGACTATGCATTAAATTGTTACACCATTAATAGTTCACATGTTTCATCAAGTTGTCACATCCTGTCTTGCTCATAATTCTAAAATAAAAACTCTCTTATACAGTGGCGCACGCGCACACACACACACACCAAGCACATTACTACTTCATGAAGGTGCCACATGATCTATATATTGTTGCCATTTGGGTTCTATAATGCCATCATCATCACAATATGCATGTCATTTCATTTAGAATGATTAATACACCATTATTGGAGTAATTAAAGGTTATTGATCCTAAAAATCTCATTTAGCTATCTATTATTTTGTTATGCATTTTGCATCCTTATCCAAGATTCTAATTTTTACCTTTTCTCAAGCTTTCAATAAGATGACCAAGGTTAGTAATTGTATTGATAACTCTTTTAAAGCGCATCAAAGTCTTCCACTAGATCTTTAACTTTCCATAAAAGGCTCAAGAGATGCCACAAATTTTTCTTATTTGTCACTTCCCATATGATGTAATTATTATATACCATATTTTTATCTGAAATATAACATCTTATTGTATTTCTTCTTTTGCTCATCTCAAAGTTATCATGAAAGATCCTAAGAGCTCAATAATGTCTCAATTGTGTGTTGTTAACAACATTGCTCATATTTTCTCTTACTTATTTTGAAAGTGGATATAAGACTTTGGATCAAAAAATTATATATATATATATATATATATATATATATATATATATATATATATATATATATATATATATATATATATATATATATATATATATATGTGTGTGTGTGTGTGTGTGTGTGTGTGTGTGTGTGTGTGTGTTATCTTTATGTATCATCATATACTAACTCCAATATAATATATTTCCAGTATATCTCATCTAAATGCATAAATTTGTGTGTCCTCTGAAACCTCTCTTACAAAAAAAAGTGTTCACCAATTATACCATTAGTAATTCGACAAACACCAATAAGAGGACATGTTAGTAGATGAGTGTAGAATATTTCATCTTGGCATCTATTTTCGAGGGTATATGTGATATGACTAGTTAAGACTTTAATTTATATTAGATATATATGTAAAATGAGGATGAGTTTAATGTCATAATTGATATAGGGTATAAGTACTCTGATAATATCTTAGTCCTCAGTATTTGAAAGTTTTCATTGTTTATTTTAGAAAAATATAGAGATATAAAAGGCTCTATATATTATGAATAAATTTATAATTTTGAGAGTTTCTTTAGTTATATCTTCTCCTATGTTATAAATTCATAATTTGAGGAAATATATTGAGTTTAGTTTATAGGCTATGAAAAAGTTCCAAAATAAAGTCAAACATGAGACTATTAAATTACTTTAGATAATTGAATTGATCATGTTTAAGTTGCATAATATGTCTTTGTATTGGAACATATCATTATAATATTTATGGTCAGAAGACACCTATATAAAGGTGAGAAAATTAACATGTGTACTATTAGTTTCATCTGATTCTATATGCAAGTCCTTTATAGGTGTATAAGTTATGCATCATCCACTACAGGAAAAACGGCAATTTCCGGCGTCAATTTTTCGTCGGAAAATGGACAAAATCCGTCGGAAATTAGCATTTCCGGCGGATTTCCGACGGAAATATTTACGCCGGTTTGACGCGCGTCGTAAAAGCGTTATCGACGCAAAATTTTCCGCCGAAAAAAATTCCGGCGCAATTCCGGCGAAAAATTCGTCGGAAATATTTCCGGCGAAAATAAAATGCGCCGGAAATTTAAAAAAAAAAAAAAAAATTTTTTTGTTCCGGCTGAAGCAGGTACCCGTTCCGACTGAAGCCCCCAACCCAGCCGCTCAAACCCCGACCCGTTAGCTCAACAACCCCGATCCATTGGCTCAACCCGTGACCCGCCCCACCCGCAGCGCATGCACAACGTGAGAATCGAACCCCCGCCCTTCTGAAGGAAAAGCTCTCCAAACCCTCCACCGAACCACTTGGCCACCTTTGCAAAACACTTAAATTTGTGAGATATTTTTTATTTATATTAAAGCACACAGTAAGTACTATTTAAAATAGTTAACATATTAAAAGATTAAAATTAATATATTTAATATAATTTATTTAAAATATTTATAATGTGAGTTTAAAATATAAACTTAATAAAATTCAAAATAACTAAATTAATTTATAATGGTTTAATTTAATTTATATTTAAAATAATTACAATATTTAAAAGTTAAGCTTTTTTTAAGATCAAAATAATTATTATATTTAGTTTAGAAAAAAGTTATTAAACTTTTGAATTATTTTATTTTATCAATATTAAATTTAATTTAACAAAATAAATAATTTTAAATATTTCTAATTGTCATTTTCCAAAAAAAAATTTAATTTCGTCGGAAATTCGCCGGAAACTCCGTCGGAAAAGCCAACGGAAAATGCGCCGGAAATAACTTCAAAAATTACGTCGGAAGTACGCCGGAAAATCCGCCGGAAATATTTCGTCGGAAATTTGTCGGAAAATCCGTCGGAATTGTTGACGAATTTATTTCCGCCGGAAATTCCGCCGGAAATGAGCTGTTTTCCTGTAGTGATCTTGGCCTAATAGTATTAACTAAAGTTAACCCCTAGGGCCTTGAGATTTTATAATGGCCTTCTTGGATATGTTTCAAAAAGAGGGTAAGATTTTAGCATTCTTGGGATATGGAAGATAATTATTAATTCAACTTAAATTAATTTAAATTTTGTAACATCACATAAAATATTAAATTTATGTTGAGAGCATGAAACTTATTATACATTGAATAATCCTATATAGATCCAATGGCTGTGATTCTACATTAAAATAGGACTCCATATTGATATGCATGAATATCTCTAGGATCAATAAATCATGCTCTTTGGAAGAATAATATGCTAAGATAATTATGACATATAAATCCCTTTCATAGGGTGTGTTTAGGTTGTTCTACGAAAGGAGGCTTCTCTAGAAGTAAATGTCATTCTGGTCTAGCTACTAATAGAAGATGTGCAGAAAAGATAGAATTTTCAAGAAAACAAATATCTAGTTGGCAAGTTGTGGTGCTTCTTGTTAGGGGAAGAAGGAAGAAGAGAAGTCAATGGAAAAAAATAAGTGATTCGCATCATTAGAAAAAGAGAAACCATATATATATATATAGTGAATTTGTACACTACAAAGTAGGGCTGCAAACGAACCGAGCCGAGCCGAGTATGTGAGTGTTCATGTTTGTATTCATTTAATATCAGCTTGATCAAGTTTGGTTCATATTTGTTCGAGCTTTAGCGTTTGTGTTCATGTTTGGTTCATTTAAATTAAGGAGTGTTCATGTTCGGTTCATGTTCGTTCGTTTAGTGTTTATTGAGCTTGTTTGCGAACATATTTAACGAATTTTTTTAACTATCAAACAAACACGTTCATGAACATATCTATGAACAAACACATTTATGATAAAAGTAATTGTCTATGTAACAAAGGTAATGATTATTTATATTTATTAATTATATAGTCAAATATTAATTATTTTTATCGAGCTTATTCACGAGTTCAAAATCGAACACGAATCGAGCTTCTTATCAAGCTTAATGTCGAGCTTGTTCACGAACTTCAAATGATGTTGTTCGCGAACATAAATGAGCCGAACACATTAGTGTTCAAGTTTGTTTATTTAAGAATCGAGTATTTAAAATATTGTTCAAGTTTGTTTGTTTAGTTAATTAAGTGATCGCAAACGAGCTTTAATCGACCGAACAACAAGTAGCTCGTCGAACGTTTGGTTCGCTTGCAGCCCTACTACAAAGTGTTTTTTATAGATAAATTAAGCATTGATATTCTTATATTGTATGAAGGAGAGTGAAAAGAAGATTGGGTAGCAAGTAAAAAATAGAGTAAATGATTGAAGATATAAAGAAATATTAATAACCTCATTTATTTTATATATACATAAGTAGAGTTTGATTAAAAAAAATTAATTTAAAGCTAGTGGTGGTGAACCTCTCATTGATGAAGCGCCTTTAATTTCTCCGGCTAAGCTAATAACATAAGATAATATGGATTTTTTTTTCTTTGAAGAAATTTCACTATTCACTAAACATCAAGATCCCCTATATGTGACCACTAATCCAAAGAATATTTAAATTATAATTTCTTGTGCAAATGAGGCTAATACAAGACCAGTAAGTTCACCATTTTTTTCAAGTATAGATGATGATGTGGTGTTGTATAGTTTGCACAAACTAAGGTTTTAGAATTCTGCCACATTAGCCATGAATTGTGTATAACATAATTTTAAAGCTTTAATTGAACTAAAATACTATTTTAAGATGTCAAAATAAATTTTGAATTGATAAAAATTACTACATTTTAAAATTATCTAGTAAAAAATCTAGAATAAATACTCAAAATGATTAGAACAGTTGTATCGATAACATGTCAAAAGTTATGCGGATGGAAGTTACTAGAATTCGATAAAATTGCATTTTTGTAAAACCAAATTAAAATTCAATAAAAAAAATAAAAAAAAAACTCTGAATTATTAAAAACTAAGAAAAAATGTAACCTCCTCGGCCCGAATAATTTTTCCAACTTTGCCCACATCTGAAAACAACCTGAAGTAGTCCAAAATGGAGTTTCTCTTACTATAAAACTCTCTCTCTCTCTGTCACTCTCCTGAATCTATATTAAAAGAATTACGATCTTTTATTTTAATCATTTAACTAAAACTCGTTAATAAATAGCAGAAAGAAACATGATTTCATTCTGTCTGGAACAGCAGATAGAAAAATTATACATGTTGTCTAGAGCCTCATATCATAGGATCATTACATTATCCTAAAAATATGTAAAAATCATGTAATGGACAAATAGCCTACCAAATAACTAAAATCTTACAACTGAAATCAATGCAAGATAAAAGAGAACAATATGCTATAAATCATATAAAAAAATATATGAATTAATGTCTATACTGATTATCTGTATCAATTTATCCTTTTATTGTTCATCACATCTCGATATATTAAATCATCAATCACAGTATCAGTAACAGTCTGTAGTACTACTGCTATTAATAATATAGGTATCATGATCAATAACATTAAATATTATTAATGAGTGTATCTTAAGGGTATCTTACTCCTGCATTTATGACTCTCAATCAGTCGTCTCTTATAACTATCAATCAATGTACTCATTATAAATCCCCATAAATCACATGAATCAAATTGTCCTGACTCCTTATAATTCCAATCAATCTTCAACTCCTTATAACTCTCAATTAGTAGGTTATCACACTGAATTATTATATCATGTATCTAATATTATTCAGTACTTCATTTAAAATGTAATAAAATCATATGAAATCATTAAAAATTATCAAATCTATAACATATCCAAATGTGCATAATGAAAGCTTAAGAAATCAGGAGATGCAATTTTTGTATATTTGGGAGTGATAAAATTCATAGAAATTAAAATCATCAAAAACAGAAGTAATTGATCAGTCACTTATAACGAATATAATAAAATATATAATATGAATGGCTGACAAATATGATCCAAAGACTTTTCTCTCTCCTCTCTCTTCTTCCCCTTTTTCAATTTCTTCTTGGCCAAGCAACCAAGTGAGGGAGTCAGTACAATGAGGCAGGGATATGTAACGTTCATCGCCCAGCGTCATAGCGCTCATTAAATCAACGCCAAAGTACTTTGCTTAAAAAATTTTATAATTTTTTAAATAATTTTTTTTCACATATTTGAGTTATTACACTCTCTCATTAGGTGGCTGCTCAAACGGAATGGATCGATTGGGTTTCCACTATTCCAACACCATGACGCTAGTTCATTTTACAAATTCTTAATACTACATCGCTGAGGCGCCAGAAAACACAGCATCATGGCACTTTAGTAAAAAATTCAAGATTTCACAAACAAGCGTTCAGACCCTTAGAACCCACTTTAGAACACATGTAGACCTTTTTCATACACAGATCAATCTTAGACACATTTAAGAGAGTTTAAATGTAAAAATTCAACAAGTTACATGACTTCTAGTTTTCTCAAATTAGTTTAAACAGTACTATGATCCTGAAGGTCTAACTGTTTTAATGAGGTGTATCTCCTAGCTTCTAAAGTTTATAGAAGAGTTGAGCTTTTTAGGAACTTAAAAATAAATTTTAAGAAACCACCCAAAATATCTTATCATGAAAATAAATTTCACTTTGAGAGATGTAATGCATGTTATTTTCATATATTATAGATATTACTTAACTCCATACGTAGCTGAATTTATTGTGTTATATTTGTTGATAACTCTCTTTCTCATCTACCATGTTCAAACCTATCCAAACCCTACTGATCATTATTCAAACCATGTTAGATTGAATATATTGAATTTACTAAGGTTTGTGTGTTGTGATTGCTTCATGAATTTGTTGTGTTATGTCTGTTGTGATTGCTCTTTAAATTTGTTGTATTATATTGAAAATTGAATGAACCTTTTTTGAACTTGTAAATTAGCCTTTTTATTAATTTTTGTAACAATGTTGTATTCAAACTATGTTTGACATTTGAACAAAAAATAATTTGAATGAGAATAATTAATGTTTAATTGAATAGTATTACAAAAATGTTATTATTGCATGTTATCACAATCTTAATCAAATTTTGTTTGAACCTCATCGGAATGTTATTTGAATCAATTTTGGCCATGACATCCTTAAAATAGCAGTTTGTGTTCTAGACTCTAGAGCAAGGATATTATGTTCTGTACAAAACTTTCGACATATTTTCACAAGAAAAAAAAAACAATGAATATTTTTCTCCAATTTCAAACATTATATTATAGAGCATATAAGATCAAATTTCTTTCTAAATATGGGTTAGTCCTCTATCTCTCTCTCTCAACCTAATCTTGTGACAAGTCTTTCTTTTGGACAATTTAAGCAGTTGAAAAACCCAAAAAAAAAAATGATGTAAGATATAACAAAAAAATGCCATAAAATCCCATCTTAATTTATTCATTTCATTTTAATGTATATTTAAAAATTATTAATTTACACATCAAGATATAATATTTATGCATGATTTATATTATTTACATCTGGCATAGTAGAAAATGACTTCAAAAAATAGAAATCATTAATATTGTTATAAAAAAAATACAAATGCACAAGCTAATGATTTGTTAAACTCTTAAATATTATTTCCCATTAAAAATAATTAAAAAACTCCACTGAAATTAATAGGCTATTAATGAGTCATCAAATAATAGGTCAATTTAAAAAAAAAAATCAATTCATAATTTCAAAAAGTTTTAATGATTTGACAAACTGAATTAGCAGGAAGGTTCTGGTTAATAAATCCAAATAGATTTGTTATGCATCATTTATATTTTATATCAAGCTGAATTGAATAAGACTTGAAAAAAAATAAAAACTTTAGTCATTAATAATTTAATCAAATATATACATGTGTATGCTAATGATTTGTAAAGCTATGAAATATTATTTCTCATTTATATTAATTAAATAGAATCCTTCTTCTCTATTAAGCCAACTGCACATCAAATAAGATTATATTATATTAATTATAACTGGTGAAGATATTTGGTTTATTTTTTAAAAATTAATTACATTTGTCACTCGGTGGGCCCACTGATGACTCACCACTCATCATTCGTCAAGCCAGCATGCTACTAATCATAGGTCATTTGGCAGGCCCACTTGTCACTCATTAATTACTTGCCACTCATTGGACCCAATGATAAGCCTCAATATGCAGATCATTGGCTAGTAACTACCTACATGTCAATTGTTCAATGTATATTTTTATATTTTCATGACTACATGCTTTATGCAAATGAATATATGTTTTTTTTATATAGATTTTTTGTAGCCCCATAATGATATAAATAAATGGACAACGCAATGCCAAGGTAGGAGGAAGTTATTTGGGAGCACTTAGATTATATAATAAATCCTTAGAATCTCTTTCTTTCCCTCTCTTCACTTTTATTTTCTATTTATTGTTATGCTATTGAGCCTTGTAAGTGTTGAAAGTAAAGTCCAAATGTTGCATATGGATAAAATTAGATACAACATCTTGAAAAGTGCAGTAAGCATAGATTGATGTCAAGGACCAAAAATCAAGTGTTGCAAGAAACGGAGCAATAAAGCGGAGGAGTTTGCAAATACTCAAGGAAATCATCCTTGGAATTCAAAAGATTGTCGGGCCTACTCATTAGACCCACCTCTTTCCACATATTAACCTTTCCTAAGAGTTGAAGTCATTAAACTACAGTTCAACTCATCTAAAAATTGAACTTGTTAAGAGATAGTACAACTTATTTGAGAACTGAAGACCTCAAAGAGAGGGTTCAACAACTCAGTAGAATCAAATATAAATAATCAGTGAACACTTTCCTCTCTTATAATTTATATATATAAGAAATGTGAAAAACAATTAAAACAAATTGAATTTAGAAACTCAATTATCAACTTTTTGGCCAACTTCGAGTTGTAGAGTTGACACATTGTGTATTTAGATTAACATTAGAGAAATTTGTTTCCTAGAAGGAGAATACTCAGCTCATCATAAATAAGGAAGACTAATTTGGGTTTAGGGAATTAGAGTAATCTTAACTCTATGTTTCAAGACAACCCCTTACAGGAGAGCTAAAACCCTCAAGTAGATGGATGGTCTATGCTTTATGAAGTCATCTTTTTATTTATAACTTAAGTCTCCTTCTAAGACGGAGATGTGTCCAATAAATCTAAAAGGGAATGATCTCAAATCTCAAAGAGCGATCATATTCATTTGTCGAGCCCACTTGCCACTAATCACGCATCACACTTCACTCATCACTTGACACTCAATTAATCATAAAAAAGGTAAATTAACTAAGGTTTAGGGATCAATGATTTTGGCCTACGGGCATCCTTAAAAGCTATGTGATAATTGCCATAGGAAAGAAAATGCTCCCTAGGCAAATAACCTACAGAAGAGCTAACGCCCCTTGGTATTTGAATAAGTTTAATCTTAATGAAGTCATATTTTAAATTTTAACTTGAGTCTCCTCTCTATATGTCCAACAAAAGTGAAAGGGGATAATCTAAATTCACTTAAATAATGATCTTATTCACACAATGAGCCAACACATCACTCATCACTTAGCAAATCCACCCGCCACATCACTTGTTTGGTAGTTGTTCTCCAAAGATACAAAATAAAAGGAGAACTAAATGTATATCCAAATATGACAATGACTTAGCTTTATCAACCTCAATATGCCTTAAGGAGAGGAAGGTTAAAGGTGCACTCATCAAAGGCCAAGATGTAGTTACTAATGGTCAAGGGTCACACATCAAATGCTAAGGTGCACTCTCTAGGAATTCTCTATAAACTCTCCAACAACTCTCAAGGAATATTTCAAGGACTCCATATTTTCTATGAAATCATCAAGTTTATTATGAACTCCTCATACCCATGATTCCACTCGCCACTCATCACTCATAATTAGATGAGCCCACTTGTCACTTATCACTTAATGGGATCACTCACCACTCATTGATCAATTATCACTTAGCAATCCCACTTGTCACTTTTCACTTGGCAGACTCAGTTACCACCCATTAATTATCACCTAATGAGCTCATTCACCATGATTACTCTATGAACCACTGACTGCCCACATGTTAATTGTCCATGTATATTTTTATATTTTAGCTATACATTTTTTGTAGATGAATATATTTTCTTATATAGCTTTGTGTATAGCCCTATAATACTACAAATAAAGGGCCATAAAAAAATTTCAAGGCAGGAGGAAGTCATTTGAGAGTATTTTGATTCAATAATAAAATCCTCTTAATCTCTCTCTTTCACTTTTTCTCCTTTTCTCTCTACCTACTATTACGTTGCGAGCCTTGTAAGTTTTGGAAGTAAAGTCCTGATATTCCCTAAGGACAACTGATTCAATAGTTATATTATTCAACAAAATGTCAATAAATTAAGATGTGTTAATATAAAATGATTGATTCAATACATAATTATGATGAGATTATTATTATTTTCTCTCTTTATCTCTTTCCTAGTGTCATGAAATCCAATTTTTTGTTTGACTAATTCATCATACCATATCATGATGCAAGTTTATATGGATATAAAAATAGCTTAAGATTAATCCTAAACTTTTTCAAAGGATGTCATGATTCATATTCTAAAGATCTTCATTCAAATAATGTTTAAATTTTAATAATCATGCAATGATATTTCAACATAGCAATATTTTATCTAATACCAACATTGCTCGATTACGTCTATCGTCATATGATGTATTGATCAACCTATTTCTTAAACTCGCCAAATTAACACTTATCAGTGAATTGAGACAAACATCTAGTTTAGAACACCATTTACAAGTCATTAACATTGATCATGATTTTTTATTAAATCTTTATTAGCAACAATCTTAGAGGTTGTAGACTCCATATATATTAATCAAATAATAACTTTTTTAGGCATGATGGTTCATGATGTTTTTCTTATGCCCCTAATTGGAATATCAAGTGTGTTGATGGGTTTATTAGAAAATCATTCATTCAAATGACACAAATCTTGAAGCAAGTATTTGAATTAAAAACTTATAGAATTAAATTTAGGACCATATGAATTTTATTTTTAGCAAAAATATGGTTGAAATAAAAGCTTTAGACATATGATGTCAATGATTCCAAAATTTACTTAATCCTAGTTGAATTGAATCAAAATTAGACACTTGAAAGTTGAAAATTTTACAATAATATTTGAGGGACAAAAAAATTTATGTATCTTATTAATTTGCTTACAACCCAAATGAGTATCTTAGTGAGAGGTGCGCAATGAGTATAAGATTGTTTAATTCATTTATCACTAAGTCATTAAGATATCTAAAAACATAATTTGATCGAGGTAATCATCAAGAACTATTGAAGGAAGTGTTATGATTTCCCATTTGAAATTACTGGAGTGCTCCATTCATAAAAAATATAAATAAATCTCACATGTATGCATTTGAGGGTGATGTGAGGAGGCCACAAGAAGAATTTTAGAGATGAAAATATAGAGCTTTGTTTACTAGCACTCGAAGCCCTCCATCGACATCAATATTGATGTCCAACAATGCCAAGCGGTTGATAGCCATCATCATCGTTAACAAGTTAGATATGCACCAATGTCAATAAAGTTGATGCATGTAAGGCACAATAAGCCTACTGCATTTAATCAACACCAAGTTTAGAGTTTGTTGTCGACATTAGGGTTGTTGTCCATTTTCAACATGAAGGTGGGTACTCATTATCAAAGTTGAGGTCGAAACCCACCATTTCAACCATTGTTTATATATGTCATCACTCTGAGCATCAATGCCCATCATTGCCAACAATGTTGATGCTCATTATCACCAATAACACTAACTCTCATTTTTGAAACTAATGTTAGCCTTTGCAATCAATACTAAGGCTTATACACACTGTCAAAATAAAGCTCAATGCTTACCATCGACACCAAAGTAGACGTCTGCTGCCTCCACTAACACAAAAATATGTCATCTCCATCAAGATCAACACCCATCATTGACACACCAACAGTCACTATCAACACTAATGTTTATGTTCATCATCAATAACAAGTTAGATGCTTGCCATATCAAATGATGATGCCATCTATCTTTACAAGGCTCATTATCTCCATTTGATTGATGATATCCCCGCCAATAAAAAGAATGCTCAAACATATCGTCAATACTCTTTTGTTGACAACGCCAATGCATCATGGCTCATCTTACTTTTATCATGAAATTTATCTTTCATAATTCATATATACTACATTGTATCAATGTCTTCTTCCATTCAAGGAATGCAAATCTTATGCAACTTAATATATTGTAATATAAAAGATATAGATTTCAGAACACTTATGCAACTTAGACTTTATTTGAGACGGCTTTCTTATTGCTTCTTAAAATAACTCTTTAGTACAAAAAATTATTTTTTTTTATTAGAAAATTGTTTTAAGAAGCAGTAAGAAAGCCGTCTCAAACGAAAACTTAATTAGAGTAAATCAACAATAAGACAATAATCATACATTAGGAGGATTTAACATATTAAAACTCTATCAACAAACGAAAACTTAATTAGAGTAAATCAACAATAAGACAATAATCATACATTAGGAGGATTTAACATATTAAAACTCTATCGACAAATCAGCATTCTTTAAATCCAAAAGTGAATTAGAAAATCCCAATCGGAAGCTTCCTTTCAGTCACAAATTCAATTTTTTTCTTTTTTTTTTTTTAATTTCTGAAAAGGATTTAATGGAAGAATTATTTATTTTGATTTTTTTTAATTAAAATTTAACGATTTGCTAATCCAAAATTAGTGAAAATTTGGTCAATTTTCTTATTGGGTTTAAATTAACTTGACGTGCAGGTTTGATTGCATCTTTAAATAAACAAAATAATATTTTCTTTATTCATTGGCGGGCGCTTAACTAATTAAAGTAATTATTTTTGGTTAATTTTTAATTAGGAGTAATGTTTAAATGAAATTAAATAAAAGAAATTTGATTAAAATCTTATTTAAAATCAAGCAAAAAAAAAAGTCACATTTTTTCTTAGATGAAAGAAAAAAAAATTAATTTGCATTTCAATTCTAATTTTTTTTATATAACAAAAAAATTGATATAGAATATATAAGTGTAGAATTTTTTTATTTTTTTAAATGTAGAATCAATTAATATTTTTAAAATAATTTTAAAAAAATTAGTAAATTTAAATATTTAAAAATATTTTTATTAATTAATTATACTTAATATATTTAGAGTTTTTTTATGGGCCAATCTCTCATCTTTTCGTATTATCCAATATAAAATAGTATTAAATAAAAATGTGTGATTTTTGTTAATTTAAATATGAATTTTTGAATTGAAATAAGTTAATTTATGTTAAAATAGGTTAATTTTGGATTAGAATTTATTAATTATAAGACAACGTAGTTCTAGACCTACATTGTTTTTATAATAAAGTTTAATCCAAAATTAAGTGACTAATTAAGATTTGTTTTTAGTATTATCTATTATCTTCTTAGTTAGTAGAATGATAGTTTCATTATTATTTTAGTTGTGCATAATTTTTTTTAATTAATATATTATTAATGTTAGTTTCTATCATTTCAAAATATAATAATGCTTTAATTTTTGGATTATTTATATCTTCTAAACAAATTATAACTATTTATATTTTTTAAGATACTGTCTTTTTATAATAGGGTTAGTGTATAATTAATCGAATAACATAAATTATAATAATTTGATAAATAATTAATTTAAAATTTTATTAAATAATCACTTGAAATTAGAATATTTTGAAATAATCATTAAAAATTCATTCCACTTCTCAAGCTTCTTTTATGGAATAACATTATGATATTGCCAAACCAAAATAGTTTAGATTAATTTTTTAATTATTTAGTAAGTGCAATATACATTAAAGTAATAATAAAAATATGAAAATCTTGAGTTTAGTATAATAGAATTCAAAACCAAATTAAGTTTAAAGAAATTAAGTGGCTTTTCTTTAGCAATTGCATCAAAATAATTTAATTTAAATTCTAAATAATTAAAGATTTGAGAGAAAACAACTTAAAATGCTAAATTATAAACTTGTAGCTTGTTATTTAATGAAATTTGATTAAAAAAACTAAAATAAGGGGATTTTTTGAAAAGTTATCAAGATAATTAGAAATATATTTTTTATAGTCATCTTAGCTTCTTTTTTTTTTTTTTGCCCTAAAAAATTGTTGAAAATAGTAAGGGTTCGTTTGGGACGGCTTTCTTATTGCTTCTTAAATCAGCTTTTTAGTACAAAAAGCAATAAGAAAGTCGTCCCAAACAAATCCTAAAAAGGCTGCCCCAAAGGAAGCCTAAGTGAAATAGCTTTGTCCATCACTCACTAACATAGCATAATAATTTGCTTCACCCCATCACATGAATTGTAAGTTAATACACACTCACTTATTACCTTATGTAGAGTAAACATTTAGGCATAGTTTGGGGCAGCTTTAAACCATTGCTTTTTCTTTGCTCTCAAGATATATTTTTGTACTAAAAATCAGCTTTACAAAGCAGTGAGAAAGATGTTCCAAACGAAGCCTTAATATTGTGTTTGATTTAATATTACTTTCACTAATATGATGTCATTAGATAACATCATTCCTCTTGAGTAACTTAGGTTTCGTTTGGGATAGCTTTCTAACTACTTTGTAAAATTATTGTAGATAAAGTAATTTTTAAAGCTGTCGTAGATAGCGGCTTTCTAGTATAAACTTTTTTTTAAGTAGCAAAAAAATAGTAACCAAACAAAAATTATGATTGCAGTATAAAAATCAAAGCAATAAAAAGCTGTCCCAAAAGAAACCTTAGTTGTAGTGTATAAATTGTATAGGCAATGAAGTTGAGTTAATCAATTCACCCTGAGGCTATAAACAACATACTAATTCACTTGTTTGTATTATTCACCAATAATTTAGGATCAATTGTGTTGTGACAATTTCATGATTTAGATATTGGATTACAATTATGCATAATATAATATTTTAGTGTAACAATATTAAGATTGTGATTAAAACTTGAGCACACTATGAATTAAACATTTCTTATTATGTAAAGCATATTTTGCCTAAAGTTGTGCTCCAATAGATAGTAAGATTGATTCATTTGCTTGTACATATTGCTTTCATTGATCAATTCATTATCATAAACTTAGCTTCCATTGAATGTTTTAGATTGTCATATTTTTTCTAACTTCTTTGAGTACATTTGTAGTAGGAGTTCATAATCAAGAAATAATTTAAAAATAAATTTAAAGAGACCATCACACACCACATTCGCAATCCTTCTGTTGAACTAATTATTGAAGTTTAAAATTACTCTTTCTATCATAACATAGTTTTTTCTCTGACTACAAAAAAAAGTTTTTTATAGTATCAAAAATGAATTTTTTGCAACAGTTTTAACCACCACAAAAATACTTGCAGCTGTTTCAAAATTGTTGCAAGACCTTTGTAATTATTGTCTGTTGTAAAGATATTTCGTAGCAGTTTAGGAACCGCTAAGGATTAATCAAAGAAGTATAAGTCCTATCAGCAATTTTGAATGCCACTAATCTACACAAATACTAGCAGTTTTAACCATAGCTATTATGGAGCTTTGGTGGTAGTTAAACATATCTCTGACAATGGTGGTTTAAACTGTTGCAATAAGGGTTTTATAGCAATAGTTTTTAAACCATCGCTATCAAGGGAGCCTTATTCTTTTCAATCTAAGATTATTTTAGTTCATAAATATAACCCACTTGTTTATCCTCATTAAAATGCTTATTATTTAGTAGTTCATTCAATTAGAATTTTATTTTTAGACTTGATAAAGCTTATTTGGATAATTAATAAGCTACACGATAGTTTTGTTTGTTAATAGTGTTGATAAGTCTCATTTGATTTGTTAATAAATTGAGCTCAAAATGAACTCAACAATGAACAAATCTTGAAAATTACTACAAATTCCGGAATCAAGCTCAAACTCAAAATTGGCAAACAAGCTCAAGCTCAAGCTCAAGAAAACCTCCGCTCTACACCACTCAACTTATTAGTAACTCTAGATATGGAGAGTTTAGTGAGTGATATATTTCTACATATATTATTGTAATTATATTGTGCAATTACACCCATTCAATTTCAGAAATCATATAATTTGTATTAAAATTCATTTCCTAACTAAAATATATTATTCTTATAACAACAAAACCTTTGATTTTTTTTTAAACCAATAACAAAATTCATTAAAAATACAAAATATATAAAAAATACTTGAACTTATGACTCAATGAATGCTAAGCTGCCTATGTAGCTCCAATTATAAAAAATACTAACTTTTTTTTTGTGTTTGGGTTCGTATGGAAAATGGTTTATAAGGGATGTTTGTTTTGGGCCGTGATCTACAGTGGCATAGCCCAATGGGCCTTATATATCAGCCCATTAGATAACCGTTTCTTCGGCCCACACCAACCAGAAAGAAAATATATTGTTTCACCTATAGAAAACTATAGGAAAGAAAAAATTATTTCACATTAATTTTAAGGAAATAAAGCATTGAAAAAATAGAAATAATTTTATTAAGCATTTTGGTCATGTTTTTTATTTTAGCTTATTTTGAGTAATAGACCTCTATACTATTGCATTTATAGTGATTGGTTTATACTATCATATGAAGAGTATTTTTTAATTAATGTGTGTGAGTAATAATGGATGGATATTAAAAGAAAGAATGAGAAATTATCATATTAAGGCTTCCTTAGGGACATCTTTTATAACGCTTTCTAAAATAGCTTTTTAGTTAAAAAAAATTTATTGAATTAAGTATTTTGTTACTAGAAAAGTGTTTTAGAAAGCAATGAGAAAGCTGTCAAATGCTTCGTTTGGGCAGCTTCATCACTGCTTTCAAAAGTAAATTTTTAGTACTAAATTTTTTTTCAAATAAATTTTGAACTAAAAAGCTGCTTTAAAAAGTAGTAAGTAAGCTATCACAAACGAAGCTTAAATATTTGATTGAGGGCTTATATTAGAGATTCATTTAATTTCATTTCTTGTGGCATGAATTGAATTTTCTATGATCAACTTGGTTTTTTAGAAGAGATAGAGGATCAAGGGTTGTCTTCTGGTAAATAGAGTACCTTATTGGATTCTTCTATATAGAAGTTATTTTAATTCGAGAGATGATTAGTATTATTCCATAGAATGACTTTCAGGACGATCTTAACACTTGAAATATTACAACTTTGTTTGGAATAGCTTTCTTACTGCTTTGCCCTTCAATCTGTAACTACAGTTTCTGTTTGACCACTATTTTTTTAATGCTTCCATAATAATTTTGTACTAAGAAAATACTTTCTACAACAACTTTAAAATGTAACTTTTTCTACAGCAAATTCACAAAATAGTAAAAAAGACATCTCAAACAAAGCCTGAAAATATGATCACTGTAGATTAAAAATTTTAAGAATTCATAATAATTTCCTTAAATATCATTAACAAATAGCCCAAAAATTCTTGAAAATGAATATGTGCTTAAATAATGAAAAAAATATAGTGTAGATAATAATAATAAAGGAATATTAGTCCAAGGAAAGAGGAGGAATGATTTTGTTGTAAGAATTGAGGAATAAATACACCCTATTGGCATTTGAAAAAGATCTATCAATATTTGTTTTAGTAGGAAAATCACTTTGATTGTTAAACCAAGAGTAGAAGAGCCACAAGCTAAAGGAACTAAGGAGATTTCTAAAGTTGACAATGAGCTCAAAGTCCCCATTTATTGTTGAGATCTTATAGGGCCATAACAATCTCATTGACAGCTAGAGATATTAATAAGAAAAGTTATCAAACCAGCCAAATTGTAAATAAGCTAAAACTATATAAAAATAAGATGAAACTAAATCCAAAAAAAAAAAAAATCATTGGCTATGTAAATATTAGGAAGTCTACTATGAGCTCAACCTCATTTACTTATGAATAGTGAAAGGGACGACCGCAGGGCCTATCACTCTCCCATCAATGAGTAAAATAGAGAATGTGAAGCAGATAACTATGAGCTCATTTTGTTCTGTTAGTTGAGAGCTTTGATTAAGTTTTGAGTTTGAAGCTTGTGTATGTAATGTGTGTATAAATTAGCATAAATATTCTAAAAAAAACTATTTATTTTGAAGCCTCTATGAGGAAAAATTATTACGTGTAGTGTCCGGACTCGTTCAGACACGCACAGAATAATCTATCCTCTCTGAGACGTCAACATTTCCGTTATAATTTTGCAGTAAATATTCGGTAGCTAATGCAAGAAATAATTTTTGATGTGACATTAATATTAAATAATAATAATAAAAGCATTAATGTGATATAAAAAAAAAGCAATATATATATAATGCATATTGAATAAATTTTATTTTGAAAATTGAAATTAAAAATTAGGTATATAATAGTTGTTTGATAAAATTTCCTTTCAAAATATGCAAGAGATTTTCTTACTAAGGGAGTATTACATGTATAATTAAATTGTAAATATTTACAAATTAAGAATAATAGTAGAAATAATTTTGAATAATTAATATATTCTAACATTTTTATAATATAGCTTAAAAACTTATTAATAGTATATTAAAAGAATTTCATTTGATTGCTTTAGAACAACTTTGATGCTTATAAAGGATGAGCATTGGGCGGTGCAAATGAGCCGAGTCGAGTTTAGTTCGAGTCATTATTTGCTTGAATTTGATCTTGATTAATTAATCAAGTCTAGCTCACACATGACCTTTATTTTACGAGTTCTAGCCGGCTCACGAGTCAGCTCGTTTATTATGAAAGAGAAAATTATTATGATTCAAACAAATGTTATAATAAAATGATTCAAAGAATAAAAAATTCGCTCGAAGATATTTTTTTCCGTTGTTTGAGACTGATTTTTATTATTTTCTAAAATAATTTTTTAATATAAAAAATTTAATATTTAAAAATTTATATATTAAAAAAATATTTTATAAAATAATAAGAAAGCTTTCCCAAAAAATTTCCAACTCCTTTTGACGAGTGGAGCTCGCCCCGCCGTCCTCTTTTTTTTTTTTCAAATTTTAATTTCATAATAATTTGTGAAGTTGCGTGCTGGGAGGAATATGATGGAATGGCAATACTGTAATAATTAGAAAGTTCTTTATTTGCGCGTGAAGGTTTCAAAGAAGGAATAACATTTTCATAATATAATATGAAGGTTTAGGCGCATCAAGCTGGGAGTGGCATTCATCGTAATTAAGCTGATTTTTTTTTTAAATTATTTTTTTATATAATATAATATGCTAATCTTTAGGGTCTAGCATTGGAACAATTATTAGGTCAGGTGACCTGACGTAGCTCTACGTTCATACGCCAATAATATTTCGCCACGTCTTCTCACTTTTTACCGCGCGGCCCGACGATCCGACCCGGACCGGAACCCGAAATTACTATGTTCGCGTATTGCTCGGTATTGCTTGGCAATAACGAGAAATACCGCTCTGTGAAGACCAATACCGAGCAATCGGTATTGCTAGGTATTGGTCTTCACATAATGATATTTCTCATTATTGCCGAGCAAAATCGACCAATACCTAGCAATATCGAGCAATACGCGAACATAGCAATCCCGGGTTCGTTCCGGGTCGAGTTGTCGGGCAGCGCAGTAAATAATGAGAACACGTGCATTAATTTACCGGTCCAAATAAAAGTTCCTAGCATTGTTACTTGCTAGCAAATTTATGGTGGTGAAATATTGTTTAATATTTTAATTTTATATAAATATTTAACATGTATTGAGAGAAATTATAAAAAAATCAATTTTTTTATGATGACAATGCAAAAAAGAAAAAAGTCAAGGCTCGATTGAAAAAATCCACTATATATTTATATAAAATATAAATACAAGAATAAGCTCTTTTTTATAATTAAAGAAAATAAAATTATATAATTGAAATTAAATAATTCTATATTTTTTATTGTAGGAATTAGGGATTACATAAGTTGGATATCTATAAATAGATAACTAAAGCCTAAAAATGAAGTTGAAAGTTAGTTCCTTGGTGATAATAATCGTGTGGCAAAAATTAAGCGATGTTCGCAATAGTTATTGATTATAGTCATCAGTGATGATTGTCGAAAAATAGAACAGAATTTTTTAGCTCTCTCAACTCTTAAACCACTCCCATCTAAAGAAAGCATCTCTATTGATGAACTTTTATTTGGTCCGGTCACAGGACGTAGCTCTACGTTCGGCCGCCAGTAGAATCGTGCCACGCGTTCTCACTATTTACCACACGCCCCGACAACCTGACCCGAAAATGACCCAGGATGGCTCGGTATTTCTCGATTTTGCTAGGTATTGCTAGCTATTGGTCTTCACATAGCGGTAGTTCTCATTATTGTCAAGCAATACCTAGCAATACCGAGTAATACCTCGCAATACGCGAACATAGCATTCGCGGGTTCAAGTCCGGGTCAAGACGTCGGGCAGCATGGTAAAGAGTAAGAGCACGTGACGACATGTTATTGGCGGCCGAACGTAGCTCTACGTTCGGTTAGAGGGCATAATAATTGTTCTCTATTGATAGGCTCTTTCTTCAATATTTATTTCATTTATCTATAAGAAATCAAGTGTAGCTAGTCTAATCTTATTTCTAACAATATAACCTAAATTAATTAAATTAGTCCTATAAACTCATTTAGGTATAATAGCCTTTTGATCATATAGTTTTGAGATTATTTTCCAAACATCAACATAGTACACTGATTTAATTCATTTGGAATGTTGTAATCATTTTCATGGAAAGATCACCATTTGATTAATTCTTATTATGACTAAACCCTATACTATAATACTAATCTATAAACTCCACTAGTAATTGAATATTCAAATAAATATTTGATCCTTTGATTTATAATTCAATTTTTGTCAATATTCAGAGTATAACACGTACATCTAAATACATTTAATTAGGGGTGTCAATTTCGGGTCACAGGTCGGGTTCGGGTCGGACCCGGAACTGGCACGGGTTCAAACGGGTTCGACCCTAACCCGACCCGATTAGGTAAACGAGTAGGAAATGCGAACCAGGACCCGACCCGGCAGGTTACCAGGTTGACCCGACCCGACTCGGGAAAGTTGGTCGCGCGGGGCGGGCGGGGTCGCGTAGGGCATGCGGAGTCGCGCGGCGGAGCGGGGCGGGTGTGGTCTTGCGGGGCAGCGGGGTCGCGCGGCAGCGGGGCGGGCAGGGGTTCAAAAGAGTTTCCGGGTTGACCCGTCAACCCGTCGGGTGAACCTGAACCCGACCTGTTTTTCAAACGGATCGAATCCGGGAACCCGAACCCGACCCGTTTTGGAAACGGGTCGGGTCTAACCCGAAAATTTCGGGTCGGGTTCAGATCGGATTTTCGTGTCGTGTCAAATATTTACACCCCTACATTTAATATTGAAATAATTCATATGATATTTTCTTTGATATTGATCTTATTTTCACTATATTAATTGCATAATATATAGTATTTAATGCTAATATCTCAAAGTTCTTAGGGGGTATGCATCCATAAAGTATGATTATGGCTATTTTAAGTAGGATTTGATTCATTTTTTATAACACCTTCCCACTTGAGAGTTTTAAGTGCAAAGATTTTAGGTCTAATTCCATTTTTATCCTAATAGACCTAATATAGCTTCTTTTTTAATTCATCTTTATGATATGTTTGAATCTTATGAATTTAAAAACTTGGTTATTTTTGTGTGTATAAGTTAACAAAATAATCAAAAAATTTAAATGAATATTCATTTGATCAATAAAAATATCTAAAATAATCACCTACAATTATGAATTTGTGACTCTTATCATACAATGATAATTGAACTAAAACTAGAGGAACTCTATGGCTTCGTTTGGGATAGCTTCTTAAAACAATTTTTGTACTACAAAGTTGTTTTAAGAAGCAGTGTGAAAGTCATCCCAAATGAAGTCTAAATCAAAGTTTAAACAAATTTACACGAAATAAAATTAAAACATATAGATCATAAATCATGCAATAATATGGCATGATGCCTAAAAATTAATTGTATAATTAAAGTATAGACAAATATGAAATATATCAACCTAAACCCAAAAGTGACTAAGTTTTTTTAAACTACAATGTAAAGCATTAAAAATCATTATTGCATGATGTTAAGAAGAACTAGAAGAAGCATAAAAGTAATTAAATTAAGAAAGTTTTAGTTTATTTATGTAATTTCCGGATTATGTGTAATATAATTTTGACATTTAAAATTTTTTTCTACATTGAAAAATAACTAATTTTTAATAACTCATAAATGTCTTATGTTGATACATATAATCGTTGGAAAATTTTTATTAAAAAAAAAACTATTTTAAAAAATAAATTATTTTTATTGATAAATAACCTAACTGTCGTTAAAGCATCAAATATATATATATAAATAGCGCAAATATTAAGTTTGAGTTCCAACAAATTTTACTTAATCTTACATAAAAGTTTTGCAATCAAATTCTTTCAAATTTGACAATAAATTAATTTGTGTATGCTATCAATATGGCGACATTGATCGGATGATGAAAATTGAACTACTACAATCAAATGATTGTAGTAAAACTAGGGGTGTCAATTTCGGGTCACGAGTCGGGTTTGGGTCGAACCCAGAACTGACCCGGGTTCAATCGGGTCGACCCTAACCCGACCTGGGTAGGCAAACGGGTCGAAAACTCGGACCCGTACTTGACCCGTCGGGTTGCCGAGTTGACCCGGCCCAACACGGGACGCTGCACGCGCAGGCGCGACGCGGGCTCAGCGCTCGAACTAGGGCGCGTAGGCGGGCGCACGCAAGCGGTCGCACAAATGCGGGGCTAGCAGGCGAGCGCGCAAGCAGGGCATGAGCGGGCAGCTCGGGCGCGGCTCGCGAGCGGCAGCGCGGGTAGCCTTGGCGGCAGCGGGCAGGCGCGGGCAGCTGCGTAGATAGCCGGGGCAGGTGCGTGCAACCTCGGGCAGCTCATTCTAAACGAGTTTTTGGGTTGACCTGGCAACCCGTCAGGTCTACCCGAACCCAGCCCATTTTTCAAACTGGTCGAATCGGGGACCCGAACCCGACCCATTTTTCAAACGGGTCGGGTCCAACCCGAAATTTCCGAGTCGGGTTTTCGTGTCATGTCAAATATTAACACCCCTAAGTAAAACAATGACAATTACATGGCAGTGTACAAAGCTAAGGCTGATAGTAGAAAAATTGTTAATGAATAAATTCGTCAATGCGAGCTAGAGTGCTAGACTAAGATTTAAGCTCAATCTTTCTATTTTAAGGTTTAAGGAATGAGATGAATTTATATAAGCCTCTAGGCTACATTACTATTACTTTGGTCAAAATTCAAGGCATATCCTTTTGAGGAAGAACCGTATTTTTTTTGAATTTTTGAGTGAATTAAACATAAACGCACACATATATCACATATGTAAGCTTCAAACTGAAATTTTTTTTAATGTTAGACTAAGCTCTGATACAACATATTAAAGAAAGCTGCATTTTTTTTAAGGAAAATTTCCTATCGGTGAATTCTCCAATGTGTTCATTTTGTGCTGACAAGTAGCTTTAGAAGCTTCGACTACCTCATTGACCGAGTTTGTTGGATGATTTCTTAAGTTAGACACAATTCTATTGAATGATTTGATTAACTTGAATAAGAAGAATATGTATATTTATGTATTTTATATGAGAAATTTGATTTTCAATGGCCTCATAGTATACGTAATCAGAGCAATATTCACAAATTTTATTTTTTGGAAAAGAAATATTCTAAAAAGCTTATTTTGAATTGAATTATCCCATCTTCTCTACACAAACTACTTATATCTATGGGAGAACAAAGTTGGTTCAAACTAGTTCGAATTCGATTCTTTGTTTAAACCTAATTTGTTCATTTTTCGAAGAAGGTTCGAAACTAGTTTCGACCAAGCTTCAAACTTTTGTTCGAACTGGTTCAAACTAAGGTCGAACATCTCTTCTCCTTCACAATCACATGTTGTTGATTCCATTATGCTTGCCACTAGCTAAGTAGCATTGCAAACTTCTTAATTTTCTCCTTCACATGGCATGCACCCTTCATGAATTACTCTTCTTTACATGCCAGTACTCCCATTGATGTCCTCTACGAGCTCCATAGCAAAATATTATTCTCATCTGCATGTTGTTACTCTTGTTAATGCCCTCGTGAGCTCCTGTTGTGAAACATTCTTCTTCTTCACACGTTGCGATGCTCTTTAACGCTCATAATGTTCCGTCGTCATGAACTACTCTTATCTTTCTCCTTCATATATTGTTACACGCATCAATATACTTAACAGGTTTCCATCATGAAGTCATCTTCTTTTTTAGACACTATCACTCCTTCACATATCACTCGCTAGCGGAGCTTGGTTTAAATCATAGTTTAAATAAGGTTTCAAGTTGAACTAGTTTGAACGTATTTCAAATGACTTCGGGATTGTTGGCTTGCTCAAAAATGAATAAAAGTAAAAGAAATACAATGTAAAATTTCATTGAAATCTTTTTTCACTCGCTTGTTTATTTTTAATGTATTGTAAACTCAGTCCAATTTTGATTAAATTCATTCTTCACTGCAACCCAATTGCATTGTCAATCATCACCTACAACTAGCTACTGTAGGTTGCCTTCATTGTTATACTGCCACCACCCGTTATCGTTGGCCACCTAACACAACCCACTTGCTACCTTTGCGTGGCACCACCAACCGTCGCTCTTCGCCGTAGCCACCAACCACCAATACTAGTTTACTTCACATTGCATTTAGTTTACTTTACGCTTGATATGTCATCAAAAAATTATCTTGACCGGGCACAAATCTCAATGCAAAATCAAGTTGGAAACTTCCGAAATTAAAATTGGGACCATTCGAACTCCGATTTCAATAAACTTATTGTGACGACCCCAAGATCCGTGTAGCGAAAGGATTCATCTGATCGTTCTATTGCCTCTCTTTCTTTTTTTTTTTCCTTATCTGTTGTTCATATCAGTCCATGCATACATATATCCAGAGCCAGAGATAATTACATTACAGAAAAGAAACAACAGCGGATACTATAATTCACATATAGTACAACAGAGTACAGACAAAAAGCGTCCAAAAGGTCATATACAATAGCCGCACCGGCTACAAAAGAAAGCCTACCAAGGCTACAAAACAAAGAGCTACAGAACTAAAAGCTACAGAACTCGGCAGAAAGATCTTCAAGCTGGAGGCCCTGCACCTGAAATTATTAACCACATATAATGAGCTTACTAGCCTAGCAGGTCACCAAAGCCTACAACTGAAATCAAAGCACGATCGAAACAATATGCAGGTCAATCGAGTCAAGTCAGCTATGATCAATGAATCTATGCAGGTACGGAAATCAAATCAAATCGAATCAATCAATACTCAAAAGTCAATACGGCGGCAAAAGAAACAATAAATCAATACGTCACAGCTATCAAATCAATAAGTGCTTTCAGTCAATATCTATTCATCGTAGCATTTTCTGTCAATCAATATTATCAGTTCAATCAGTCGTGTCATCTAGTCAATCTATTGTATCTATCATATTCATCTTATCACTTGAATATCTATTTCAGTCAATAGCAATCTATAACATCAAATCAATCAATAAGTGACTCGTGTCAGAACGTACTCTTACAAAGCAATTAGTCAGTTATTCAATACAATTTACTCGATGTCAATATACGATATTCAATATCAATACATTCGTGAGAATCATTCCATAATGACGACACGTGACGCTACAATAAGGAAATCATCTCAATCAATAAAGCACTTTCCAGTCAATTATGTCAATAAGCTCAACTCCTGATAAACAATCAAATCAATACGACGAAAGATCCATTGAAATCAAATCAAATCAATACAATGAAATCATCAGGTCAATAGAAATTAATACAATCAGCTCCAGAAAGGAATCTATTCTACGATAAATCAAATTCATACGGTACTAATCAATCCAGTCAATCAATCGATAATCGGCACGACGAACCAATATATCAATGCATCAATAGTATATCAGAATCTGTCGTATCAATAGTATCCACATGTCCATATCATATCCATATCGATGTCAATGTCGATATCTATCAATCAATACAATCTATATCAATGTCGATATTAATATCTATGAATCAATATACAGAATCCATATCAATGTCGGTGCCGATGTCTATGAATCAATACAATCCATATCCATAATCCATAGTCCATAATCGATAATCCATAAATCAAGTTGATACAATCGATAGCGATGAATCAATGCAATCAATAAATCTGTCGATGAAATCCATACAATATCAATAAATCTATAAATCCAAGTCAATATCGATAAATCAATCAAAAATCAATAAATCAATGCATATCAAGAAGTCCATACGATGCAAGATCATACAATGTCATACAATGGTCTTACTCGACAAGCACAAACACTAGTCATGATCAACCAGGTTAACTGGCTATTATCAATAGTGCTGTTGTAGAATCCGTATTGCTGTTGTAGATATCTGTACGTTGGTCTATCAATAAGAGTCGTCACTCTTTTTGCCCGTCGGCCGCCCGTCGGCATATAAAACTCCTTATAACTCTCAATCGTTATATCAATGATCAATGGTTTAAAGGAAAGCCCGTCAGCCCACCATCCTGTACAGGTCAAGTCTATCTTCACCAACGTTCAACTAGGTTCCCACTTGTCTTTCAGTAACACAATCAATTCAATGAATAATCGATGCAATAAGCAATATTAAAGAAATCTAGAACAATCATATCAATAGTCATACACGTATCAATTCAATCTATCAATCTCAGGGAAATCGGAAATCGTACGAAAAATGGACAGAGTAACGGCAGTCTACAGAATTTACACAAAAATCTCCAGAAACTACAATCCACCAAATTAATACAGAACGTGCACATCAACAATATAAGACTATT
Organism: Dendrobium nobile; assembly: GCA_022539455.1. Classification (NCBI taxonomy): domain Eukaryota; kingdom Viridiplantae; phylum Streptophyta; class Magnoliopsida; order Asparagales; family Orchidaceae; genus Dendrobium; species Dendrobium nobile. The sequence goes on from CM039733.1 coordinate 70,791,756, forward strand.
CTTCTACTGCTCAAACCAATTCGGACATCATAATAAATTACAGTCAAAATAAAACCCCGCAGAATCAAAACGGACTGGACGAAATCTTCCAGAAAATAATTAAAATGTGCAGAATAATCATCTCTACAACATACCAAAAGTTATGTGGTGAAATCTTCGTCAGTACCAAACTGGGTACGAAAATCACTTACAAAAACACAAATCTGAGCACCATTTTGCAAAACCTCAAAATCTTCGAAAACAGAAGTAGGGTTCGGAGTCCTTACAGCGAGACAAACACAATATCCAACAGCAACGAACGACGAAAATCGCTCCGCGGGCCCCGAAATCGGACTTCTTCCTTTGCTTTTCCGCTCTTTCTCTCTCCTCAAAATATCTGATTTTATAAAATGTTTTCTCTCTCCTCAAAACGAGCTCATTTTCATATATCCTTAGTCTGATCGGCCCGGCCGATCGCCAAATCGTCCCGGGACGATCAGACCAAAATCAATCGTCCTGGACGACTCCCAGAACTGTTCTCAGGCCGACATTTTGAACAGTGCAGATCGGCCTGGACGATCTCACCATCGACCCGGCCAATCCTGGGGAAAAATTACTTTTCCAGCAGCTACACTAAAGGAACGAGGTCTCACACTTATAGTCGAACTGAGCGTCTCAAGAATACGAACCCAACGACACCAAATCAAACCCAATATGAGCCCAAATGGGTCCAAATTAAGGGTTAGAAACGCTGTTTAAAGGTTCAAACCAGAATTTGGATTACCAAACAGTTTCCAAACATAACGTACTTATAGTCGAATCAAGCAGCTCGACGAGACAAATCCAATGAGCCCAAGATCATTGAATTCCAACATCTTTAAGACATTCAAATGTCCATCAAACAGTCCATAATCAAGGAATTCAACATCGGTCGTCCATCCAACCACTCCCCATTTTTCCTTGATCTCTCACCTATTTATGGGTCATGCCACTCCAGATATCTATATATAGACCCTCATTTCTCTTGAGAGAGGATCTAAGTAAGAAGAGAAGAGAAGGAAGAAGAGAAGGAAGAAGCTCCTCCTCGACCACCGCCTGAGTTTCGCTGGACCACCGCCTGACTTCATTGTTCCGCCGGACCACCACCTGAGGCCCTCACCTTCGCCAGACCAACGTCTGAGGCCATCACCTTCGCCGGACCACCACCTGAGGCCCTCACCTTCGCTGGACCACCACCTAACGTCGTTGCTCCACCGGACCACCACCTGAGGCCCTCACCTTTGCCGGACCATCACCTGAGGCCCTCACCTTCGCCGCACCCCCACCTGAGGCCCTCACCTTCGCCGGACCCCCACCTGAGGCCCTCACCTTCGCCGGACCCCCACCTGAGGCCCTCACCTTTGCCGAACAACCGCTTGACGTCATTGTTCCGCCGGACCACCACTTGAGGCCATCGCCTTTGCCGTACCACAGCCTGAGGCCCTCACCTTTGCCGGACCATCGTCTAACGTCATTGCTCTGCAAGACCAGCACCTGAGGCCCTCACCTTCATCAGACCACCACCGGATCACCGCCTGAGGATGTCACCTTTGCCGGACCACCGCCTGACGTCGTTGCTCCGCTGAACCACCACCTGAGACTGTCACATTCGTTGGACCATCACCTGAGGTCCTCACCTTCGCCGAACCATCACGTGGGGCCCTCACCTTCGTCGGATCACCACCTGAGGCCCTCAACTTCGCTGGACCACCACCTAAGGGCTTGAACTCTACCATACCACCACTTGAGTCCCTAAAACTCCGTCAGACCTTCAACTGACACCAGAGTTCTGCCAAATCAGTGTTGGACTACTAACTGACACCCCAACTTCCAAGTGACGCCAGATTTAACACTAGACTTCAACCATAAGGTTGATATTTTTAATCTGATCGCCCTCAAGGACAAGTAAGCCCACTGTACTCAACTCAAATTCTAGTGAAATCTTTTCAACTGGACTAGGCCCCGTGATTTTTTCCCTTTCTAAGATTTTTCACGTAAAAGATTTTGTATTTTCTATGTGTGAGCTTGATATCTGTGCATCGCTAAGACATAAAATTACAACTCTATCGCCGCGTATATTCTAGCCTGCAACAACGCTAAATAAAAAACATAGTCTCATTCATTTCTTTTTCACTCATCCAAACAACTTAAAAATATTTCAGATATATTATATTCTTTTTATATTATATTTCTTTTATGAGAAGTTCCTTCTTTAACAAATCAAATAGCCTCTTAGCCTACAGAGCGATCCATGAATACAAAAATCTCTCTCATTTGAGATAACTTCATCCGAAAATAAACTTTTTGACCCATTTTCCTTAAAATAAAATAGAAATCTCTCTCAAATTACGCATTCTATAAGGCATATAAAGCCAAAAATCCCGTCTATATTTGCAAATAACTAAAATTAGTAAATTACCGGCCTATGTAGGACCGGAAACTCGAACTTTCCAAGCAACCCGGACCAAGCAGAAGCACCGGGTCAACCCGGGAACCTGCTATAACCAATTTATTATTTGCCGTTTCGTGTTCTGAGTGAAACAGCGGATCCAGATAGTGCAGCGACCGATGACGCATCCGTCTCAGCCGCCCGTCTTGGCGGGACCCACAACGACTAGTCAGCATGGCAGCTGACCTTTCCGTGTCGACCTGGCTCATAGCACGTGACACATGTCGAAAGGTCACGTGATTGCCAATTTGCCATTGGCCTTACCGTCAAGAACGGATCCGCTGCTCGGCCACAACAGCGTCTCATCGCCGCAATCCTTGCTTGGTCTTCAGTCTAGATAGAGAAATAACAATATCCTAGTCTAGAGAGAGAATGAGAGAAAATCGGAGTCTCCTGTTGACTAAATTAGAGCAATTTGATTCGGCCGGATTGGAAACAATAAATTTTTTTTTACCGCACCTTCCAACAATGATTTCAAAGATCCAAATTTCCATTTTTTTTTTTTTTGGTTTTTAGGGAAATTTAGATCAAAGATCAAAATTTCTAATCCAAGCATCAATGTTCAATTCCTCAGAAGCATGAAAAAATACATAATTCGCCATTCTGTTCACCTGAAATGTTCCATGGCAGAGCATGAGAAGCTGAGAACACATACAATCTTTCCCGAAAGATAGAAAGCAGAGAGGAGAAAGGAAAGGAGTCAAATTTATGAAAATCATTCAATTCACCTGAAGCTTTAGAGAATTTACTCAATTACAGAACGCAGAAAGAGAGAAGGGAAGAAGAAGAGTGCTGATGCTATAAAATTGAATCAGAGATCAACCAAATGGCAACTCAACCTTTTCTCCTGATGAAGAAGAATACGACGAAAACACGAACCTGAGAGACTGTGAGAGAAAGAAATGAAGAGAGATAACCATCGATTTTATAAAGGCTACAGCAGCTTCATGATCAAGTGGAAGAAGTAGAGAAAACTTCAGAGGACGAAACAGGAAACAGAGAAAGCAATCTCGGAGGCTCGGGCGTCGTCCTCGGGGAAGGAAGGAAGTAAAACCCTTTCTCGGCGATAGCTCGCTCTTCGGCCTTCAACACGTCGCGATTAAAGGGGTCAGGGATCAACGGTGTGACGGGACTCAGCGCCAGCGATGGCAGATCTAGTATGCTCGGGGACAAGATCTCCGGCATCTTCCTCGGGGAGAAAGCTGCCGAGGCCGGAGAATTCGGGTTGGATCTACCGGCGAAGGACGGGATCATCGGACTGATCATTTTCAGGTTCTTCATGCTTCCCCTTCGTTCATAGAGCTTGAAAGCAGGCTTCTTGGGGCCCGTCGGCTTCCCAGTCGGCGGGATCGAGCACTTCGGCGCGACTGCGACGGCTGCAGCTGCAGCGGCGGCGGTTTGCTTTGCGGCGGTTTCGGCGGAGCCGGTGAGCATCTGAACTACTTGCTTGAAGGAGGTGGTGTCGGCTTGGATGAAAGTAGTCGGGTATGGGTTCGGATCGATGGGTCTCGGGATTGACTTGGGAGTCGCCGGAGCGGCGGCGGCGGCGGCAGAAACTGCCAAAGGCGGCACCTTTAAAGGCAAAGAAGCTCCATTGCTGCTGCTGCTGCTACTGGTACTGGAATTGGGAGAGGTCGCGTGAGGAGATGGGACCTCTCTCCCTCTCGGATATGAGCCGTTTTCCATTACCTAAACGTTCGTGCTAAAAATTGGCTTTTTGAGGGTGGAGAATAGCGCAATTAGGTTCGCGAAGGTAAGAGGAAGAAGGGAAACGAGAAAAGGGGAAGAAAGAAAGAAAGAGTGAGGTAGAAGAAGAAGAATGGGTGGAGGCTTTAAATCATCTCCTTCACTTTATCTGTGAATGTCCGGTAGGGGAAGAAAGGTTAAAATGATGTGGGATGTTTGGGCTGTGGACCAGGGCAAAGACATAAACCGGCCTGGCATTCAAATTCCTCATCTTGGAATCTCTCCCCTTCTTCTCCATCATTGATGCCGATTCAAAGCTAAGCCATTGACTTTGGCATCCCTTTCTTTACTTGCCCTGGTGTGTCGGTCTGCCGAAGATAAGGAATTACAGTCATCATGACCAAATTCAATTTAACTAAGGGTAACAAAATTAATATAAATTTAAATAAAATAATTTTTTGCTGACTAACAAGATGTTCAAAATTTTATTTTGATTTAGGATATGATACATCCATACATTATTTTAGTTTTATATTTAATTGTTATTATGTATAGAGGTTTTTTTTTTAAATAGAAAGAATTTATCATCATAACATTGAATAAAAATCACATGTATAATAAAAATAACATGAGCAACTTATATGAGATGTGGATTTTTTTTTTTTTTAATTTGATAGTGAAAAACTCAAAAGGCATGATCTAGCTTAGATAATTTTATTAGTGTGAATGGTACGTTATAAAGAATGATAATCTCGTTAATTGAAGGAGACTTTGTATGATAAAAATAAGAGAAGTTTTAAACTGTCAGAGTGATTTGGATGATGATGGCCGGTGGGAATGCGTGGGATGAACTAATTCATTCTTGGAGATAATATGAAGAAAAATGGATGATGTTATGGAGGAGCATGGGGTGATGGTCTAGGAGCTTGTTAGTCTTGGCTAACCAAATAGGAGATGAACTAATTGCAAAATAATTTGGTTTTTTTTCTTACAATAGAGGCTAAAAATGGATGTTGATGATGCTAGGGTTGTAAAATACCATGGGAAAAAGACTGGTGAGTCTAGTTTGGAATGTGTAGAAGCCCAATGAAACTATAGACTAGAACTAGTTCTTGCACTTGATGGATGGTGGAGAAGATGATTAAAAGGATATTGTAATGGATGATACTGTGAATGAAAAAAGATGGGTATTCTATGAGAATAAAAAATAGGAAAACACACTTTCCTCGCACCAAAGAAGTGTGAATGGTGACACCCACCAAGCAAAATTCTTTTCATTAGTTTAAATTAAAATAAAAAGTAAAATTTTAACACCATTCATAAGAGAAAAATATTATAAACATTATAAAAATTACACATTTTTCAATTCCTAACTATCAACTTGGACTTTAATCTTTTGATTAATCTCTTCATGACCCTGTATGCTAAATAATTTTTTCATTGTCACAAAGAACTCTTCTCTAAAGAGTTGAATTCAAGATAATTATCCACAATATTTGATGATAGCTACTATCTCCAAATCATATCTCCTTAGATGTTGGTTTCTCTTTTCATCTCACGATAAATATATGTTTGTATGTTGATATGGTGTAGCACTTCACGTGTAATAATACTCAACCTCTAAGAAACAAATGCCAATTAGATGGTTGCAAGTGATGATCTTTTCATCTTACAAAATCATTATCATGCATATTTGGATGTTGACTAAGTCCTTTATATGATATAATTTCTTCTATGTTAAATGTATGGCTAATAAACATTTTCTTTATATGATGTTGAGGTCTTTCATTTCCTTTTATTATATTTTGATGCCAAATCCTTCAAAAATTTGTCTCAAATAATTGGAGTATAAACTTAGCTCTTTTATTAGTTATATTATCGAATATACCTCAAGATGAAATTATCTTTAGAAACTCATCTAGCTTGAAGTTGTTTAAAACTAAATCTTATCAAGTTGCCTAAAAATCAACACTAACTCAATCCTCAAACTGAGTTACAGAACACAACTATATGACTTATAAAATGGCCATCCATCATGATTTCCACCTATAAGAAGTTGACAACTTGCTCAAATTATTCCTTAGAAGAACATGCCAATTGTACTTGCCTGCAATCTTGAACTTACAAAAAGTTCCTAACTAGCAGTCAAATACAAGCCAAACCAATTTGCTACATAGCTACCTAAAATGAGTTCAATTGATGTTTCTTCTATGTAATCATACTATGCAATGAATTCTATAACAATAGTCTTTATACATACTAATAAATAGGGTCAGATTCATTGGTCAAGAACATGCAACATCATATCGTAGAACTCTATCATATTAAAGTCAAATAAAAACTTTCTCATTGAACTTAATCTATTTTTTCTAAATAAAATTTATGATTAAAATATTCTCTCTATATATGAAAACTTAAAAAAAAAAAAAAATTTAAGCATTTTTAATGTATGGTTACACATCATTCACTAGCTCATCATGATCTTGTGAACAAAGGTGAAGAAGCTTCCAACCAACAATATGAGAACCAAGCAATGATGATTATAGATTGACTCTAATAAAAACCCTACTCATTCACATTTAAACCAGCTTGAATCCTTATGAGAACCCAACAATAATTGCATTAATCATTAAATCTTGGAATCCTTCAAGCAATAAGACGAAACTTAGTCTTCATTCATTTCATATTTGGAAAGTATGCCATTATTTTCAGTAATTATTGAACTTCTAAAAATGTAACTTGTGATACTACTTTGTGCGTATATATATATATATATTTATTTATTTATATATTATAATTAAATTCATTTAAATTTGATTTTTTTTGTAAATCAATCTTCAAAAAGAATAAAAAAATATATAATTAAAAAGCTCTATTAACATTAATTATGAAAGGGATTTGCTTTGACAATTTGTTGATTTGTCTAAAATCAAAATGTCATTTTGGTAAATTTTCTTTCCAAAAAATAGAATGGAAAGTGTGAAGGCAATTTACTTTTCTATTTATACAAAATATTTATTGTAGCCTACAATGTGGATGAGTTTGAAAGAACTCCTAAGAAAATAAAAAAATTACAAAATTTGAAAGCCTTCCTTTTTATGTAAAAAAAGAAAAAAAAAAAACTATGCATGCATTTGCCTTATTACATATAATTATATAGCTAAGTGGTAATAAATTCTAGGTTGCTACTATGCCTATTATGTGAGAAATAATTACTCCGTGTGGAGTTCGGATGGAAAAGATTCGTCTGGATTGTGAGTGTACACGCTATGTACAAACAGTGTGTATATTGTTTGAACCAAAGTGTATACAAAAATTATAAACAATATGCACACTCACAGTCTGGACGGATCTTTTCCATCAGGACTCCAACAACAACAACAACATCAAGCCTTTGTCCCACTGCGTGGGGTCGGTTATATACTTATATGAATCCTTTTTCACCATGTGTCTTATTAAAAGTCAAATTCTCATTTAGGAATTAAAAATTATGCACTTTAGGGTTTAGGGAATTACAAATTTTATTCCGTTTTCTCAAACTTTCACACCTATTATTCCTTCTTCTAGTCTCTAGAATTTATGTTTCTTCTCATATACTCAGCCAACCTCTGCCAAGTCTATAATACTACAATTAAGCAGCTTAGTCATACCAATATTTAAAATAATAAAAAAAGGATAAAGTCATTGCAAAATAATTTATGTCATTATTGAAAATATGACCATTTCTTTGTAATTTTCCCCTCATAATACAAATGCATAAAGGCAATAATTTTGTAATTATTGCAAAAAATAATAATTGGTCATAAGCTAAAAGCCTAAAACATTTATGTTGACTATTCTTACATAAATAAATTTTAATTGCAATGCAATTAATAAAAATTTGGCTTATGGTTGAGAGAAAGTGTTGACTATTCCTCAATCCTCAATGGATAATTAGTTAATTACATTCCTACTTATTTTTTTACAGAATTTGTCATAGTGGACAAAATCTCCCTCTTCTCTCTCTCTCTCTCTCTCTTTATTATTATTTTGTAATTTTTTAATTTGCATGAATTAAAACTATTTTTGCATATGTCACCCTCACAAAGACTTTGTAAGGTACCCAATGGTTGATTATAATGGTGGAATAAGACACCATAATACAAAAAATTAAAAAAAAATAATGAAAATAGTGGACTGACGGTGGAGTTTATAGATTTGATATTCTAATTAAAATTTTTATTTACTATTTTAATAAAAAATTGATTAAGGAAATTACGAGAAGGTAATTAAGAACAATTCTTGTTAGAAAGGTTGCATGAGACATTTCAAATAAAAAAAAAATGAAAATGGGCTGACGGTGGAGTGTATATTTTGATCAGATATTGCAATTATAAAATATATTTTAATTGTAATAAGACAAAAATAATTAGGTCTAACTAAATTATTATATTTTTTTAATTAAAATTATTATTAATTTTTTTTATAATTAGTGAAGAAATAAGTCATTAACTTGTCAAAACCCTAAATGTATTTAATTTCCTGTTATTAAAAAAAATTGGGTTAAAAGAAGATTTTTATGATTATAATTAAAATTAAATTTGTTCATATAAAAGGGTATATTTTTTCTATTAATAAATAATTGAGTTTTTTTAAATCACAATTTAAGATCATTAATTATAATTAAGACTAATGGTTGTGATTAATTATTATTAATTCCCTAAAATCTGCTTTCTAGTTTTTTTTTTTTCTATTAATATAGAAATGGTAGCTTCTACTTTTTAGTGGTGATTAAAGTTGTATTGAATAAGCTTAAAGGTAGTTCAAAATTGAAAGAAAAGGATGATTTTAATAGCTTGTTTAATTAAAAGAAATTGTCCTCTTTGAAACAAGAAGTTTTGGTAGTTCATAGTTTTACTTTGATGAAATTCTAAGTAATTTTCTTGTTTTTAGTTATATATGACTTTTTCTTCTTAGTTAAGAATAATTTATGTAATTATTTGTACACGAAGAACCCTATATAATCGCACAGATCTATCGTTGCTATTGATCTTTGCTCAATTATGATAAAAAAATCAAAGACTAATGAGAGATACAAACTGCATAAACCACTTGATTGCAATCGAAACCATCAAGTGATCAAAATTGAATGATATGCATCAATAATCAAATTTATTTCCAACCCAAAAATATTAATTACTCAATATTTTTGCATACCTTAACAATATATAAACCAAATAATCATAAAAAAATTCTAGCTATTGGCTTTTATTTAGTCTTTATTAAAAGACTCTTTCATGGTTATTGTTAACCTCTTTGATCAAATCTTTATTAAGCATAGACTGATATTTGTTATGGTCTCATATTGGTTAATGAAGAGGACATATACGACTATGTATATTCAATAAAAAACAAGTATATGCATAATTTCTTTCAAACTTTAATTTGAGAAGGGATTTTGAAATGATTGATTGGAGTTTATTTATTGAATTGGTTAAAGGTCAATGTTTTAATCCTAAGTAGCTTTCATAAATGACTATTTGTCTTTATTCTTCAAGAAATGCCAAAATGCCCCATCCTTTATAATGATACATATCTAATAGATATTTTAATGAATATGAAGGAATTTTATGTCTCTCTAACTTTCACTCTTTCTATGAATATTGGTCTCTATAGGATAATTAATTTTACATATCTACATATTTTATTTTATGGATAGTGAAATGTTAGCTTCAAAGGTTTTTTTTTTTTTTTTTTTTTCAATACTAAGAATTTTGAAAATTTGAGTGTTGAAGTATAAATTTGATAAAAGTGAGATTTCATGTAGTTTATAGTAAAGGATGAAAGATGTATTAAGCTCAAAATAAAATTTTATTAAAGGCTTTAATTAGTTGATGTGTCTTACAAAAATATGTGCTTGGCTCCAATAGAGAGTGATCTTCTAATCAAAAGCATCAAGAATCAAGATTCATATTTCTATGATTTCTATATAATAATAATCAGGGATAATTATCATTGCCTTAAGATTTAAGATCTACTTGGAACGCATGCAGCTTTTTGTAAATGTTATTGTAAGGTAATTATGAAGAAAATAGTTTTTTTTAAAGCTGCTGTATGAAATAACTTTCTAGCACAAAAATTTTTCGAAAGCAAGAAAGAAGCAATAGTTAAACATAAAATGTTGTTGCGATCTAAAAAGCAAAGAAGCAAGAAAGCTATCACAAACAAGCCCTTAAACGTACTATTTTGTTTAAGCATGATGAAATATATTTAACTAGAATAATTCTTAACATTTCAATGTAATTATAATCAGCTTCATCTTCAATCTCTAAGTCCATCAATATAATCTAATGAATGAATTCAAATCACTAATAGCACTAATCTTAAAATAGGAAACATCTATTCATTCATCAATCACCACCTTTAAAAAAATCATAAAATAACATCATTTTCAAGCTGATGGACTAATTTATGAAATAATAAATTTTTGCTAAATATTATTATTTAATTGAATTTAATTTAAAATGGTATGAATTTTAATTTACTACATAAACCCCTCCACTTTAATGATTTTTTTAACATACAAAACAAGTACAATAAAACCTTTTCTTAAATATGTATATTTTATACCTACAAACAAAGAAATAGTATTCAGCTTTTCATTTTTGGCTTTTTCTATTTTATAATTACTTGCCCTTCATCTTTCTTTGGTCTTTCATTAGCTTTTCTATTTTGTAATTAAAAAAAAAAAGTTAATAATTTTAGAAAGAGGTTTCATTCAATTTTAACAAAAAAATTATCAGATTTGGTAAAATTTTTATAATTTCCTGATTTTCTGGTTAAAAAATTGAAATGATGAATCATTTCTTTGGAAAGAGCTCTAGCAATATTTTGATAAAAAATTTATCAGAATATTTTAATCTAAATCTAATTATATTAAAATATAAAACTATTACATTTCTTTTGATGTAAATCTAACAAAATTTTATTCATTTGAATATTAATTTAATAATTTTAAATTTATTTTAATCTAATTTTAGTGAGAATATTCATAATTTTGTTTCGACTTTACATTTTATTTATTGCAATTGAATATTATTCTATATATACATATATATATATATATATATATACCCCATGATTTTAACCTTGAGTGACATTTACAAAGCAATATATATCAAAGATCAAATATCATTTTATTTAAAAATGAATTTTTTTTAAATAATCTGTAAAATTTAGATGTTATTGATAAGACTATGATGAGAACATTTAGTTGTTACAGATAATACTTTGATGAAAAGAATTTCATGCAAAAGACAATTATTTTTTCCAAAACCTTTCTCTTTTGTCATTCTATTCAATTTGTTTGATTTGGCACTTTTGATTTTGTAAATTTTGGGAAAGTTAAAAGGTCAAGAAAATGTCATTACTTAAAAACAATTATTTAAAATTTATTAAAAAAATAATTGAGAAGTTAGTTTATATAATACTAAATTCATCTCCTCTCAAAGGACAGAGTAAGAATTTAGAAGAATTTTGAGATATAATAATATTTTTAACTAATACAATTTAAATTAATGTTATTAATTATAGTTTTAAAATGAGAAAAATAATATTTTAGTCATTTTTTAGCCACATTTTTATAGAAAAAATGGGATCATTATTTGTATGGTTAAAGTATTTATGGCTAAAAATAATTATTAATTATTTTAATCACTAATACTCACACTTCTTGCAATAAGATCATGAGAATTTGCTTAAAATGTGTTGTTTTTAATCAGAATATTAGATGCAAATTTCACTAAATTTTTTGAATTATATTTAAAAATATGTTATTATCATTTAAATTTAAATTAATGCAACTTTATATTTATTCTTACTTTATATGTTGAAAATAAAAATAAATTTAATATAAATATAAAATTAATTTATTATTTTTTTATTAGAATATTCTCACATATTTTTTTTTATAATTAATAATGGCTCAAAAAGTCAATCTAAGCATGCAAGGTGAATTTTGAAGTTGTCATCCATTATGAATAATGGGCTGAGCCTAATGGCTCATAAAGTCAAATCAATAATCAATGGAATATGAGTAAGGTTGATGTCAAGTAGACTTTTTAGTGAGTTGAACTAAATTTGGAATTAATTTTTTTTTTATTTCAATTTGAGCTAAATTAATTAATTCATGTCAGTTTAAAAGCTATTAAATAAAATTTAGTTTAACTTTCAAATTGTTAGAGTCAAGGGTATTACATTTATAATGGGGTTATTTAATTTTTAAAAAAAATGAAATATAGAGTAGAAGTAAAATAAACGTAGTATATTTGAAATTTTTAATCAAGTATAAAATAAATATGAGAGATTATTTTTTCATTTGATTTGAGTAAAATGAATACATTGTATAGTTTGATGGCAATGTTAGGTAGTAGGAAGTGGTGACCAACAATTGCTGGTTTGCCAGACGGGTGATGAGCGGGTGACAATGGTAGATGTTGGCAAGAGACAATAGTGGCTGTGATGACAATAGACAACGTCAGCAGCATCAGCCAGAACTGAGTAGCGGTGGTTGGCAGTGGGCAGTAGTAATGAAGATTTGCAGTGTATTCAAAAATTGGCCAGATCAAGTGAGTTTGAAAAACACCCAAAAAAAATTTAAGGGTGAGTTTTAAATTCCTAAAAAATTATTTTTGGATATATTTTTTCTTCGAAACAAACACTAAAATTTCTAAAACACTTGCATTTGAAAAACTTTACATTCAAAATAGCCCTAAAATAAATTTTATTTATAACTCAAATTATACTTTATGATAATGTTAGTCCAAATATGTAGGTGCAATATCAATCATGGAGAAAGGGGGCATAATATAGATTAAAGATTAATTAAATTTCAAATGAAAAACTAAAGGGGGAGTTGGCTAACCCAAATTGGAATCGGTGGTAGCCTAATTTGGATTCTTAGTTATAAAGTGGATTCCATATTAGGCATAAAAGTCAAAGTCAAAAAAAGTTGTGGAAATTTGTGCCCTTAAAAAATTTGCTAGCACCTAACACTTGACCCAAATTTATAGATGACAATCAATAAATCATAATGATAATAAACAAAAAATAATATAATATGAAAGAATGTAATTATAGTCTTAGCACAATTAGGATAACATAAAATAAAAGTTATTTCAAGATTCATGTTAATGACTACAATTTCTAAAATTATTTTATGAAACAAAAGCCCCATCAAACAAGATTTTTAATTGAAGCTTATCAAAAATAGCCATTTGATTCTCTTTAAATCATTAGAGTATATTTATGAAATTCCCCATGAAAGGCTATAAACATTTGAACTATAATTACATTTATTTAGAGATATGATAAGCTGTCAAATCTTAGACATATTTTCTTATTTTTTTTTACTAAAGTTAACATCTTTTATATTTTTATCTTATAATCACACTTTTTACAAAATATGACTATTGATGATATGATTGAAAATTTAAATTATAATACTATGAAAATATGAGTAAATAATTATCTACTAGCCATAAGTGATTTAGGTATATAAGCATTAATAATACTCCTAAAATGTGTTGTTAAAAATAATTTCTCTTGAATCTAGAATTGTTCATATATCACGCCAAGGTGTACAAGAACAACAATAATGCCAAGCTTTTATCTCACCACATGGGGTCAGCTACATGAATCATTTTTTCTCCACTGTGTTCTATTAAAAGTTAATTTTTCATTTAAACTAATAAAAAAGGCCATTTCTAATATTTTTTATTCAAATATTTTTAGGTCTACATCTATCTTTCTTAACATAGACTAAATCCAATACATCTACTCTACCTCTATCTTTCTTAACATAGACTAAATCCAATACATCTACTCTCCTAACCTGGTCATTAGTATGTGACCCAACCATCTAAGGTAACTCTCTCTAATCTTATCTATCACTGGAGCTACTCCAACTTTTTTCACATATATACTTGTTTCACATTCTGTCTATAAAAGTGAAGCCACTTATCCACCTAAGCACCCTCATCTCTGCAACACTTAACTTAATTTTATGATTGTCTTTTAATGGCCAACATTCTGCGTCTTAAAGCATTGTAGATCTCACTACCATCTTATAGAGTTTTTCCTTAAGTTTGAGAGGTACTTTTTTATCACAAAATAGGCCCTATGCATTCCTCCATTTCAACCATCCAACTTAAATTCTATTAATAATATCCCAATCTGTTTCACTATCACTTTAAATAATAGAATCAAGATATCTAAAACTTGTACTCTTATTAACGATTTTATCACCTAAAGTTACAGGCCCCCACTAGATCTATTACTACTAAAATTGTACTACATATATTCAGTTTTAGATCTTCTCAAACGAAAACCTTTACATTCTATGGGTAACCTCCATAGTTTAAGTTTATCTTCAACCCCCTCTCTAGTCTTATCAACAAGAAGAATATCATTAGTAAAAAGCATACACCATGGTACATTCTCACGTAAATGTATAATAAAAACATCCATGACTAGAGCAAAAAGATAAGGACTTAAAGTTGATCCTTGATGTAACCATACTAAAATAGAAAAATACTAGGTAAAACTACCTTGTGTTTGAACACATGTAACAGCTCCTGCATACACATCGTTAATAATATGAATCTAAGCTTTTGTAACCCCTTTCTTTCACTTTCCTTAGAAATTTATCATATGTTTTTTTTTTCTAAATCAATAAACATCATTTGTAGATCCTCCTTATTTTCTCCATACTTCTCCATCAAACCTCTCAATAAATGTATAGCTTCCATAGTAGACCTACCTAGCATGAATCCAAATTAATTTTGAGAAACATTAGTATTGCATCGTAACCTATGCTCAACATCTCTCTCCCATAGTTTTAAACTATGACACATTAACTTAATTCCTCTGTAATTTGTATGGTACTCTTGTGCATTATATTTATTCTTAAAAATATGAATCAACACACTGCTCCACTCATATGATTTTTTTTAGTCCTCAAAATAATATTAAAAAGTTTTGTAAACTGAGAAATTTCTTCATCTAATAAGCATTTCCACACCTTATTGAAATATCATCAGGTCCAACTGCTTTTTCACATTTCATTTTCTTTAAAGTCGATCTAACTTTAGTTTTACTAATACGTCAATAAAAATAAAAATCTCTATTTTCATTTAGGAAGCTAATATCACTACAATTAATCGTATTCTCACAATCTTCATTGAAAAGATTATCAAAATATCTCATCCATCTTTATTGAGTTTTTTCTTCTAGCAAAAGCACTATTTTATCTTCATCCTTAATGCATTGTACTTGAACTAAATCTTTATTTCTTATATCTCTTTGTTTGGCTAACTTATGCTTATATATTTTACCCTTCTTAGTATCTAATATATTATTTAAATTATTAAAATCTAAATTCTTTGTATCGCATATTATAGACTCCTTCCAAGCCTTTTTATATCTTTTTTTTTTATAGTTTTTACACCTAAATTAATTTTTATATAAATTTTCTTACTTTTTATCTTTTTTTACATGTTTTGATTTCATCACCAGCTATTTTTATTATTAATTAGAGGTTTTCCTTTTGATATTTTATGCACATCCTTTATAACATTTTTAATGTCAATAGATATTTTTTTTCACATAATATTAGTTTACTCATGCATGGTTAAAATCATAAGATCTTGAATCTTACTCTCAAAAAAAAAATTAGTGTTTTTTAAATACCAGTATCTAATCTTAGACAATATTTTACTTTATTTTTTACAATCTAACCCTTTATATTAAAGTCTAAAACTAATAAGCGATGCTTATTATATAAACTTTTATTATGAACGATTTTACAATCTTGGTAATCTAATCGATCTTTTTTTATTTTTATACAAAAATAATCAATCTTATTTTTACTATATTCATTCTTATAAGGAATGAGATACTCCTCTCTCTTCTAAATAAGATATTAACAATTACAAAATCATAAGCTAGAACAAAACTTAATATAGTCCCTTCACCTTTATTAGTCGCTCCAAATTAGGCAAATTAATATTTTTAAAATCTTCTACCTCTCTACTAATATGTCCATTTAAATCTCCTCCAATAATTTTTTTCTTCAATAAATATCTTTTGTATAATTCTTCTACGTCATTCTAAAATTTTAATTTTGAACACATATTCAAACATACTCGAAGAAATATAAACAATTATAATATTAATATTCTTAGCTTCAACAATAATCTTTAAATACAATTTTATCTCTAATTCTATTAATTTCTACAATATTATTCAAACTCGTATCTATAATTACATATATACCATTTTTAGTATGACTTCTATCTGAATACTATAATTTAGATCATAAACTATCAATCTACTTATTCTTCTCTCCAACCTATTGAGTTTCCTGAATGCAAAGAAAATTTATCTCCATGTGAATCATATTTTTTATTAATTTTATTAATTTATATGTAAGAGAATATTACGACAAAGTGTACTGAGAGTGAAAATGAACAAAGAAACAAAGAGAGAAAAAGATATTGAGTATAGAAAATTATATAAATTAAGCTAACCCTTTAATCCCTTATTTATAAATTTTATTTGAGACTTGAGCGTTATAGAATTAACTATATACATGACTACATAAAAATAAAAGAAAAATACAATAGTCGTGTAACCTAATTAGAATGTTCAACTAGATGAAGTCGTCTATCAAGCTCATAGGAAGTCGTTGGGTTGGCGTGCATAGATGGATAAATAGTCAAAGAGTCATATCTATAGTTTCTCATATGAAGTATGTTGCCCACTTGAGTAGTCACTAATGGTAACTTCATTGGTCATATTTGCTAGGGCTGGCTTGATAGGCTAGTTGTACTCACCTACATGGGACGAATTGAATTCATAGATCGCACGTAATCGATCACCTGCTTGAGATAAGTTCATTTGTTGAATTGATGAGTTCCTTTTGAGTTGATGCCAAGTAGACCAAGTTGAATTATCTTGAACCAAGTCGACTTGACTCGAACCCTAATTTCTAGATATTTAGTTGTTCACTTTCACTCAATTTTTTAGAAAGATTTTACTAATACTTTGATTTTAAATTTATGATAATATATATGAAAAAAAAAAATTTATTTAAGGATATCCTAATATATTTTACATCATAATGGGTTTAAAAACCTTTTGATTTACGTAAAAATTAATATAATTGTGAACATCATACGTTCCACTAATCTCAAAATAAATTCATAAATCTTTAAGCTCATCTTAATAAAAAAAACTCCCATATGTATATATATATATTTATATAACTCAAAATTCTTAAATTTTAAATGCATGAGGAGACAAGTCAAGCAACATAAATATAAGAGATAAAGACATTAACAATTCTATATAGATTCGTAGCACATATAACAATGAACTACTTATCAAAGCAACAAATAAAAATTTGTACATTTGCATTCATGCTTTGTTTCCATCGTTGATTTTCTGTTTGATCTCTACTTTGTCAGCAGCTGTCAGATAAGCTGAAAAAAACCATATAAAAGTTAAATATAAAGCATAGATTTTGATGACTTTATATGTCATTTTATGCTTATTAATAGCTATGACTTAGTCATCTGATTTAGTTATTTGTTGAATAATGGCTCTCTCCACACAATTGGCTTCATGATGGCAACAAGCAGTCATGCAAAAGCATATATCATAAAAGAGTTAAAATTTTGGTCAATTTGCTTTGAAGTTATGTAAATCTATAGTTCAAATAGTTTTTTTTTTCTTTTTGCATGTCAAGGTTTTATTTTGTAATTTCCAGAGTTATTGAGGATTTAATATCTATGGTAATTGTATTTGTCACGGGTGTCAATAAGTGACCCGAAATGATGATATGAAATGAACCCGATAAGAAAATTTTAGGTTTGGATCAGGGT
Organism: Dendrobium nobile; assembly: GCA_022539455.1. Classification (NCBI taxonomy): domain Eukaryota; kingdom Viridiplantae; phylum Streptophyta; class Magnoliopsida; order Asparagales; family Orchidaceae; genus Dendrobium; species Dendrobium nobile. Next base: position 70,809,831 of record CM039733.1, read on the forward strand.
GGAACCAGCCTTAATTTTTAACGGGGGCAAACTTATAAGTAAAAGTGTAGAGAATTTTTTTCCATATATGCAGGAGTTGCCTTGAATTTGGCTCAACTCCTATTTGTTTATATCATTGATCGTCATACGCTTCGCATATATGTCGGAGGTCCAAGGGGGCAGCGCCCCCTGGGCTTAAGGTTGATCTGCCCCTGGTTTAGATTAACCTGGTTAAATTTGGGTCATGTTCGAGTATCAGACCTTGACCCAATTAAAATTCGCATCGGATTTACTATTCAAAATCATGTTAAAAAGTCAAATGGTTCATGTTTAGGAAATATGTGTTGTATTGATAAAAAAAAGGTACGATTCATGCAATAAATGAATTGAATTTGGGTTAGGCGATTATGAATCCAGTCAAATTTGAATCAAATATTTTGATGCATATAATATATAAAAGTGTCATATTACATTCAACTTTGGAACGGACTCGAACTCAATTTGACAATCCAAATTATTAGTCATTTAGTTTTGAAATGCTAATAGATCAAATCCTTGTCAAAGCCACCCAAGCTTTGGTTGGGTAGGAGATGGCTAACTATGAGTCCATCTTCTCTATCTTCCCTATCCAAATTATTAGTCTATTAACTAAAGGTTGACAATACATTGCACAAACTTATATCGCAATCAACTTCTATGCACTTGAATCATTATGAAATGAAAAGAATGAATAAATAAATAAATGTGGTTAGTTTATAACTTAGGAGCTACTAATTATGATATAGCAATTAGGAGACAACCAAAATAGATTTGCATAGCCATAACTTCAAATTTCATAGTACTTGTTAATAACAAAAAATTAATGTTTTCGTAGCAGTTTATAGCAGCGATTTGTATTGGTTTTCGCTAAATCTTTCCTACAGCAGCATAAAACCGCTGCTAAATCCATTCCAGCAAATGCAAATACAACGGATTGTTGCGGTTCCTAAACCGCTAAATAAATTAGTAGATGTTTAAATCACTGCATTAGGTCTTAAAAGTGTTGCAAAAGTCTGATTTATTAGTAGTGGTTCACAAATATTGATACAAGTGAACTCCAAACGTGCACCGTGTACTTTTGAGAAAAAATGTTTGATCATAGCAACTCAAAATGTTATAGATACTCTCTCTAATGATATAATAGATAAAAGCCACTTCGAGAGAAATTTCCTAGAAATTTTTATTAATGATATTAATATATGAGATAGTGACATCAACATATAGATTCATAGTACAAAAATGAAGTACTTAATTTTAAAGTCACAAATAATATAATGTATATTTGCAATCATACCTTATTTCCCATCTTTAATTTTTTTATTTGTGCTCTTCTTTGTCAACAATTGTCAGAAAAATTGCAAAAAAAACATGGAAAGTTTTAATATAAGCATTGACTTTTATGTCTTGATTTGTCATTTTATGTTAATGACTATGACTTTATCATCATATTAGCTATGCATCAATGGCTCTCTCTACACCAATGACTTTAATAGTTAGAATTTTGATTAATTATTTTGAAATAATTAATTTAAAGAGATCAAATATTTTTTTTACTCAGTTTGATTTTGTTATCCAAGCATTAGCAATGATTCAATAATCATGGAAATATTTTTTTTTTCGTCATTTTAATTTATTTCTAAGTTATGAAGAAGCAATTGGCTAATAATTTATAGTTTATATTTAATAAAAAATGAAAACTAGAATTTTTGTACTCATTGGAATTATGTGTGGACTCAATTAAAACTATCATTTGGATTTTTCTCTAGCCTTTACCCAAATAACCACACATTCTTTTTTGTCTCTCCCTCTTTTTCTTTCTCGGTGGCTATTACACTCTCCTTACTAAAACCAAACAAGGACTCATTATAATCTCCATTTTTCTATCCTTTTATCTATCACAACTAAAAATTATTCATAATTTTTGGCAACATAGCAACCAAATGATGTGACTATGATCCTATCTCGAGTTAACTCATCATTTCTTAGCATGTTATTTTTGTTATCTCATCCATTCTCTTCATCTATATCTTCGAACACTGATCTAACTCTCATCTTGTTTCATTTTCCTCCCCAAATCATAAACCTACAAATAATATTTTTCTAGCAATTTCAAGATCAACCTCTTCACCAAGCACCACTTCAACTTTAACTATTATTGTCTCCTCAAACAGCTCTACCTAAAATTAAAAAGTAATTTGCAGGATGCATGATAACTATGCCCTAAATAAGATCATTAAAGTCTAGACAAATTCATACATTTCATACTCAAAGACAATATGCCACCAAACCCATTTGATATAAGTAGGCAAGCAAATACAAACGTTGTCGTGAGGCAATGTCAATTGAATTTCTGGATCTTGAATAACAAGGACTTGGAAGCTAGCCTTTTCTTCACCAAAATAAAATATTCATAGATGTTGTTTGATTTATAAAATCAAGTTCAATCACGCTGATAATATGGCTCTGTTAATGGCAGGAGGCTTTATTTAATCAAGAGCATGGACTTGATTTCATTGAGACATTCATTCCATTTATGAAGATGTCCACTGTATGTGTTCTTCTCACCAATGCTCTTCATTTTTTTATGGGACATTATTCAATTAGATGTCTCAAATGCCTTCTTACATGACTAATTTTGCTAGACTATCTTTTATGTGACAACTGCCTAGCTTCATCAATATCTAACATCAAAATCATGTTTGCTTACAAATACGATCTATGTATGTTCTCAAACAAGTCTTGTAGCAATGGTTTGCCACCTTCTTCAGATATTTGCTAAGGCATGATGTTTACCAAAGCACATTCAATCCATCTATTTTTCTCTACTCTCATCAAAACTAGGTGGGGTCATACTTGTTTATGTCGATGACATCTTAATTACTAGAAACAACAACAATAAAATTTCAACTCTTATAAAATCTTAATTTTGAATTTTGCATGAAACGTCTAGGTTTTCTATTTGATGTTTCCTTGGCATTCTGGTACATTTAACTTTTCATGGGTTCTTCTAGTCTCCAGAAAAATATTTACAATATATTCTTCAAAAAATTAGAATAACAACTTACAAAGATATAATCCCATGAATTCTAAATAAAATGGTGATTAATAACAACACCAAATAGTTTTAAGATCCAAATCAATATCTTCTTGCAGTCTCACTTTAATACCTTACAATAACTTGTTTTAATATCTCATTTATTGTCGATCAAGTTTTCTAACGCATTCACAAGCCTCTTAACTGGTAATATTCATTACTCAAATACGTTCTTCGCTGCCTTGAAGGAATATAAAAATTCCTCTTAATCAACTTAGATATGATAATATTTCTACCATTGCGCAAGTTGATAATATTTCTTAGTACACATTCATTAATTTTAAATTACATCCTAATTTTAAAAAAAAAATCAAAATATCAATGTGAAACTATTCCATTCATTAGAATTTATTCATATGGATGATTTCAATAAACACTTTTTTAAAAAAAATTAGCTTTAGAAAAGTGATTAAATATAAAAGTGACCATTGATGATATGATTTAAATTTTAAAATAAAAAATAAAACTATATAATTATCTTTTAGCCATAGATAATTTCAACTATTTAAATGATATACATATATACTCTTTAGAAAGTGTAATTAAAATATTTACATTCACTTTTTTATAAAAATATGTTACTAATATTATATATAACTTTTCATCACATAACTTTACAAAAAAAAATTGACAACTATAACAAATTCTTACATTTTTAATGTAAAGAAGATAAGTCAAGTACTATAAATATACAAGATAATGACATCAACAGAACATTTTCACTTATCAAAGAAAAATAATAATAATTTGTATATTTGCAATCCTACCTTTCTCCCATAATTAATATTATATTTGATCTCCACTTTATCAAAACTAGTCAAATAGGCTGCAAAAAAAATTACAGAAAAGTTAAACATTTGACATTTTTTTGCCAATTTATGGCTATGAATTAGTCATCAAATTAGTTATTTCTTCAATGGTTCTCTTAATACAAATGGCTTCAAAATAGCAACAAATGAGAGTTATATTTTTGGCCAATTTGTTTTGAAGTGAGGTTAATAGTCCAAATATCACAATTTATTAAAGAATTAATCAAATTTTCAAGCCAAAGATAAATAAATATAAATCTTTTTTATCTACAAAATAAATTTAGAAAATTCAAAATTAGATAAATAAAATATAGAATATGAATTTTAAATAAATTTGAATTACATTATAATATTGAGATTATAAGTCAATTATATATACCAAAGAACTCCCAGAGACCCGTTATAATAATTTAAATATGTGAAATAAAAAATTAAATTTATTTTATAGAAATTTAGCTATAACTTAGGAAAAACCCTAATCCATACAGAAATTTTCAAAATTAGTTGAAGGAATTGATTGAGATCAGTTAATTGTATTTTGAATTATCAAATTGTGCATATTTTGATTTAATTTGATAAAATCATGATGTGGGATTTTGATTTATTTATGCCAAAAGAGGACATTCTTTTTTGGAAATTTAACTATATCTATGAGATTGTCACATAGTTAATTATATTTTCCAACTCATAATTCAATAAAAATTCAGCTTTTTATGATTCATAATAAAGAGGAAGATTAGAAAAAAAAACATTTCATTGGGACTAACGCTTCATTTCGAACTGTTTTATTTTTCAAATCGTAACAACGGTTTCTGTTTAGCTACTGCTTTTTCATTGCTTTAAAAAAAATTTCTTGGAAGTTGATTTCTACATCAGTTTTCAAAAAATTCATTTTTTTCACAACATTTTTACAATCTTCTTTATAAAAACTGCAACCGTCCTCAACAGATTTTAAGGCTTCATTTGGGACAATTTTTTATTGCTTTATTTTTCAGACTGTAACTATAATTTTGATTTGACTATTGCTTTTACTATACTTTCGAAAAAAAATTGTATTAGGAAACTATTTTTTATAATAATTTTAAAAAATTACTTTCTATTCAGCTATTTTATAAAACATTAAGAAAGCTGTCCTGCCAAAAGGGCAAATTATTGCATTCGCTCACCGGACGCGGAAAATAAGTTCGGATATCCAATAAAAATTTGCCGCATCACCTGCGCTTTTGACTGCGCCTTTGACTTGCACTTTACCTGCACTTTACTTGCGCTTTACCTGCGCTTTACCTACGCTTAATTTAAAATAATATTTTATTAATATCTAGACCTATCTCCGCGTCCGATGACCGGATGCAATAATTTGCCGTAGGCATCTCGCTCAAAAAAATATTTGTCTGGGATGTTTTCCCGGAAAAATATGCCTCCAATAGATTATCAAATTGTACTTTCCAAGAAAATGATTTCCCATGAAAAAAATTTATTAATTTTTTTAACTACTGTATGCATTTTCGATGGATTAGTCTGATTGTATAAACTGCGAAAGTATTTTTTTGCTAAATGATTTGTTGAATAAGATGCTGTAAAAAGCAGCTTATTTTGATCTTTTTTTTTTTTTTTTTGAGTTTTGATTTTGATTTTTTTTTTTTTTTTTGAGTTTTGACTATCAACTAAAATCTCATTTGAGATCATTTTTTTATTAATTTCTAAAGCAATTTTTTAGGACTAAATTTTTTTGAATTAGAAATTTTGTTACAGCAAAAAAGTTGTCCCAAAAGAAGCCTTTCATTAGGCTTCATTTGGGCCGGCTTTCTTACTATTTCTTAAAGCAATTTTCTAGTAGAAAATTATTATTTTTTGACTAAAAAGTTGTTTTAAGAAGCAATAAGAAAGCCGTCCGACCCAAACGAAGGCTAAGAGGTCTTGGATTCAATTCTTACAAATGTGACGTGTGTGTGAGTTGCATTAATTGACGAACATCCCAAAAATAAATCTGAAATTAGATATAGTATGCGTTGACAAATAAGATGTTTTCAGTGAAATAAACAATCAAATTAAAATGAGAAAAAGTCAAAAAAGAAGTTGACTTTTTAAGACATAAATAAGGAACAGAACTGTGACATAATCTGTTACAACATATGTTGGCAACAAGTAAAGAAACATAACGTTGACCTCATCTGTAATTAATAGAGAGAGAGAGAGAGAGAGAGAGAGAGATTACTTTGCTCTAATATGTCTATTATTCATTTTTATATAAGAAAATAATGTGGTCGTCTAACAACTAATAAGAATTTTGAAATAGTTTTAGCTTCACATTTTAATGGGAGATGTATTGAAAATTGGTTGCTCATTTCAATATTATAAAACCTTTCTAAACAATCACAATTATTCCGGCAATTATCATATGTAAATAATAGTAAAACTAAAATTATAGCAAGAATGATTTTTCTACAAAAAGCATTGGAAAGAATCAGGGGCGGAACCGCCATAATTTTTTGTGGGGGGCAAACTTATAGTAATCGTTCGCATATATGTCGGGGGTCCAAGGGGGGCAGCGCCCCTGGCGGGGTTCGACCTTCCCGGTCAGGTCGCAGGTGTTGAGCTTCACCTCACAGACCTGTAAGAAGAAATCAAGCCAAGCAAACTAGAAGAAGAAAACAGTTTCAGAGGAGAAAAATGGCCATCGTTCTTGTTCCATTCCAGCGAAAATAAAGGCAAATATAAATGCCTAATACAACCTGTGTATAACGGCTAAAGCCTGTATTAGCCGCAGTAGACAGAGAATAACAGAGAAGTGGAGTATATGCTGACATTGACAAATAGTGGAACAAGATAAGTAGAATGTGCTGAGAGTATACTCTAACAGCCCCCCTCAAACTAAGCATTAGTAGAGCAAATGGTTAGTTTGTCACGTAAGAGATTAAACCGTGTGGGTGATAACGGTTTGGTGAGGATATCAGCCGGTTGATCAAGCGAATGTAGATGATGAACTGCAATAGCGCCTTGTAGTATATGATGACTAATGAAGTGGTAGTCAATTTCGATGTGCTTTGTACGAGCATGAAAAACTGGATTATGAGCTAAGGCAATGGCGGAAGCACTATCACAGAAGACGGTTGTAGGGCTAGTTGGAGGAATGGCAAAGTCAGCAAGCAACCGTCGAAGCCAAATAATGTCAGAGGTGGCAGATGCTAAGGCGCGGTATTCAGCTTCAGTTGAGGACTTTGCCATCGTGGTTTGCTTTTTAACACTCCAAGAGACGAGTGTGGATCCAAGAAAGGAACAAAAACCAGAGATAGACTTGCGGTCGATTGAATCAGAAGCCCAATCAGCATCAACATATGTTGTTAATTGCATATTACCGGGTATGAGGGGTAATCCAAAATTTAAGGTGCCTTGAATGTAACGAAGTATTCGTTTTAGATCAAGAAAATCAGTTGTGGTTGGATTATGCATATGTTGGCAAGCTGCATTGACGGCATAGGCAATATCGGGCCTAGTTATCGTGAGATAATTAAGAGAGCCAACCAAACGCCAATATAACTGCGGGTCGGTGAAAGGAGGCGAAGTAGAACCAGATTTGGAAGATTTGAGAACAGCAGGGGTCGGGACTGGCTTGGAATTGGTGAATCCAGCGGAAGCCAAAATGTCCGATGCATATTTTGTTTGATGCAAAATGACTGCTGTAGAAGTGCGATGCACTTGAATGCCCAGAAATGTGCTGATAGAACCCAGTTGTTTTAAGGAAAATTGAGAGCGTAGCAGTTGCAGCAGTGTGTCTATGGTGGGAGTATGGTTACCAGTGAGCAGCAAATCATCAACATAGATCAAAAGATATAGCTGAATCTGAGATTTGGTATAAATAAGCAGTGAAGGATCAGCTTTACTGAATGTGAACCCGAATTGAAGCAAGGATTGAGTCAGTTTATTGAACCACTGACGAGGAGCTTGGCGGAGACCATAGATTGCTTTATTCAACTTGCAGACATAATGCGGGTATTGAGAATCAACAAAACCAGGAGGTTGTTTCATAAACACTTCGTCGTAAAGATCTCCATGAAGAAAGGCATTTGAAATGTCTAATTGAAGTGTTGGCCAATTGCGGTGAGTTGCTAATAACAAAAGAATCCGAATTGTAGGTAGCTTGGCCACTGGACTAAAGGTCTCATTCAAATTAATACCAAACTCTTGATTAAAGCCTTGAGCCACCAAACGTGCCTTGTGACGATCAAGTTGACCATCTGAGTTAGTTTTTAATTTGAAAATCCATTTGCTGCCGAGAACAATTTTGTGTGGGGGAGGTGGCACGAGACTCCAGGTCCCTTGTTTTTGAAGAGCCATAAACTCTGCTGACATAGCAGCTCGCCACGAAGAATCTTGTAAAGCTTGAGCATAGGTAGTAGGAACCGTAGCTGACTGAGAAACCGTAAGTAAATCAAGAATAACTTTGGGTTTTTGATGACCAGATTTTAACCTGGTTTGCATTGGGTGAGTGGAAGTTATTTGAGGTGGAGGTAGATCAGATTCCATTGGAGAAGATAATGAAGAGCTGTGACTGATTGTCGGGTTGGGTAGAGTAGGGGAAGGTAAAACAGGATCCTTGGCTGTAGTGGGTAGATTAGGTGACTGGTCGGATGGAGTAGGGAACAGAGAATGTGTGCCATTTGAAGTAGGTATAGTTGTAGGAGTGAGTAGAAACGGATTTTGAGGTGGAGTAGGTAATGTTCTAGTGGAAGACGGAAGAGATTGTTGGAAAGGAAATATGTTTTCATAGAATTTGACATGACGAGAAACATAGATCCTATTGGTGAGGGGATTGAAACAACGATAACCTTTATGAGAAGTAGAATAACCTAGGAAAATACACTCTTGAGAGCGAGGAGACAATTTTGTTGGAAGTGAGGGGTTGGAGCCAAGGGAAGCATAGGCATCCAAATGTTTTTAAGTGATGATAGGAAGGCAATTTATGATGAAGAAGTTGATAAGGAATTTGAAGACGACAGGCTGTGGTAGGTAAAATGTTGATGAGATAATTAGCGGTGAGAAGAGCTTCTGCCCAAAATGTATTGGGGAGATGAGCTGTGTGAAGGAACGCGCGAGTAGTTTCCAAAAGATGACGGTGCTTGCGTTCAGCAAGACCGTTCTGCTCAGGTGTGTAGGGACAACTAAGTTGGTGAGTAATGCCATGTTGTGATAAATAAGATTTAAAGGCAGTGCTTAAATATTCACCACCACCGTCTGTCCTCAAAATTTGAATGGAAGTTTTAAATGAATTTTTAATAAGTTGATGAAAATGTTGAAATGTTGAAAAGGATTCAGCTTTTGAGTGCAATAGATATATCCATGTGTATCTCGTGGAATCATCTATAAAAACAATATAATAACGAAAACCATTGAATGATGAGACAGGAGCGGGTCCCCAAACATCAGAATGTATTAATTGAAAAGGTTTGAGTACATGACTAGCAGAAGAAGTAAAAGACAATTTGTGACTCTTGGCCACATTACAAGAAATACACAGAACTAGAAGAGGAAGTACATATAGAGGGAACTAACTTAGAAAGACATTGCAAAATCCTATGATTGGGATGACCAAGCCTTGTATGCCATGGCTGGACAGAGCTGACCGAAGAATGCAAGGCTTGAGAAGTAGCAGTGGAGACATGTGGAATTGGATAAATGCCATCTCGCGAGCGACCATGGAGAAGAATACTATTGTCCGAGAGATCCTTAATGAGAAAACCATGAGCATCAAACAATATAGAACAATTGTTATCAGAGGTTAGTTTGTGAATGGAAAGAAGATTATGAGAAAGAAGTGGAACATGTAAAAGATTTTTAAGGCGGAGCTTACGGTTCGTGTCAGGCAACGGTAAGATTCCTTGCCCAGTATTCTTAATTGGCATTGTGTTCCCACTGGCAACCGAAACAGTGTCCGATCCAAAATAAGGTGTGGGCTGTTGAAGCTGTGTGGCATCTGGCGTCAAATGTGAGGTAGCTCCGGAATCGAGAACCCATTTAGAGATTGGTGAAGACACACTGCTGTTCGAATTGGTAAGATAGGCACGTGGATTTCCAGTTGAAATGGTAGGTGCATATTGCATATTGCAACGGTGCCAACAATTCAAAGCAATGTGTCCAAGTTTCCACAAATTTGACAAGTAGGACGATTACCAACTGGAACAGGCGGTCGGTTGCTGTTGTAGTTGGCTGGAGCAGGGACATTCGAACTTGATGCATTTGGTCTGAAGGAAGCTCCGCGGCCGCGTCCTCTAGTAGAAAGTCTTCCACGAGATGTATTAGAACGCGGCGCCCATAATGTCGTATGGTCTGAAGGAGTCGGAAGCTCCTTCTGCTGCTCATTTTGTAAATTTATTTCTTCACTAACCAGGAGCGAATACAGGGCATCGAGTGTAATAGTTTGTTGGATTATTTGAATCCCTGATTTGAATGGATTGTAAATAGAAGGCAAACCATTCAATGTATGGAGTATAACATCTTCAACGTCAATGTGCCCACCGGAAGAGGATATGTTGTCCACGAGAGTTTTGACTTGAGCGAGATACTGAGTCATGGTAAGATCCTTCATTTGAATATGATGTAATTCTTTTTTAAGCTGAATCACCCGTGAACGATTGGTGGGCTGCAATCGTTTCTCTAAAGTTACCCAAATCTCATGTGCGGTAGACAGTGAGATGATATACGGAAGAACCGATGCAGAAATAGTAGACAATAAGGCGGAAACAAGATTTTGATCAACCTGTTTCCAGAGACGAAGATCATCTGTATTTGAATCAGCGGAAGAAATGGACGGAGCGGTGATGCTTCCCGTCAAAAATCCTTCAAATCCATTTGCAGAAAAAAGCTTGAATACTTGAAGACGCCAAATGGGATAGTTCTCATTTGTAAGGGAAGTAGAAACAATGTGCTTCAAGTTACTCATAAGAAATTTTAAGGAAGAAGGCACGGTAAACTCAGTCATCGCTGCGGACAAAGATGACGAAGTCGCTGCGGCTGAAGCTGAGGCGGAAAATCCTTGCGAAGCCATTGACGGCGGATACCTAAAGCTCTGATACCATGTTGAGCTTCACCTCACAGACCTGCAAGAAGAAATCAAGCCAAGCAAACTAGAAGAAGAAAACAGTTTCAGAGGAGAAAAATGGCCATCGTTCTTGTTCCATTGCAGCGAAAATAAAGGCAAATATAAATGCCTAATACAACCTGTGTATAACGGCTAAAGCCTGTATTAGCCGCAGTAGACAGAGAATAACAGAGAAGTGGAGTATATGCTGACATTGACAAATAGTGGAACAAGATAAGTAAAATGTGCTGAGAGTATACTCTAACAGCAGGGTCAAGGGGTAGCGCCCTACGGGGGTTTCCGGGGTCAGCGCCCCCGGAACAAATTTTGATTTATTATTTCTCTTTGTATTTGGTTCATCATTCCCTAGCAATAACACATATACACAATATATTTAATTATATTGGGGGCAATTGCCTAACTATCATAGTATTTTAACATTTTTAGGGGGGGCAATTACCTAAAATCCTTATAATAAAGACTAAAAAATACCTAATTAATAGTGTGATGAAAAAAAAAATTTTTTGTGGGGTTCCGCCCTTGGAAAGAACTAAGCAAGAACACAAATATTTACATGGTTCAGGTTATGAAGAACTCTATATTAACGGGACAACTTCGATCTCAATTCTTTTAGTAGTATGTGAAGAAAATGATACAAAAGATTTACAGAAAACTTATATAGAACAAAAAACTCAAATGATTTTTAATCTTTGCCAACCAAATTTCTTCAAATAGCATATAAAGAATGATTATACCTACGATTCAAGCCTACAACCATCGTAAAAGTGTTGAACAACGTTATTTTCTTTATCAAGTGTATGTAGATTAAGTGTTGAACAACGTTAAAAGATACTCTTGTGTGTGTAATGACTTTAGCTTCATTTGTCGTCGCTTTCTTACTGCTTCTTAAAGCAGCTTTCAGTTTAAGAAGCAGTAAGAAAATTGCCCTAAACAAAATTTTCTCTTCTTGAATTTTAGAGTTTCCGCACAACAAGGACTTGTAAAGAGCATATGGAAGATTAATTTAGCATAAATATAACAAAAAATTCTACAAATAGGCCCAATTGATAGCTATGTTTTATCATGACTACTATAGGTTTCACCATAATAAGGATGTTCAAGTTTCTATTCATTGACATTATGATTAAAATTTAGTTTGGGATAGTTTTTGGCTATTACCTCTTCACTGTTTCCAAAAAAGTTGTACTAAAAAGTTACTTTAGACAGCAGTAAGAAAGTTATCTCAAATGAAGCCTTATATTTTGTTTGGGATAGTTTTTTGCCACTATTTTTTTTAATTACTTTAAAAAAAAATTATGCTAGAAAACTACCTTAAAAAATAATAAGAAAATTGTTTCAAACGCAGACTAAGGTTTTATTTGGGATGGCTTTCTTAATTCTTCTTAAAGCAACTTTATAGTATAAAAATTAAAAATTTTGTACAAGAAAGCTGCTTTAAGAAGCAGGAAAAAAGCCGTTCCAAACGAAGTCTAAATTCGGACCCTTTTTTTTTACTTTGGTAATTAGGTTTAATTAAATTATCAGCTATTATTCAATTATTCAGCACAATATCTCCTTTTGGAAAATATCTGCACAAACTTGGAAGCCATCCTTATTCTTCTAAATCTAATAAAATTGTAACACTATCTACCGAATATTTTTTATTTATATGCAAAGAGAAGATTTCGCTGTAGCAGGGAATTACTTTTCTGTCTATCAGCTGACCAGCTGCCTAAAAAGCTAATATTTTTCTTCCAGATTTTACTTCCTCATAACTAATGAAAGGAAAGCAAGAGAATCTACATAGCCAACAATGGTGTAGAAGAGAGAAATGGTGTATACTTGATTCATCATTTATAAAGTCCGAAATCGGAAAAAAATCATTGAGCTACATCACATCAAAAAACCATTTTAGAACCCCAATGAGCTCTTTATCAAATTCGACGGACAAAATTAAGATCTGGTTCGACAATGCAATCCGATTAGGGGTGTCAATTTCGGGTCACGAGTCGGGTTTGGGTCGAACCCGGAACTGACTCGGTACTATTCGGGTCAATCCGAACCCGACCCGTTTTTTGCATACGGGTCGGTTTTGAGGACCCGAACACGACCCGCTTCAGGTTCGGGTCAACCCGACCCGACCCGCTTTTGGGTTCGACAGCACCATGCGGATCGCGGGCACCACGACAACGGCTCAAACGCGGATGATCTTGACAATGGCTCGCGCCTCTCGGGACTCGGGCAGCTGGATCGTAGGCACTGCCTCTTTGGGCAGACCGCAGACGCGACTGCGGGCCTGCGACACTGCGTGAGTCGCGCGCGACAAGTCGGTGATGTGATGCATCGTCGTGCGTGGCACTGCGGATGTGGTTCAATGCACACGAGCAGAATGATGCAGGCAGACGGGGCAGCCGGGTCATTCCGGGTCATTTTCGGGTTCCTGGGTCAACCCGAACCTAACCCATTTTTTGAAACAGTTTGAAAACCTCAACCCGAACCCGACCCAGTTCAGGTTCGGGTCGGGTCAAATATTAACACCCCTAAATCCGATTGATCAACAATCAAATTCCACCCAAAACTAACAACACATTAAGGCTTCGTTTGGGACGATTTTTTTATTATTTCTTCAAACAACTTTCTAGTATAAAAATTATGCTAAAATTTTACTTTAAGAAAAATAAAAAAATCGTCCTAAAAGGAGCCTAAGTCTAATGAAACCATTTTAGTTTGAGCTGAATCATATAAATTTTGATTTCTTTTTTTATATATTTGATCGTTTTAATCATTTTTATTTAATCAAATGATTCATCATATTTGCTATTAGTTTGAAATAAACTTCTAATGTGTGGTATTCTTTTTGTTGCAGCAGCTTCAGCCAAATTTGGAAAGGGATCGAACAGGAAGAAGAACAAATAGAAATACTGTAACCAGAAAATTGTATTGATAAAAACTGCTTTCAGTTTTCACATTCTCCTATATATATGCATGCGATGAGTACAAACCCTGTAACTATGGCTTCGTTTCGGACGGCTTTCTTCTTGCTTTTAAAACAGTTTTTAGTATGAAAGTTTCTTAAATTTGTAATTTTTATACTAGAAAGCCGTTTTAAAAAAGCAGTATGAAAGTTGTCCCAAATGAAGCCTATAATTGATATATAGAGTAAATGTAAATTGAAGTATTTAGCAAAGATTTGGACTATTGGTTGAAAAACTTTGGCCACATGTTGTTTGTATTTAGAATTTGTTTCAGATAATTTGGACTAGATAGTTTTGAGCATATCCGAAAAATTTTCCATAGTATTGGCAGCAACAGTACTTTTGCATTACGGTATAATTGTCATGTCCACTAGATGATTAGACACTTTAGTATATACTACACTGAATGGGTTGCGACCAGTTGATTGATTGGGCATAGTATTGAAAGCAAATTCAGCCTGACATAATAACTCTTCCCACTGTTTAGGATGTTCCTGCACCAAACAACGAAGCATGATGTCCAAAGTTCGATTTACTTCAATTTGATCATCCGTTTGGGGGTGGTATATCGAACTAAGTTTAATAGCAGTTTTAAGTTTTTTTCATAATTCTCTTCAAAAATGGCTGACAAATTTAACGTCACGGTTGGAAGTAATACTATGAGGTAACCCATGTAAACGAACAATGTCTTTAAAAAATAAATGAGCTATATGTAAAGCATCAAAGGTTTTCTTGCATGGAATGAAATGAGTCATTTTTTAAAACATATCAACTACAACCATTAATGCTAAGGTCCTCCCAAATTGAATCAGGGATGGGTAGTGGCATGTAAAGGCCGTTATTTTGAGTATTGCCCTTATAGGTTTGACAAATTGAACATCGTTCAATAAATCGATGAACATCCCTATGCATATGAGGCCAATAAAAGCGATATTGTAGTTGGGTTAAAGACTTATCTCTGCCTACATATATGAGCGACTAAACTGCCACAGTGCACCTCTTTGATTAGTTGTTGTCTCTTAAAAGATTGAGGAATGCAAAGAGAGTTACCTTTAAATAAAAAGCCATGACAAATAGTGTAATCAGCGGTTGGAGACCCAACGGAACAGAGAGCCCACAATTCAGCAAAATATGATCATCTGGGTACAAATTCTGCATTTCCTGTAAGATAGTAAGTTGTTTGTAAATGTATAAGTAGGGTAACTCAGCGACTTAAAGCATCAGCTACGCGATTCAATATTCCGGCTTTATGTTTGACTACGAAGTTGAAGTTTTGCAAGAAGACAATCCATCGGGCGTGCATTCGATTAATATGTTTTTTTATTATTAAGGTACTACAAAGCTTGGTGTTGACATAAATAAACTTGTTAAAACAAAGAATAAAATATTCTTGCATCAAAAATCATTTTTGTACTAATACTTCTCAACCTATTCTTTCTAATTTTCCTACAAATTGTTTTAAAATTCTGATTATGACTTTCTATGGACAATGAAAATCATTTTTTTTTTAAAGCTTCTAGCTGGCAATGAAAGCAAGCAAACTTTAGGAAGATTTGAAGCTAAAGGCTATTCATAGAAACTGATATTATATCCCAATGGAAATATTGTGAATGGTCAAATTAGTCTTTATCTTATGCTATCAAAAGGCAACTTCACATCCAACTGAAGCAGTGCTCAAAGTCTCATATGAACTATTCCTTTTTAACAAGAAAATTGGAACCACCTTGTCACAAAAGGTGAAAATATTGTGCAGGTTCAAGATGAAAGGGGTCCTCAAAATTAAATCGATCTCAAAAGATTCAAAGATTCTTCCAATGGATACTTTCTGAATGAAAAATTGCATGTTTGAGGTTGAGATCTTCCATGTTATTCCTATTCAGACAAACATTGAATGCCTACAACCAGTTGAGAAGATCAGCTATGAATATATATAGAAAATTGAGAATTTCTCAAAAAAGAAAATAGACAAAAAGAAGAGCCATGAAAGAAAGTTTACTGCATGGGACTATCTATGGTAATGGCATAATAGAAATAAAATTAATAAACAGAGAAATAATGAAATAATAATAACTGAACAAAAAAAAAATCAAAGAGATGCATCCCTCTGATTTGGTCCCACGTAAATCATTTGATCGCCAAACGACGCAATTCCTTTTCATCGTAACTCCCTTCCAATCAAAGCAATAAAAAGACAGAAAATGAAACAATGGGAGGAAGACGGCTTCACTCTCATAAGCGAACAACCCTCTGCCCTAGCATGTAGCCTGCTTGGTTCCAAAACTAGATCCCGCTTGCAAGGCTGAATGCCCAGGCTGCCCTTTTTTTTTTTTTTTTTTTTTTTTTCTCCGTCGGCCTCCGATCACCCGCCCATTTCTAGTTCTTGCAAAAGAACAAATCGACGAACCACTTGCAGCCTTCCCGACCTCCTGCTTGCATTCGGTCTCAAGCCAACAGTGGAACGGACCCTTTCTCCTTGCCGTCGGGTCTTCCACGCACAGGCCTCCTGTCCGATCTCCTTAAACGAGCAAAGCTACATTGGACCAAAGTCTTCGATTGGCGCCTCCTATTGCTCTAATCCTCACATGAACGGATAAGCCACTCAGTTTCTTTGTGCGATCTACTCAATCCAAGAAGCTTCCGGCCAACAACTTGCCTTCGTTTAGTCCCTCACATAAGATCTGTTGCTTGATTTCAAATAATAGGAAAGCGTGACTTGGGGGAATATTGTCGTTGCTAATCACAGAATAATACTAATCATTATTATGATTAATAATAATGTTTATTATTATTAAATATTCTTAGTTAAATAATAGTAGCATTAAAATAAAGTTGTCACAATCAATAATCAATAATTGAAAGAAGTCCCGGGGTGTCCCCCGAAGACCCCGGCCGTCGTACCTTAGGTCCGACCGGGATGGTTGCAAATTGAAGACCTCGTGTCGTCGATCTTAGATCCGGCCGAGATGGTTTTAAAATACAAGACCTCGTACCGTCGATTTCAAATCCGGTCGGGAAGAATTCAAATTGAAGACCTCGTGTCGTCGATCTTAGATCCGACCGAGATGGTTTTAAATTCAAGGCCTCGTGTCGTCGACCTTAGGTCCGACCGGGAAGAAAAGATCGGCAAATGCCGTCCCGATTTCTCCCTCGGTGGGGAGGTGACGCCGGGAGGCTGCCAAAATTTTCTTAAAAATTTGGGACTTAGCGAATTTTGAAAAAAAAAAAGCACGGATCTCTAAAAAAAAATAATAATTTAAAATGGGAGAGCAATCAAATTTTGAATGTTAATTAATCAATTTATTAATAAAAATTTTATTAATTGATTAATATTAATTAATCAAAATTAATTAAAATTAATTGATTGATTAATTATATAAAATACAAAAGTTATTTAAAATACAAAAATTATGTAAGAGCAATTTAAATTCAGGAGCATTTTAATTGACTAATTAGAGCAAGTAATAAATAAAAAAAATGCTTTGAATAAAATGGAGAAAGGAGGAGGGGGAGAGATCCACTAATCAACATATGTTGCTCTCTAAAATCTTGTACAAGTTGCTCTCCAAAAATTTTAAAACTCCCCAAATTCCTTATACAAACTCGCTCAACCTCTCCAAACAACTCTACCCACTCAAAATTGAACTTCTTCCAAGCTCTTCAAAGCTCCCCTATACGAGCTCCTACAATTACTTGTGAACTATCCCCTGAACTGTTGCAAGCACCACTTGCCTGCAAACAAGCAATCAAAAAATTAATGCAGCATAAATAAATTAAATCAATGCGGGAAAGTGGTAAATCCAACTACTGCAAGTAAAACAAAGTACTGAAAAGCAGGAAGTGCTAGGAAAACAGGAAGAGTACTAAACTGTTGTAGTAAGAAAAAGACTACAAGCACAGAACAAACAAATAAAACACTAACACAAGTGTAAAACCTCTCAAAACAAGACACTGGTGTCAAACTCAACAAACAAACAATCAAATCCACTTCTAATTGGGCAGCCTCGTTCATAGGAACTAGGTTGTAAGACCCGCTACCCGGCAACTTTCGTAGGAAAGCAGTAAGCCCGATCTTAGGGGAATGTTTTAGGTAGAAGTTGACCTAACTCATAACCCCCAATTAAAACCCCCGGCAACTTTCGTAGGAAAGTCATAAGCCCGACCTTAGGGGAAAGTTTTAGGTGGAAGTTGACCTAACTCATAACCCCCAATTAAAACCCCAGGCAACTTTCGTAGGAAAGTCATAAGCCCGACCTTAGGGGAAAGTTTTAGGTGGAAATTGACCTAATCCCTAAACCCAATTAAAACCCCGGCCACTTCTAATAGAAGTCGTAAGTCCGACATTTGAGGGAAATGTTTAGGTGATAACACAAACCTAAACCCCTCACTCGGGCATCCTAGTCTATATGGCTTGGTTGTAAGACCCACAACTCGGGCCGCCTAGCTTACAGGGCTAGGTCGTAAGACCCACCGTTAGGCAACTTCTAAGTAAGCCATAAGACCTATCCAACCAAAATTCTTCGGGCAACTCCTAATTGGAGCCGTAAGCCCCAAACTAAACAAATTAACGGGCAACTCCTAATTGGAGCCGTAAGCCCTAAACTAAACAAATCTCTGGGCAACTCCTAATTGGAGCTGTAAGCCCCAAACTAAATAAATTAACGGCCAACTTCTAAGGAAGTAGTAAGTCCCAACTCAAATTAAATTAAAACTAAAATTAACATCTAACCACTTCAGTCTACTCGGGATCCCTGAGAGGAGGCAACCCATGGCTGCTAATCAGATTCCCTGGACACTACGGTCAATGATTGTTAGTGTTGGTAGACTGAAATCTATGGTATACCCGGGACGACGGAACCATGGGATCTTGATCGGGTTTACCTTCATCTTCCCCACAATTGAGACTAAAAATATCTAAAATTTATTCATCCTTAATCGAGAGTTCTCTCTTACGTAGTAAGAGGGGTAATTAACTATGGGCGCTTGCGCTCATAGGAAGTAAGAACCCCAGATCTATAAACCCTGATACTACCCTCAGGGGAAATCTGGTTAACTTCAATCTGACTTAAGGGAAATGGAATCCTAAGGTTGCAAAGCAAGATTCGTGCACTCGTGCCATTTTTCTTGAGCCCACACTTGGTTGTCACTACAAAGCACAAAATCCTGTTAAAGTAAGTAATGATCCCATTGCTTCAATGCCCGGATGACTGCACACAATTCTTGTTCATATGCTGACCATTTTTGTCAAGGGCCGCTTAGTTTTTCATTGAAATTTTCAACTAGTTGTTCTCCTTGTGATAATACGACACAATTGCATGTGGATAAAGCATCAGTATCAACCTAAAAGGGCTTATCAAAATCTGCCAAAGCTAGTACCGAAGCAGTGCTTAGAGTTGATTTGATTATATCAAACTATAATGTTTGTTAGTAGACCAACTAAATGTCTTCGATTTTAAGCAGTCAGTAATAGAGCCATGATAACACTAAATCTTCTAATGAATCACCTACAGAAATTGGCCAACCCATGGAAGCTTCTAGCATCAAAAATAGATCTCAGTGTAGGCCATTCTTGAATGATTGAAATTTTGCTGAGGATCCATACTAATACCATTGGGATATATGAAAAAACCCAAGAAATGTATAGTGTTGGTAACGAAATCACATTTAGACAAATTTAAGTACAAATGATGGACCTGCAAGTTTTCTAAAATTCGTTTCAGGTGTTGAATGTGAATCTCAAAAGAATGGATAAATATGAGTATATCATCAAAATAGCCAATACAGAATTTGTCCATAAATAATTTTAGCACTTCATTCATTAGTCTCAAAAACGTTGAGGGAGCATTACAGAGCCCAAAGGGCATTGCCTTCCATTCATATAAACCTTCTCGGATCTTGAAAGTTGTCTTCGACTCATCTCTAAGTCTTATTCGTATTTGATAATAGATGCTTCTCAAATCTAACTTTGAAAACATTATAGATCCCGCAAACCGGTATAATAAATCTAAGATGCGAGGTATGGGGAAACGATATTTGAAAGTAACTTTATTGATAACCAATTTGTATATACACACACGCCATTGCATGTCCTTTTTTGGGACTATTAGAGCAGGCACAGTGCTAAGATTGGGCTGAATCATTTGTTTTCTTATCAAGTCTTCAATAATTTCTTGAAGAATGTCATGTTCTTCAATAATCCTGGAATTAGCTCAATGTTGTGTTATATGTTACGCAGAGGAGGCAGTTGGGACGATAACTTAGGGGGCAAACATCAGTGAATTCAATTAATAGTTGTTGTACTTCTGTAGGAATTATATGAAAACCTGAAGTCTTGTGATTATCATTAGCTACCAAGGAAAAAAGCATAATTGCAATTAATTCAAATTGCTCTGCACAAAAGACCGGCCAGAGACTATGTAAGCAGCGTTATTTTCGTTCCCAACCTGAGAAATATGCTCTACTTTCGGGGAAGCAATCGCAATTGATGCCCTTTCCAAGCAAATGAATACTAATTGGACATGCAATCGTGAATGGCACTAGTATCGAATTGCCATGGACGATCCAAAATGATGTGGCACAAGTCCATATCTAACACATCACAACTAACCTCGCATACATAATGCTTCTCAATTGAAAATGTGACACGACACATATCTGAAACTGGAATTTCAGTGCCTTTCTTTATCCAACTGATCTTGTACGAATATGAATTTTTTGTCAGTTTGAGTTGTAAAGCTTGTACAACGGATCAGGAGATAACATTTTCAATGCAGCCACTATTAATGACTATGCCGCGAACCTTGCCCTTGATAGTACACCGAGTTCTGAACAAATCAATTCATTGTGAAGGAAGAGTTTGACGAGGAGCGATAAGTATCTTTTCAAGAATGCAAACAAGTGGTTCTCAGTCATCACCATGTAAGTTCTCTCCTTCAGGGTCAACTTCTTGTTCAACCACCGCTTGTTCTTCTTCTAAATTATCCTTTTCTAACATGTGTATATGAGGCCTGTTGGGACATTTATTGGACTTATGTTCGGGCTGTAGGCATCGAAATCATTTCAATGGAATGGGCTTGGTATAAGGGTTTTCTTTGACGTTGGTCTTGAATTTTCCTTGAAGCTTATTATCCACTGGAGCAGCTTGTGGTGAAGGAATTGAAACAGGCTGAAGTTTTGGAGGATTGGCAGTAGAATGATTGGCAATTGGAAACGATTTTGGTAGCTAGAGGAATGACGCTGCAACTGATTTTCAGCTTTCAAAACGAAATTGACTGATTGAGAGAGAGTCCACACTGAATTGAGCTTCAATTTATCTTGTATCCCCTCCTTTAACCCTCTAATGTAATGAGCAACCAGCTGATTCTTAGATTCGTTGAGATTGTTCCGAGCGCTCAAACGATAGAACTCTTCAGTATAATCTCCAAAAGTATGAGATCCTTAGGAGCAATATTAATATTGGAGATACAACATATGGTCGTAATCTATTGGGAAGAAATGCCCTCGCTGAAGTTGCTTCATCCGGAACCAAATATGAACCTACCCCTTAACTTCTCGCCTTCTGTTGTGCAACAGTTGTAGCCACCAAGCACCCGCACCCCCTTTCAATCAGCATGCACATATTTAACTTGCTTCTCAAGATCTATCGCCATATATTCAAAAAAGGTTGCAACGGCTCTCTCCCAATCCAAATAGTTATTGACGTGTAATCGGTCTTCGACTAAGGGAATGTCTAATTTTACATGAAACTCTGCCTGTTCTCGAGGTCGCCACCCCTGTTGCCTCGTCGCATCATAATAAGGAATGGGAACTTCATCTACAGAATCTGGATCATCTCGACGGGGACGAACAGCAAATTCTTCCTCATAATCAGTAAGTTCTGGAAATACCATCAGAAGTCGTCTCTGGTTCTAATTTATTGCTGCAGGAGGTCGCACCATTGGCGCGGCTGTAGGTGGCGGAGGGCTAACAGCTGGGTGAATGCCCGTTGTAGCTTTGAGAACCTCCATGTCATTCCTCAACTCTATCAAGAGCCGAATAAACTTTGCGATTAGATCATCAAGCCGCCGAGTGAAGCTAGTTTGAACTGCTCACAAGGTCTGCAAACTCCCATCATTGTCAAAAGCCCTATGCAACCTTCCTTCCGCCATTTCGAGGCTAGCTAGCTCTGATACAAAAATGTTGCAACAGCTTCAGCCAAACCTAGAAAGGGATCGAACAGGAAGAAGAACAAATAGAAATACTATAACCATGAAATTGTATTGATAAAATTAAACTGCTTTCAGTTTTCACATTCTCCTATATATGTATGCAATGAGTAAAAACCCTGTAACTATAATGGTAAATGAAGTAAAACAGTTAGCGAAGATAGTGGGGATTGTCTGTCATCAACAGCACGGATGGGATTACAAAGAAACATTTAGTCCAGTGGCCAAGATACCTACGGTACGCATACTACTGGTAATAGCATTACACCATAACTGGGCAATACATCAACTAGATGTATCAAATGCCTTTTTACATGGACAATTATCCGAAAATATATACATGAAGCAACCAATTGGATTTATTGATGCAAACCATCCCACCTACGTTTGCAAACTCAACAAGGCAATATACGGTCTCAAACAGGCACCGAGACAGTGGTTTGAGACCTTAACTGGCTTCTTACACGAGCAGCATTTCATTACCAGCCAGTCGGACTCTTCATTACTCATATACAAGCACAAAGAGAATATCATATACTTTCTAGTATATGTGGATGATATAATATTAACAGGCAACAATGATTCTTTAATCAATGCATTGCTAAATAAGTTGAATCAGAGATTCAACATGAGAAATTTGGGCTCTCTCAAACAGTTCTTGGGTATAACAGCAGAAAAGACATCAACCGGTCTTATACTACACCAAACACGATACGCAGAAGACATCTTAGAAAGAGCAGGGATGTCAAATAGCAAAGCAGTTTCGACTCTAATAACCATCAAAACTAAGTCATCAACAGAATCGACTCAGTTTGAAAACCCAAGACTTTATCGTCAGATAGTCAGAGCACTACAATATCTCACCCTCACAAGACCGGATTTATCCTATGCAGTTAACAAGGCATGTCAGCAGATGCATTCTCCCACAAATGAAGACTTTGATTCACTCAAAAGAATTCTCAGATATGTCAAAGGATCTACACAAACAGGAATACCTATCACAGCAGACTCACTTATACTGACATCTTACACAGACTCAGACTGGGCGGGCGATCACAAAGATCGGAAATCGACGACAGGGTACTGCAATTTCTTAGGTTCCACACCTATTTCCTGGTGTGCCAAGAAACAATCAACGATTGCGCGGTCTTCCACAGAGGCGGAATACAGAGCAATGGCAACAACTGCAACCGAAATCATCTGGTTGCGTAGACTTCTACAGGAACTCGACTGTGAGCAATCTAAATCGACAATATTGTACTGCGACAACACTTCGACGATTGCCCTAGCCAATAACCCTGTTTATCATGCCAGAACTAAACACATAGAGATAGATTGTCACTACATACGGGAATGCATAAAAAATCAAGCCATTCAGGTGCATCACATCGCATCGCAAGATCAAATTGCAGATCTGATGACAAAACCTCTCTCTATCTCCAGATTTCGTCAGCTAGCAAACAAGCTAACTGTCTCAGTAGAGACATCAGCTTGCGGGGAGATGTCAACCAGAAGGAATCAAGAAGCAACTCCAGCTCATGCCAGCTCAGACGGAACGAACTCCGCCGACATTACTGTTACGAAATCTGTAAAAGGGAAAAACTATAAATACCGATGTAAGGAAGACAAAGAAGGATAATAAAATTTTCCCTTTCTCCACTTCTTGTTTTCCTTCTCTAAGCTGAAAGCTTAACCGCACTTCAGCTCTTTCAGGGATTAGCTCGGTGATAATTTATCCGTTAACTGAAACTGATGTAGTGGATCGTCGGAAGTCGATACCTGCAAGAAGGATTTCAAGGAGTTCCCAATCCAGGGAAGAAGAAGAGAGCTTTCTCAAAGCTTCAAAAGAGTTTTTTTATCATTCAATGACCTCAAAACCTTACATGAGACCTATTTAAAGAGGAAAATAGAAGTATCTAGAGTAAGGAAGGTAAGCTAATCCCTAAGCACAATAAAAGCTAAGATGTTCCTACATCATTCTCCCTTTGTGTAAAAAAAGCTCGGCTCCGTCGAGACGCATTATTGAAAAAGAGATTGTTGCAGAAGACAGATTCCCGGATTGAAGATTTTGTTCTCATCATTTGCATCTTCCAATACTCTCTCAAATAACTCACCAACTTTTTTGACAAGCCCTTGAGGGACGTGATTCCCATCAGTATCAAAGAGGGCATAGCTCTCAATGTCGTGATCAAATAATACATAATTGTCCATTGGAACGAATTCTTTGTCCCAAATAGAATCGCATAGCGAGCTCCTGATTCCATCCACAAACTCTAGTGCCATTTGAGACAACTGCTTATTATTGAACTCACCTATTAAAGCATGCCATAAGAAAAGCTTCTTCTCAGCCATTTCATCAAACACGTTGTTGAAACTTTTGATGTCACCACATTTAGCATGCAGGCTCATTAAACCATTGGAAATATAAACAAATGGCTCAAAGCCATTACGAATGGCGCCTTCAAAGTGCTGAAGAACTTCATCTCCATAATAATTTCTTGCAAATCCAAGCTTCGCGTGTGCATTTGTCATCTTGCTCCATGAGATTAGGCTTTGTGTTTCCATTGATTTTGCTGTGTTAGCCCATCCATTTTGACTTAATATTGAAAATAAAATTTGGCCAAAGAGAAGTTCTGATCGCTTTGAATTAAAGTCCTCATAATCATGCCTTTGGACACCAGGAACCCCAAGCATCTCGAAATCGAATGGATCAATCCTGATCAACTTTTGCTCACGGTTAGCCGTGGTATTTGCCAGTATCATTTCTGGCATCTTGCTCAGTTTCCATCCGACTGAGCTGGTAGCAGACTGCCATTCTAGCACTGGGAGAAGCTTATAGTAAACCGAGAGTTCATCCTGAAGAGGATAGCAACACGCTTTCCCAACTGTACCGAACACACGCTATTGAACCATAATGCTCTCCGAAATGTAACCTCTTACCTTCCGGAAGATGGATCCAAAAGCCGGCTGGACCAGTTTGGACGCCGGACATGATTCGGCGGGGTTGCCGGATGCGCGTGAGGCAGCCCTAGGGTGTGCTGCGGACCGGAGCAATGCAGGAGAAGCCGGAGGGGAGCTGCTGGTTCCAGTGCAAGCAGCCGACGACAGGTCCGGCGAGAAAGCCGACGTGAGGGCTGTGGTTGGGCTCGTGGATCGCGAAATGGGCCACTGCACGCCGGAGTAGCGCTGAAGGCGCGCGGGTCCTGAACTTGTGCGGGTGAGCGCGTAGGACGCGATAGCGAGCTTGATAAGGGCTTTGCACAAGTTGCAGGCGGACGTCCGGGTGGCCGAAGGACACTGCAGGGGCGCAGGCGCTCTGTTGAAACCACAGTGGGCGTGGTTTGCGGATTCGGCTGAAGGCTGGAGCCAATGCGAAGGTGAGACCGGGATCAGATCTGAATCGCTGGAAAGGTCCGGTGGCCATCGGTGTCGATCGAATCGCTGCTGGCGGTTGGTGGAACTTCCTGTAGTAATAATGGGTCGCCGGTGGACATCCGAAGACGTTTCAGCCTCTGGAACGCACGTGTCGGAGGGCTGGGTGTATGCCTTGGCGTCTTCTTCAGCACAACTTTCGACGGAGTCAGAGTCGGAATGAAGGAAGGGCGCTTGGAGGGGGTACTCTGTCTGAGCGGGCAGCACCGGAGGATCGGTAACAGCGGAATTGAGAGGAGCTAAAAACGGTCCAGTGAGCTTGAGCTGAATTGAATCGGTAGGCACTCTGATCTGGGATTCAAGTTGGATCTTGTGTGCTGGAAACCGAGACGGTCCTTCGAAACCCTCTCCCTCGACCAAGTGGAGATCAGCATCGATGCGAGACTCAAGGCACGCGGGCAAATTTAATCGGGAAATTGTTTGCTGAAACAGAGGCGGGCGCGTGTGGGGCTTAGCATGCTGGAGTCCGGGAATGGTCAAGAGTTCCGAAGACAGGTGCTGGGTTGGATTGGGGGAAGAAGCCGAGGCAGAATGCTGGTTGGCAGAGCAGAGTAACGGGGTCGATATGGTTGCCGACCTGCTCATAATCGTTTCCACCGAATGCATGAAAATCAACGCATAAAGCATCTATTCGATCGATTGCTGCTTCCACTTGAGCAACTCGAAGGGCTTCATAGCGTCGATCATGATAGATAGCCCTTCTTCTTTGACAGCTATCTTCATGAGGATAGTGGGGCGGCGGATCTCGCCATTGGAGTGGAAGCTCGAGAGGAGGATAGTCATCGATCTCCCGTCTTCTTCGGCGCCGATCGTCGTCGAACGCCCATCTCCTTCGGTGGCGATCCTCATCGATCGCCCATCTTATTCGGCGTCGATCTTCGTCGACCGCCTTTGTTTTACGGCTTCGAACGTCGTCGACAGCCGACCTTCTTCGGCAGTCCATCGATCTTCACAAGCTCCAGGCTCTGATACCAACTGATGTAGTGGATCGTCGGAAGTCGATACCTGCAAGAAGGATTTCAAGGAGTTCCCAATCCAGGGAAGAAGAAGAGAGCTTTCTCAAAGCTTCAAAAGAGTTTTTTTATCATTCAATGACCTCAAAACCTTACATGAGACCTATTTAAAGAGGAAAATAGAAGTATCTAGAGTAAGGAAGGTAAGCTAATCCCTAAGCACAATAAAAGCTAAGATGTTCCTACATCAGAAACTTAGTTGTTATAGTTCCATAATCTACTAGAAACAACCAAAATCAATAAATGGCTTAAAATTCCCATTATCAAATTCTCCTTTCACATTCTTATGAAAAAGATGGACAACACATCAATGTCATCAATAAATGGCTTCATATTTTCGATCTATTCGATCGATTGCTGCTTCCACTTGAGCAACTCGAAGGGCTTCATAGCGTCGATCATGATAGATAGCCCTTCTTCTTTGACAGCTATCTTCATGAGGATAGTGGGGCGGCGGATCTCGCCATTGGAGTGGAAGCTCGAGAGGAGGATAGTCATCGATCTCCCGTCTTCTTCGGCGCCGATCGTCGTCGAACGCCCATCTCCTTCGGTGGCGATCCTCATCGATCGCCCATCTTATTCGGCGTCGATCTTCGTCGACCGCCTTTGTTTTACGGCTTCGAACGTCGTCGACAGCCGACCTTCTTCGGCAGTCCATCGATCTTCACAAGCTCCAGGCTCTGATACCAACTGATGTAGTGGATCGTCGGAAGTCGATACCTGCAAGAAGGATTTCAAGGAGTTCCCAATCCAGGGAAGAAGAAGAGAGCTTTCTCAAAGCTTCAAAAGAGTTTTTTTATCATTCAATGACCTCAAAACCTTACATGAGACCTATTTAAAGAGGAAAATAGAAGTATCTAGAGTAAGGAAGGTAAGCTAATCCCTAAGCACAATAAAAGCTAAGATGTTCCTACATCAGAAACTTAGTTGTTATAGTTCCATAATCTACTAGAAACAACCAAAATCAATAAATGGCTTAAAATTCCCATTATCAAATTCTCCTTTCACATTCTTATGAAAAAGATGGACAACACATCAATGTCATCAATAAATGGCTTCATATTTTCAATGGTTATTATTCTCACCTGTTCAGGAAGTTTCACAAAATTTTGTTGTTCGATCTCTTCAAAATTCTAAATCTTGCTCTATCTATTTTAACCAAAAAAAAAGTTTAAGTTTTTTAACAAAAATTTAATTTAGGAAATAAGATATTTAAACTTTATTTGAGAGAGTTTTTTTAATTATTTTTAAATATTACACTAAAAATTATTTTATAAAACAATAAAAAAACTGTCATACTGTAAATTTAGATTTTTTTTGTCAAGAACCCCAAATAAGATACTGCAGTAACTGTTGATAGATTCATAAACCACGTCGGAATAAAGTTTCTCTGTTCACCACCCCCGAGACAAAGGAACCCCATGAAATAAAGACAGATCTCAGAACAAACAAGAAAGAGAGAGAGAGCGTCGACTTCTGTTAACTGAGAGCCACTCCATTGCCTCCCTGTTCTACACCGGGCCAATGGGCTCAACCTCATCGCCTTCCTCGCCATGATTGATTCCTTCCACCTCCTTCTCACATCACAGACCGATTGACGTTTCATGGATGACTCATTTCTCAATCCTGATGTCATTCTACCGAAGCTCTACTCTGTCATTTTTGCGTGCAGAACAGAGCATGCGATTCCATCGCTCAAAAATCCAATCTTTTCTGTCCTTCTCTCTCAAAAGCTGGAAATTAGTCTCAATTTTCCATATTTATGTCAAGTTTCTCTCTTCGGCCTTAGGTTACAAAGCAGCAGCTTAGATAAAAACCCTGGTTTTGGCTTGTGCTGCAACTCTCTGTTCTCGCTCTGCGTTTTTTTGGTGATGATGGGGAGAGGAAGGTTAGAGATAAAGAGGATAGAGAACCCAACGCAGAGGCAATCCACCTTCTATAAAAGAAGGGATGGCCTCTTCAAGAAAGCTAGAGAGCTCGCTGTACTCTGTGATGCCGATCTCCTTCTCCTTCTCTTCTCTTCTTCCGGCAAGCTGTACCATTACCACTCGCCCTCAGTTTCTAAGTAAGGATTGCTCTTCCATGACCAAATTCTTCGATTTTTTTCTTCTTCTTTTTTTTCTGATCATGAACGGGTACAGTGTGCAGGAACTGTTAAGGAGGTATGAGGTGGCTAGTCAGACAAGGATTTTGAAGGATCAGGTAGAGTACAGACTCTGTTATTTTTAAAATAAAAAAAAAAGCAGGAGGCTTTGGTTGAACTGTGTTTTTTGTGTGGCAGAATGGAGGAGAGAACGTTGAGGAGGTTGAGAGGATGTGCGAGATTTTGGAGAGGGAGATAAGGTTTATGAGGATTGATGAAGGAGAAGAGTATACTTTGCCTGTTCTTCAGGTGATCGAGCAGAACCTAGAGGTAGCCATGAAGAAGGTGAGAGAGGAAAAAGATAGAAAGATTCAAGCTGAAATTGAAACTCTCCACAGGATGGTTTGTTTTGTTCTAATTTTCTTCTTGTTTTCTTAATTTTCTTTGTTTGAGAGCTTTGGTATTGAAGTGTTTTTATCTCTGTAATTAAATCTGAAGGTGAAGGATCGACAGCTTGATGGGTGTGGACTGTGCGAAAAGGTAACTAAGCTACATTGCCTACTTCTTAGTCAACTACATTGCCAATACCACTTCATGCAACTTCATTGCC
Source organism: Dendrobium nobile (assembly GCA_022539455.1). Taxonomy (NCBI): domain Eukaryota; kingdom Viridiplantae; phylum Streptophyta; class Magnoliopsida; order Asparagales; family Orchidaceae; genus Dendrobium; species Dendrobium nobile. The sequence goes on from CM039733.1 coordinate 70,839,141, forward strand.
TTCTTAATTGTTTGTATCACTTCATGTTGCTTAGAGTTTATTTGGGGCAATTCTTTTTTTGGTTGTTTTGCTTTTGCAATGACTATAATATTTCTATTTGATTATAACTTCCTTGTTATTTTTTTAGAACAGTTTGTTGTGAGAAATAGTTTTGTGCCAGTAGATCTGTTGGATTGCATAAGTATAAAAAAGGAAAAATCATATATAATTCACAATAACTTTCAAAAAATTTGATTTAATCATAATGGTTCGATAACTATTTCTATAAACATGCACAATCACCCCAAACAGACCTTGAAGGAACACCACTCACAACAAAATGTGATTGTGCATTATATATGATTCTTTAGGTAATTTGGCCCATTCCACATATATTTTAACCTTTATTATAATGATTTTTATGCAATTGCCCCCTTGGACCCCCGACTTATATATGAAGCATACAACGATCAATGATATGAACAAATAGGGGTCAGAGGCAGCGCCTTTGGAATAAATTTTGGTTATAAGGATATTTAGGAAAAAAAAAATATCTACACTTTTTCAGTTTTACTTATAAATCCACACCCCCCCCCCCTCCCCAACTCCCCGAAAATTAAGGCTGGTTCCGCCCCTGCCCTCATGAACGACATCGCTTTATGTAGCTTTGTCTCTTGCATATCGAAGTGTAGCTTCATTGCCGATCTCTTGCACCACTTCATGTAACATATGGCCCACTCTTAAGCTTCATTTGAGACAACTTTCTTACCGCTTTATAAAACTGTTGTAGAAAAGCAAATTTTTAAAGTTGTTGTAGAAAATAGCTTTCTAGTACAATTTTTTTTTAAAACAGCAAAAACCAGTGACGAAATAGAAATTGTGGTTGCGATTTGAAAAATAAAACAATAAGAACGCTATCTCAAAGGAAACCTTAGTTAGCATAGTTGCTTTCATCAGTTCATGCAGCTTTGTTGCTCCCTCACTTTGACATCCTGGCATGCTCTATTTCATACAACTTTATCACCCGGTTCTCAGTCAACCACCCTAACAACAACACTTAATACAATTTCAATACATGCTTAATCACTGGTATCACTTATTCACTGGTATCACTTATGTTTAGTTTGAGATAACTTTCTTGATGCTTCTTAAAACAGCTTTCTAGTACAAAATTTTTAATTTTTGTACTAAAAAGTTATTTTAAAAAGCAGTAAGAAAGTCATCACAAACAAAGTCTTAGTGTAGCTTTGTTTGCCTACTCTTTAGCAAGCATCATTACTACAATCCTCACTACGTAGTGTACAGCGGTTAACTACGCTGCGACTACGTTAAATTCTGATATGCGGCTTGAAAGTTTGCAATTAGAGCAAAGGGCAATAAGCCTTAAGGCCATCAGTCCACGGTAGACTGCGTTCAAAAAGCATGAAAAGTGGGTGGGTATAGGTGGGTACGTTATCCCAAAAGTCATCATGGGCGAGCATGGGCGAGCGAAGCCCGTCCAAGTAAAGTATGGGTGCCCTATCAGGACCCCATATAGGGCTTTGACGTGCAAATCAGAAGGATGTGATGGGTACAATTTTGCATAAAATTGAGATAAATAGTTATTTAATAAAAACATATATAAACAACTCAAAAAATATATAATGAAATATAAATTAAGCTTAAATTTATTAATTATAATCTAGTTATTTCATTAACTCTAATTAATACATAATTAACTTGAATTTCAAAATATGTTAAGCAAGCTCTAAAAATTCTAAAGATTTTTGTGTTGAAAGACTCGAAACATAGATGTTTAAATAAGCTGCCACAAAATTTTGGAGCAAAAAAAAGACAAAATAATTCATTATCTATAGTTTAATTATTTTAATTAACATATTTAAGTAAAATTTACTATGATTGATTAGACATAAAATAATTCATTAGACATAAATTTTTTGAAAAATAATAATTATTTATAAAATAAAATTATCCCTAATAACGTTATAAACCTTCTTAAGTATGATTGATCTAATGATATTTTGGCTAATCTTAATTGCAGCAATCCCCTACGCCGTTATTGGTTGGAGAACAACCTTTGTTTGGCTATGAATTAGATCTGAAATTAGGTATTTTTCTGCTAATTAAACTAACTTTTCAACCATTATACTTATTTTTTAATTATATCACATTTTGTTCTCAATTCTTTGTATCTTTCCAGGTTTTGATTAATCAAAGAAGGTTCAGATTACTTATAATTAGGCTGAGTTGGAGAACTATTTGGTTATCATTTTCCAGCCTTATAAAGTTTGTTCTTTTTTGAAGCCTATGTAAGGATATGTTGATGGTTAATCGTATAACTATTGTTGTTATCCAGTTTAAGTTTTCTTGCTAATTTGTTCTTTGTTGTAGGTTGAGAATGAAGAATTCTTCTCCTTCAAATTTTATTTTTCAGTTGTAAATCATAACACTGTCATTGCCAGGTCCCAAATCCTGGATAAAAAAAGTGGAGGGTTGCGTTAACTAGTTGACAACCAGCGTAAAAATTGTCGAATAATCATGACATGAATCCTTTAAAAAATTGTGTTAACTAAGTTAAGTGTTGCAGAGATGAGGATGCTCAGGTGGATGAGTGGCTTTACCCTTAAAAATAGGATACGAAATGAGCATATACGTGAAAAGTTTGGAGTAACTCCAATGGGAGATAAGATTAAAGAGAGTCGTCTTAGATGATTTGGTCACATAAAACGGCAGCCTTCCGCTAACCTGGTTAGGAAAGTAGAGGTATTAGAGTTGACTTATGTTAAGAAAGATAGAGGTAGACCTAAAAAGACTTGGTTAGAAAATATTAGAAATGATATTTCTTTATTAGATTTAAATGAGAATTTGACTTTTAACATGACACAATGGAAAAAAAACATTCAGGTAGCCGACATCACCTAGTAGGACAAAGACTTGATGTTGTTGTTATTGTAGCAGTAGTTGTAATTATCAATCATAATTATAAAATGTTTTGATTGATGGCAACATAAAACATATTGCCTCAACAGAAGATTATGCCATCCACTAAACCTGGCAACAACAGCACTAATAATCCTTTTGTTTACTCTTCATCATAATAGAATGATCGCTCTACTTGATATCTCCATTATGTTCCTCCCCAACATCCTCACATAATGTCTATATGGCACATCCACAAGGCTGTGTTGCCTCAACAAATTCATTTATGAACTGAAACTGAATCCAAGACAATGGTTCTCTCTACATTCTCAGACCATTTTCAGCAAGAGGGTTTTCAATTCAGATTTGCAAACCCTTCACTCTTTGGCACCACCATCAGCTGCAATGACCAACTTCCTTCTTGTCTACATGGATGATGTTTTCCTTACAAGTAACAACACATTTTCCATTGAAGCTTTCCTACAAAGACTTCAACAGCAACTTTTAGATGAAAAACTATTAGGGAATGATGAATCAAATACAAAGATTAAATAATAAATCATGAACTGATAACATGAAGATCAACCTAGTCTAAAATTGGAGCAACACCTCACAATCTCCACCTTGCTCCAGGTTTTATAATCAAACAACAACTTGTGCACCTACTGCGATCTAACTGGCTTCCTATGTTAACTCCACGAGCAATCCTGCCAAACGGAGCCCAATCCCACTGGCGAAGAGCCTTCAATATGTATTCCGATCCACGGCTCTCACAACTACTTCAATTAACATCATATGGCTATGACAACTACTCTAAGATTTTAGATTTCAATCAACTCTCTCTTGCGCCTCTCTTTTGTGTGAATGTATTAGCTCTCACTCTCCTATATATATGAATATTATAGCAATCCGAGTGAATTAATAAAAACTATCTTAGTTTTTTTCATCATCTTCTTCCTCCATTCTTTCTCTTCTCCTGCTCCTTAGCTACAAATTTTCATTAATATCATCAATAACTCATATTTAATTTGAAATAACCTTAATATCTTTGCAATTTAAAATCATTTATTAACTTAGCATATAATCAAAATCATCTAATAAGAAATATTAATGTCACATAATGATAATTAAATGTCATAAGCTGAACAACTAGAACTAGCTACGTCACTTTTTTGCTCGGTACTGATGCTCGATACCACTTGGTATTGGGTGATGTGATACCTTATGATTTGCCTCCGAACTGTCCGATGTCCGCTTTCTCTCCAAAGAAGACTTAAATAATTGGTGAATATCATTCTCATTTTAAGTATTTTGTTTATGCCAAACTATATAGCGTACAATTTATCAACTTTTTAATTATTATTATTTTAGAAATAACAGTGTGGGTAGTTGTTGCATTAATTAAACAAAGGGTATTTGGGTAAATGTGGAGGTTGAGGACCTGAGGTTGACACGTGGCGGTCATTATCGGGTTGAATCGGGTCAAACATAATTAAGGGTTCTTGATAATTGAGCTGAGATTTCATCTCAAACCCCTGGTTTTATTCGGGTCAGGCCAACCTGTCAAAAACCTTAGTTAATTATTTCCATTTTAGTCAAGAACAAGTCAATTTTTTGTATTAAATTCTCCCAGTACTCTCCAACCTTTAAATTAATTTTTAAAATTTTAATATTAAAATAAATAAACAAATATATATTTTTTGCTAGTTTTAACTGATCCACAAAAATTTAAAAAAATAAAAGAGTGCCCACACACAATATATATACATGCTTTCTATGGCAGCATTAGAAGAGAATATTTAGGCTTCGTTTGGGACGGCTTTTTTACTGCTTTCAAAAACGGAATTTTAGTACAAAATTTTTTATTTTTGAACTAAAACTTCGTTTTAAAAAGCAATAAAAAAGCCGTCCCAAACGAAGCCTTAGACTTCGTTTGGTACAACTTTCTTATTGTTTTCTAAACAAGCTTTCTAGTGCAAAACTTTCCTTTTCAAAATTTTTTTTATAAAACAATGCAGAAGCTGTCCCAAATGAAGTCTTATGCTTCGTTTGGGACGGCTTTCTTACTACTTCTTAAAGCAGCTTTTTAGTACAAAAATTTTAATTTTGTATTAAAAAAATTGTTTAGAAAGTAATAAGAAAGTCACCCCAAACGAAGCCTTAATCACATCTGGACATAAATTAAAAGGCGTGTTTGGGGTAGTTATAGTTTTTTTATGAAGGCTAATAGAAATTATTATCTATAAAATAATTTTTTTGAAAACTGTTATGATATTACAAATATCTTTTATTTTAAAAAAAATCATTCAATAGCTTTCTTACAGCCACTGAACTCTTTTTGATCTGGTTATAAAAGATAAGCTTTCCACTGCAATTTTTTTTAAAATTGTAAGAAAATAGTTAAATAAAATTATAATTAAGGCCTAAAAAATAAAACAGTTGGAAAGCTGATTCACTCAAGCTCAAAACCTTAGAATATTCTTATTAAAATTATTTATATAACATAATATTTTTTTCCTTGCGAGAAAATTATAACTTTATTTTATCTCATTTAGGTATTTTTAGTATGAATTTTAAATATAAAACTAAAATCTCTCATTTATTTACATAAATTAAACCAATTAAATAAAATAAGCTATGTTAATTTCCCTCGTGTATTATTTAGTCAGACCAAGCATACTTGCTCCAATGAAAGTCACGTGACCCATTTAATTCAAAGTAAGAACAGCTCATTTTTTAGAAGATAAATTCATACACACATTATATATATATAAGACTCAAATTCAATACCTTTAAATTAATAGTCAAATTTCTCAACCAACAGACCATATCTAGTCAGCGGGTCGGGTTTGGATTGAACCCAGAATTGACCCAGCACTATTCGGGTCAACCCGAACCCGACAAGTTTTTAAAATGGGTCAGGTTTCCAGTCCCGAATCAGACCCGATTGGACTACGGGTCAACCCGACCCGACACGAATGACCCGAAGTTGACCTAAAATTGCTAATTTTCAGGTCAATATTTGATTTTCAGTAAAAAAACGGGTCAATCTCGGGTTTCCGGATCAAATAGGAGTTTTGTGTCAATTTCGGGTTATTTTCGAGTTGCTGGGTAACCCGAACCCGACCCGATGTTTAAAACGGGTTGATTTGTTGAACCCGAATCCGACACGTTTTGGGTCCGGGTTGACCATAACCCTGATTTTTTCTGGTCGGATTCGGATCGTGTCAAAAATTGACACCCCTAATATCTGCTCATTCTCAACCAGCTCAATTTATATAACTCTTAATCTTATCTCAGACTTATTTAGTGTGACTGTCTCATTTTATAAAATTAATTGTTAAATTATTGTGGAGAAAAAAAATTAATTATTCTGATTGTACAAAATAGCATGGTATCATAAAAATTTCTAAAATGAAGTGAGAAAAAGGAAGATGGTAGTACCTAAAGGGACCATTTGATGCTATAACTTTTTATTTATAAAGGTGGTTATAAAATTACTATATATATATATATATATATAGAAAGTGATTTTTTGAAAGTTGTTTCAGAAAGTAACTTCTTAGCATAATTTTTTATAAATTAAGGCTTCGTTTGGGACGGCTTTTTTATTGCTTTCTAAAACGGAGTTTTAGTACAAAAATAAAAAATTTTGTACTAAAACTCCGTTTTAGAAAGCAATAAAAAAGTCGTCCCAAACGAAGCCTAAGGCTTCGTTTGGGACGGCTTTTTCATTGCTTTCTAAAACGGAGTTTTAGTACAAAAATAAAAAATTTTGTACTAAAACTCCGTTTTAGAAAGCAATAAAAAAGCCGTCCCAAACGAAGCCTAAGAGTGAAAATTGGTGTCCAAATCTGAAAATAAAATGTAAACAAAGCCTAAAATAATGATAAAACTGTCTAAAAAACAGTAATTTGATATCATGTTTTTTTTTTTTTTTTTTTGTAAGGGCACAGATTCAAAGCCTTGTATGATTATAAAAATTAGCTCCATATTCCCAAAAAATAATCTTAATAACTCCTTACTCAATCTCATAGCTTGTTTGGTCCTTAGTGTTAGCCTGTTAGGTACTTGGGTCTTTTAACTAAAGCTACAGTTCTTTAATACTGTGATGATACTAATGGCCTGATCAGACGCTCAGCTCATGGGAAAGGTACAAGCCTGGAACTCCTTCACACCCACCGAATCCAAGAAAAATTTTAAATTTTTACAACACATGCATATTTACTGATCTGAAACATCTAATAAAGTGACAGCTAGCTATTCCCTTCCATCAAAATTTGATTTTTTTTTTTTTTCTGAAGAACTTTATACAGGAAAGAGTTATGACTAACATAAATGCTTCTGCAACATATCAACTAACCCCTCACTCTCCTCTTCTTCCAGTATTAATGAAGCTGTACAGGCCATGTAATGGCTACAATCAAATCTTTGTTTCCTTCTCTGTATTTAAGAGCCACTGCTGTAATGGCGCCATTGCTTCGGTTCATCTAAGATAGAGAATTTAATTTCTAGCTTCTGATCTTCTGAGCTTTGCGTTGTTGTTGGGATGGAGAGGAAGAAGATGGTGATTTCGCTTCTCTTGTGGGTTCTGTCTGCTACCCATTTCTGCTTGGTCACAAGCAGAAATCTTGCTGAGGTTGAAGAGCAGAAGAACAACTACGGCAATGATCCCCATGCATGGAGCTCGCCAAGTCGTAAGGCTTCTTACTTGATTAATCTTAAACAAATTTTATAAGTTTTAATTACAGACTTCTTATATATATTTATAATTATGCCATTTTTATTTTTATTTTTGGTTTCAGATTCCCACAACAGCCCGTTATGCCAAACCCCTCCTAGCTCTGGCACAACTCCATCCCACGGCGGTGGAATCCATTATTCTCCTCCAACGACGCCGTCTCATGGCGGTGGAATCCATTACTCTCCTCCTACCACCCCATCCCACGGGGGCTCCGGCGGTGGCGGTGGAGGTGGTGGCGGCTGTAACTGCAACACTCCACCCTACATTACTCCTACTCCATCTCTCCCTGAGAATCCACCAAGCCCAACCACACCAATCTCTCAAACTCCACCAACTCCTCTTGTGCCTCTCACTCCCCCCTCCCCCACCAATCCATCTCCTCTAATCCCGGACCCGAACCACCCACCCTTCTCATGCAAGTAAGTCTCCTGTTATTTCGTCGAACACCTTTCACTTTCCGCCATTAACAATAAAAGTTCTTCTTTTGCAGCTACTGGTTCACTCACCCAACCGCCATTTGGGTTCTTTTCGGCTACTGGGGAACAATAGGCCAAGTCTTCGGCACGTCGCCGGCGGCTGGCTTCCTCTTCGGAAGAAACCTCAGCGTACTTGAAGCTTTGGGAAACACTCGTGAAGATGGCTATGGAGCTCTACTTCGTGAAGGAACAGCTTCGCTTCTTAACTCAATGGCGAGTAAAAACTTTTATTTTAACACTGAGCAGGTCAGGGAAGCCTTCAATACAGCCATTCGATCGGAGAAGATGGCCGCGGAGCAGGGAAAGATCTTCCAGAAGGCTAACGAAGGCCATCTGAAGCGCTGAAAGTCGTTCGGTTTCTTCTGGTTTTGGACATTTTAAGATGTCATGTATCGTAGTAGTCTTTGCTACTTCTTTGTGGTTCATATTTTGTAAGTGGATTCAGCTTCTTATGGTTTAGGGTTCTATTGTGTTTGCTTAAATTCCTTCTTGGTTTTGATAAATTTGATTGTGTTTTGATCTTAAATTTATGATAAAAAATAATATGAGGATATTTGGTAAGAATTACTTGTAAAATATATTTAACAACAACAACAATATAAAATCCTTTACCTCATTACGTGGGGTCGGCTACATAAATCATTTTTCTTCGTTGTGTTAAATCTAATAAAGAAATATTATTTATAATATTTTATAACCAAGTCTTCTTAGACATACTTATATTTTTCTTAGCATAAGTCAAATCTAATACATTTACTTTCCTAATCGGGTTATCGCAAGGTTGTCGTTTTATGTGACCAAATAAATTTATTTTTAAGATAAATTTGAGCATAATAATTTATTTTCGGGATATTTACATCATTTAAGACAAACTCACGTGCACATCACATATATAAGATTCAAACTCAAAATCTCTTAGTTGATAGTCAAAATTCTCATTAAATACTCACAATAAAAATACTTTTATTTTGTATGGTTATATTTGAACATTTGCACATTTATAGTTAACTTTTGTGATGAAATTTCATTTAATTTACATTTTTTAGATTATTATATGTAAATGTTTTGTATGTTTACTATTATTATGTTTGGCTTTGCTCATTGTATGATTTCTTTTCTATAACTTACTTAGAATATAATAATTAATGTGTAGAACATTTCATAAAAATGTTTGGTACATAGAGAAGAAAAAAGGGATTAATAATGTTGCATATTTATAGAAATTAAATATTTTGATTAGTGAATTTTCATTATGTATGAATAAAATATAGTAATAATTAATTCTCAACATAATGAGCTAATTTTGATAGTTTATTAAAAAAAAAACTTAAAATAATATTACAAGAATATTAGGAATTATTATTTGTTATCTACATCAATTTCTTCATTTTTTTTTATTGTACAAATCTCTACTCAGTATTTAGAATTATGGGAGATGTCATTTTTAACTTATTTTAAATAAAAATATTAAATAATATATTGTTGAGTTTCCTCAAGGTACCTGCAAGGAAGATAAACCGAAACACAAGAACTGGAAGAAACATGGTAGAAGGAAACCAAAAACCTTGTATTGCTCTGCTCTTACTCTCGGCATTTAAAGCAAGCAGATGAGCCGTTTTTACAGGGAACATACTCTGCAGTTAACGGCTAAAGGTCTGCACCATTGGCAGGGTCCAGTACACAGCAGAGAAAGTGCAACACTACTTATGTTGACATTAGATGGAATAGGATAAGTAAACAATACTGAGAGTATATTCTAACAGCCCCCCTCAAACTAAGCATTTGATGAGCAAATGGTTAGTTTGTCGCGTAAGTAGACAAACCGATTAGGGGGAAGTGGCTTGGTGAGAATGTCGGCGGTTTGATCAAGAGAATGAAGATGATGAACCACAATAGCACCTTGTTGAATGTGATGACTTATAAAATGATAGTCAATTTCAATGTGCTTGGTACGAGCATGAAAGACTGGATTATGGGCTAAGGCAATGGCGGAGGCACTATCACAGTAGATTGTTGTTGGAGCAGCTTGAGGAAGATCAAATTCAGCTAGTAAACGACGAAGCCAGATAATATCTGAAGTTGCCGAAGATAGGGACCGATATTCTGCTTCAGTTGAGGATTTAGCGACGGTAGTTTGCTTCTTAACACTCCAAGAAACAAGTGAGGAGCCGAGAAAGGAGCAAAAACCAGTGACAGACTTTCGGTCCAAGGAGTCTGAAGCCCAATCAGCATCTACATAAGTAGTAAGTTGCATATTACCAGCAGCAAGCGGTAAGCCAAACGACAAGGTTCCTTGAAGATAACGAAGAATACGTTTGAGATCTAGAAGGTGAGCTGTAGTCGGGTTGTGCATGTGTTGACAGACGGCATTGACCGCATAAGCAATATCAGGCCGCGTTATGGTTAGATAATTTAAGGAACCAACCAATCGGCGGAAAAGTTGAGGATCAGCGACTGGAGCAGCAGCTGAACTTGCCTTGGTGGATTTGATTGTACAAGGTGTGGGCACTGGCTTCGAATTTGCAAACCCGGAAGAAGCAAGGATGTCTTTTGCATATTTGGTCTGATGTAGAAATACACCAGTAGAAGTCCGGGTAACTTGAATTCCCAAGAAAGTATCAACACAGCCCAGCTGTTTTAGGGAGAATTGATGTTGAAGCACATGGAGCAAGCTCTCTATAGTGGGAGAATCATTCCCAGTTAGCAACAAGTCATCAACGTAAATGAGAAGATAGAGCTGAATGGCAGACTTGTTATAGATGAGTAGAGAAGGATCGGCCTTACTAAAAACAAAACCGAACTCAATTAAGGATTGAGTGAGCTTATTATACCACTGTCGAGGCGCTTGGCGAAGGCCATATATTGCTTTATGTAATTTACAAACATAGTGCGGGTATTGAGAATCAATAAAGCCGGGAGGTTGCTTCATATAAACCTCATCATGAAGATCGCCATGAAGAAAAGCATTGGAGATGTCAAACTGGAGAATTGACCAATTGCGATGAAGAGCTAGTAGAAGTAGAATACGAATTGTTGGAAGCTTAGCCACCGGGCTAAATGTCTCATTAAAATTAATGCCATATTCTTGGTTAAAACCTTGAGCAACAAGCCTCGCCTTGTAGCGATCAATTTGGCCATCTGATGTAGTTTTCAATTTGAAAATCCATTTACAGCCCAACACAATTTTGTTAGAAGGAGGAGGTATAAGACTCCAAGTACCTTGCTTTTGAAGAGCCATAAATTCAGCAGACATAGCAGAGCGCCAAGCTGAATGTTGTAAGGCTTGAGTATGGGAGTTAGGAATGGCTGCTGGCTGCGGAACCGTAAGCAAGTCAAAAATAACCTTAGGTTTGTGATGTCCTGTTTGTGACCGGGTTTGCATAGGATGAGTAGAAGAGACTTTGGGTGGTGGAACCGGTGGAGAAGTGGAAGGAGACAAGTCAGCTGGGGAATGAGAAGGAAAACCAGGGGAAGTTTGAGTGGTAACGGTGTCCATGTCAGTAGTAGGAAAAATAATTGGTGGCTGAGGTGGACATGAGGATTTAAGGGTGGACCGAGAGCCATTGGTTGGAAGTGTGGTTGGGGTTAAGAGTAGGGGATTTTGAGGTGAAGGTGGAGAAGTATTTGAAGATGTTGGGGTAGGAGATTGGAATGGAAATATGTGTTCATAGAAGACAACATGACGAGAGATATAGATGCGATTCGTTTGTGGAGAGAGACAGCGATATCCTTTGTGAGATGACGAATAACCTAAGAAAATGCATTCTTGAGAGCGAGGGGAGAGTTTATTTGATGCAGTGGGTTGAAGCCAAGGAAAGCAAAGACAACCAAAGGTGCGGAGATGATTATAAGAAGGTAGACGGCTATATAAAAGCTGAAATGGAATTTGAAGACGACAGGCTTTTGTAGGAAGAATATTAATGAGATAATTGGATGTTAAAAGAGCTTCAGCCCAAAATGTATGTGGTAGATGAGCATTATGAAGAAGTGCCCTAGTTGTTTCCAAAAGATGACGATGCTTGCGTTCAGCAAGACCATTCTGCTCAGGAGTATATGGACAGCTAACCTGATGTGTAATACCATGTTGATTTAAGTAAGCTCGAAAGGAATTACTGATGTACTCTCCCCCGCCGTCAGATCGTAAATTTTGTATGGTGGTATTAAATGAGGTGTGAATAAATTGATGGAAATGTCGAAATTTAGAGAATGATTCATCTTTAGAATGCATGAGATAAAGCCAAGTATATCGAGTTGCATCATCTATAAATATAATGTAATAACGAAAACCATTAAAAGACTGAACAGGAGCAGGACCCCAAACATCTGAGTGTATTAATTGAAAAGGTTTAAGTACATGACTATTAGAAGAAGAAAAGGGTAACTTGTGACTCTTGGCCACGTTACAAGACGTACACATAAAACTAGATGGAGGAGTACATATAGATGGAACGATACGTGACAAACATTGTAAAATGCTAAGATTCGGATGACCAAGCCGTGTATGCCATGGCTGGAGCTTGTTGACCGAAGATTGAAGAGCTTGTGGAGAAACAGTAGAAACGGTGGATAGGGGATAAAGACCATCTCTCGATCGACCGCGGAGAAGAGTGCTATTGTCCGAGAGATCCTTAATTAGGAAACCATGGGCATCAAAAAGAATAGAGCAATTGTTATCCGAAGTTAGTTTATGAATAGAAAGAAGATTATGAGATAGGAGTGGAACATGTAAAAGGTTTTTAAGACGAAGCTTACGGTTCGAATCAGGAAGCGGCAATATTCCTTGTCCTGTATTGCGGATGGGAAGAGTGGTTCCACTAGCAACAGAGACTGTGTCAGCTCCAAAGTAAGGTGTTGGCTGTTGTAAGTGTGCTGCGTCCGATGTTAAGTGTGAAGAAGCTCCAGAATCCAATACCCATTCTGTGATTGGAGATGATATATTGCTGCTAGAACCAGTGAGCAATGCACGCTGATTTTGAGTAGGAGCTGAGGGTGCATATTGCATATTACATCGATGCCAGCAATTTAAGGCAATGTGGCCCAGTTTACCACAAATTTGACAAGTGGGGCGGTTGCTGTTAGAAGCCGGAACAGGTAGTGTCTGGGATTGATTGCTGTTGTAATTCGGTATATTAGTTGCATTCGAACTGGAGGAAATTGTCCTGAAGGGAGCTCCTCTACCGCGTCCTCTTGAAGCAAATCTTCCTCGAGACGAGTTGGACCGATTTGTCCACAGTGCTGTATGATCTGAAGGAGGCGGACCTTCTTTTCTTTGCTCGTTTTGCAAATTAATCTCTTCACTGCACAATAGTGAATACAGGGCATCAAGAGTGATGGATTGCTGAATAATCCGAATACCTGATTTGAAAGGATTATAAATGGATGGCAATCCATTCAGCGTGTGCAGGATTACATCCTCAACGTCTATATGACCGCCTGAGGATGATATATTGTCCACAAGAGATTTAACATGAGCAAGGTATTGTGTCATTGTGCGATCTTTCATTTCAACATGGTGTAATTCATTCTTTAGTTGAATTACACGGGAACGATTTGTGGGTTGAAGTCGATTTTCTAACGTTACCCAAATATCATGAGCCGTAGACAGAGAAATGACATAGGGAAGAACAGAAATAGAAATAGTGGAAAGCAATGCTGAAACCAAATTTTGATCAATTTGCTTCCAGCACCGTAGCTCAGCAGCATTTGCACCATCAGCAGAAAGAACCGGAGCAGCTACACTTCCGGTCAAAAACTCTTCGAAACCATTCGCCGAGAATAGCTTAAAAACTTGCAGCCGCCAAATCGGGTAGTTCTCGTTTGTAAGAGAAGTCGGCACAATGTGCTTCAAATTACTCATGAGAAATTTGAGAGAAGAAGGGATTGAGAACTCTGTCATTGCAGCGGCCAGAGACGATGTTCCAGCTGGGGTAGTGGCGGAGGATCCTTCGGAAGCCATTTGAAGAAGACGGCTTAATGCTCTGATACCATGTTGAGTTTCCTCAAGGTACCTGCAAGGAAGATAAACCGAAACACAAGAACTGGAAGAAACATGGTAGAAGGAAACCAAAAACCTTGTATTGCTCTGCTCTTACTCTCGGCATTTAAAGCAAGCAGATGAGCCGTTTTTACAGGGAACATACTCTGCAGTTAACGGCTAAAGGTCTGCACCATTGGCAGGGTCCAGTACACAGCAGAGAAAGTGCAACACTACTTATGTTGACATTAGATGGAATAGGATAAGTAAACAATACTGAGAGTATATTCTAACATATATTTGCTTTTTTGCACTAAGATCTATATAATTTTAGAAAAAAATTTATCTAAAAAGGAGTTAATTCGTAAGGGCATCTCTAAATTTTTTTTTTTTTTTCTTTTCGCAGTGTAACGTTAATATTGAGTCGCACCATTCACATAAATGCATTTTTTAATAAAAAAACAAAGATAATACACAGTATTTTTTTTACGTTAAAGATGACGGTTTAGCTGAATATAGATTATTATTTGATATGAATATTATTTTATTTTAAAGTTGTTGCGTGCTGGAATATACGCGGCGATAGAGTTAGTAAATTTTTGTCAGAGCGTTGTACGAATATTCAACACACAAATAGGAAAGGAAAATAAACACCATGATTTTTACGTGGAAACCCCTAAAAAGGGAAAAAACCATGGGGCCTCGCCCCAGTTGAAATGATTTCACTAGTGTTTGTTTGAGATACAATAGACTGATTCGTCCAACAAGTTAAGACGATCAGATTACAATGGATTTTTCCTGAATTGAGATTCAATTACAAAGCTGTGCAGAGTTCTGGCATCACCCGAATGTCGAACAGAATTCTTGCGTTATTCAGGCGGCGAGAAGAACTCCGGTGGTGGTCGAGGAGGAGCTATTTCTCCCTTTCCTTCTTTTCTTCTTTTCTTCTTCTTGCTTGAGTCCCCTTTTCATGAAAAATGAGGGGTCTATTTATAAATTTTCTGGAGTGGCATAGCTCGTAAATAGGTGTGAGATCAAGGGCAAGTAGGGAGTGGTCCAATGGACGGTCGAAATTGAATCCCTTGATCGTGCACCGTTCGTCAGACATTTGAAGGTCTTAATGACGTTGGAATTCGGCGATCTTGGGCTCGTTGGATTCATCTCGTCGAGCCGTTCGATTCGACTATAAGCTCGTCAAAATCGGAGACCGTTTGGTAACTCAAATTGTGGTACGAGTTTTCCAACAACGCTTCGGGTGCTTGATTTTGGCTCATTTGGGTTCGGATTGAGTTGAATTTGGTGTCGTTGGGTTCGTATTTCTAAGACGCTCAATTTAACTATAAGCTTGCTGAAATCGGAGTTTGGAAGCTCCCATATTTAATTTTTGAAGTTTCCGGTTCGAATGTGCTTCGAGATTCGTGCTTGATCAAACTAATTTTTTAAGAATATATCAAAAGTGAAAAATGAGTTTTTCGGTTGGAGATGCCTAAGAGATTTTTGTCAAGCTTTGAAGATGCAAATACTTACATAAACAAAAGAGAATTATTCGGTTGAAGAAGATATGGAAGATTTTCAGTCACTCAGGAGTTGACTTATGAAATATAAATAAAATTATGTAAAGTTATGTAATTTGTTTTAGGTACAATGACTGATTCATATCAAATAATTTATTCTATTAAATAATAAAAAATAAAAATATTTTATGTTGTGAATGAGAAAGATGAGGACAGTATATATACTTTATTAATAAGGAGCTTCCAGTTTATTATGTATATATAATTATATAGAAAATAAAATTGTGTAATCATATTTTTATGTAAATCATTTTAGCTTATTGCATTAATTAATGTTAAAATAGATTTAAGGGTTATTTAAATATATTTTGATATATATTATTAGAAGAGCTTAACATTTTTTTCTAATAATGTAACTCCACTATTGATTTATTTGAATTTTTTTTATTTGAGAAATTGATGGCCATATCTAACATATTCATTGAATAGAAGTTGTAATTTTCTTAAGAAATAGAACTACAAAAAATAAGATGTTGAACAAATTAAGAATATTACATTTATATAAAAAAATCAAAGGTCAAAGAAGGGCTCGAAATAATCCCAAATGTTGATGTAGCTGCTATCCAATGTGACTCGAGAAGTTATAGTGTTTTTTAATCTTGATTAGGGGTGTCAATTTTGAGTTTCGGGTCGGGTTTGGGTCTAACTCGAAATTGATCCGGGTTCAAATAGGTTCACCGAAATGACCTATTGGGTTATCGAGTTGACTCGATTAGACGCGATTTTTGTAAACCTATTATGGTGGGGTTCGTGTCGACGGTTGGACAGCGGGGCAGAGCTGCTCGCATCGATAGCATGCCTGTTGGATCGTCATTGAAGGGGGCGTTGGACAACGAGGCAGCGCCGCGAACGGAATGGCGAGGATGGTAGCGCAGACGTGGACGGGATGGCAGGCATTTGACGCGGACAGGTCAATCACACTGACGGGACGTGATGCAATGAGACCCATTTTTCCTGGGTTAACTCGGGTTTAGTTTGGTTTTCCAAGTCAACCCGAACCCAACATGTTTTTTCAAATGGGTCAAATCCGGGAACCCGAACCTGACCCATTTTGAAATCAGGTCGAGTTCGAGTCGGCTTTCGTGTTCTGTCAATTATTGATGTTCCTAATCTTGATTGTGATTTGTGTGGGTCAGTTAAGGCAAACTCATATACACATTAGATATGCAAGGCTCGAACTCAAGACATTTTTGTTAATAGTCGAAGCTCCCAACCAATAGACCAAGACGAGCTGCGTCTCATCTAAAAGCCTAGTTCAACAAAATTTAAAGTTACGAATATAAGATTTGTTGTGATATCTTCCTCATAAATATTACTCGTGCTTTTCTAAGCATATTCTAACTTTTCAATCTAAATGCCATTCATCATGATGGTTATAATTGTATTTTCAAATTGTAAAACAAAATGAGTAAACATTTTCTCACAAAACCATCATAGTAAATTTTTTTTAATATTTATTTATTTATTTTGACATTCCTCCAATCCCTTCAAATGGTACAAATCCTATATAACATTTTATAAAAAAAAATTCAAAATCCATAATTTCCATAATAAACTTTTGAATTTCATCCCAAATTTTATTACAACTCCTAAATTTCATCTATTTTTATTTAAAAAATTGGTCAAAATTTAATAAATAAATATATATTTAAAATAAATTTTAAATCAAACTGAAATTGAATTGAAATAAACAAAACTGATCTTTCACCACAGTTTAAAGCATTTATCAACACATCTATAACAGTCGGCACATAAAGGTACAAAATATTAGATTTCACACGTGCCATTTTTTCATTTGTCCTTCCTATAACCTTACAAGTGAATTAAAAGCTCATTTATATTTATTCATCTAAAAATTTAATTATATCTATGAATTATGAACAATAAAGTTTGAATATTAAACCCCTAATTAATTTTATAACAAAATTTTTTTTATTATGTATACAATATCTATAAATTAAAATTAGGTAATTTATTTCATTTTAAAACAAAAAATATATATCATTTATTTTTCTTAAAATTTAGTCTAATTACTACAACTCATAATTACAAGTAATGTAAGATTTATACATACAACATCTAAATTTCAATTTTCATTTAATATAGTATTGCATTATATAAAATCTCTAATAATGATGAGAAGTTGTGAACGGGTAAGGACTTTTGACTGCTGTGCCTCTCCGTTTTAGCGAAGACAAATATACATTCATGATGAATATATGACAAAGTCATGACGAGATATCGTCAAAAAGGGTGATGAAATCTGCAATGCACCACTTTCATCAACTTTGTCGATTTCTCAGCTTATAACTCTGTCAGCAAACTAATCATTTTTCAATTCTTCATAGTCATGATGAGTTTCATTATCAACTATCTCTCCCTCGATTAGTTATTCTATGCGGATGTCGAACGCAGTTCGGAGACCAATCAAAATGCATCACATCACCCCTTTGCTCGGTAACACGACTCAGTACCGCAGCTCAGAACCGTAGATATGGCTCTGTTTGATTTGTTTATAGACGACATTATGTTCCCAGTCTCCACACAGAATAATTTCTCCTTTCACTCACATTAGTGATAGGTTTTAATGTATAGATTGAGATTTTTTTTAGCATGCTATTTAAATTAGTATGTAAATACTAATTTTTTGAATGGTATAGATGTAAATTTCCTTATAAAACGGAAAAATTATTACGTGTGCGGTCCGGATTGGCGTACGGGCTCCGCTCCGCACCTAATAATCTTTCTTTCCATAAAACGGAACCAAATTTTTTCCGTGTTCTCACCGTCAACCTCTTTTCTCCTATCATAGTCTCCGTTCTTTCTCTCTACCACCCTCTACAAAACGAGGAGCCTGTCGTAATTCTCCCGTGGCTTGAAGAGAGTAAATTTGCACGAGTCGCTTCGTCGTCTTCTTCGTTGCTGTTCGACTTCGCGGCAACGAGTGGCTTATTCGGCTCCTTCGACGACGTTCCCTTTCTGTCGGATCGGAAGTCACCACATTTTGATCGAAGAAACGAGGGGAGCTCGCTCGCTGTGAAGGTAACTATCTTTCTCCCTTTCGTGCCCTTCTTCGGCCAAATTGCGTGAATCCGCCGGATTTCAGGATTTACTAAATCTGGGATTACGATCCAAAGAGGGGACAGAGGAGTTACTCCTCCGTGAGATTTAGCGGTTGGCAGGATTTGGCTTAAATCCTGTTGCCAAACAGTCCCTAATGTTTCTCTTTCTCTCTTTCTTGTGAGATGTAGATCACGAAATTCCTAATGTCATTTCTCTTATTTCTGTCATTTAAGTTAAGGATAAGTGTTGATCTTTTTTGTTATTTTTTACTATCCGGTTGGGATGTGATTAGGGTTATTGTATACAGATTCAGGGTAATTTATCCTCTAAAAAAGCGCATTTTTTTTTCAAATTGATCTGGATTTGCTGATGGAAAGGGAGAGGTGAGGTTTTCCCAAATTTGTTATGTAAAAGAAAGGAGTTTGATGGCGTTTGGGTGGATCTTGAACAAAGAAGCCTCCTTGTTTTGTTTGTCTAAAATTCATGGATTTAGCTCCTTATGAGCACTTTTGCTCGTTTAGATTTCGTGCACCTACTGAACATACTTTCTATGATTTTATTCATGCTTATTCTAAGTGCAAAATGTGTGAGTGGATTAGTGGGTTTCAATGAGGTTGTGGTGTTCATGCTCTAAGATGAATCCTGATAATTGTTATTTTTGACATAGTTTTTAAAATAAAATTAGGCTTTAGTTAGAATTCAATTTTTTAATTTGTCCTGGTGCTTATTGGGTTAATAAAAAAAAATCTCATCCAAGACATCCACTTGAGAAGCCATTTCTAAGCATATATAAGAAATTCTACAAACCATCTTTGTAGAATTTGATTATGTATTCTAGCTATGTGAAAATACGGTTGGTGGCCTTTCTGAAACGCGTTTGGTTTTTAGTGATTACTATAGGCAGGGTGCAATAAAATTCCTGTGGGTATATGCTTTTTTTTTTTCTTAGTTGGGGATTGACGATAGCAAAACAAATGGACATCTATGTTTTGAAAGAACTGATATTGATTTATCTGTGAATTGTGCATTAGATCAGCATGTATTGCTCTAAAATGCAATTTGGAGTTAATTCCAACAGTTCATCGTTTTATTTTATATACTAATTAAAAAGATTATAAAATTTTGACCATTTTTTAGTTTCAATGCTTGAATTCGTAGTTTTTGATTAAATTCCTTTTTTAGTAATGCTTTGTTTTGTTATGATATTTGCAAATCTTGTCATATTAAATTTGGTTTGTTTATGAATTAAGTTAATGTGTCATACTTTAAAACTATGGGAGCGAGTTATGTAGTGTAGGTTGATGCGTGATACTAATGTTTCTCAAAATCAGTTTAGATTTATGCCTGGTAGGTCTACTATGGAAGCCATACATTTACTGAGAGGTTTGATGGAGAAATATAGAGAGAATAAGGAGGATCTACATATGATATTTATTGATTTAGAGAAAGCATATGATAAAGTTCCAAGAGAAGTGCTATGGAGAGTTCTTGAAAAGAAAGGAGTTAATAACGCTTATATTCAAATCATTAAAATATGTATGCAAGAGCTACTACTTGTGTTCAAACACAAAGTGGTTTGACCAAGTATTTTCCTATTTTGGTTGGATTACATCGAGGATCAGCCTTAAGCCCATATCTTTTTTTGCTTTAGTCATGGATGTTCTCACTAGACATTTACAAGAGGATGTACCTTAGTGTATGTTTTTTGCTGATGATATTCTTCTTGTTGATAAGACTAGAGAGGGAGTTGAAGGTAAACAAGAATTATGGAGGTCAACCTTAAAGTCTAAATGTTTTCACTTTAGTAGATCTAAGATTGTATATATGGAGTGTGATTTAAGTAGTAATAGACCTAGTGAGCGGATTATTACTTTGGGCGATCAAGTTATTAATAAGAGTACACATTTTAGATATCTTGCATCTATTGTTCAGAGTGATGGTGAAATAGATGGAGATATTATTAGCAGAATTCAAGTTGGATGGTTGAAGTGGAGGAATGCATCGAGCTTATTGTGTGATAGAAAAGTCCTCCTCAAACTTAAGTAAAAATTCTATGAGATGATGGTGAGACCTGCAATGCTTTATGGTGATGAATGTTGGCCTTTAAAAGAGATCATAATACTAAGTTAAGTGTTGCAAAGATGAGGATTCTCAGGTGGATGAGTGGCTTTACCCTTAGAGATAGGATATGAAATGAGCATATACGTGAAAAGGTTAGAGTAGCTCCAATGGAAGATAAGATTAGAGAGTGTTGCCTTAGATGGTGATGTAGGTGATCCCTGCAAGGTTAGCAAAACAGAGGAAGCCAGGAACAATAGAACAATACCTATACTTCTGTTTGGTAAAATTGATGAAAAACTGTCTTTAGCTATCGGGTTTCTTTCATCTATATCCTTCCTCCCTCAATATTGTAAAAAAGACAAAAAAGACAAAAGGTGCTAATAGTACCATATAACTAACTATAATATTGTGGTAGTGGAGCATAAACTAGCTAACCGAAATATATGACTAGTGCAATGTAAGATGTTCCTCAAGTCTTCCTTAGGTAAGGATGCTCCGCATCATACGCCCCCATCGTGAAAAGCTTCTATGCTAGCTGATTCAAATTGTGGTGCACTATCATCAAGTGACACATAAGAGTAGATGATGTGATACGTAATGCATGGAAACAAGAACTGCTTGGGGATTTTAATATAAGATTGTTAAAGCCTTGCTAGTTATAGAATTAATGCTTACCCGAATTAAGTTCACGGAATTATCAAGTCGAAATTAAGTAAGGCATATGGTTACAACTAGATTAATGGGACAATATCAAATTGACAACATAGAATTAGATAGTAATGTTATGAAGAGAAACAATAATCCACAATTAACAAATAGAACTTTCACCTTGGGTCTCTCACTCACTCTCTTGTTGGTGGCACTTTAATGGAGGAAGATTGAGCTCAACCTAACGATGCCACTAGGAGACAAATGGCGCACAAAGTGTAGTCCGTTGGAGTGGTAGCCGGTGGCGGGTAGTCCATGGGATGAATAGAGAGCATCCAACGTCTTATCCTTTCTTCCTTGATCATCAAAGACGAAGCTGTGGTTGATGTCGGGGTCGGCCTTCCATGGATGTGGCGAGCTCTCTTCTTGAGCCCTTGAGGGGGGGAAAGGTGGCGGTTTAGTGAGGGGAGGGGCTTGGCCGTGAGCAAGGGGAAGAGGGGAAAAATTAGAAAACTGAATTAAATTCAGCCTCAAGGGGTTTTGGAGGGAGATTAATTTGAAATTTCAAATTAATCCATTAATGACTAGAGGTGTTTATTGAGGAGATAATTATGGGCTGATTTGGTGGGGCTTTGAATTTAAATTGTGAGATAGAAAAGCCCATTAAGGGGCCGGCCACATGTAGAGGAGAGAGAAGGTTTGAGAATTTAAATGAGTGGCGACCACAAGGAGTTAATTAAGCATAATAAAATCTGACATTTAATTTCAGAATTAATTACATCATAAGTAACTCCCAAATTCAAATGAAAATAAGAGGGAATTTGAATTTGAATTTCAAACATGTGTAACTCCTCTTAATTAATTATCATAAATAACTCCCAAATTCAAATGAAAGTAAGAGGGAATTTGAATTTGAATTTCAAATATGTGTAACTCCTCTTAATTAATTTTTCAAATTAATATGGCTTAATTAGGAAAGTCAT
This sequence comes from Dendrobium nobile, assembly GCA_022539455.1. Classification (NCBI taxonomy): domain Eukaryota; kingdom Viridiplantae; phylum Streptophyta; class Magnoliopsida; order Asparagales; family Orchidaceae; genus Dendrobium; species Dendrobium nobile. The sequence goes on from CM039733.1 coordinate 70,861,562, forward strand.
TAAGAGAGGGGAATTCAAAATTCAAAGGGGGAAGCTAGAGGGGGCCGGCGGCAAGGGATCCAAAGGGTGGCCGGCGGGCTGCTGGCCGGCTGTTGGCCGGCGGGTGGGGGTTTGTAGGCCGGCGGCCTGGGCGGCTCAAGGGGAGGCGGCGGTAAGGGGTGAGGGGAAGGGAGGAGGGGAATTTCAAGGGATTTGATTTGCTAAAAATCCACTCACCTCAATTTTCTTCAATCCGGATCTCCACGAAAATAACTTGGCGAAAATTTAGAACTCTCGAAGACAAAATAGTTTGGCGAAAAAAATCTAGAACTCACAAAGAGATCTAGCTTCTCCTACGAACTCACTAAGAGATCGAGAAGGGGAACTCACAAAGAGATCATAAGTGGCAAATTTTCATTCATCAAAAACTCAACTATTACAAGAGAAGGGCCATATAAATAGGCCTCACAATGACAAAGAAAAACAAAAGACTAAAATGCCCCTTGGGCTACAATAGCGACCAAATACCCATAAGGGCAAAAGCGGAAAAACTGAAAATAACATAAAGTACTACATGAAATGACTCAAAATAAAACTCATGATCGTAGCCGTTGATCTCCGGCGTCTCCTGATGGTACATGTGTCGAAATCACTGACGATGTCCTCATCAATAGATATCGGCGACATTGAATGTGTGGGAAGTATTATAGGGAACGAGCTCCATTTTCGTTTCCCTAGCTTTGAGTAATTTCCGGTAGGGAGATGTTCTTTGCGTAGTCGAACAAAAACAAGGTCCCCTGAGCTTAAAAGCCTCTCACGCCTGTGTGTATCAGCAGCTTGTTTGTACTTAGCATTTGAAGATTGTAATTTCAGTCGGATATTGGAAAGCAATTCAGTGAACTGATCAGCTAGGACAGAAGCTGACTTGCTTTTGGATTTTGGTATAATTGCAATATCAAAAAATGTGTTAGGCAATTTAGTATAAACAATACTAAAGAGGCACATACCAGTAGACCTATTTTGCATTGAATTGAAAGTGAACTCTGCTTGGCCGAGTTGTTCATCCCATAATTTAGGGTGCTCTTGGACGAGGCAACGAGGTAGATTACCAAGCGTGCGGTTGACAACTTCGGTTTGCCCGTCCATTTGTTAGAGATATGAAGAGCTTAATTGAATTTAAGAGTGTTAGCATTTCCAAAGCTCCCTCCAAAAATGGCTAATGAACTTGATATCACAATTAGAAGTAAGGCCTCTAGGGATGCTGTTTAGACGAACAGTTTCTTTAAAGAAAAGTTCGGCAATATTGTGATCATCAAATGTTTCCTTGCAGGCAATGAAGTGCGCCATTTTGAAAAATCGATCTACGACCACCATGATATTGTAGTTCTCTCCATCTGTCTCTGATCCTCCGCTATCTGGGCTAACTTTATTGTCTCCCTCAACCCTTTCAGCCTCAAGAGTCGGAAGTATGTTCTTATGTCGGGCTTTAGGCCCTTCATGAAATTTTCTTCCATCACTATCTCCGAAATACACTTTAACCGCCCCTACAGCAACTTAAATCTCTCCTTATACTCCATGATGATCCCCTCCTAAGTAAAGGCAAAGAATTTCTCATGTAGATCCTCTTCTCGAATGGCTTGGAAATGGTCCAACATGCAATCCTTAAACTCCTCCCAAGAATGGATCGGATATCTAGTCTCCCTCCATTGGAACCAAGCTAGAGATTTCCTCTCCAGACATAGCCCTGTTGCCATAAACTTCTCCTTGGTCAACCATTTAGCGCGACATACCTCTTCACCCAATACACCCACCCATGGGCATCGCCCTCTTCAAATATCTCAACTTCCTCACCCTAGCATCTACATTCAAACTTCCTCTCCCTCCAAAAATTCCCTCTGTGCATCAAGGGTGGGAATCCCACCTCTCTTCCATCCTTCTTACATGGCCCGATCTCCATGGCTCCGCTCGACCTCCTCCATCTTCGGTCGCCCACTTCCCTTGTCCGAAATGTCTCACATAGTGGTTGTCCACCCTACCACATCCACAACAAAATTTCCTCTTTGCGGTCCTCTAATCTGAAAACCCTGATTCGCCCCTTATCGGAGCCATAGGAGGTAGCTTTTGATGAAAGAAAATCTCCTTGTCAAACTCCTCCCGTTCGGTCTCCTTTCCCTTAGATTCAACCAATGTCAAATATTGGTTAGGGTTAGCAATCATAACAACCAGTGGAGTTTTTTATTGCATCTCCATGAGCTTCCTCCTTACGTCCTTCAACCTTCTAGGTCGGCTCTCCATTCGATTCTTCGTGGTTGAAAACCTTCCTTTGATGGTTGAGAACTTCTCCTCTATCCCGGATTTGATTTGCCCCACTTAGCCTTCCAACAAATCCACCTTTGCTATTATTTCTCCAAATTCTTGCTCTAATACCAATTTGATATATCTTGGAAGTAAAAACAACAAAATAGATAGAACAAAAAAGAAGGAATATAAATATGAGGGTTGATCTTTTATTACTTCTTCAGCAATAACGATAGATATAATTAATCTACTATTCGAGAGATAGATAAGCTTTTCCAAAAACTCTAGCCGCACTAGGAAACTCACATCAAATCCTAGAAAATAAACTCAACACATCTCATGATAACCCTAAACAAAACTCTTCCTTAAATAGCCCTCACACACATTAGACACAATTAGAACCTTTTTAAATAATATAAACACAATTAGGAAACATTCCTGTATAATTAAAACTTTCATAAATAACATAAATATAATTAAGAAACATTCCTAAACAGCATAATCACAATTAGGAAACCTTTCTAAATAACTCTCTATTGATTCCTCCTCATGTAATGAATAATAGCTCCCCTGTACCTCACAAGGATGGTTGAAATCTCCCCCTCTGTTGCTTTTGGTTCCGCCTAGCCAAAGGATGGTTTAGCCAAGGTTGGGCTAATCAGTTGGGCTAGCCTGAGCTGGTCTGGGCCGGTCAAGTGGCCCTCCCTTAGTATATTAACATCCTCATCTTTGCTAGGTAGGGGTGTCAAAATCGGGTTACGGGTCGGATTCGGATCGAACCTGTATGGACCCGCTACTATTTGACACGACCCAAACACGACTTGTTTTTGCAGACGAGTCAGAAATTCCATCCCGAATTTGATTCGCGTGGGTTACCGGGTTGATCTGACCTGCGAACCATGAACACAACGGGCGTGATCCAGTTCAGCTGACGAGGGCGTGTGTGGGGTGCGGTGCCGGAGGTGGGAGCAAGCTTGTGGGGGGTGCGTGCGGGGAAAACACGAGCAAGTGCGGACGCAAGAAAGGGATGCGCTACGCCGCTGACACGAGTTGAGTGGACGAGAGCGCTGGGCTGCGGGCAAACACGAACAGGCAATAGCGGTGCAGTGCGGTAGTGCCAGTGCGTGGTGCGAAGTCCGGAGCGAGGGATCGTGATGGCTTGTTTCCAGGTCAACCCGGGTTGATTTCAGGTTTCTGGGTCAACCTGAACCCTACTTGATTTTATGAACGGGTCGAAAAATAAAACTCGAACTCAACCCGTTTCGCAAACGGGTTGACCCGAAATCGGAAATTTTCTTGGTCGAGTCTGGGCCAGGTTTCAGATCAGGTCAAATATTGATAGTTGACACCCCTGCTGCTAAGCTTAACTTAATTTTATGCTTTTTTTTTATTGACCAATATTCTTCGTCATAAAGCATTGCATGTCTCACCACCATCTTATAGAATTTTCCCTTTAGTTTAAGGGGTACTTTTCGATCACATAACAAGTCCAATGCATTCCTCCATTTTAATCATCAACTTGAATTCAAAAATAAAATTATCCCAAAAAAATCAAAAGCCCTCTATATCCTGTTGTAATTTGAATTTTAATCCATTTTCTTAGACTTAACAACTCCTGATCTTGATTATCAAGCCTTCCATTGACTAACCATCTTTGCTGATGAACTCCTGGCAATGCCCTCATCAATCTTAACAATTTCTTTCATGATTATTTAGTCATTAAAATATTAATTAATTATATCATTTCGATCTTCCCACTATTTGATGCCTAAATAATGAGGACAACTTTGCTTTGTGAACTTCGTTGAGGTGGATGGTTGGATTGAGTCTTTAAAATATTAATGAATTAGATCATTTTAATCTTCTCACAATTTGATGCCTAAATCACGGTGATAGCTTTGCTGTGTGAACTTCGTTGAGGGAGATGGTTGGATTTCCCACCTCCTTCAGGATTTAATTCTTGGATCACAAATGAAATTACTTCATGATCCTTCAAAGGATATTATAGAGCATGATGTTATTAATTTCTATTTTTAAGCAGAAAATGTCGTCTTTGCTCTTACTGGGACTTCTGGTTTACAGTTTTCTCTTGTCCTAATTTATTTCTTCTGCTTATTGTTTCCTCTGATTTCCAGGGAGGCTTTTATGACCTTCATCCAAGCATATTTTTATAATACATTTTATCGTCTTTGCAATCACATAACCTTTATTTTTACTTAATTCTTTCAAAAACATTTAAAACAGGTCTTAAGAAACCTATGATGTATCATTTTTAGGAAATAAAAAGTTGTTAATTCTCTACTATCATGTTTATGCTTGTCAATGTCAAAAAAATATAAAAAAAAAAAAAAAAAAAAAAGTTTATGCTTGTCAATCATATTTGCATTGTGTGGGTATTTACAATTTCATTCTTTAATGGAAGAGGAAGGTTCATCATTTTTTTGTGTCTAAAAACTAAATTTTATGTTTCTCTTCTGCATTTTCATTCACTAAATCCGATGCTCTTTCCAGGAGTTTGTTTCCAGTTTGAGATCTGAGATATTTTTCAGCAAGTAGAAAGGAATGGAAGCCTATAAGCCTAAAAGCATCCTCATCACTGGGGCTGCTGGTTTCATTGCATCCCATGTTGCTAACAGGCTCATTCGCAACTACCCTGAATACAAAATCGTGGTACTTGACAAGCTTGATTATTGCTCCAACCTTAAAAACCTTTCGCCTTCTCGATCTTCTCCCAACTTGAAGTTTGTTAAGGGTGATATTGCTAGTGCTGATCTTCTCCACTATCTTCTGATTACGGAGTCCATTGATACCATAATGCACTTTGCTGCTCAGACTCATGTTGACAATTCTTTTGGAAACTCCTTTGAGTTCACCAAGAACAACATATATGGAACACATGTTCTGCTTGAGGCCTGCAAAGTCACTGGTCAAATTAGAAGATTTATCCATGTCAGTACAGATGAAGTTTATGGGGAGACCGATGAGAATGCTGTTGTCGGTAACCACGAAGCTTCTCAGCTCCTCCCTACGAATCCATATTCCGCAACGAAAGCAGGAGCTGAAATGCTTGTTATGGCTTATGGAAGGTCCTATGGCCTTCCTGTCATAACAACCCGCGGTAACAATGTCTATGGACCAAATCAATTCCCAGAAAAGCTGATTCCAAAGTTCATCCTTCTAGCAATGAGAGGACAGCCCCTTCCAATTCATGGAGATGGTTCTAATGTCAGAAGCTACCTCTATTGTGAAGATGTTGCCGAGGCTTTCGAGGTTGTTCTTCATAGAGGAGAGATCGGGCATGTTTATAATATTGGGACAAAGAAGGAGAGGAGGGTGATTGATGTAGCAAAAGATATCTGTAAGCTTTTCTCATTGGATTCCAATACAACAATCAAGTTTGTCGACAACAGGCCCTTCAATGACCAAAGATACTTTCTTGATGATCAGAAGCTTAAAATCTTGGGTTGGTCAGAAAGGACTACATGGGAAGAGGGTCTCCGAAAGACAATTGACTGGTACACAAATAATCCTGACTGGTGGGGAGATGTCTCAGGAGCACTTTTACCTCATCCAAGAATGCTAATGATGCCTGGCACAGAAAGGCATTCTGATGGCCCCGATGAAATCAAAAGCTTGTTGTCTCCACCCAATAATGTCAACAATCCAAGCCAAATGGTAACACCATTATCAAAAACCTCCTCTTTCTCTGCAACTCCTCCTCTAAAGTTCTTGATATATGGCAAAACTGGATGGATTGGTGGCCTTCTTGGGAAGATATGCCAGAAACAAGGCATATCATATGAGTATGGAAAAGGCAGATTAGAAGATCGATCTCAGCTCCAGTTGGACATTCATAATGTGAAACCAACCCATGTTTTCAATGCCGCCGGCGTGACCGGCAGACCAAATGTCGACTGGTGTGAATCTCATAAGCCTGAAACGATCCGCGCCAATGTCGTTGGCACTTTGACTCTTGCAGATCTTTGCTTGGAGAACGGATTATTGCTCATGAACTATGCAACTGGGTGTATATTTGAATATGATTCTAATCACCTGGAAGGCTCAGGCTTTGGATTCAAGGAAGAGGATAGCCCAAACTTTACTGGTTCCTTCTACTCCAAAACCAAAGCTATGGTAAGCTTCTTTAACAAATTGTGCTTGAAATCTATAACAATCTCATCTATCTGACTATCTTATGTGATGCAGGTTGAGGAGCTTCTGAAAGAATATGAAAATGTCTGCACTTTAAGAGTCAGAATGCCGATATCTTCTGATCTGAACAATCCTCGTAACTTCATTACAAAGATCAGTCGATACAATAAGGTTGTGAATATTCCAAACAGCATGACTGTATTGGATGAGCTGCTTCCAATTTCTATTGAGATGGCTAAGAGAAACTGTAGAGGCATATGGAATTTTACCAACCCAGGTGTTGTGAGCCACAATGAGATCCTGGAGATGTACAAGGCTTACATTGATCCAAGCTTCAGTTGGGTCAACTTCTCGCTCGAAGAACAAGCGAAGGTGATCGTCGCGCCTCGCAGCAACAACGAATTGGATGCTTCCAAATTGAAGAGAGAGTTTCCAGAGCTTCTATCGATCAAAGAATCTCTCATAAAATATGTGTTTGAGCCCAACAAGAAACAAGCAAAATAATGCATTGGGTGACCCGACTTGGATAATCTTAGGCTTCGTTTGCGACAATTTTTTTATTGCTTTTTAAAACAGAGTTTTAGTACAAAAATTTTAGGCTTCGTTTGGAACGGTTTTTTTACTGCTTCTTAATGCAACTTTTTAGTATAAAAATTAAAAATTTTATACTAAAAAATTGTTTTTTAGAAGCACGAAGATAGTCGTCCCAAACGAAACTTTAATTTTTTACTAAAACTCTATTTTAAAAGCAATAAAAAATCATCCTAAACGAAGCCTCAATTATCAAAATTCCTTTTGTTCCATTAAAAGTTTTATTTCATTTTTAAAATAACATTGGCAATTAGTTTGTTGACTACTATATCTGTTGAATTCCTGTGTTGTTTATCTGAAATATTGGGAATAAATTTGGCGAGTAAATTTTGTTTATAAGCTGTGTTATGATTGCTGTAAGCTATTCAGAATGTGGTGGAATGTTAAATCCGAATTGGGAAAATAATTTGTTAAGATCAGTTCAGCTCGAATTTTTTTTTTAAATAAATCAATTATTTGATATAATTTAAGATAAAATGATGAAAATTCTGAAACAAATTGAATTATATTATAAATAAAATATCATAATTAATATAATTAAATGTTCATAAAATAAAATCACTACAAATAATATTTAATTCATTTGAACGCAATTAAAACCATTGCATTCAATATTTAATTATAAAATTACACATTTTTTATCTGCAAACCCTAAGAGCATAATTCCCCAAAATTTGTTGCTGTTAAAATATAAATTTGGTGTATATGAGTATGATGAAAAGGGTACAGTAATAGTTTTTGAGGAATTAATTAATTAATTAATGACATCATTTTTTACTTGTACATTTATTTATTTATTAAATGTTAAATATGTTAGCACAAATTTTATATAAGTATATTTATTAATTTTAATTTTTATATTTCATAATAATTCTGATTCAATTCTAAATCATAACTGATTTTAATCTAGAAACACAATTTACACCCTTCATAAATTAAATTAAAATAATATATATATATATCATAAATTTTTTATCTTTTTATATTTCTAATATTTATATGTTTATACATATTTATATAATATTTAAATTTTTATAGAATATTATAAATTTTAATTTATTTAAAAATAATTTAATATTAATATTAATATTTTGATATAATTTATATATAAATCAATATAAGTTTTAGTAATTAAAAAATATATAAATCGATATGATCATCTGATATGTCAAATTACCAAAGTCTCCTGCTGAAAGAGGAAGAGAGTCAAAAAAGGGGGATAGGCGAAGAAGGGGGAAGCGGAAAAGGGGAGGCGATTGTCGGATCCCGGAAGAACAATCCGACCTCCATCACCAACATCCTCTTCTGCGTCCGAGGTGCGTGCTTTCCGTTGATTATATTCTATAAAAATCTATTATTTTGATTGTCTACAGTTGTTGATTGATTGATTTCTTGATGTTTGTGTATGGTGTTCTAGGTTTTCATTTTCTTGATGTTTATGCCTAGAATTTCTCCAAAATCAGATTTATCTCCATCTCCAATATCCTCTTTTTCTTAAGAGCCTTAGGCCCGTCTAGGGTCTGCTTTTTCCTCATCCCCGTTTCTTCCTTGCTGCTTCGGCTTCGCGTGAATGTAGTTTTGAAAAGGTCCAGGACGTTGTTCCTGTCCGATCGGAAGCAACCATGGGAGCTCGCTACGAAGGTAACGATCTTTCTCGTCTTCCGCTCGCTTATTCGGCTAAATCCCGTAAACCCGCTGAATCACCCGATTTATATTTCGTTCGGCTTCGTTCCTTGGCATGAGTGTAGAGTTTTGCACGAGTTCTTCTTCGTTGCTGTCGACTTTGCTCATTCGACGACGTTCGCTCCCGGTTGAATCGGAAGTTATGACATTTTTTTGATCGGAAGCAACAACGGGCGCTCGCTTGCTGTGAATGTAACTTTCTCCCTTTCGCGCGCTTCTTCGGCCAAATCCCGTAAATCCGCCGAACCAAAGGATTTCGTAAATCCGGGATTTACCACGAAAAGAAGGAATTTTCCGTCAACGGCGGCTTTGATTTACCGTGAGATTTGGTTTTGCATTTTTTGGCCGTTTGGCTGGATTTAGCTCAAATCCTCTTCAAATCCGGCCTAAATTCTGCATCCAAACAGCCCCTTAAGGTTGTAATTTTTTACTGTCTGGCATGATTTGGGCTAAGTAGTGCTTAAATCCTGCTCAATGTCTGCATCCGAACAGCTCCTTGGAGTTTTCTGTCTTCTCTAGTTCTTCAAATTGCATGGCTCACTGATATTTGATATCAATTCGAGACTGATAACGTCGCAGCCTGCCCCCCCTAATCTCATCTCTGTAAATTTTTTTATCTCCACGCCCCTATTTTTTCTTTTATTATTAGTTTTTTTTTTATAGATGACCAATCAACCGACTTGTTTGTTTCATTGTTTGACATTATTTTCTAATTATAATTTTATCTTTTATGATAAATGAGATGAGAAATTATGTATGACTGAATGTATTTTTTAAAGATTATAAATTTATGTTTTGAACTTCAGAAAAATGTACTTATACTTGTTTTCACATATTTTCAAAATACTATTTTAATATTATTTTTAGAATTAAGAATGAATAAATTTATTTTAAGATGATTTATAATAGCGTAAATTATAATTATGATATAGAGTTATATATCATTCGCATTTGTTAGATTTGTGAATAATAATCTATATTCAACCTTTGAACAAAATTTTCATTTACAGAGCCAGTTTATTGGTGTTTCGCCATTATGTCAAATAATGTGATATGGAGTTAGATTTATTCACTATTGTTAGACTTTAAAAATTTTTAATTTGTTCCCCTATTAAAAAAATTATTATTATTTTACTACGCCCCTAAACAGGGGCGGAACCATACCCTAAACCCTAAACCCTAATCCCCCCCCCAAAAAGAGAGGTCGAACCCCGCCAGGGGGCGCTGACCCCGTTGGACCCCCGGCATATCTACGAAGTGTATAACGATCAAGGATATGAACAAATAGAGGTCGAGCCAAATTCAAGGCAACTCTTAACATATGTTTTGTAGAAATTGAATGATTAATCAATTACATCATTTTGATTTTTTTTGCAAATAAATCATTCATAGTTCAACCCAAATTTTGTTTAAGAATAAACAAATCATCCATAATTTTTCTTTTTAGTAGCTAATATCAAGCTTCCTTTTTGGTTGACCCATTTTCTTGTAGTGAAGGGTCGAGCCAAATTCGAGGTGACACCAAAAGTTACTTATAAGCACCCCCCCTCCCGCGAAAATTAAGGCTAGTTCCACCCTAGCCCCTAAAATAGCTGCTCCTCCTTGTCACCAAGTTGTCATCTACACATCCTCCCACTGATGAGAAGCTGCCACTTGCGGCTTGACTTAAAATAGATGGGGTCATCCTCACACTCCACTCATTGTGGCTGCTTTGCTGTTACTGTTAGGCACTTAGGTCATCTCCTCTTTGGTCTCTCCCTTTTTCTCATTTCCTTGGTTCTAGTTTGTGAGTGATCTGCCTATTTGAAGCATTTTTCTTTTCTAGTTGTCCTTTTCTATCGAGCGTCAGTTCCATCATCCTTGTTATTGTATTGCTGAATTTGAGCTGAATACATTCGCGATGCAGAGATGCCTGTAATTTCCCTTGTTGCTGCTCTTATGCTTACCTAGAATATTTCCTTCAGAATCCTACCATTATTTTGTCATGTATTTAAACGTTAAGGGAAATTCTTTTTGCTTGATCATCAGCCTTCTAGGATTTAGTAATTGAGCATGTATTAGCTCTGGATATCTGCTCTAGTATGCCATTGTCTTTTGATCTTATTTTCTTTGTTTTGGAATTTGTTCTTGTCATACTTTTCATATTTTATTATGTTGTCAATGCCTTTCTTCCACGTTTTTTTTTTAAGTGGTATCGCTTTCTTTTTTATTATTATTTTGTTTTTCTGTAGTAGTGATGGCAACCTCCTTAGAGTCATGGATGAGAGAGTTGAATGATGCTTCAAGGTTGGCTGAGGATATCAATTCCATGATTTCGGAGAAGGGTTCTTTGCCTCCATCAGGACCTGAAACCCAGCGTCATATGTCTGCTATTCGAAGGAAGATTACAATTCTTGGGACTAGATTGGATAGTTTGGAGTCTATTCTATTAAAGCTTCCAAGCAAGCAACCAATGTATGTAGACTTTCCCGAGCTTGTGATTTTTATTAGAAGCTGTCCTATACATTTTTATCTATATACTGGCTCTTGTTGAAACTCACTCCTCCCTCTCTTTTCACCCCTTTTGGTGTAACTTGTTTGAAGTTGTAGAAGAATATAGCTTTTTCTTTTTACTTGAAATTCAATACAATGAAGATTTTGGCAAATAGTTTCATAAGATCATTTAGCACATTTCTTCAATTTACTCAGAGAATAGTCAAGATTTGAATGTGCACTGGCGGTAAATTTCTCTTTGGGAAAAAGACCAAAATGGTCTCTTGACTCTTTATGAAGGACCAAAATGATCCTTCAAATGATCCCCAACTATATTGAAAGATCATTTTGATCTCTCAAGTCCTTAAAAAGTAATCAAAATAATCCCATTGTGGGACTATTTTGGTTCCTCTTTAAAGAGTTGAGGGACCAAAAGGCTCCTTTAATATATTTGAGGATCATTTTGATCCTTTTCTCATGTTACTTTACAATAATTATTTCTTTTCTTCAACTTCTCTAATATTAAACAGAAATGAATAAAAAGTTGATGATTAATTACGCTGATCCTAAGTAGTTGGAGAATACTAATGATGATGATGAATCAACAATGGTATCTCACTCTTCTTCTATTAAGCAACATGCACGCAATATCATTAATGCACCTAAACTTAAAAGCTTTTTTGATCCAATTTGATTTTTTCCCCATTCTAGATACATCCTATTGAATTCTGCTAATATGGTTTTTGAATGAGGATTGTCCATCATGATTTGCATTTTGAATATAAAAATGATTTGGCATTTTATTAACCAATTGTACATCTGTAGAACTGAAAAGGAGCTGCATAAACGCCAAGACATGCTTTCAAATTTGAGATCGAAAGCAAAGCAAATGGCATCTGCGTTAAACATGTCAAACTTTGCTACGAGGTAATATGATGATAGCTTGCTGCTGTCTTTTTCATTTATCTTGCCATTTTTTTTCCTTTCATGGGATTTTAGAATAGTTTTTTTCCATAGAAAATAATGCTAACGAGTAAAAAACTTATGTAGGGCATTAAATTTTTAATGTTTAATTTCGTGTTATCAGGGAAGAGTTACTTGGTCAAAGTAAGAAGTCTGATGAGATAAACAGAACTACAGGGTTGGATAACAATGGTATAGTTGTTCTGCAACGGCAAATTATGAAAGGTATATTTAAGGCTTCCGAGTTGTATTGCTGTGTTTCTGCGTTTGATACTTGTTTATATACTTGTTTATTGTTTTTTTAATAAATAGAACAAGACGAGGGCCTTGAACAGCTGGAGGAAACAGTGTTGAGCACAAAACATATTGCATTGGCAGTTAATGAAGAGCTGGATTTACAGACAAGATTAATTGTATGTGTTACTACCTTTGATGTTTGAGCATTTTGATACTCTTTTTATTTCTGTAGATTTTTTCATGTTTTCCTTTTCAGGATGATTTAGACGAACATGTTGATGTTACAGACTCTCGGCTGCAGGTAACATCATTCTAGTTAGCCATTTCTTTCAATGTTTTCTATGTTTTTCTTTATGAATTTCTGTTAAATGTGTCCTCTAATTGGCTGTGGTGAAATTTGACATGTCTTAATTATGCCAATATTTTATAGTTGAGACATGAGCGAATCAGTTTATAATTTATTTTATTGAATTTAGATTCTGCCTATAGTAAGAAAGGTAGAGATAGACCGAAAAAACTTGGTTAGAAAGTATTAGAAATGACATTATTTTATTAGATTTAAATAGAATTTGACTCTTAATAATTCACAATGGAGAAAAAAGATTCATGTAGCGAACCCCATGTAGTGGGATACATGCTTGATGCTGTTTTTATATTGAATTTAGAGTCTGTATTATATGGTACAAAAATTTTAGTGAATGTCCATATCATCCAAATGTACAGCATTCAATAGTTGATCCTTTGTCTTTGCATGTTAATTTTGAAACAGTTAACTAAAATGGGGAAACCCATATCATATTTATAAGTTTGAAGATAATAAAGGTGCAAGGCCCAAAGTTGCCAATGACCAAAATCAATAGGCAAGACGCTCTCCCTTTTGAATTATGTGCTGATTTTTAATACATAACCATCATAATTATCCCAATTATTTGGAGTTGGATTTATGAATCTTATTTGTATGGAGTGTTAATAGTGGAGTAATAAGCGTAAAACCTTTCTTTTAAAATTAGATGGTTGATTTACTGAAGGTATTTAGTCAATTAATGCGCTATGGATGTCATATTTGAGGCTGTTTTATGGCTTTTTTGTTTGAAGTTTTGTTAAACTGAGAGTGGCTATGTCTTGGGCATTTAAAATTGGCAATATTTATTTGGCTAACTAGTGATTTCGTTAAAATTTATACTATAGAAATAATAGTAAGAATTGTATCATATTTAATTACATTTGCAGGAACTTAGCCAATAAAATTATAAGAAGTTTATAATAAAATAGGATGTTATAAAAGTTTCATATAATATGATATTATATGACTCCATTATTCACACCAGAAAACCATACAATTTGAAAATACACAACAAAGGCTTGCCGTAAAAATAAAAAAATTATGATTTAGAAGAATGTGAAGAATAGTTGTCGCATGCTAGAATGTGAAAAGAAGTTGTTCTTAAAATTAAAAGGAATAAGCTAAACATGGTTGAAGAAAATGGAGCAACATCGCATGGTAAAACTTAATGAAGGTTTTTCATCAGTCAAACAAGAAAATAATTAAGCAATTATGGAAAATTCTCCAATATTAAAATGATGTTTAAGTGAGTGCCACCCACGCAAATGTGCACTAAGCTCTCCATGGCATCTTAGGTGACACTTAGACCCGAGTGCACGGGTGCTAATATCTGAGCCTGTTAATGGGTAAGATAATTGATTTGTTCATTGCAAGTTTCTAAAATGTTGAAAATACTAGATCTAACATAACATTCTTGAGATTAGTATCAGCAATGAAGCCTAACCTTAAACCATAGGAGCCTTAAGGGGTGAGGTCTTCATTTCCACAGTGCTTTTTTTGTTTTGGATGTCTGATGTGGATTCCTGATTGTAGGTGTATTGATGACCACCATTCATAGCCACCAAGATGAAAATAGGATCAAAGAGAAGAGCCGAGGAGGATTAACTTGAGAGATGATGAGATAAATTAAAAAGGAGAAAATTATTAAATGAATCACTTAGAATTATACTCATGAACTATCATTTCTTCAACTTGATCAACTTCAATCATATGTGATTCTTGTATATGTGTATTTTTATAGTTGAGATGTTATCGAGTTTTTCTTAAGAATTGGCTAGTTGCAATAACCATAATAGAATACCTCAATACTTAAAGATGTAATTGAAACCACAAATAATATTTTTGGTGATTGTTTCTTAATTCATTCATAAACTTTCGCCTGAGACTTATAAACCTTGCATACATTCAAAAACGCTAGAATAATTTTATTTACAATTCTGAATTTGATTGTGCAACTCATTATGATATTCATTAAATTGTTAGATATTTCCCTTTAATTGTATGCTTCATGTCCGCCCATGTTTATTTTATTTTACTTGAAGCCTTTATCAAAGCAATTGTGCACACCCTAGTAATTTTGCTTCAACAACTACAACTTACTTTCGAATTAAATAAGTGATAATGTTAAAAAATTCTTTCAAATTATTGATTCATCCTGAAAATTTCATTTCATTTTTTTATTTTTTATTTTTTATTTTTATTTTTTCCTAAAAATTTCTTAAGATTATAACCTTTTCAATTTTAGGGCTTCAATGTTGAGTCTTGTGATAGTTATATTGTCAAGTAGAATAATAACCTACCTGATTTTATTTAAATTGCTGTATCATTAATTAAATTTTTTATTATCCTAATTAATGTCTTCTGTATATTTCACATGTTGTTGTGACTATAGACTTTGATTTCAATTTGATGTAGGATGATTCAGGGTTGTAATGCAACTTTAATATTGTGATGAATTAATTATGGAAGAGAAATTATGATTCATCAATCATGAAACACTAAATAATTAACAATTTACTTTCTTTAAATATAAATAGTAAATGCGAAAATTATAATCCAAGCAATATTTTATTAATCGATTAAATACGAGAAAATTATCTAGAAATTTGAACTATGCAAAATCAGTGAGCAATTATTATTTAATCATCATAATTTAAATATTAGTTGTGTCAAATTTGAATAAAATTAGGAGCAATAACAAGCCAATAACAAGTTATGTAATATAAATTGGATAAAGAAAATATCTTGTCTAAGTAAGAATTCCAAGCGTCATACTACCATAAATAGATGACTTCACCCGGAGTTAGATAATTTCATTTCTATTGCACTTTGAAGGAATTACACGTCTTAGTTGTTCTCACAAGATTAAAAATTGGAAGAGATTTTTTCTCAATCAAAGATAATAATTTACATTCCTAAGAACAACTTCCTATCTCTAGTTTGGTAGACCAGCACAAACATTTGGAAATGGAAAATACACATTTTCTCAAGGTCATCATCAACTACTCAAATTACAAAATAAAATTAAATAAATTAATCATTGAAAACAAATAAATTTGCTTGATGTGATGCTTCTAACAAGAACTAAGACGTAAATTTCCATGAAGTGATCAAGTAATCAGCTTTATTTCATATCCGACCTGCTTCTAACTGCATACATTTGATCTCCCTAAATATAAGTTTAAGAAGAAAGTCTATAAATAATTTAAATCTGAGTTCAAATTTCAAACTTAAAGAATATAAACTAGCCTAATAAAATGGCCAACCAATCTTAAATAATCAAGAATTAAAACATGAAAATTGGAACCACTCCGCTAAGCAATTAAAATCATTGACATCCCTTGAATCTTTCCTCTATGCTGAAGGCCCTATAGAGTGTCTGACGTATGTTGCCATTTCAAAATTTAAACTCCTTCTGTTATTTAGATGGTTTTGGTGTTTTTATTCTCTTCAGCTTCTAGATACTTTTGGGAAGAATCTTGAAATTCTGAGAACTTCCTAGAAGCTTCTAAAGATATTCTGCAAAATTCTTTAACATTTTGAAAAATTTCTGATTTTGAGATCCTCCTTGTTCACACCTAGGGGTGTCAGTATTTGACACGACCCGAAAACCTGATTCGAACCCGACACGAAAATTTTGCGTTCGGGTCAACCCTTTAACGGGTGGGGTTCGGGTTAAAGATTTCAACCCGTTTGAAAAAACAGGTCGGGTCCAGGTTGACCTGGAAACCCGAAACGACCTTTTTTGACCCGGACCGGCTCTTTACCGCTCTTTTTTCCGTCCTGTCGCGTCAGTCACTCATTCGCGTCCGACAGTCGTTGCCTCGCGTCAATCGTTGTTTCCAGTTGTTGCCTTGCGTCACTCAGTCGTACCCGTCAGTCGTTGCCTAGCTCGCTGCATTCGTGATCACGTCAGCCGTCGGCCCGTCAGTCACTGCCTCGCCGTCCAATCATCTCCCTATCAGAAGACAGAAGTAGCGGCAGTAGCTCGGCATCTCCCTATCGGAAGTAGGGGTGTCAATATTTGACACGACACGAAAACCCGACCCGGAAAATCCGGATTGAACCCGACCCGATTTCAAAACGGGTCGGGTTCGGGTTCCAGAAATCGACCCGTTTAAAAAACGGGTCGGGTTCGAGTTGACCCGGCGGGTTGCCGGGTCAACCCGCCAACCCGTTTAATTCAAAAAATTTTGAATCCCGCCTCTGCCTGCTGCCCGCCCGCCGCGCGCCTGTCCGCGTGCCCAGCGCGCCCGCGTGCCCGCGCCCGACCGCGCCCGCCGCGCGCCCGCGTGCCCAGCGCGCCCGCGCCCGACCTCGCCCGCGCTGTCCCGCTCGCGTCCGCCCGCCGCGCTCGCGTCCCCTGCCGTCCGCCGCCGCCGTTCCGGTGCCGGCCACCCAAACCGGGTCGGGTCGTGTCAACCCGGCAACCCGCCGGGTCGGGTCCGGGTTCGGTTTTCCGACCCGTTTGTCTACCCGAGTCGGGTTAGGGTTGACCCGTTTGAACCCGGGTTAGTTCCGGGTTCGACCCGAACCCGACCCGTGACCCGAAATTGACACCCCTAATCTGAAGTAACAACGATAACTCGGTAGCTTCGGAGCTCCTATCGAAAATAGCGACGTGAGTTCGTTTTGGCAGCTTGCAAAGCGATGGGAGTTCGGCAGCTCACAAAATCAGAAAATCCCTAAATTCGTGTCGGGTCGGGTTCGGGTCTGAAAAACCAACCTGTTTGTAAAAACGGATCAGATTCATGTTGCCCCGAATACTGCCAGGTCAGTTTCGGGTCCGACCCGAACCCGACCCGCAACCTGAAATTGACACCCCTATTCACACCTACTTGCTTGAACTCTATACTACAAATTTATCACATTTAGGTAATATTGATTGATAATTAATGCTCGATTGATTGCCATTTTCTATGATTTATAGCTGGTTGACTTTGGCTCTCCTTGTTTTTCACCCTTAATTTTTTTTTTTAATGTTTTATACATGCAGCGTGTGCAAAAGAGGTTGGCCATCCTTAACAAGCGAACAAAAGGAGGCTGCTCATGCTTGTGCTTGTTATTATCGGTTGTCGTCATTGTCATGTTGGCTGTCGTTGCTTGGCTTCTTTTCACCCACTTGTAAGAACATTTTGCCTTAAAAACTTACCACTTGTTGCCCTTTGCTTTGCGTGAAATCTGCCACTTGCAGGAAGTGTGTTTATCAAGAGTCTGATAATTCTGTAAATGTGTTTATGGAAAAAAATTATTATGTGATTGGTTTATTTGCAGACTCTTTCAATATACTTGTTTGTGTGTTCCAATGTTTGCCTTCTTGTAGATTCCATAAGTGTCTTACTGTTCTTACTGTTAGGTGATGGGGGTGAGAACTGCTGCACTCCAGATGGTGAGAGTGTAGGCTAAAGGATCATTTGTTTGTCTTCTGAACTATGCAGATTTGTGTAGCAAATCAATCTGTTTGTGAAATTCTAAGTTGATCTCTCTTATGAGATTTGAGATCTCATGACCCTTTTTTATATTAAAAAGCGGCTTTAAGAAGCAGTATGAAAGCCATTTCAAATGAAAATTTTGGGACAATTTTTTTACTG
Source organism: Dendrobium nobile (assembly GCA_022539455.1). Lineage (NCBI taxonomy): Eukaryota > Viridiplantae > Streptophyta > Magnoliopsida > Asparagales > Orchidaceae > Dendrobium > Dendrobium nobile. The sequence continues at coordinate 70,879,871 of CM039733.1, forward strand.
CTTTTTGAAATAATTTTGTAGTAAATTTTTTTTTTGCATTACAATTTTTTTTATTAAAAAGCTGTTTTAAAAATCAGTAAGAAAGTTGTTCCAAACGAAACCTTAGTCCACTAAACTTGTAAAAGGCTTAGGTTTCATTTAGGATAGTTTTTTTTGCTGCTTTTTAAAATAAATTTTTAGTATAAAAATTTTTATATTAAAAAATTATTTTAAATAAAATCTTAATATAACACTATCACCAAAGACACAAAATAGATAAAAACAACTTTAATGAGCATTTTGTTTTTTTGGAAGAATTGAAGGCATAGCCAATTTTCATATAATGAAATAACTTACATGTGTAACCAGTAAAAGAAACAAAGAAAGAGGTGCAAGCGCACCATGCAAAAAAGGCCACAAAAACCTACAGAGAGTTCAGAAAGATCAGCAAAAAAAAAATTGCAAAAACTCCCACACAAAATTTAAAAAAAGGAGCCTCCAAAATGCTAGCTGCACATATAGAAAGATATCTTCCCCATCACGGGCTCAGGAATTGTAAATGCTCTAGCAACCTGGCTGCAGTAGCCCTCAATATTGCCTTCCAAAGGAAGAACTAAGGCAATCCAATCATCCTTGCCCAAATAAAGCAACATCTCCTTCACAAGAATTCATTGCAGCAGCGAAAAAACAACTTCTGAAAAGCCACTTGCTATAGACTATAGCAAATCCAGAAAAAAGCAGCCACTTTTCCATTTCAGAATTTTAGCAAAAACAACACTGTTGACCTCTACATATGTAGCACGGTCAATGAAAGTAATGAAGGCGATGAACTATTATTTTTGATAAATAAGATATCATTTAGAACGAAGATCGGAGTGCCTCTATCATAGTGAATTGATTAAAGCTTTGTTTGATTACAAAATGGATCATATCGATGCCTTCAGGACATCAAATATACCAAATACAAGTTGTTCGTATGTGACTCGATCGAACGACAATGTGTTAGTGGATGTGACGCTAGCAAAACACTATCCAAACGGTCTCCGCTTGTTAAACAAGCTTTGTCGATGAGTTTAGAGCATCGAATTTAACCAAAGAGAGATCCCGCGCAATCAAATCGAACGAAAGCGATCGAAATTGATGGACTACGGACATACTCGACGTTGCCCAAACGTCGTCCGTTTGCAAAATAAATTTCTCCGTTATGTTCGGAACGTTGAAAATACTCAAAATTGACAATAATATTGTCTAAAACCTTGCACGAGCGAAAATATTAAATTTGGCTTGAGTTGCGAGGCGACGACACATAAATTGAAAATGTAAAATTTGACGACATAGAAGGCGATGACGACGACTTGTAAATAAATAAAAAAAATATATTAATAATAATTAGTTTTTTTATTATTATTACTATTATTGTGTTTAAATTCCATGTCTAAATGTATAAATCATAACATAAATATTTAAATTAATGAATTTAACTAATAATTAATAATTAATCTATTAATATAAGTATTAGTTAATGTACATATATTAAGTAAATTTTAAGTCTTATATGTGTCTCTTTTCTATGCCAATATGTCTTAAATCATGCCATCTGTATTCCTTTAAATCCACATGGCTTAGCATGCTTTTCTCCACCGCTTTATCTTGTTAACAAATACAAAATCCCTATGACATTCTCTCATTCACGTATATCTCTCCGTTAGCTCCAATTCTTAAGCCATTCTAAAACCTCTCACGTCCCAAGTGCTCTTACTGCGGCCTTCACCTCAACACATTCCTTCTGCTCTTATCTCCTCCAACAGCAGCCCGAGCTCCACCTCTCCAAACCGTCCCCCTCTTCTACTTCTCTACAAGCCTAGCCTACTGTTCTATGCTCTATCCCTCCTACCACTCCATACAAAAAGCCGATTCATATAGCAGCTCTTACTCCCTTTCATTCGCTCTCACATATATACAGCCCTCAACCTCTCATTAGCTCCACCAGTACTTATCAATCCACAAGCCCACTCCACTAGATCTTCATATCTACAACTCCTCCAATCCCAACTTCGCTACTTGTCTGTTCATATAAAAGCCACCAAACTCTCTTAACCTTTCGCTCGTCAAGGTATATTATTCGCCAAATTTAAAGCTCAAATCTTGCCTACGGCGAGGCGGGATTACTTATAAGTATCCGTACACGGGGAAATAATTGTGCTTTCAAACAGGTACATTCAAAGACTCCATACACGCCTTTATTGCGCGTGGTGGGACTGACGATTACGGCCGCGGTGTCTACGTAAATGGACACCAACCATACACGCCTTTATTGCGCGTGGTGGTCAGGCCTAGACTCCCTGTAGATGCCCCCAACGCGGGGGAGACGCCGGGATACTGCCAAAATTTTGACGATCAAAAGCCTGAATAAAATAATTTCATGTTTCTTAAGCTCAAACAAAAAAAAATTGAGATATTTCTTTCACTCAAATTAAATAATTTTTGGAGATTTTTTGAACTCAAATTAAATAAAATTTAAATAATACTTGAGCTTGAATTGAATTATTAATATAAATATAAATCAATTGAATATCAAATTATTTTGGATGAGTACATTTCTCTGCTATGCCTATTGATCATTATAGTGGTATGAGAACATCCTCTGGCAACATATTTCTATGTATAAAGCTGAAATAAAAACAAAATGAAATGATCATGATATGTGGATTTGTGTTTCCAACAACGTTGATCTAAATAAAAAAAAAATATATTGATTGTTGGAGTATTGAAGTTAAGACTAAATTGAATTGAATCATAAAAAAAAGTTATTTATTAAAAGAATAAGTTTGATTGGATTCCAATTACACAAATCACTTATAATGCTTTGAAACACTTGGCTTTCAAGATCCTTGCTTTATCTGCACTCAACATTAAGGAGGATTTTGAATTTGAGTACCACGTCTCTCATGCAAAGTTAGTGTTCTTCTAAGTTGATGGCATTTAATCACCTTCATTCAAAAGTTTCAAGAGTTGGAAAAATTATTTGGCTTACAATAAGGAGTTATATGTCATGGTTTGAGCATTAATTCATTACAGTATTAATATAAAATTCAAAGTAAAGCATATGTTATATGCTTTAAAGTTTAAACCAGAGACATTTTGGCATGCTCCAAATGAAGGTGATGAGATTTGAGTGATAAAGAACAAGGATGAACTTTTACTTTGCTTCATCTCTCTTTCATAAATGGCCATGGTAGCTATGATAATAATGAAATCAATAGATGGCGATGATAAAATTAAGTTGAAGTTTATGGCTTAGTCTCATAATTAGTAAAATGTTGCTAAGCTTGGCTTTAAATTCAAAATGCACATTTCTTAACATAGTGCGCTATCACTCCGAAACAACATGCCATTATTTGAAAACCTCTAAGCATACTGAAAATGAGACATTACTTTAACAAACATGTTATTTATGCTACTTTGAGAAGCATGCAACGACCTCGAAATTTATGTTATTGATTGCAATGAACATATTATTTCTAGCTGCAAATCGTTCATCGATAAGCTCATAATGTGAGAGCTCGTTTCTTTGATTTGCCTTCCAAGATCTGATTTTCCTTCCAGGATCGTCCAGGCCGATTTTGGATCGTCCTGGGATGATCAGTGCAAGACAAAATCCCGAGAGCAGGGGTTTTTATCGTCCGAGGAAAATTAATTATCGTCCTCAGATATCATCCTGGATGATTGGATTTTGTTCACATCGTCCTGGACGATGTGGCGATCGGCCGGGCCGATCATGCTTGTTTTATAAGGAAATCAGCTCGTTGTGAAGAGAGAAAATATTTTATAAAAATCCAAAATATCTGAGGAGAGAGAAAGAGAAGGAAAGCAAAGGAAAAGCCGGATTTCGGAGGCCGCGGAGCGCTTTTCGTCCGTCGCCGTTGTTGGAAGGATTGTTTATCTCGCGGTAAGGACTCCGAATCCTAATTCTGTTTTCGAAGATGTTGAGTTTTGGTCGTTTTGTGCACAGAATTGTGTTTTCGTTACCGATAAACGCGCCGCATTTTGTATTGACGAAACTTTCACCCCACAACTTTTGATATGTTATTGATATGATTATTCTACACGATTTGATTATTTTCTGCAACGATTCTACCGGTTATTTTGGGTTCTACGCGATTTTGATCGAATAGAAAAATATCAGGATGTTTATTGATATTGATTCAGTAGAATAATAGTCTTATATTATTGTTGTGAACATTCTATTGTAATTTGGTGAATTGTGATTTTGTAGGATTTTTGTGTAAATGTGATAGACTGCCATTACGCTGCCGAAATTTCGTACGATTTCCGATTTTTCTGAGACTGATGAATTGAATAGATATGCATATGAATGTTGATATGATTGCTCTACATTGTTCTTATATTGACTATTGAACTGACTATTGAATACTGTAAGATAAGTGGAGCCTAGTTGAACGTTGGTTGGAGATTGATTGACCTGTACAGGATGGTGGGCCGACGGGCTTTCCTTTAAACTATTGATCATTGATATAACGATTGGGAGTCATAAGGAGTTTAATGTGCCAACGGGCAGCCGACGGGCACAGAGTGACGACTCTTATTGAAACCAACGTATGGATATCTACAACAGCAATATGGATTCTACAACAGCAGAATAGCCAGTGATTGTACTTGTTCAGTATTATTGTATTGAAGTGCATGTGTACAGTATTGACATATGGATTTACTGCTTTATTGATTTGATCGTATTTATAGATTTACTGTATCGTACGATTTCATCGATTTCATTGATTGATCGCTGAGCATTGATACTACTGAGCATAGATATTGATATGGATGGATATAGATATTGTATTGATTCATTGATACTATTGCTTCTGCACCATATTAACCTGCTGCATTTGATTCATTGCTAGTATAGATTGAGCTTTATTGTATTGCTTTTCTAATCGATTTCATTGACTAGATAATATTGATTTGATCGATTGATTGGTTACGATTGATTTGACTGATCGATTGATTTTCTTCTGTGTACGGATTCTTCTGAGAATTTGACGTATTGATTTATTGAGTTTGATTTATCGATTCTTCTATTTCTGCATCGACTATTGATTTCCGTATTGCATAGACTCATTGACCATTGACTATTATGGATTTGATTGACTGACATGCATATTGATAGCAGTACCGTGCTTTGATTTCAGTTATAGGTATTAGGTGACCTGCTGGGCTTTGTAAAGCTCATTATATGTGGTTGATATTTTCAGGTCAGGGCAAGGGAGCAGGAGATTGAGGTTGATCAGGAATCTTCAGATTTTTGTTCTTTTGATTGTAGTGATTCTTTTATACTCAAGACATGATAGATTTCAGTTCTTGTGGACATAGTGTAGTTTCTGAGTATTGTATATGATCTTTTGAGGTATGATTGGAACTGTACATTGATGTTTTAATTATAAATGTTTTGATAGACTGTTATTGAAGACTATAGATAGCTCTGATAAATGGTTTTAATGAAATGATAGAAATTCTTTCCAAGTTAGATCTTGGGGCGTCACACATAATCACCTCAATAAGCTAGCAATCATTTTACTGCTTCGATAAGCACATTATTGAACAATCTTTGAAATCAACGCCACCGGATCCGCACCATTTTTACAAGCGGACAGAAGGCGTTTAATGCCCCCTTCTGTATTCAAAAATAAGTTTCTCAATTTCAATATAATACATCAAGCAGAATGTCGACACCTCTAAAATGCGTGTAGCAGCCTTGGGAAGCAAGCGACTGCCCCGAGAAGAGTGCTCTCGCTTAGGGAAGCAAGTCACCACATCAGGAAGCATGCAAATTAAATTTTAAAAGTCTAATATAAATGTTATTCTATCCCCGATGATGACCGTATTGAATGTTTATATCAACCGGAGGGGATCAACTATTTAAATGCCCTCAAATTTCTACAAATTATAAAAATTTGCAAATGACTCCAAATTCGCCCTGATGATGGCCGTGTTGAAAGCTAATATCAACAGGAGGGGACTTCAAAACATGCATATTTGGAACAAAATCTTGATAAATTTTAAAATATTCAAATAAAATTTATTATTTAAAACTTAAAGCAAAATTCCATCCATCATCCGCAAACGTTTGTTAAGGATGATAAATTTCAGAATAACTTTAGCTCACAAAGAGCAAAATGTCTAATTGAATGTATCACTGTGATTCATTCTCAAATGATTTCTCTCCAGCGGAGACGTGGCATGTGCCCTCTGACCGGGTGGTTTTGATGCAAATAGCACCACTATATTATGGTTACGGTTAAAATCCGTATGTTCTCCAATGGTTAAAAGCCCCTTGAGTAATGAATCATAGGGTGCACTTAATAAGGCACAAAGCTTTCTGTTAGCTAAGGTTGATTAAAATTTGTCTCCTTAAATAAGCATCCACCCCATGTTTACAAGGTCCCCTTGGATGAAGCAACCCATGGCTGCCAACAAGGATCCTTCTGTCAGGTTGGGTCGACTACCTCCTCTGACTAAGTAGACTAGGGACCACGATGGCCCGGGACGACAAAACCATGGGATCTTGATCGGGTTCATCATCATTCCCCCCACCATCCGCTTTAAGTATAAAAATAATAAATTTATAAATTAAAAAAAAATTTACTTGTTGCTACTATATTCTAGGTATTTCGTACCTATTTAATGACTAGCCTTAATCGAAAGTACTCTCTCGTGATCGGGAGGGGTAATTAACCATAGGTGCTTGCGCCTATGGGAAACCTAGAACCAGATTATAAAGTCCTCATAAATTGAGGGCGAAATCTATGGGTAGTGTCTTATCTACAAACCCATCTGCCTTCCAAAATTTACCCCGGAACTTATTCAGTTAAAACTCCCTCGCCGAATAAAAAGAAAAACGGGCGGAGGCCTGGGCCGAATTTTCGAAGCCCACAAACACTTTTGATTTTGAGTCCAATAGTAGTGGATGTAGCATGGGAATTGCCAAACTTCCTATCATTTCTTTCCCTCCAAATGTGATATACCGTGCAACATATGATAAGATGATAAAAATATGTGGTCCAGTAGTTAGAATCACAAGTGCATTCAAAGGCTTGCAGTTTGTTGGGTTTTAAAAATTGATTCTTCATACCCGGTATGAGATAGGAGAGCACAGGAAAAGCATAGGGACATTCAAAAAACATGTGTGTAATGCTTTCATTTTCAGAATGACAAAGGCAACAGGTGGACTCCACCGAAATGCCCCTTAAGTTCAATACATCAGTCGTTTTAAGGCCACCCAGCAAGGCCATCTGACAAAAAGTAGAATATCCAAGGGAAAAACGCTTGTGCCATACAAAATGATGTCAAGTAACCATAGTTTCATTTATGTAGAGAAAATTAATGTAAGTGCAATGCTTATCTTCCCCATCTCCCCAAATAAGGCATTCATTGCTGGCAGAAGAAACGGGAACAGAGGAAAGCAGACACAACGGGTTTGCCGGTAAGCCAGAAGGAAGCTCCCAGGCATGCTCATGAAGTATAACCGAAATTCTAGCATTTACTGGAAAGCGATTAAGCGAATCTTTCATATTAGAAACCTCATTAAGTAAGTACTCGTTTATCCAATGATCCCACTAAAGAGAAATAGGGGTCTTGTACGATACCATGAATCTGTAATTAGCTTTGGCCATAATTGCAATTTTACAAAAAAATTTCCAGAAGGAAGTAGCCTTATTGACTGGAGGCTTCCAATGAGACACATAGTGATGTAAAAGCCAGAAAGCAAGAGGGCTGTTACCATTGTATAATCTTCCTATAAGTGCACAAACATAGCTAAATTGCACAGAGAATAGAGAGGGGATCCTCAGCCCTCCAAAAATTTTTGGCTTACAAGTATTTTTCCAAGAAATGAGGTTCAATTTGCGAGTCGTCGTAGCCCCAAATTGAGAAACTTAGAACAAAGCTTCTCAATGAGCATCTATTACTAAGCTATATTCACAACAATCGGGCTCCTTACATTGTGGTGGAGCCCATCAAACCATGTAAATGAACCAGATACAGCTGACACGTGGCCAACATCCATCATTGATTTGGCGGCGCTGACCGTTACCTGAAAACTCTTTTTCTCCCCCTGTATTTTGAACCGTAGGATTTTGGGCCGGACTTTCACTGAGAAGCCCAACGGGTGTACCACGCTAACCTCATATCGAGCTGGGCCTAGGCCCACATTAGTGACAACTCGCCTGGTGGTAACACCGTTACTGCTGCCGTTTGATGAGATCGTTACCGCGACGGATGGATGGTTGAGATCAGATGGTGATAACGGACTTTGCGGGCATGGAACTGACGGGTCAGTTTGCACGTTAGCACTGGCACATATAAAGAGCAGATAGTCAGCATAGGAGGCTTCATATATCAACCCAGGCCTTGATGCATGGCTGCTCCGGAGATGGCCTGTTCCAAATTCCATGGCGTCAGCCAACCCTCCAGCATCATCCACCATGGCTTCGCCTTCCACATCGCTCGCACTTGCTGTCAAATAAGTCAAACTCACACACACATCACATACGTAAGACTCGAATCTAAAGCTCCCAATCAAAAGATCAAGATGAGCTGCGTAGAATTACCGGTTGTCATAATGGCTGATCGGATGGCAGCTGAGGTCCATAGAGGATGTGCTGATTTTAGGAGGGCAGCCATGGCTGAGACGTGGGGGCAAGCCATGGATGTCCCGGACATGAGGTTATATTTGACGATGCGATGATCATCTTCCAATTTTGTGGGAGATGAGGCCTCGCTCCATGCGGCGAGTATGTTCAGCCCTGGTGCTGTAATGTCTGGCTGTAAATAGGAGATTAAACAAAATTAATAATTATTTAATTGAGATGATTTTCTTACTGTTTTTTAAAATAGCTTTCAAGTATAAAAATTAAAGTTGTACTAAAAAGCTATTTTAAGAAGCAATAAAAAAATCGTTCAAAAAGACACTTAAGTCAAACTCACACATACATTATATATACAAGGCTCAAATCCAAGACCTATTGGTTGGTAGTCAAAGCTCTCAAACAACAGGTCAAGATGAGCTGCGTTGAAAGACTATAAGGCTTCGTTTGAGACAGCTTTCTTCCTGCTTCTTAAAGCGGCTTTTAATTTTTGTACTAAAAAGCTACTTTAATAAGCAATTAAAAAGCCGTCCCAAATGAAGCCTAAAGCTAAATACTTTATAAAATTTACTAATTTATATGTGAAAAGTTAAGTTCTTGATTAAGAAATAAAATTTAAAATTAGTGATAACTATGTACTTACCTTAAGGAGATTGGGTTCCAATCTATTAGGCCCTCTCGACGAAAAGGCCGCCATCGCCGGCGCACCACTAATTCCGACCACCGTTCTCGACCTTCCAATCAGCACCGTCGGTTTCACATCAGAGTCGATGTACTTGAGGATCTGAATCGCGTGCCGCGAGGAAACCGCCGACGCCGGAAGCACGTGAGCGTCCACCGGAATCTCGTCGCCGTTGGCCTCGCCGTTTCCGAGAATCATCGCCGCCCCGCCGGCTCTCTTCACCTCCATTCCCTTTGCCACCCTCAATCCGGCACCCCTCAGGCACAGCACAGCCTTCCCCTTTACTTTCTTTGTCGAGAGAGAATTCGGCAGGCATTGTCTGTTCAGAAAAAATATCGCTTAAGATATTCCGATTAAATATTTTTTCATAATAAATTCTTATAATTATTAAATTTTTTTTAATAATAAGTGTTACTAATCAAAAAATGTTAAGATTTATTGTGATTAAAAATGAATTATTTTTTTTCCTTTTTATTATGATGAAAAATTAGATTAATTTATTTTGAGATGCATCTAATTTATAGATAATTAATTAATTTTTATATAGCACTATTTTAAATATATATAAAAAATTTCTTCCCTTCTTTATAAAAATTGTTGTAGAATTATTACAACCTAAATAGTGGACTCGAACCTGATCAAATAACTCATTTTGAATTTTTTTTAAATTTTCATAAATTATGAATTATAGAGTTTAGATAAATTGATAAAATAAATCATGCCAACAAATAAAATAATTTATAGAAAAAATTTAAATTGGTCATTTTCATGTTAAAATCGGGTCGCAGGTAAATCATAATAGAATTCTGGGTCCGAACCTAACTAAATATTTTGGATCATGTTAATCATTGGCACCCCTGCACCTAAGTGTATTATAATTTTTTCTTTAATTTCCAAAAATTCAAATAATAGTCTTTTATAATATCATATTTTAGTAAATTTAGATGAAATTTTTATTTTATTTATAAAATTTGTAAAAAAAAAAAATAGAAGTCAAATAGAAATGTGATGTCCATTTCTAATATTTAAAAATTATTATTATTTTTTTATTTTATTGATAAGCTTAATTAACGAAGTTGTAAATAAGTACCCAGAGGCGTTTAATGGCGTATTAGGAACCTCAGCGTCTCCAGCGTAAACTAATGAATACGGATTCCTTCTCTTTTGATTGTACGGCGTTACAGTTTGACCCTTCAAAAAAGAAAAATTAGAAAAACCAACTTCAAAATTGCAAGTCGTAATTAATTAATTAACTAATTACCATAATGGCTACTCCACTCCCGAGCAAAACCGGCGCGTCGAACTCCCGGTCAATACTGCTCGCCGCCACCGTAATCACCCACGGCGCCAGATTCACCACCGTCGCCGCCGCCGGACCGGAATTTCCAGCGCTACAAACCGCCACCACCCCTCTCTTCACCGCGTGCAGCGTTCCTAACGCAATGGCGTCCACCGCATACTCCGGCGGCTTTCCGTTGGCTCCTATGGAGATGCTGAGAATGTCGACGCCGTCCCCGACGGCGTCGTCGATGGCGGCGAGCATGTCGGCGTCAAAGCAGGTGTTTTGGAGGTTGGGGTTGGGGCCGGGAATGGGCCAGCAGACTTTGTAGATGGCGAGACGGGCGAGAGGAGCTCCGCCGCGAGCGGTGCCGCCGGCGAAACTGCCAAGGAAGGAGGCGGAGACTGGGCGGCCTGCGGCGATGGAGGCGGTGTGAGTGCCGTGGCCGTCGTGGTCGCGAGGAGAGCGGTAGGCGTAGGAGGCGTTGAGTTCGCCGTAGTAGAATTCGTAGCCTTTAAGGTAGTATCGCGCGCCGATTATCTTCCTGCTTCATTTTATAATAAATAAATATTCAAGCGTTATATTCAATTATTAGATAATATAATTATTTTAAAAAATGTATAAAATAAAAGCTAAATATAATTAGTTTTTCAAAATAAATATTCAAGAACTATATTAAATTATCAGATAATATAAATAAATTAAAAAAGCATCTGTAAGATAGAAGATAAATATAATTAAAATTTTTTAATATAAAATATTAATTATCTAATTCTTATTCATTTAAAAATTATATTAATTATATTAAATTTTTAATTAGAATCACTTGACTTGCTTTGTATTCATTGTTAATAATATTATATTTAAATAAATCATCATTAATGTTTTAATTAAAATATTCTGATAAAATTTTTTTTCACAAATCTAAATTTATATGAATGTGTTCCAATTATGAGGTCATAGAATTTAATTAATTTTCTTAAAAATTTTATTGTTTATATATAGCTAATACTATTTTTTTTTTAAAATAAAATTATTATTTTTCTTTTAATCTGATTCTTTTGTATGCCATTATTGAATATATAATAATAACCATAAGGAAATATAAAGTAGATACCTTATTTGATCATTTTATCAAACTATTTATTAAATGATAAAAAAAGAAACAATTAAATACTCAAATTTATTCATTTATATGATCAATTTAAAAAAAAATATTATTTTCAACAATATTTAACTATTTAAGTAAAAAGTATAAATGAAAGTTACATAAAGTGTATTAAGTCATTCGGGCAAAATTGGGATGGCTTTCTTAATGCTTCTTAAAGCAGTTTTTTAAGTAAAAAATTAAAAAATTTTAAATAAAAGGCTGTTTTAGAACCAATCTCTTTGTAAAGGCCCAACCTCTTAACTATCGAGATATTGTCCACTTTGGGCTAAGAGCTTCATAGATTTGACCTGTTAGTGTAACTTCTCAGTAGGTCATCCATCCTAGAAATGTTCTGGGATGAGCACGCTTAAATGTATAATTTCTTACGAAAATTCTAACCATTACACCAAAAAACACCTTGATTTTTAGGAGTTAGCAGCCTTCTTTTAGTTAAGGGTTTTCCCTCCCTCCCTCTAGATTTCAAATTTGAAGTGTTGTAAGGAAATTATTTAGAGAGCAAGGAGCAAGTTCACGAGATTCTTAGCATCAGAGATCCCTTATCTGTATCTGAAGAAGAAGCCAAATCACTTGGTCCTCAACGACAGTCTATGTTTTTGTTGCCATTCTAAGCTCCAAGAGGACAACGATGGGTTAAAGTATTTATATTACTCAAGACTTCCAGACAATATTAGTCTTCTTGTTCATTTGGCTCTTAATTACAACGCTTATTTTCATAAACAAATCAAATTAACCTAACGGAAGATAAAGTTATATATATATATAATTAAGCTCCGAAGAGAAAAACAAGTTGCCTTTTTTTTTATAACTTCGAAAGTATTTAGAGTTAAGCAAGCTCTAATGAAAGATTACGATCTAGCTAGATTTATTTTATTATTGTTTAAGATCAATCTCACCTGTTGCAGTTTGAGGAATTGAAAGCTTCTCCTTCTTCACAAACTCCCTTCCAACGATGGCTTACAGGTCCCATTCCTTTGTCGCTGAAGCTCTTCGATTCTGGCCATATACCTGCATGTACAAATTTCATTGTATTAACATTTATCCCTCTCTCTCTCTCTTATGAATAAAGGAAAGGATTAAATTGATTAATAATTAAAGACCAGAATCCAGCATTCCAATAATAATATCATCCCCATAGCTTGCGTTCTCTGCAATGAAATCCTTGTTATAACCATTGAAGCCCTCTAAGGTCTCTATGAAATCCCAAGATCTAGTTGTATGAAGAGATGATTTCCCCTCACTTGGGAACACTGAAACAACCCCCTCCATCTCTGTATAAAAATGAAAGAAGATTAAGTCCGAATAATATTCTGATTAGATGATCTAGCTTGATCAGAACAAGGTTAAAATTTGCTTTAAAAAGTGTTCAATATATAAATTTTTGATGAGCAGAAGATAGAACAGCAAAAAATAAGTCAAAAATTCATTCAGCTCAAAGTTTTACCTGATATCTTAGCCGCCTCATGCTCTGAAAGAGTTGCTGCGAAGCCATTTATGCTGTTCTTATAGCTATAAAGAAGAGATTCTCTTGCAGATTCATCACTGCTATAACATAAACAAGACTTAATGAAAGCAAGAAGAAGAAGAAGAAAAAGAAGAAATTTTCATGGAAATTCATGACACAAACCTTTCTTTGATTGAGAGAAGGAGAGAGTGGTGATGGTTCTGAATTTGCTCGGCTGTTAATCTTCCACTGTGATCGCCTAAGTACACTATGAAAACCTGTTGATTTGAAGGATATATTAAGTGAGCTAATTTCTGATTAGCATAATTTAATCTTTTAATAGGCAAAAAACAGCACTGCTTGGTTGATCAGACCTTGGAATGTTGATTGCTAGAGGAAGCAGGATAGAAGAACAAAAGAACGAGGGGAAGAAGAAGATAAGATTTTCTAAACATTTTCTTCTCGATTTTTCTTTTCTATAATTAGCTCACATGTTAATCAATCTGTCTGTTTTTTATAGACAGAGAGGTCTTGGAGAAATTCGTAGAACCGAGGGGGTTAAAAGTAAATTTGGTTTTTTACATTCTTTTTAAATAGTAAATTAATTTCATAAAATAAAATTGAGACTCTATGGGTTTAAATAATCCTAATAGAGTTTGAGCCCCTTCTAATTTGAACTTAAAACTTAATTGATTCTTCAAAAGCCATTTTTATTTTATTAAAAAGAGCAAAAATTAACAACAAGGACAACAACAACATCAAGCCTTTGTCCCACTATGTACGGTCGGCCTTTTTCTTTAAAAGATTCATGTCAAAAATGATTCATGCCATGATTATTCGACAATTTTTACGCTAGCTGTCGACTACCTAACACAACCCTTCATTTTTTTCATCCAGAACTCGGAACTTGACAACAACAGCGTTAAAATAAGATGATAATATAAAAAATAGTGACAAAATAATTAAAAATGAGAAATTTGAGGATAAATAATGAGAGATTAGATGACACAACGAAGATCATTAAGATTATATATATATATATATATTTTTTAATTAAACTATTGAATCTAAATATAAGAATCCCTTAATTATATAAATTCTAGGCAAAAATTTATAAAAATAAAATAAAAAAATAGATTTGTATCTTTTTATTAAACTTATTTTTTATTCTTAGAATTGAATTTGTGTTATTTATTGATTTTTTTCTTATTGCAAAATTAAAAATTAAAAATAAAAACTTCGATAACTTTTATATTAGTTATTCGTATAAACTTATTTATTGAAATGCATGAAAATTTATAGAAGTAATCCCATGTTTTGAAAAACAAATTATATAATTTAATTATTAGTAATATTAAAAATATCATTAAATATTTTTATCATATCCTAAAGCAAAGGATAATACTTCAATTAACATCAACTAACTGACTTTTGGCATAATCATCTGAGTAGGACCCGCTAGTTATGATTGACCAAATTTTTTTAAGCAAAAATTTTCAATTTTTTTTCACTCTATCTTTTATATTAAATAAAATTTAATCTTAAATTCATACACATATATATTTTAATTTTTTACATAAAACTAAATATATTATTTATTTATTTGAAAGTAGAAAGGTACTGGAGCATGCGCGATTGTGAAGAGGATGTGATAGTATGGCATGCATGCATGGCATATATGCATGTTGATATGGTCCATACATCAACTAGTCAACTCATCCCTATCAAATGAATGCATGGGAGAAGAAGGATAAACTAATTAGTTTAATTACTATGATTTTTCTAATTATAATTTATGTGGTTATGAAATTTAAGAAAAGAATTATTCATTTTATTTATGTTTTAATTAAAAATAAAATATATTTATTTAGTTTCCCATAAGTGCTATTATTATTTTTATTGATTTTTTGTAAGGTGATTGTGATGATATTGATGTGTGGTTGGCGAAGGAGGGAAATGATAAGGTGGTTTTCATTTAAAGAATAAAAGTATCAAAATTTTATTTAGAGAGTTTTTAAATGCAGATTGATTTATTTAATAAAATAAGAATAAATATAACCAAAAATGCAAATCAAACATTTTTAAAAAAAAAATAAAAAAAGATCTCAAACAAAGTATTGATAATTTGGTTGAGAAGGTTAGTGTTCGCTCAAGAAAAATGGCACAAGCTAGCCCTCCCTTCGGACCTAGGATTTCATTTTCATGAGGGAGATTAAATTTTAATTAACCAAATTTTCCCTCATGTTTATGTTAAGTATTAGTTAAATATGAGATTGACTCGCCTTAAAATTGTAAACCCTCATAGTTAATTACTCATTCCATCATGGTAGAGCACTCTGGGCTAAGGTTACTTATTTTGACACAATTTTAATTTTAAACTTAATACTTTCAAGTATGTTTAAGTTGTCATAACCCGTCTTGATATGACTTGATATCACATAGTTCATACTGTGTTCGATTGTGAAAAGATTAACCCCAAGATATTCCGATTGGAGAAGCACTGAAACAAAACTACCAATTTATACAATACACAAAGCCACTATTAAGTGCAATATAAAGCGAAAGACTTCTGAATCTCAAAATAATTTTTTATATATCATCCAAAACAAATGAACTGAAAATTTAAGTAAATCATACACTGAAATCAAATACAATTAAATAAATATTAAAATTAACTAAATTATAAATGAACACTTCATAATGATTATCAGAATATATAACTCTTAAGCCTAAGTTTTCATATATCATTGTTATCAGAATCCCACCTCGACACCCACTGGCACTAGCATAACAAAATATCATCTCGGTCCTCGCACACTAATACTAGCATCAGAACATTTCGGTAACAGAATCTCATCTCATGTCGCCTATTGGTTCTGGCATCACAACATTTCGGTAACAAAATACCTCCTAGATTACCTACTAGTGTCAGCATAACAACACATCACATCATAATACATCACAATACACCATATCATAATACATTTCTTTGAATTTTTTATTGCATTTCATTAATTAAAGTACAAATGGACTGAATTCAAAAATTATCAAAATGTCTTAATGATAGTCAACAGACATACTATTGAACAAAAATGCACAATTTTCAAACAAAATCAAATCACTAGAGATCATATAAAACATCATTAAGAGACTTACCATTACTATTACTTTAATGAATTTTCATTAAACTAAACCACTCATGCGACATTCACAATAATTGGACTCCTTACGTAGTGGATCCCATCATACCACGTAAATGAACCCGAAACAAATGGCACTTTCCTGATACCTGCAACTGTTGATTTGGCACTGATTGTGATCTGAAACTTCTTCTTCTCTCCTTGCATTTTGAACTGTAAGATCTTCGGCTGGACTTTCACTGAGAAACCCAATGGCTCTACAATGCTCACCTCATATCGGGCGGGTTGTCGGCCCACGTTGGTGACGACCCGATTGATTGCAATGGTACTGCTACCATTTGAGGAGACTGTTACTGCGACTGATGGATGATTCAGATCAGACGACGATGATGGTCTTTTTGGGCAGGGAAATGATGGGTCAATTTCCTTGTTGGTGCTAGCACACATAAAGAGCAGATAGTCAGTGTATGTGGCATCGTATATCAAGCCCGGGTTTACTGCATGGTTGGGTCGGAGATGGCCCGACCCAACCGCCATGGGCCCAGCCATCCCCCCAGCTTCGTCAACCATAGGTTCTCCATGGACATTATTCACAGTTGCTGTGATAAAATGATAATGTCAGAGAAACAGAAGAACATAAAATAATTTTAATGGCTAGCTTAGCGTAGCTAATTAATTAATACCAGTGGTGATAATGGCAGATCTGATGGCAGCGGAGGTCCATTGAGGATGAACTGACTTGAGGAGGGCGGCAGTGGCTGAGGCATGAGGGCAAGCCATGGATGTTCCAGAGTAGAGGTTATATTTGACGATGCGAGGATCTTCATCAAACTTTGTGGGAGAAGATGCCTCGCTCCATGCAGCAAGTATGAGCAACCCTGGTGCTGTAATGTCCGGCTACATCAAATTTTAATTGATTTTTAATAAAGGAAATAAATATTCAAATTAATTAAATGATAGTGTATGTATAGTTATGTTTGCCGTCTCATTTGAAAGGTTAGAATATATTAAAATAGTTCTATTTGTCGTCTCATTATTATTGGAGCCAAGAGAAGCTGTAAGATAAAAATTAATTAAGAATGTAAATAGCATGGCCCTTAGAGCTTAGAAGACATAAAAATTCGTGATGGACTGTCTCCGTTACACTGAGTGCTGACTTACGTTGATTCTTTATTTTAACTTATGTGCTCTGTTTGTATTTTTTTTAGTTTTGGGTGTATAGCTTTGAGTAGCCGTATAGCCTCCTCTGTTTTGTGACTCACATTCATGCAAGAATTTTATTATTCTATTTCTTTGTTATTTTTTGTATCATGAATTTATTTTATGGTGGTGGTTTTCGGTGCCCAGAGAGAGCCATTTAGCCTAGGCAATTCGTTGGGTTGCTCTCTATTCTTGTGAGCGGTATCACTTGGTCTCGGATATTTCCATGGCGAATTGGCTTCGGTGACAAACCAGGTGGCGAATGGCACCACTCCGTTTGGAGGCGACGGAGGCGAGAGAGGAGCGAAAGGAAAATCGAAGTTTTGCTTGAGGTCGTGAGTCACAAGAAGGAGCAAAAGAAGAAACGAATCATTGATGCATACAATGTAATATACCTTAAGGATATTAGATTCCACAGAATTAGGTCCTCTCGAGGAAAAAGGAGCCAAGGCAGGCGCACCAGTAAGTCCGACCACAGTTCTTGATCTCCCAAGCACCACCGTCGGATTCCGATCAGATGCAATGTACTCTCGTATTTGAAGCGCTTGTCGCCACAAAACTGCCGACGCCGGAAGCACGTAAGCTACCAACGGAAAGCTGTTATCTTTGGCCTCGCCATCGCCGATTATCATGGCTGCGCCGCCGGCTCTCTTCACCTCCATACCCTTCGCCACCCAGTACCCGGTGCCGGTTAAGCACAGCACCACCTTCCCTTCCGCCTTCTCCCTCGCAAGCGAATTCGGAAGGCATTGCCTGATTATGAAAAATTGATCTTTTGGTTAGCTAATTCGATGAGATTCATTAAAGAGGGAGGAGAAAATATGTACCCGGAAATGGTTTTTGGAGTATTGGAAAGCTCGACGTCTCCTGCGTAAACCAAAGCGTAGGCCTTCCTCATCTTCTCATTGTACGGCGATAAGCTTTGACCCTGCATGTGTAAGGTTGACCAAATAAATTAGTTTAATATGTCATTTGAGACATTTCTCTTATTAATTTTTAAAATATTTTTTAGTATACAATTTTTTTAACTAAATTTTTTTTACTAAAAATTTATTTTGAAAAATAATTATAAAACTATTCCAAACAATGTGTTTTTAAAGGAGCATGGTATTAATTTAAATTAAGAATCGAAATAAAATATTTAAAAAAAATTAAAAAGAAACAAACTAGCCAAATCATTTGTCATATTCTAAAGAATGTACCAAATGATTTGGTTCAAAACTAGCCAAATCATTTGGTGCATTCACCCCATTTAGTCGAAGTAAAGTATGAAAATATTGTAGCAATGCACCAAATAATTTGACGCATTCAATGGAGTGTGTCAAATAGAATGACGCATTCCATTGAATGCACCAAACTGTTTGGTTTATTCTTAATACACAAAATAGTTTGATGCATTTAATAGAATGTGACATTCTGTTTTGTTAATTTGCTTCATTTTAAAAAAATTTAAATATTTTATTTTTATTCCTAATTTAAATTAACATCATGCTCCTAGTTATAATATTCTGTCCAATTAAAGTCAAGGTCTCAATTTGAAAATAGTGGCAAAACATATCAAAAATGAAATCTTTTTAAATAATCGGAAATTATTATGATTCTTTGAAAAAAATAAGGGGAATATTTTAGCTCTTATCTCATTTTAAATTATAAAAAATAAAATTATATTTTAAAGAGTAAGAATTAATTAAAAATAAATTACCATAATAACAACTCCATTCCCAAGCACAACCGGCGCGTCGAACTGACGGTCGATACTGCTGGCCGCAACCGTTATCACCCACGGCGCCAAAATCACCACCGTCGCCGCCTCCGGACCGGAATTTCCGGCGCTACAAATAGCCACTACCCCGCTCTTCACCGCGTGCAGCGTTCCTAACGCAATGGGGTCCGCCGCATACCTCGGCGGCTTTCCGGTGGCTCCTATGGAGATGCTGAGGATGTCGACGCCGTCGGCGACGGCGTCGTCGATGGCTGCGAGCATGTCCGCGTCAAAGCAGGTGTTTTGGAGGTTGGGATTGGGGCCGGGAATGGGCCAGCAGACTTTGTAGATGGCGAGGCGGGCGAGAGAAGCTCCGCCGCGAGCGGTGCCGCCAGCGAAGCTGCCAAGGAAGGAGGCGGAGACGGGGCGGCCTGCGGCGATGGACGATGTGTGAGTTCCGTGGCCGTCGTGGTCGCGAGGAGAGCGGTAGGCGTAGGAGGCGTTGAGTTCGCCGTAGTAGGATTCGTAGCCTTTAAGGTAGTATCGCGCGCCGATTATCTTTCTGCTTCATTTTTTGTTATAGAAGAAAATTGACAAAAAAAAATTATTTAAAGATAGTCTGCAATGTTTTAAAATAAAAATTAAAAGAGCAGCCATAAAAGATCTCACCTGTTGCAGTTTGAGGAATTGAAAGCTTCTCCTTCTTCACAAACTCCCTTCCATAGCTTGCTTACAGGTCCCATTCCTTCGTCGCTGAAGCTCTTCGATTCTGGCCATATACCTGCATGTACATTTTTCATCACATTAGCATCTCTCTCTCTCTCTCTCAGGAACTTTTATTTGGTCCCGTGAACGTACGTAGAGCTACGTTCGGTCGACACTAAGATTGCATGCACAAAATGAGAAATACCGAGCAATACCAATAATAACGAGAAATATCATTAGGTGAAGACGAAATACCGAGTTATACCAAGCAATACCGAGTTATACCAAAAAATACCGAGAAACTCGGTATTTTTTGGTTTAACTCGGTATTGCTCGGTATAACTTGGTATTGGTCTTCCCAGAACGGTATTCCTCCATATTATCAAACAATACCTATCAATACCGATCAAATACCGAACAAAAATTGAGTAACAAGCCTCTGACCGGATGTAGATCTACGTCCGGTCAGAATTGAAGACGTAATAATTGTTCCTCTCTTAGGGGCTATTTGGCAACAAGTGGGATTTAACTTTAGTGGGATTTAGTAAATCCGGATTTAGTAAATCCGAAATTTGTCAAATCCTGAAAACTGTTTGGTATATCAAATGTTAAATCTTTTAAAATCCTTAGAAACTGTTTGGTAACATATTTCAAGATTTATGGTAGTTAGGGATTTAAATATGAAGAATATAAATATAAATTAAAAAAAATTTATAATTTAAAATAAAAATTAATGTGTTATAAATTTAATAATATATTAAGTACAAATTACACATTAATTATTATTTATACAATTAATTAAATATTTAATAATACATACATATTAATTAAGCTAATTCTATTAATATTTAATTACTAATTGTACAATTAAGTTAAATTAGATAATAAATTTATGCACTAATTATACAATTAATTATTAAATTATTTTACTTATTTATTAATCCTTTAAAATATATTAATTAAGTTAATCAATAATAACTTATAGGCGTCTAGGTTTGCCTTTCATCTTCTCTTTAGGCTTCGTTGCTTCGCAGGAGGTGTAGAGACTGCATGCGTCGCTTCTTCGTTTCCTTCGTGGCTGTTCAACTTCGCTCCTTCGACGTCTTTCCCTTCCTGTCGGATCGGAAATTTCGACATTTTGATCGGAAGCAAGAACGGGTCCGCGCTGGCTGTGGAGGTAACTTTCTCCCTTTCGCGCGCTTCTTCGGCTAAATCCCGTTAAATCCGCCGAACGGAGGGATTTAGTAAATCCGGGATTTAAGCCGTAAATCCCTAAATCCAGGATTTACGGAATCCCGGGATTTAACGAGCGCACAAAAACCGTTTGGCTGGATTTAGCGTAAATCCGACTTAAATCTGGGAATAAATCCGATACCAAACAGCCCCTTAAGGAAAGGATTAAATTGATTAATAATTAATTACCAGAATCAAGCATTCCAATAATAATATTGTCCCCATAGCTTGCGTTCTGTGCAATGAAATCTTTGGCATGACCATTGAAGCCCTCTAAGGTCTCCATGAAATCCCAAGATCTAGTTGTATGAAGAGATGATTTCCCCTCGCTCGGGAACACTGAAACCACCCCCTCCATCTCTGTATAAATGAAAGAAGATTAAGTCTGAATAATATTCTGATTAAATTTTGATTAGAACAAGGTTAAAATTTGCTTTAAAAAGTGTTCATTATGTAAATTTTTTATGCGCAGAACAAAAAATCAGTCAAATATTAATTCAGCTCAGAGTTTTACCTGATATCTTAGCCGCCTCCTGCTCTGAAAGAGTTGCTGCAAAGCCATTTATGCTGTTCTTATAGCTATAAAGAAGAGATTGTCTTGCAGATTCATCACTGATATGATATAGATGAAAATGAGACTTAATGACAGCAATAAGAAGAAGAAGAAGAAAAGAAGAAATTTTCGTGGAAATTCATGACGCAAACCTTTCTTTGATTGAGAGAAGGAACGAGTGGTGATGGTTCTGAATTTGCTCGGCTGTTGATTTTCCACTGTGCTCGCCTAAGTACACTATGAAAACCTGTGGTTTTGAAGGATTAAGCAAATTTTCTTTACTGAATCTTTAATTAGATAAAAAAAAAACAGAGCTTGATTGATCAAACCTTGGACTGTTGGTCGTTACAGAAAGCAGAATGGAGAAGGGAGAACATAAGAAAGAGAGGAAGAAGAATTAGAAGATAATGTTTTCTCATAATCTTCTTCATTTCCCCCCTTTTTTTCTCTTAATGCTTGGCTAATATGTTATTCATTGATCAACATATCTGCTTTTGTAGACACAGAGGTCTATAAACTTTTTTTTTTCTTAATAACATCCCAAATTAAAGAATAATACGGCAACTAACATCAGATTAACCACTCATTGCTTCCTTAAACATATGGCCAATTGGCTCTTTTTGTTGCAAGATTTGAGAGATTATTCTGTGCGGATACCTGACACAACTTACCGTCCAGAGGAGAATCAGGTGCAGCCACGTCATTAAGTACTGAGCAGTACCGAGCTCGGTACCAAGTAGGGGATGACGTGACGTATTTTTATTAGACTCTGGACGACATTCGGTGTCCGCACAGAATAGTTCATCGCAAGATTGTGGATTGATTCATGTATTGAATTAGCCAAACTGGCTTTATACGGAGAAGGGAACAAGAAGAGACATCTTCTTGACCAAGTAATTTACATAAAATTAACCGCAGTTCTGTTGATAAAAATCATAAGTGTTGACTTTTATTAAAATGATTATATTAGTGTATTTTATAGATTATAAATGCTGCCTTTTTAGACGTAGTAAAAGAGTTGATATAATATAGTAGTCAAATTTTATGGATGATGACTATGACGATGGAAGTTGAAGAAGACATGAAGAAATTTCTTGAGATTGTTGGTAGTTTATTTGATCAATTCTTCTTAGAGTTGTTAGGAAAACAAGAGGCCAAGAAATCTAGTATTAGTCTTGATATTGGGCTTTGAGCACAAGGGTTGATGACAATGGTGAGAATCAATTTTATTGTTGTCAATGGTGGTGGTCGACTGTATTGGTCACGAAATATCAGTGTTAGTATCAATGATGTGCATGGACTTTATTGTAGATGACAAGTGATGAAGTCGAACAATGGTGGTTCCATGAGGGTAGTTGAGCGACAATGATCAGGTAAAATAATGGGGTCACCTTAGCCTAGATAAATAATTGAACAACTATAATCAAGTGACGGTAGGTTAGCGAGAATAATCATAGATGTCAATTGTTTGGGAAAGCTCTCAAGAACTCCAACTCTCAAGATCCAAGCCTAATTATTTCCAAGCTCCAAGCCCCACCTCACAACAGGAATAAATCAAAACACTTATTTAGATAATCCATATTAATCTTCTTGATCGTAATCTATTCTTGTAATATTTGAGTACTTCAATGATAATGATATTAAAATTAAATAATCTTAACTTTATTGAATTCTTCTCTTCGAGAAGGCCCTCATTTTATTTATAAGCACACAAAATTTAAAATATTTAATCCCTCAAATAGTATCATAAAACTCCTAACTATTATTCAAATATTTGATTTATGCTTAACATACTTTTTGTGCCATTACATTTATCTAGTCAAAATATTTATTTCAATTATAAGTTTGATAAAGTCATGATATAAATTGTAAATAACTATGACACAATAACTACAAGTCAAAATTCAATACAAATGTTTCGCCTTCATAAATATCTACGCACACATTTTTCGATTTCATTTGAGACAACGTTCTTATTGTTTTATGAAGCAATTTTTTAGCGCAATTTTTTTATTTTAAGAAATTTTTATATTAAAAAGTTGTTTTATAAAATAGTAAGGCAGCCCTCCCAAATGAAGCCTAAAGCTTGTGTCTTAGCACCTACATGAATGACAGAAATAAACATTAAAAATAGGCAAAAGTAAATATTATAGTTGGAAAACGTGATTTTTACGATAAAAACCATTGATTTAAAAATAATGTTTTGCATCACCTCCCTACAATGAAAAGAAAAAAAAAGAAATAGCTTCCATTAATATAAAAAGATAGAAAATACAACACCAACAACACTTATTCATATAATGTTAAGGAAGAGACACTGTTTAACATTATGAAGAAGAGATGAGATATACAACATATTATCAAACACCTAAGAAAATACCATCCTCCAAAGCCCCTTCTCTTGCAAAACAAGCTTCTTTCATAATCAAATGGGGCATATCAGCTTGCAATGAATTTCTTCCTACCAGAATAAGCTTTATCTCATTCTATCAGCATTCAAGAAGAGTTGGCTGGAGTTGATAAAAGCATTTTGGTCGCAGGACTCTGCCAAATCCTTCAAAAACAACACAACATCCTCTGAGGTGTTGAGAAAATACCTTGCACTCGATCGCTTTCGTCCGACGGCGCAGGAGAAGTAGTTGTCTCCTTTGAGATCGAGCACCGACGATCCTTCGTGCCAGGACGACGAGACATCATGAGATGATCTCGAAGAGCTGAGATTGTTATTATGATTGGATGATGTTGTTGACGACGAAGATGATGAAGAAGAAGATGAGGAGGAAACCTTCCTTTCCAATGATAATGAAGCCTTTTGGTTCTTTCCATGTGATGCTTTCATTGTGTTTTTGATGTTGGAGGGCTTCCCTGTATTCCTCTTATCAGCAGATGCCTTGAAAATTTCTGCTGTCTTTGTTCTGGAACAAGCTGGGGGTTCAGAAGGGAGCTCTGGTTCAAAGAATGTGTAGATATCCTCATCCTGAAAATAGTAATCAAGAGTTCCAAATTATTCAAAATACCAAACAAAGCTAATATTACTTGTATGTAGTCATGTTTTTTTGCAGATGATAATTGTAAAAATCTGGTGCAACAATTGTTTCCAATCATTTGATAATCTTCTTCCAAAACAAGAAAGATGACAGACACATATAAAAGTGCTAATGGGAACATAAAGAGAAACCAACACAAAAGATTTTTTGTTTTTTAATAATTTGTAAGAAAAATAGAATGGTAGCAGATTCTAGCTTCATAAAACAACTTTTTCCAAGTTACCTCTTACTTTTCAACACTACTAATTGTCCTGACCTTTTGAAAGCCCAAATGAAAATCATTGACCGATTTCATCTTGATGTGACAAATTTACAATAAGAAAATAGCGTGAAATCATAAAAGTAAACTTAATAAAATGCAATAAGTTGGAATACATTGTATGTATATGAGTATTGAGCAGTATGTAAGTCATTAATCTGTAACTATGCGACAAGATAAAATGATTAAAAACAACTATGCGACAAATAAATAGCATAAGAACAGGTAAGCTTGGCTATTCAAGTGGTCAAGCAAAACCAACCTTTCCAAGGAAGTGACCGATACATAAAACGTAATCTATAGGTGTAACCATGTTCTTGCTATGAACAATTTCTCCCAAAATCCGATCCATTGCAGCACCCTGCATGTATTAAACATATTAAAAATTCAGTAAATTCCTTAAAGATGAATTTGATGAAAACAACTATACAACAAGATATGATGTTAGGTGTTTGGAACACTTTTTTTAATCGAAGCCAACAACAATAGTCCTTGAAGCATAGGATGAACTATAATGAAATACTAGAGGAAGAGAAAACATAAAAAATATGAACTATGCAAGAACTTGAAATTTGAGATTATTTTATCAACTTCCAAACATATAAAATCAAGGAATAAAAAATTATGATATCATAGAATTAATGTGCCAATCTTCCCATGAAGTATGCAATGTACAACCTATAACATGGAAGTTTAATTTCAGCATCTGTGTTGGTTTCAAACAGATTAATTTGCCTACCTTCGTCACTCCCACCGAACGAACCTCGACTGACCGGCTACCTTGGACAACATCAACAGCTGCATTAGAAATTGGACCAGTCCATAGATGCTGTAGCATATCCCTTGCTTGGAGCCTTCCAAAATCAACATCTTCATAAATAGTGTAAACAAAAAAAGAAGGTAGCATTAGCATTGAAGGTGCAAAGTTGTAGGACAAAAGATGACATTGATTACTTGAGAACTACCTGCATACTTGTAGTTCCAGACGAGTGACGTCTCCCGATGTTCGAAATGCGACCTGGGTGTTCTTTCCGTGAAATACTCAAAAACATGCTGGAAAATCCAATGAAATTGAAAACAATAATCACTAAGCACTAAATGTTCACCAGGAATGCATTAAATATCATAAAACTTAAAGCACCTTTACACTGTCAACCCAATCCATATTTAGATGCTCTGGCATGGTGGTCATCCAGTCACCACCAGTAAGACGCAAGAACATCCCATTTTCTGCTGCCAGCCACATGTTATACTCCCCAAAATTCTGGAGTAAAGAAGAATGTATAAGGGAGGGAAAATATCTAATGCAACAGAAAGTTCAATTAATGACAGAGTTGTACATCATCCAGGACACTTCTATCACTTCCACTAAGGACAATAATGGTAGTCTTTGGATCACTGCACAATGTCGCCAAGGGGCCTTTCAGCTCTGGGTGTAACTTAAGCTCCATTTCTTTAATTTGATCTCCACCTCTCCTTCCATAAGACTCAACTGGTTCTGTTAGTGTTGAATTGAAACCCTGCGGTTTTGAACAAGTGCTTTGCTTAAGCATATAAAAAAAATGGTATTAACTAAATCGAACAGGAATACAAGCTCAACCAAAGGGCATCAAATTCAAACTGTTATAACATGCAATAGAGTAGCTGGTTCAGTTTTAAAAAATACATATTAACATGAAGCCATTCTGATGATTATAATAAGTATTCACACATGATCAGAATAATAAAATAAACATTGCATGCAGAATTTTATGTTCTTTAATGAAATCTAAAGTTGGAGTATACAATTAGACAATACCAGTATCAAAAGCCGATTCTTGGACCGTAAATATTGATGAATTGCCAAATCAGAAGCCAGCACTGGTGGGACCTGTCTTGTTCTTAGCTGAGCTTCAACAACAGTATCATTAAGTTCACTACAGGGAAAAAAAATGTAATAAGGCAAAAGAACGTGCACGAGCAGGTATATTCACATCAGAGAAGAGAGGTTTGGGTGGAGAAATTATTCTGTGCGGACAACAAGAACCATCCGGATTTGCTTCAATTTTACTACGCTTCTGCAAATACTCAACAAAATGACAATAAATATGCATTCATAATTGTACTTTAGCAAATACTAAGTAAAAGGGCATCAAAAGTGCAATTATGAATGTATATGTGTTGCCCTTTTCCTGAGTTTTTGCAAAAACGCAGCAAAAAAATAGCTAAAGCGCATCAAATCCGGACCATTCTTTCCGTCCGGCCTCCGCACAGAATAATTTCTCGGTTTAGGTGTGGGCAGGGGATGAGAGTATGAAGTATGGTTACGAAACTACACTGACACTGCTATGCTTAAAAAATAAGGAACACACAGTAGGCACATGATAATTATATTTGCAACTGTGAATCTATGCACAACCCCACCAATGAAATATAATGTGTTTTAAATAACTATTAAATAGCAGCATATACATTTTAGTATTTGTAGATAAAATGCAGAAGGCAAAACTTAGGAGCTACCCGAGTGATAGCCGTGGTAAGGGAAACTGACCAGAAGAAAAAAGACTAACATAAAATGAATTTGGTTCATATTAGGCAAAGAGTGACATTTCTTATCTTCAAATTATTTCCATCGTGTGTTAGAACCACGTTGAGAAACATTCAAGAAGTGCCTGAATTTTATTAAAGATTAAAAAGAATGAGAGATCATGATCTGTATATAATGTCCTAGAGCATCAAAATGCCTGTGAAAATATGCTTCTGACTTGACAAAAACGACCCCAAAAGTGTGCCTCATACGTGAGACAGCAAAGTTGTTCAAAAAGAAGAGAGAGAGAGAGAGAGAGAGAGAGAGAGAGAGAGATTACTTCTAGAAAAGTTCAAATCAAAGCACCATAATTGAAGCAAACTAGACAAACAAAAGCCATAAAACCATGCTGAGATGCAGGAACAGGGTCCACAAGATAAATTTAGAAAGCGGAAGCAACATGCAAGGTTTGTTTTTTTAGGGAATGTGAATAGAAAATCTGAGAAAGAAAGAAAACCTATAAATTTGGAAATAGAAATGTTAACATCTCAAATTATGAAACCTTCTTTCCATAAATTTGGACAAAAGGACGTGCTGTCAAAGATATTTAATTGAGAATAAGAATTGAAAGAAGCTAGTTAACAAAGGGAAATTTTTTATGAATAAATGCATGATAATACACATGGCAAACCATTTACTCATTTGAGAGATACGCTTAGCATAGATATTAATTAAATGAGAAGGGATGTGATGTGTTCACATAGTCATACAAACATGTGGTTGTTGGAGATCCAGGTGGCAGGAGGGTGTGGAAATTTAAAAAGGGTTAAGCATTCTACAAAGAAAATAAGCTATCAAATTGGTTTTTTTTTAAATATCTAGCTCTGATTTCTAGCAGAGATGGTGAATATGCTACTAACTTGGCATTTGACAAGAGAAAGTTATATAGTATTTGACAATATTGATCAGATCCGCACCTTACAAAGGTTTCTGCCCAGTCTTGAGCTGTATGTGTAGTTACATGGGCATAATTATGCCTATGGCGCTTTTCTCTCTCATCAGAAGGCATGTTCAACGCATAAGCTATTGACTTAGCAACCTCTGTGACGTTCCATGGGTTTACAAGAAGGGCGCCAGCTCCAAGAGATTGAGCTGCACCTGCAAACTATATAAAAAATTAAATAGCATGGAAACTTCATCCAGAAGAACTGTGGAAAGTGTGGAAATAAGAGGAAAAACGGAAAAATAAGGAACAATTCAGAAAAGCTACATGCAATTAACTGTGTGTGTGCAGGAGTGTAAATGACATGTAGCGGATAAAGGGAAGGAGGAAAATCCGCCAATTTAACCTATGCTGCAACATCAATTCGATCAGCCAGGTATTTTGTTTAAATCTTTCACGTTTATGTTTTATATTCCTTATGTTTATCTGTTTTTGTCCATGTAGCTTGTCAGAAGAACACCTGTTAAAAACTTTATTGCAAAAGTAATTAAAAATTCATCTATAGTAATTAAAAAAAATCCCTTTGTTATTCCATCCTCTCCTATCCTTCCTCTTCCTGAACATTAAAACTCCTGTCCATCCAAACACCAGTTCGTTACTAAGCCCAAACATTTCCGGAAAGCTCAGACACAAGTAGAACAGAGACGTTGAAGCTAGAGGCTTCCCTCTTCTCGTCAATGACTACCATTACAAAAAGTCCTGCTTCACTGAATTCTACATAAGCGAGGGGAGTGTCATGAGGAAGACGTTAAGGCCTGGCCAAAGAAGTTACAGGTTCTCTGCCGCTGATACTGGTAACAAAACAAAAAGGCATGCAAGAAGGAACCCCGGAAAAAGATTCATGAATTGGCGTATGTGTGAAGGTGTATGTCAGTGGGCTTTAAAGAAAAGTGTATTGGTTGGGTTTAAGCGAAGGCATTCTCTATAATCCATAAGGTAAGGTACAATGATAGATGTGAAGCCTAATTTTCTCACAAAATTTAAATGTGAAGTCCATATCTATTACACGTATTTGTTATATGTGTTTTACCTCCATTCCTAAAACCTCTACGTATTACCTTATTTCATCCACCTAGCCATAAATTAATTATATATGGGCTTCGAAAATTTATATCCTGACTCTGTTGAAAGGGTTTAAGTAGTTCCAGCTCAATTTTTAGAAGGCAAAGTAGATTGAAGATAAGATAATACACAAAACATTTACCTTTATTTTGCCCTGGTTCAAGGTTTCTAAAATGCACAAGTCTCACTGATTAATTACCCTCTTGGTGACAAAAGAGAACTTTTGATAAAGGATCAAAAGCTGGTTGTTAAAAGCTAAGTGCTTAGTGTATATTAGTATTTGATATAAGACTTGAAATTTATCACTTTATATTTAAACCGAATGGTGGAAAGAATGATGACAAACGCAATCAACAACTCATAGTTTCATTATCTCAAGTTATCATGGACTCTAATCTACTTGGTCAAAGGAAATAATCAACCTAATCTAAACTAAAAACTTTGTAGGCAGCCAAGAATTGCCTATTTAACACTGCACCCAGGCAAATAATAATAACAATAATAGTAATAATAAAAATAAATATTATTATTATTATGAAGTAAGTTTTTTATTGCATACTTTTGTCATTCCGTTCATAGATATTGCATTGTCACATCGCTTGGAGATGAATTTATAATGGCCCCTTCAATATGAGTATCAATCTACGCTGTTTTTGATGTCCCAAATGCATCAACATATTCCATTTTGCAATCGGTTCACTGTTTGAGTGATTTTGGTTTTTTTATCAACGCATTTTGAACAGTATTCGCACAAGGTTGTGTCTTTCACTTGTTGTTTTCACTGTTTGGTCGAGTCGGTTTCGAAGTAGTTATTGAGGTCAACATTACCTACCACTTTTAGGCTCTCAATGGTGTTGATATGCATCACTTACTATTCTCCTTCATTCAACTAGGTGAAAAAGTAGTGGCTGTAGATGTAGCCGATGGAGTGATTGGAAGTTGATAGTTACGGTAGTTTCCTCAATGAAAATGTGATCAGAAGCACTAGCAGTGATGGTTGAAAGCTAAAGGCCTTCACAAGAGGAAACAAATGACTATTATAGAGTCTTGTGATCGGCAAGCAAGTTCGACATAGGATGTGGCAGACTTTCTTCCGTCTCCAAAGTGCATAAAGGATGGAGAGGGAATATAAGAGGGGGAAAATACTAGCCAGATGAATGTGGGGAAACTATTTGTATAAGCAAATATTTTATCTTGTATTTTCCGCTGGACTAGTTAATGTTTGTATCTTGTATTGTTCAATCTTAGGATGGTTGAGAACACTTCCGTAGCAGTGCATATCAATGACTTCAATTTAATTACAAGTTCAGTTGAGCTCGGTAGATATCAACTTTGAAGAAAAGGTTCATTCATTGAGCTTGTTGTCATCACTTTTGAAGAGCTAGGTTAGAACTATGATAGTTGCCACTAATCCATGAGGGGTCTACAAAAACCTTAATGATGTTTGTGACATGAACTTGAGTGAGAAAATCAAATGACATGAAGTCAAACATCAAAAAAGAAGGTAATGTTCAAATCTATTATTGAGTTCTTAAAAGTGCAATGCAGAATAAACATTTTTCCTAGTTGGAGATTCTAAAAAATAAATGGGTATTGCAAGGTAGAAGACATTTCATAATCAATAAGCAGCAAAATAACAGGGCAAGGATAATCGTAAAGGTTTATTATTGATTATATTTGGTAGTGGAAAACCTTGATCAAGTTATAGATGATGAAGAGAGGATGACACAAAGAAAATTCTCTCAAGGCAATACATTGAAAATTCAAACTCTAAGCAGGATATTGAGTCTGATTGTCTCACTAATTTTAATTTTAAAGTGAAAACCAAATAATGTACTTGTTACCCGTGCCTTCAATACATTCATAAAATATCTATCTATACTCCTTACAAACTATTACTTATGACCTTATCTTATCTACCTAACATATACAAATTTGCTACCCACCATTTTTAAGCTTATCAAAGATGATAATTGCATGATATGGCATGCATCACTCATCTTCTCATTTATTAAACTAATTGTTGAGCAAACATAAGAGAAGTGTTGGTTCAGTGATTGGAGATTAGTAGTTAACTTGATCGATGTCAACAGAGATTTTTCTGTTGTGTGATCAATAGTGTCCTCTGAAGGCTAGATGATAGTTAGAAGTTGGAGCCCTTCATAAGACATAAAATAATGGCTATCAACGGGGTTGGTGACCAGTGAGATTGTCTGACATATGAGGCGTCAAGCTTTCCTATATCTTCATGGAGCATAATCCATGAAGGAATCATGCTCAAGTTTAGAGAGAGAATAAGACAAGAAAAAAAAATACCAATGAGATAAAAATGAGAAAAATAACTGAATGAGTAAATATTTGTATTTAATATTTTTCTTTGGATTATGCCCACACTCAAAACTCCTTAGAAATGATTTCCAATTTGCCAAGGAAGACTTAAAAAATAGAATTAGCCCAAAAAAGTAGAACCAACAAATGTATTTGCTAACCAAGAAAGTAAGAATTGTGACAAGAATATCAAGAATTTGTTATCAATCAAGCAATATTTGTTTTGCACGTAAAACAAGTCTAATACATAAGCATTACAACTAGAAATCTCAAGCATCAACATTAGAAATATGGAAAGATGGATGAAGTTACACAATATTGCACTTCAATTAAACTCAGAAAACTTGAAGTTCTTACCTCACTTAGTATCAACACCCCCTTTTTTGCACCTTGGCAGGCTACAAACTCATAACTTACGAGATTCATGCCATCTCTAAGTGATGTTACGAGAGCAACATCTGAAAATTTTCCGAAAAGACAAGGAATTAATATAAATGAAATCTCCATGATAGCCCAAGTTCCTAAAAGGGCGACAAATGGCAATTGAAATAAATCTATGATTGTTTGAATTCACTTCATATTTAATTAATTAGTGTAATTATTATAAAATTTTCTTAATTTTTAAGATTTTATACAATAATGATATATCCGTGTCATATATTTTAAATAATAGGCATGACGTGTGTCTGTATCATATGGTGTTCATACCCCTATTCTCATGTCCTACACTCTCCATCATGTTGCATGCATAACACACAAAAAGAGAAACATAAATCTGCTAAATATAAGAATTAATTACCAGTAACTGCATATAGAGCACATAATGCATGAAAGTCAAGGGAGCGATCCTGCAAAAAGGAAGAATCATAAAAAAATAAATCTTTTACACAAAATACTTGCATCACAAGTCTCATAAAACCCAGAAAGACAGATAGCTCAGACCTTCATAAAATAAACTAGTTAGCAAAGAAAATTTACGACCCAAGGTCTAATGTAGGATTTTTCCAAGCTGGACTCCAGGACTGCACATTATATGCCTTGGGATGCTATCAGTGGCATAGAAGAGAGACATTAGACAAGAACTGGGACTAAAGAATTAGTAGAGTTTTGGATTTTTCCTTCTGATCAATAATGTTTTTTAATCACATCAATTTCCAAGTTTTCCACTTTTTCAATATTAATAAGTTCATATTAACTCAACATCGGGTCGAGGAATAGGAGAATGATTACAACAAACAAAAAGCCTGCAGTTACAATCCAATAGTATAAACCATGAAACAATCTGACAAGAATAGACTACAATCTAAAACATCTGGAATAGCCTAAGATAAAATTGAAGAATAAGAATAAACAGACCAATGAAGAGAGTAGTTAAGACAAACCAGATGATGTATAGGAACAGCAGTTAGTGTACCAAACCGTCCATTTATACGTCCAACTATTTCATGGACTTGGCTAGTTAGCTTTTGATCTGTTCGACAGGGAAAAAAATAAGAACGCCTAAAAAATTGCCATTTGAAAGAAAAGTCAGTTTTTATTGTAGTTGGCTGTAAAAGAAAAAACAAACAAACGAAATCCAAGCTAAATTTATAAGCATTTGCAAAAAAGGTAAACAAGTTAAAAATTACAAGACCACAAATTACCTAGTGCAAGAGAAAAGTTTATATCTACTTGATAATTGGTAGATTGCCTAACAAGAACTCAAGGAAGCCCAACTGGAAATCCAGAGCAGTGAAGACAATTGGCTGGGCTACAGCTAAATGCTATAAGAAAAGCTTATTGAAGTTATTGAGTCAAAATGCCCACTTTATCAAATCTCTACAATATATGATACAGATATCCTATTTATCACAAATAATGGATATAGATTTGCAAAAATATGGTTGAATCCTTTTTGCGCACTAAGAGATTTTGTAAAATTTTGTGGAATCTTATAATTAACTCCATGTTCTTATTCTCTTTCTATATTATTAGCATACATATAGATTTAATAGGAGTTTGGCATCCCCAAAACAACAAGAAAACAAACAGGAGATAGAGAGGAGTGGAGGTGCCAACTGATATAGAACGGGAAGAGTTTTCTTTTCAAGTGCTTGCAAGGGAGAGGTCTTCAATTTCTTCGGGAGGGATGACATGCTACAAATTAAATTCCAGCAAAAGGACAAGCTTTTGACAATAGCAATAAGAATATCTGTGGGCTCCAAAAATTCGGCCCCGGCCTCCGCCCGCTCGTGCTTTTTATTCGGCGATGGAGTTTTAACGAAATAAGTTCCCGGGTAAATTTTGGAAGGCAGATGAGTTTGTAGAAAAGACACTACCCAGAGATTTCGCCCTCATTTTGCGAGGACTTTATGATCTGAGTTCTAGTTTCCTATAGGCGCAAGCCCCTATAATTAATTACCTCTCCCAGTAACAAGAGAGAACTTTCGATTAAGGTTAGTCGTCAATCAGATATGTAGAGATACGCATAATCTGGCATATAGTAGCAGCAATGGCTTTAGATTTGGAAATTTGTAAGATTTGATATTTAAAAGTAGAAATTTTCACCATCTTGCACTTAAAGCATATAGTGGGGGAATGGATGATGGACCCGATCAAGATCCCATGGTTTCGTCGTTCTGGGCCATCGTGGTACCTGATCTACTTAGTCAAAGGAGATAGTCGACCCAACCTGACAGAAGGATCCTTGTCGGCAGACATGGGTTGCTTCGTTCAAGGGGACCTTGTAGGCCTAGGGGGATGTTTGTCCAAGGAGACAAATTTGAATCCACCTTAGCTAACAGAGGGCTTTGTGCCCTATCGATCATATCCTATTGATTCATATCTCAAAGATTTGATGCCACTAAGGAGCGTATTGGCTCTGGCCATAACCGGTATTTCGTGATGCCATTTGGCGGCAAAACCACTCGGTTCAGAGGGCCCCGGGTCATAACCGTTTATCCTGCGGTGCCATTTGGCAGCAAAACCGCCGATCAGAGGACACATACCACGTCCTTATTGGCAGGAGATTGTTTGAGAATGGATCCTAGTGATATTTTCGACTAGGCATTTAGCTCTTTGTGAGCTGAAGTAATTTTCAGATTTGTCCACCTCGGCAAACTATTGCGGAGGGTGGATGGATTTGCTTTAAGTGTTTGGATGGTTGATTTTTAATTTTAAATATCTGGATCTGTATAATTTAGGGGAAATTTGGATTTTTTTGGATTTTGGACTTTATGGGTGGCATTTTGAAATACTAGAAATGGACCCCTCCGGTTGAGATTTGCATTCAACACGACCATCATTGAGGTGTTTTGGGGTCATTTCCATTTGAAAATATTTGAATTTTGTGAATGAATCTTGTCGACTCCATCGAGCTGTCGACAGAGGATTGGGTTTCATAGGCTTTATACCTTAATCAATGAATTCTCATTATTATAGGCTTTGGAGGTATAATATGAATGTATTAAAACAAATATACCGGGTCTCCAATACCGTATATTTGTTTGATTGTTCGAACCCTGTCGACTCCTATTGATCCACATAGAAGGATCGGGTTCGAACTTGAATTCACTTATTGAACCACGCAGCATCCCTAGACGTCACGTGTGTACCAATAACACGCTTGTCGGGGCCCATGCGAGTGTTTGGGGATATTTTATGATTATTTGTAGAACCTTGTCGACTCTTATCTACCTTCTTAGGAGAATCGGGTTCAAATTTATTGACCCACATAGAATCCCTAGACATCACGTGTGTACCAATAACACGCCCGTCGGGGCCCATCCTGATTTGATTATATTTATCCCTTTTATGTACCTATGTGTATACAAATTACAGTGCATGTGCGGGGGTACTTATTTCAGACTTTGTTGACGCCTTCTGTTTGCTTGTACGAATGTCGCAAATTCGGTGGCGTGACATTGTAACTTGTAAACGCCTTTTGTCTGCTTGCATGAGTGTCGCAGATCCAGTGGCGTGGCATTGTAACTTGTAGACGCATTCTGTCTTCTTGCATAAGTGTTGCAGATCCGGTGGCATGTTATTGATCATCATCCATAATTATGTTATTATACATATGGAGAATCTTTTGTCAGTGCTAGCGGACATCTGCGCTTGCCACGCTCTTCTATCTCATGCCTGTAGAGAATCCACCAATATCAGTGATGCATTCACCATTATTGCATGGATATAGATTCTTTTTATACATCACAAGCTTTCTTCCATTATGTGTGGGCAGACTGCACTGAATGTGGATCTTCTAATACCACTCATGGATAAGTTTTGGTATCTTCTACTATATATATATATATATATATATATATCCCTTTGTTAGTGCTCTTGAGTGGACGAAGTAGAGGTCACATCTTCTTGCATGATTGTTGTGCTGATTATTATCGACTTCCTCTTTGTTATTCACAAGACAGTGATGCAAAGCAGTTGCACTTTGAGTGTATTCATAAGATAATTGTCAGTATATTATCCACAAGTGGGTGTAGTTGTCCATCTGTAGATTAACATTGCTCGTCGGATGAGTTGCACTCATTATTGATCTATCATCAAGTTCCTTATGCACATTGATCAATGAACTGCAACATTTTGTTAGACCGATCCTCTATGGACCGGTCCAGCCAGCCCAATCCATTGGGTCGGCTCAATTCTTTTACCAGAGAAGGAAGCCGGCGAAACCCAGGGGAGAAAGAAGGGTGGGGTCCACTTGATTTTCAAATTGAATCTTGGAGCCAAAAGGAGTGGAAGCAAGGGCAATTAGGTCCTTTTGTGTTATTTTTGAATTGTATGCATTAAGTAGGGAGAAAAGGATAGGTTAGGGTTATGTGAAATAATTTTTGAGTCTTTTTGTTCTTCTTTGGTGGCTAGGGCTCTAGATCGAAATCTAGAGATTGGGAGAGTGCGATCCTCCTCTCGAATAGAGGATCCTTGTATCTTTGCTATTTTCCTTGCATCTACTAGTAAAATATAAGTCTTTTCTCCAAATTTCTCTCAGTTTTTCCCTGTTTTTCCACAGTTTGGGCTGTTTTCCTGCTGTGAACAGCAGTTTGCTTTGAGATTTGTTGTGAAAGTGAATAGGAAATACTTGAAATCAAGTATTTCCTATCACATTTCTTGCAGGGAACTTTATTGCTCGTAGGCCATAGGCTACATGTGTCACCCCCTTTTTTTTATTAATGTCTATAGGGAATTCGTTGCATACATTATAAACTCCCTTGTGTTATGAATAGATCACTTTATTGCAAATTTCTTGCATCAAGAGTATGGATGATATCCTTTCCACTTCTTTCTTGCATCAGTTTGTAGGGTACCACATTCATTGTATATGAATTGTTGTTGTCCATGAGGCTCTACCATTATGTCCAGTGTGTACCTCTTGCACTTAATTAGGAGTTGCCATCTCACCACTCATAACTTCATTTTAAGCATGATATCAAGCTCATTCATGCTTGGTTCCAACTCCACATTGTCAAATCTCTTATGGTTCATTTGAATTCCTTGTGCTATGGTTCGACTTGAATTATTATGGATCATTCAATTCAAACTGAGCATAATTCATTATCAAACCCCACTTGATACTGCATAGTCCAAGTTCAATATTTTCAAGCTCCCAAGCACTTGGCTCAAGTCTCACTGATTTATTTAAATTTGAGTTAGGTTTATGCTCAATTCAAGTTTGAATTAGTGTTTAATTTTGTCTCACTTGAGTTCAAAATCTAGTTCAAGTTTTGAGTCCCACTATAATTCAGGCTCGAAGCGAACCTCTTCCGTTCGTTTGAGTCCCCTGTTGTTCGAATTGCAAGTTCATACTCAAGTTCTTTGTTCTTTTGACATTCAAGTCAAGTCATAATTCATGTTCATAGAGTTCAATGAAGTTCAGTTTGAGTTCATAAGTCCCTTGTCGTCCAACTCAAATGTTTGATTGAGTTCAAATTGTCCAAGTTTAAGTTCTCATTTGATCAAAAACGAGTTAAAGTGTCCAATTCTTTGAATTCAAACTGTTCTTGCTTAAGTTTGATTTTAAGTCTTTTGTTCAAGTTTGCACTTAATACATTAATGTTCAAGTCCTTGTCCTTTTGAGTTCAAATCAGTCCCGAATGTAGTAGCATATTCGCCCAAAATTTCGGCAACCTCCCGACGTCTCCCCTGTTTAGGGGAAAACTACGGAAAACTGTGCCTCCCGTCACGCTAGAAAAAAGTGTGTATAGTAGGTGCCCTCGTACGAGGACACCGCGGCCGTGAAATTTATCTCCACCATGCCAGAGAAAGGCGTGTATGAGTCTTCGGTATCTGTTGCAAAAAAGAAGCAGTTGTTTCCCCGCAAGCGGGTACTTATGAATATCCCAATCTCGTCGTAGGCGCCTCACCGGGTTCCCATCCGACCATGCTAGAGAAAAACGTGTATGAGCGATTTGCCGACTCGGCACGAACGTCGAGAACAAGATTTTGAAATTGAGGGGTCGCTCACCTACCTCGTCGTAGGTGTCGCGTCAGGTTCCCTTCCCACCACGCTAAAGAAAAACGTGTATGTGAGGTTTGCCGGCCCGACACGAACATCGAGATAGGAGGGCACAAAAATCAAAATGCATGCCCAAAATTACATCTGTGCTCCTTAACTCCAAAGAAAGAAAATCCTCCCTCACCTAGATCTCCTACAATGTCACCATCAGCCCTAGGCAGATGCCTATACTCTTCTCCACCATCCTTATTCCCATCATCACCCAAAAATAGCCCGTGTCGACCAGCTTTATCCCTAACAGGTCCACCTGGTTGGAGATGAAATTGCAGGTCACCCCACTTTCCAGCAGAACTTTCATTGATTCTCCTCCTATCTGTCCCCTTATCTTCATAGTGTGATTTAGGTAAAGCCCACCACTGAGTTCAGTGAGACTTCTACCACATCTAGGTTCAAATGCTCCTCCTTATCACAGACTGTAAGTACTTGTAAGAATGGTCCTTGTAGCGATGGCTCGGAGCAAACTTCTCATCATAATGAAAACATAGTCCACTAGCCTGTTTCTCATGAACTTCTTGTCTCAACCAATTGAAATTTCCCTCGAGCCGTGCTCCCGATCCCCTATCCTTGGGTACTTCTCTCTGAATGGGCACAAGTTGTACCTTTGGTGCAAAAAAAAGTCTTCGTCCGATATGAAGCATCCAAACTGCTACCCTTGCAGCTTCTCTCAAGTGAGTTTTTTGTCCTCCACCAACTAGGCTAGTTCCATAGCCTCCCCAACCCTCATGACCTAAATAAACAAGCAACAAACCTAATATCTGGCTTGAGTCCCTCATGAAATTCCCCTCCAACAGTATCTCTAATAGCCTCTGCAATCGACTAAAAAGGTACTCAAACCTCTCATGATAATCCATCATTGTCCCTTCCTAAACCAAAGAACTGTTCGTAGAAATCTCCTTCCCGATTGATTTCGAAATATTATAATAAACTATCTTTGAACTCCCTCTACGATCGGATTGGATCTCTCAAGTCTCTCCACTGATACCAAGACAATGCATTTCCCTCCAAGCAAAAAAGTCGCCGCTGTGAGCCTCTCCTCCTCCGTCAGCCCATTCATCACAAAGTATCTCTCAATCCTATAAATCCACCCATGAGCATCTTGCCCCTAAAAAAAAGGGCATCTTCAACTTTCTCACTCTTGGATCCCCACCGCCCCAACTTCCTCTTCCACCTCTGGCTCCTCCTATGTAGCGATTGTTGTGATCTCTCCATTGTTCTCTCCCACCTCTCCTCCTTTCATATATATCCTCTTCCTCAAAATCAACCCTCATTTCGTTCACCCAATTTCTTCTCATGCCATATCCTTCACCAAGTTCCCTCCTAGTTATCAGTTCAAGAGGTGGCCTATTTTCCCCGTCGCCAAGATTCTACCTCTCGATCACCCCCCATTGTGGCGATCTTGGGGTTTCCCCCACTTCCTTGGCCACCCACCAGCTCCGATTTTGCCATTTGGGTATGAAGCTCAAATATTTTCTTCATTATGTTCGGTTAGAAAACCTTCCTTCCAGAGATGAAATCCATTCCTCAACTTAATATTTGAATTGATTAACTTTTTCTTCTAGTTTCTCTTCCAAAGCACCAACTTTCTTGGCATCATAAATCATGAATCATGCTCTGATACCAATTTGATATGACTTGATGATCAAAACAACACACAACAATAAAGAAAATATCAACTTACTCCAAATAGATTCAGAAATAACACCAAGAGGGATCTATTTACTAATCTCCAAGCAAAGAAAGACAAGATAAAAGTTCATTCACTATTCGAGAGGTGAATCGTCTCCCTCATAATTCCTAGCATCCACTAGGAACCCAAACACCCAGCCAAAAATGCTGTAAAAAATAAAACCCAGCATAAACTCTAACCCTCCACAATCTCAGCCCTTAAACAGACAAAATCCCCTAATAAATGCCCCTGACATATTTCCTAAAGAGTTTCCCCTCCAAGCCTCTTCTCCTTAATGATAAAAGAGGTCTTGGGCCTCACCTGAGCAGCTGGGCTGCCAGCAGCCGCATCAGTCTCGAATCTAATCTACTTTCTAAAAATTTGACCCAAAAACATCCCTAATATCTCCCAGCAAGAGGCTAGTGCACAAATTTTTTAAGGCCCACAATTAAGTGTCACAATTGTAGAAGATAAACTGTTGAATATGTAGCTTCCATTAAATCCAATAAGAATATGTTATGATTTGAAAGCTTTATGAAAGAATTGAATAAGTCACAAGATTTTTTTTTCCTTCTTTTTCCTTTTTGTGACAAAAAAAAGTACCATTAATTTAGTAAAGAACTCTATCTCCTACCCTTCAAGAAAACAAATTCCATACAAAAGTTAAATTTAGAGGAAAAAAACTCCATACTAAAGTTATTACTCCAAAAATTGATTCATCCAAGTGAAATATTATTTACTTTATGGAATCAAAATGTTCTAATTATCAAATATATCAAAGATATGATTGAGATTTTATATTTATTGTAAATATTAGATTGAGATTTGTAACGATAAGATTCAATTCTTTAAGAGTTTTTTCTTTTCTTTTTTTTGTTTAAGAGAATTTGTAAAATTTTGAGGATATTATAATTACTTCTACATTTCAATCCTCTTTCTATTGTGACTATAAATGGAACCTTAAAAGGAGAGGCATCTCACAACAACAAGCAAACAAAGAAAAGAGAGAGAAGGGGAGTAGTAGTTTCCAACAGAAAGAGAGGAGTTTTTTTCTTTTTTCTTTTTTTTAGGTATTCTTATGAAGAGGTTTCAATTTCTTCAATTGAGAGGAGGTAGTGCTGTTTTTGTTTCCCATAGGAGATAAGTTTCCTCCAAAGAGATGCTTCAAATTAGTCTCTGATGCACACTAAGATCAAAGTAAAATTGAACATTTATAAGCAAGAATTAAATTTCTCAATTTAATAAGATTTTGGATTTTTAAGTGGAGTCATCAACATGCAAATAGTTGCTCATCATGATGCAAATATGAAAATTTTGATGAACATTTTCCTCATCATCCATTTATAATAGATGATATTCAATCATCATCAATTTATGAAAAGTTTCATGCTTTGAAAATTGATAAGTTGCCACCATCTTTATAATTATCACTTAAATTTACAAAGAATTTAAGCTACAATTTTATCATGAAAATAATAAAATAAATATTATTTCATTTATTAAAAGATTATGCCAACATCTTTAATTAAGATTGGAGAAATTAAAGATGATATTGATCATTATAATAATTATTATTGGGATTTATTCTCTTTCCCAAGAGAGATGGAAAAAATATTACAATAAAAAATAAACATGGGACACCCTCCCCTCTCTCCACCTTCCATTAAGACTTCAATGCAATAAAGGAAGATTTGTATACTTTATAATCAAGAATCTCCTCAATTATGCAATCAAGTCATAAAGATTTTGGAACTTCTTTATATTTCCTCCAAGAGATTATAATAATGTGTATTTAAGTGTTTATAAATATTAAGTGAGTTGTATCAAAAAATCATATTGGGTTAAACAATATAAGGCATTGCTTATATTTGATGAAAGGAGAAGCTTGGTGGCTTTCTTCCATTAGCGTTCTTTGGCGAGACTCCTTCAAACTATCTTTGTATCCCCATAATATTCTTTTGAATAATATCTTCTTCTTTATCCATGCTACGTTTATGTTGTCAGAGTAGCTCACCTTAAATCTTCATAAGTCTCATACAATAGAAAAAGAAGAGTAATTACAATGCTACTTCATCACATCCAACCCTTATTCTCACAATAGGTATATGGATTCTCTCTCGGCTATTAGCATAGATGAAATAGTCTATCCATCCTTATCTCTAACTTTTCAAATTTTATTATAATATTTGATCTTTATGTGACAGTGTATGTAGGTGAATCTCATTAAATCACATAAATTCTATATGCCTTTGTTTATATATTTACTATATTTGGTTTTTTTCTTTTCTATGCAT
Organism: Dendrobium nobile; assembly: GCA_022539455.1. Lineage (NCBI taxonomy): Eukaryota > Viridiplantae > Streptophyta > Magnoliopsida > Asparagales > Orchidaceae > Dendrobium > Dendrobium nobile. The sequence continues at coordinate 70,922,292 of CM039733.1, forward strand.
CTACTTTTTATTATTACCCTAGATGTATATAAATTTTTTATGAATGTTGGCCATTAAAAGAGAAGTATAATATTAAGTTAAGTGTTGTTGAGATGAGGATGCTTAGGTGGATGAGTGAATTTACTCTTAGAGTTAGTATACGAAACGAGCATATCCGTGAAAAGGTTGGAGTAGCTCTAGTGACAAATAAGATTAGAGAGTGTAGCCTTAGATGGTTTGGTCATGTAAAATGACAGCCCTCCAATGAACTTGTTAGGTGAGTAGATGTATTAGATTTGGACTATGTTAAGAAAGGTAATATATAGACCTAAAGAGACTTGGTTAGAAAATATTACAAATAACCTTTCTTTATTAGATTTAAATGAGAATCTGACTCTTAACAGAACACAATGGAGAAAAAGAATTCATGTAGTCAATGTGGGATAAAGGCTTGATGTTGTTGATGTTGTTGTACTTGTTATTGTTACCCTAACAAAGCCTGCCTTGGGCCACCCAAGCCATATATAAACAACACATACGCACAATCTCGTATGTTAATCTTACCTTTAATCATTTGTAAGGACAAACATATGCTGACGTGAATGCATATATATATATATATATATATATATATGAGTTTAATATGAGGCCATTTCATCATAACATAATATAAAAAGATACGGGTAAAAAATAGAACTCTACCATTAAGTCGGTGAAAGAATAATTAAAGATAATAAAAACATACACTCGGGAACATCTGTTCTTGTAGGCACTGCAATTTGAAGTAAGACAACTTTATCACGCCATTCTGGATTTTCCTCAAGGAACTTCTCAAAAGCCAAAATTTTTTGAGGAATCCCTTTTATCATATCAAGACGATCAACACCAAGCATCACCTAACATATCAGAGAACAGTGAATAACCGGTCATAAAGTTAATATATACAGTTTGGATCTGAAGATCATAAATCAAATCTTTGTCCTATTATTTATTAATAAAAAACACTTTTTTACAGTGCTTGAAGTTAATAAACAAAAACTTCCATACCTTCCGACCAGCAAATCTTTGCGTCAATTCATTGATATGCACTTTAACTGCTGGGAGCTCAAGAGCTCGCTTAAACCGATCAGAGTCTATGCCAATAGGAAACTATTATGTGTGCCAAAAAAAGAACGAAACACAAAAACGAAGTGAGCATTCAAGGCACTTCTAATCAAAAATATATCTAAGCATTCTAACTTAACAAGGAAGTTACAAGCTCTGAACTATGAAAGTAAACCAGCAAGGGAATACTTCATATAAAAATGAAAGAAGAATCTAACAACACAAATTATACCGCAGCCACTCGTGTCAGCTTTCCCTGATCCTCCACTCCTTCTGGTGTGCCCTCAAGACCAAGTATTCGAGTGCAAGCGCTTACAAAGTGTCTTGCATAGTCGTATGTGTGAAAACTGTGTATTACCATCAGAGAAGAAGATGGTTGTAATTCAATAGAAAGGTCAGTTTCCCAACGAGGTAATAAGAGCTCACTATGCAAATGTAAATCATATAGCAGAACTAAAAAGAAAAATTCAATCCTTCAATATTAAACGAACCATTTTAAGTACTAATCTATTGCTGGTTCATGAGAATTCTTTGTGCCAGCTATTCAAATATCCTTAAGTCTTTGCTTGAATCTTTAATCGTGAAATTATATATGATCTCACCCCCTTCCATCATAAAATAATATTTATAATGAGAAAACCCACAGCTCACGTCAAAGGTGTTCCTAAAAAATTTAGATGGAATTTAAATGTTTGCATCCCTACTTTCTAAACTCATCAAAAAATATTGTCATATCAATAAAACTTGTAAAAAGTAGTTGTTGCAGAAACTTATACATGTAAAATGATCTAACTAAATGCAACATAAAACTCTAAGAAAAAACATAAAAAAAGGAAACTCCATGCATAACAATATGAAGTGAATGAAAGGAAAGAAGGGAAAAAAAAAGGAAGGATCTGTGATGCATTCATATTACTAGGCATTCCAAGTAGTACCTAATAACTAGATATTCTCATTTTTTTTTAAGTTAATGGTATAACCCTACCCAAACTAGGCCCATTGTTAAATAAAATGGGTTAAGCATGTGTATGGGTAGGTGTACATGGTTTCAAATAAGTGGGGATTCTCAAAAAGCCCAATCCTTGCTACCATTCCAAAAAACGAAAAAACCCGACAAGTGTGCAAATGAGAGAGAGAGAGAGAGAGAGAGAGAGGAGCAGGGGCGGAACTTTGCCCCCCCTAAAAAATAAAAAATAAAAATTCTTTATTATATGATTATTTTGGTAATTTGTCCCCCTCCATCTCTTTTTTAGTCTTTATTACAAGGGTTTTCAGACAATTTCCCCCAACAAATAGTAAAGAAAATTCATCATTTTATTTATTAATTTGAATTCCAAAAAAAAGCTTACAATAAAATTTTTTTTGGGTGGCGCTGCCCCCTTGGACCTCCGAGGGGTCAAACCAAACTCAAGGCAACTCCAACATACATTTTATAGAAATTGAATGATTAATCAATTGCTTCATTTTGATTTTTTTTCAAACAAATCATTCATACTTCAACCTAAATTTTGTTTAAGAATAATTGTCATTAAATAAAATGTTGATGATATTTTTAAAATATATTATGTACTCAAGTACAAAAAATCATTAGTCACTAAAATGGCTACAAAATTTTAAGACAAATATACATACATATATATATATATATATATACATATATATATATATATATATATATATATATATATATATATATATATATACATACATACATATATATATATATATACACATACATATATACATATATATGTATGTGTATATGTATGCATATATATGTATGTGTATATGTATGCATATATATGTATGTGTATATGTATATATATGAAAAAATAATTCTCTACACTTTAGCGACAAAATTATAAGATTTTTTTTTTATTTTTAGTGGCTAATATCAAGTTTTCTTATTATCTAAAGGCCTTAATTACTTTTGGTGGCGAAAAGATATCTTTAGATACCATTTTATTTTTTGCTCTCTTTTTTCGCTATTAACCCATTTTCTTATAATGAAGGGTCGAGCCAAATTCAAGGCAACACCAACCGTTACTTATAAGTTTATCCCCCTAAAATTAAGGTTGGTTCCGCCCCTTGAGAAAAGGGGAAGAGTTAGGTACTTTATTTCTATCTCATTTTATCACCGTCATAAAAATGAGTGTACCCCATGTGGATAAGAGTTTCCACAGTGGAATACAGAGTGTCATGCTTTATGAGCTCATGTGCCAATCACAAATGGCCATCGCTAATTTTCCCAAAAAAAAAAACAAATGGCCATCGCCATCAAAAGAAAAATATATGCTTACCCAACCAAATCAGCTGCAAGAACTGATTTAAGTAGCTCAGAACGAGATGGCAGTGTCCTATGAATCTCCGATGAAGGAAAAGGTGTGTGAAGGAACCAACCAACTTTCATCTTGCCGTTGAAATCCTTGAGGCATTTAGGAAGAAACATTAGATGATAATCATGGCACCAAACAACATCACCCTCTTCATAGTGTTCATTCACTACATCTGCAAACATCTGGTTCGCCCTTTTGTAAGCGTCAAACTGAGACTGGAAGCTCCGAGTTGTAGCTAGTCGATCTTCTTGGGGAAGCCCGAGGTAGTGAAAAAGTGGCCACAGAATATTATTACAGTAGCCATTGTAATATTGATGAACTATTTCTTCATCAAGAAAAACTGGAATACATCTCTGCTACAAAAGAAACAGATTTGATAACCAACAAGCTAAGAAAGACAGAATCTGAAACAAGAAATTATTTTAAAAAAAACAGACCTTCTCAGCCAGTGCTTTTGTAAGTGCCCTCTGCCCAACTTCATCCGGCACATTTACACCAGCCCATCCAATCCATTTAGCATCAACATCCCTCACACCTGTACAAGCATGTAAGAAAGTTTATAGATTTCAGAACTCCAATTTCTCTAATGCATAAAAGTAGGGAGAGAAAACAAAAATCAAACAGCTAGTAGGCAATATAGACAACCATATCATCACAATTCTATTAGAAATCATAAATATTATCCAGTAATGCATGTAATGAGAAGAAGCTTTTTTTTTTTTTTTCATTTTTACTTACCAAGAAGAGCACTGACAAGTCCCCCAGCGCTGATATCCAGCGACCAGGAATCTTCACCACGGCGAACAGCAGACACAGGCAACCGGTTAGCCACCACCAGCAGCCTCTGCTTCACGGGCTTCCCCTCCGAAGCTCTGCATCCATCCCCCAGAATCCTCATGCCAGCTGGGAGAGACGAGTCTATCTCATCCTCATGTTCCCGCGCGTTCTCTGCCCCTCTCATCTCATCTTCAGGGAGGCGATCAGACTCCCGGGAGCAATCACCTCCATTGTTATCCTCACGGCTTCCAGCTGCATCGTAATCTTCGATATTAATGGTTTTACTTAGCTTCCTGAGCTCCCTATCCCGCAGCAGCCTATCAACCCTGTTCTGACTACGATTATTATACTTGTTTCCCGGCATATGATGGCTGCGTTGTCTGCCAGAGGCCAGCTTCATTAAACCAAGAGCCTACCAAAGTAGCGGCTCCCCTGCATTTAAACTGCTGAAAGGCCATTAGCTAACCAAAGGCCAAGAGCAACCATAACAAATAAATTAATCAAAAAAAAAACGACTGGGAGATTAGAAAGACAGGAGCTTGGCATGCGACGATGCGACGAAGCTTCTCCATCCATCCATTTAAAAAAATAAATAAAAAAATCTCACTCTATTCTGACTCATGACCGACTGTAGAGTCTCCAGTCTCAATGCAGCTCCAGATGTCGAGTGGGCGATTAAAGAAACGGGGGCCATTGCGCGCGCAATAGAGAGATATAGAAAGACAAAGAAGTGGAGACGAAGAGAGAGAATGCAGGGGTAAAGAAAGGAGGTAAGTGGTGGGGCGAAGAGAATCAGTGGTCCGTGTCCCGTCCTCCTTCCTTCTTCCGTATAACGAGTCCCATTCCGGACTTGAATGCTTCTTCATCCCACTAAGATCACAGAAATACGATCGTATCAAAGGTGAAGAAGTCGGAACCAATCCAGATCAACGCGTACCCCCAAAAATCCCTTACGAAATAACTTTTAACCCCAAACAGTAAAATGCACTACTTCCACGGATCAAAGACATTCAATCCTCATTAAAACAAATCTACCGGGTTGAAAGTGGAGATTGCCGGCTGTAAAAACTGTAAAGAAAAAGGGTAAAAATAAAGTCGGATAACCAGAAGCCGATTAAAGGTTAGGGTACGAACGAAAAAGTTATCCGGGATTCTTGTTCAAATAGAAGCGGTTCGTCTCTTCAACCGCCAGAGAGACGCAGTCGCAGTTAAGGAAAACCGCAAATCTTCTCCTTTTTCCCTCTCCCCAATCCTTTTCCCTCTATATCAATCCTTCTACAGAAATTTATAGATTGCAATATCTCTACGAAAATTAAAATATAATAATAAGATAGAGAGCGATGCGTTCTTCTCCTGTGGGGACTGGAGCAACTTGCCGATATTTTGGCTGCCGATATTCAGAGAGAGAAAACGAAAGAAAATAGAATAACAGAGAGAGAATTCACCGCATCTCCTCCTCGAATCTACTCCTCTCCAATTCTTATCCACCCGCCAAATTCACTGCAACTTACTCTCACTGAGAGAGACCACCATGAATGCAGACGGAAGGAATCTAATGAGCAGATTTTCTTCTTTTTAGAGAGAGAAACTTGAAGGAACCGCTCTTGTTAAAATTGCATGCAGGTGTGTGTATATATATATATATATATCTTAGGAAATTTTTTAATATTTATCACTTATTTTTTATATTATTTAGGATAATAGAGCATGCACAAATTCAAATATATTTATTTTTCTTTAAATTAACTTTTTAGTATAAAATTTTTAATTTTAAAAATAAAAATTTGCTTTAAAAAATAATAAAAAAATATCCCAAACAAAATCTTAAAGAATTTGAAGAAAAAAATTTAGCAAATTTGCTCCAATTCAAATGCCAACTTAAAAAAAAAAAAGCTAAAATTATAAATTATAGGAATTTACTTATTCATAATTTTGAAAAGATGTCTACGTTGATGTCTAAAAAGTGGTAGCATCTTATAATATTTTTTTAATTATAAATTTGCGATGCATATTTTTTTAAAGACTAAGGCTTCGTTTGGGACGGCCTTTTTATTGCTTTTTAAAACGGAGTTGTAGTACAAATTTTTTAATTTTATACTAAAACTCCGTTTTCAAAAGTAACAAAAAAGCCGTCCCAAACGAAGCCTAAATATATATTTTTTCAAATGATATAAGATGTACGAAAATAAGGGGCTGACAAATATATATCAACAAAAATCAATTCATTTGATTAACATGAATCTTGAGGCGATATTTGAATTAGAAACTTTTAGAATTAAAATCAAGATGATTCAAACTCCGAATTCAATTAGACGAACTGAACATTCAATAAGATCAACCTTAACGATACAAAAAGTAGCCCAATTTAAGTCTAAAGCTTTGTTTGGGACGACTTTTTTCTTGCTTTTTAAAACAGCTTTCTAGCACAAAAATTAATTTTTTTTTTGTGCTAAAAAACAGCTTTAAGAAGTAGTTGTCCCAAACGAAGTCTAAATGAATCCAAATAAAGCACTTGAAATATATTTATAAGCTTCAAGACATTAAATGAAGAATCAATTGGTCTCTCAATCTTGCATTCTCTGTATTCTTTTGAAAGTTATACTTCTATTCAAAGAGAGTAGTACTTCCACGAGATGAATCCAACGTGAGAAACATAATTTGACTTTGACCTTTTAAGGCACTTAAATGCTGGATAAATGAGCTATGAACAAAGGATCAATTTGTGTGGTTGGATGGACTATTATGAAATTGTTGTCAAATTTATCAAAATGTAACTCTCAAAAATCATAAACAAACCTCCATTTTCCAAATAAAAAGAGGGAGTCTATACTTGGATTAATTATTCTGTGCGGACGCCGAACGTCGTTCTGAGACCAACTAGAATGTGTCACGTCACCCCTATGCTTTGCACCGCGGCTCGGTACCACTGGGGTGGCGCATTCTGATTGATCTCCAGACGACGTCCTGCGTATGGTCTCTGCATATAATAATTTATCTTATACTTGGTACTAAAGTAAGCTTGGAAATCTAAGAAACTCCAGAGCTCTAACCAATGTTCAGCACAAACAGTCGCCATTAGCTATCGTCGCCATTTGATTATCGTCATCAGACCTCAATCGCTCAATCTTTTTCATTTGACCACCATCTAACTATCATTGTTCATTTCTCACCATCTAATCACCATCATCATTCAAATAACCATCATTATTTGACTAAAATCCGTCTAGTACATCTCCTATAATCTCTAGTAGAACTACATTAAATCATGCAAGTACTTCCAATTTTATAATATTATATTATCAAATATAAAGAAGAGCAAATTTATGTAATACATAATAATTGAGTGGTTTCTATGCAAAAAAAAAAATTGGACAATTATGTAAATAATCCTATTTTTAACTGAATAAAATATTTATCTTCTAAAATTTACCAGTTGTCACATGCCACTGTTCAATGAATGCAGTATTTATGATGACATGAAATTAAGGCAACTATTCAATTATTATAATCATAAAATAAAAAAATAATAAATATAAAATAAATAGGCTTGCAAAAAAATATCATTTGCGGCCAATTTTTTTAATTTATAAAAAAATCATTATGCAATTACTTTTTTACATATCTTATTGTTTATTTTGATTATATGATAAAAGAATTGTTGCAATCATTGTGATTTTTTTCTCTCTCTTATAATTTCTATTATTTTTTTCTGAAATTATTTTAATGGGCGCATAATTTATAAATTAATAAATTAGTATTCAAAAATTTTAAAATATTAAATATCTGAGCTTCTTTTAAAAGCTTGCTTTGTAAATTGGGCAATTCAAAAGTGTTGATTGTGCGATCTTATAAGATTTTTTTTGGGATGCGAACTTAGTGAAAGAGAATAATTTTTTTAAAAGTTTTATTAATTAAAAATAAAAAATAAGATAAAGGTTTATTTGATTTTTTGAAAAATAATTGCAAATAATTTTAAATACAGAAGATTTTAAATTTAGGATGTTTGATTTGATTTTAAAAATAAGAAATAAGACAAAGGGTTATTTGATTTTGAAAAATAATTGCAAATAATTTTAAATACAGAAGATTTTAAATTTAGGATGTTTGATTTGATTTTAAAAATAAGAAATAAGACAAAGGGTTATTTGATTTTGAAAAATAATTGCAAATAATTTTAAATACAGAAGATTTTAAATTTAGGATGTTTGATTTGATTATATATTCAATAAATTCATTTTATACTTCCTAATTTATTTTTTATGTATTCTAAAATCAATCAATTTTAATCCTTTTTTTAACCGCAAGTTAAGTGTGTTTTGGTCGTTGTCACCAACCGCAACCTCAAGCCATCGACATCATTGCCACCACTCACCAGCGGCCACCACCACCCACTGTAATTTATGATTTGTCCTAAAAAAAGGAATACTGGTCTTTAACTAAAATTTTTTTTTGAAAAAAAAAATTCGAAAACTTATATTAAACATTATATATTTATTATAAACTAAAAAATTATTCATATTTCATTTTATTTTTCCCCATCATGAAAAAGTGGGTGAAGAGGATGGAGTTCAAGCTTCAAATTCTCATATTGTGATTAAAGCTTTAAAAAAGTATATTTTTTAACAAGCTCTAACTATTATTAACACTTAAAAATTTATTTATTGCCAAATAATTTTTACCAAAATTTATTCAAAATCACAAAAAATTAATGTGAAATCATCAAAATAAACACCAAAATGAAAACAATAAAGGAAATTTAATAAATTTGAGGAAATTAGCAAGTTATTGTTTGAAAAATTGGGGTTACATGGAGGTGGTGTTAAGAATTAAGATGATTTAACATAATTTTTTAATAAAATTTTGAAAATTTCTATTAGGTTAGTCTTATTTGAATTTGATTTTTTCAAAGTTTTAATTAAATCTTATTTTATATATGTATCAAATCCTAAAAATAAGTTTGAACTTTGTGACACTCATCTTTCGAAAAAAATATTGTATAAACTCAACAAAATGATACTTTATTTTCCCTTCTGTCCCCTCATTTCTGTCTTCTCAATTCTATCTTACCTCCTTCACATAAAAACTCAAAAACTATCAAATAGTTCCATGCAAATTAAGCTTCCATTCATCAACTTTTATAATCACCAACTCAATCTAAAATTACATAATTTATACAAAATTACATAACCTATTCTTAAACTTTTACATTTTCATATATATAATTCATTTACGAATAGTAAGCTAATAACTTGTAAAGCTTCATTTTGGACATCTTTTTTAATAATTTCAAAAGCAGCTTTTTAATACAAAAAGTTCCAGTTCAAAAAATTTTTATACTAAAAAACTGTAAGAAAATAGTCTCAAACAAAACCTAAGTCACTTAACGCATTCAAATTTTTACGTACATAAAATTTTTCAAAATATATTTCATCATATGATTCATGCCATAAGATTTAGGCTTTGTTTGGAATGATTTTTTTACTGCTTCTTATACTAAAAAGCTGCTTTAAGAAGCAGTAGGAAAACCATCCCAAATGAAGCCTAAGTCAATAAACTAACATATTTATGTGAACAATAAGGGGAAGAATGGCTTAGCCCTACTAAATCAATAATAATTAATTGATTGTTGGGGTAAAGTGAAAAGGGGATAAGGGAGATTTGTCTTCTAATTATTAATTAATGATAGTTGTTGGTAACATTATTAAAAAAAAATCCAATCTACAATACTGAAATTCATAAAATACTAATTATAAAAATATAATTAAATCACAAGAGATCTAAAATCACTAATTAATGAATATTATGTCTGTCTTTTTATTTATCCTTTGTATGCTATTCACTTTCATATTTATATTTTTTATTATCATAGGCCTATTTGCTAGATTATTATATTTAAGAGCTCATTTATAGCTACTGATTTGTTTATTGGTGTTGAATAAAAGATTTTGACTTTTTCAATTACTATGATAAAATTTTATATTATTAGTCACATTTTTTAAAAGGAATTCTATTATATTTTTTATTTGTAATTCAAAGTAATTATAAAAAATATATATTTGTGATTGAAAGTAAATATTTAAATATATTTTCTTAAAAATAGTTGTTGAATTATTTTCAATCCTATATTAAACTCATATTTTTGAAGATCATCTGAAATTATCTCTCTTCTCTCCCAAATGGATGTTTGGTGGCACTTTAAATTAAGATTTTTTTGATTCTCTAGTATTATTATTTCGACAATACCACAGTTCCTCCAAGGAACGCTACCCTACAACAAAAAGAAGAATGTTTAGTGCCACAACCTCGTGTTGCATCGCCATGAGACAGAGAGGCCACCGTCGTACGTAGTGCTCCCGAGGTCGAATTTCACTTATCAATTTTCTTTTCAATTTAGCCCACAACATTCTTAGTGATTAACTTAAGTAGAAAAATAGCTTATTAAAATTCAAAAATAATTATAAAATGCCAAATAATCATACAGTCTTATCATATACAATTCATGTAATTGCAAGTAGCTCAATATGTATATATGTGGTTATTGCACACTTGCACTATGAGTATTCGCTCCTCTTAGCGGTTTTCCTCAAATAAGATCATCTGCCTGAATATCCCCGTCAAAGTTATAGGAAGCACAAACTTATGAAGTCCATGATCGCAACTCTATAGACTATATTCATCCCCAAGTCAAAACCACATTCATTTAGAAGAGTCATTACTCATGCAAGAGGACTCATCTTGGACACTCCCTCCAGAAGACTCGCCTAAGTCACTCACTCCCGAGGACTTGTCGAAGGTGCTCATCAATGGCCGAGAGCCACATCAAGGGGGAAAACCGAAAAGTCACATACACGTTTTCAATTTGTACTTTCACATCATGTATTATAATTTTTAGATGTAGCCATTCCTATAGCCCTCTTGACTTTATAAATGCAGAGTTAATAGACATATTTTGGACTTCATTAGGCCCTAGCTAGGTTTTCTATATAAAAAACTCACGTGCTTTTAGTGCTCTTTTCATATATCTATTTATGTGCGGGATCTTCATGCAAAGTTAAAACAATCATAAAATTTCTAACATGCAACTATATATACATAGATGATACATATTATTATCTTAATATTCATATAACATTTTATATTACATTATGGCTGTGCATTTGCAAATGGAGGTGAACACTTTTTTGGTAGGATTTATCTGTTTAGCATAGCTCTTAGTTTATCATATTTAATCTCTTCTAAGTGGTTTCAATGCACATGAGGGCAAATTCAAATATTTAAGAATTTCTATTTGCCTTTTCTAGGTCAGATGCCACTTACAGCTTAAAAAATAATAATTAAAATAATCAAAGTAATTAACCTCCCCCCATCACCCCTCTTCCTATTTTTTCCCACTTTTATCACATATTTAATGAAGAAATTTAACCATTTTAAGTATAACTTAGTTAGGAAGTAATTATTGAAAAGGCTTAGCATTAATTGCATTCATCAAAGAATTCTATCTTAATTGTCATGTCAAGAAAAAGAAAGAAAGGCTTGTTTAATAGCTACTATATATTTCTCTTAATATTTGCTCAAGAACATCCCATTGCTATATTCTTTTATTAAGCTAAGAGTAATTTGGTTTCTCTAAATAGTTAATTAATATTAAAAATATCTTAATCTAGTATTCCTCAATTATATATCGAAGATTATCCAAACATAATTTTATTTCTTTTTAATTATCCCTTTTCACTCTAATTTTATCAATGTAATTAGGGGTGTCAAAGTAGCTTAAAAGGTTGGTTTCAGATCCGAATTGAAATTAACCTGACCTGAATTCAATCAACTCGAATCTAACCTTTTTAATAGTTAGTCTAAATGACGGGCCTGAACCCGATCTAGTACTGGCAACCCAAATGACATGAACAACAAGACCTAAAAACCCCTTTTGATTAAAAAAAATTATAATTTGACAACTATAGAGCTCAAGTAAATTGGTCAAAAATAAGGAGATTATACCAAAAATCAAAAGAACTTAAGAAAAAAAATAAATGGGTCATTTTCAGGTCAAAATCAGGTTTGCAGGTCAACCCAAACCTAGCTTATTTAATAAATTGATAGAAATTTCAAACCCGAACTCAACCATTTTATTAAACAGGTCAATCGAAACCAAATTTACGCGGTGAGGTACAGGTTATGTTGGTGATTCGGGTTATTTTCAACACCGGTCATTAGCAGATAAGCTTCACTCTTCCTTTCCCCCGCAAAGATTAGAAATTACTCCAAATTAATATAATAAAAAGTAAAGTAAAAATAAAAAAAAAAATTTTGGAAAGCCTAACCGGAGGCATGAAATATGCATGTTTGCACTCTCTTTCTAAAACTTTTAGCAATAGCTTTCAGATATTTAAGTCTCTCACATTCAATATATAATAGGCTTCAAAAAGATATTTGAAAACAGTGATGCAGATAAGAGGCAGCCACAAATGTGAAGGATATACTTCCACTGTTCAAACTTTATCGGGTAGCTGATTCGCTCCAGATAGAGCTGAAATGAAATTAGATAAGAATATAGGTTGGGATATTGAGATATTCTTCTTTATTTAAAAGATATATGAGAATATATAAATAAGCTAACGGTTCATAACAAAGTTGACTTAAGTAGAGATCAATACATCTCAACAAACAAATTTATTATATATTAGTCTCTTTTTAATTGAACAAAATACTTCGATAATTGGCTTTGAGACCCTATTTGTCATCGTATTTTTTATTTCCATCGAAGGCTTCGTTTAGGACAATTTTTAGCTACTATTTTTTCATTGATTTAAAAAAAAATTTGTACTAGAAAGCTGCTTTATAAAGCAATGAAGAAACTTAAGATTTCATTTGGGACGGCTTTTTTATTGCTTCTTAATTTTTGTATTAAAAAACTACTTTAAGATGCAATAAAAAAATTATCCCAAATGAAGAAAGACTAAGTCATGCCGACTAATTTTTCATATATATATATATATATATATATATATATATATATATATATATATATATATATATAAGAGATCACACTAGCTATCAAAAGTATATGGAGTAGGAAGAGATTGATTAGTAAGAATAGTGGAAGTCTTATTTAGTCCATTGCAAGCCTCCTAATGCTTACTATTAATAAAAATTTCCTCTAGGGAGTTTTGGTGCATGGCTTGTTGGATATTTTTTGCAATTTTTTTTTTTGAAAGGCATTAATCATTGGTTCCTCCTCAACTTTGTTTTTTTTGAAAATGTCACTTATCATCATCTTTTGTCGAATAGGAAAAACTCTGATAGATATGTTAATACAAATTTTAATATTAGACTTTTTTTTATTGAAAATTTCTTAAATTTGAATAGAATTTTGGGTGGATTAGGGATGATACTAAGTTGAATACAAGTAAATTTAACTCAGTGTGTCCTCAAATATTCCTATCAAGCTAGTGTATTTGATTCTTAATTTTAACATTCAATTATACCTTATTGGTTCTGCGAATCTTTTGGTAGGATGATGAGTCCAATGATTGTTGATTAGATATCACTTTCAATTTTGAATGTGATTTCCAAATGCCCATTCCCCAATCACCTTTGTTGAGTCAAGTAATGAGGTGATTTTCTTTAGGGATTTCTCTATCCACATGTAAATAACCCTACAAATCCATCATAATAGAGACTTGGACCCTTAATGCACCCAAAAGATGGGTCAATGAAAAAATAGATCAACAAAAGCAAATTTTATGATAAAAAGCATTATAAGTATGACAATCCAAGCTAAGGTTTGTAAGTCTCCTTCACTATATAAAGAGGTGCTACCTCCCACTTCCCCATCTTTTAATATCCTCTGAGTTTTTCTACACTGAGAAGACTTTTGAGGTACCGCCTAAAAAAAGACCCTTCTTATGCCAATGACAGAGATCGTAGTTGGCCAAACTAGCATTAAGGTCTTCACCCTTAACCTCAAATTAAAGTAGGCCTAGGATGAACAAAAATAGAAGGTTGTGTCTTCATGCAACACAAAGTGTAGTTATTCTAACCACTCAAGCTCAATCAACTTAGACAACAACATAATAAATAGATGAGAAATGTTATGAGTAGGGTGATCGATCAATTCCATTTCTTATTAAATGTGATAAGGGGCAAGCATTTATCAAATTCCTAACAACTCGTCATTTTGATGTAGATTCTCCACATAATGATAGCCAACTTGATAAGAAAATTATAATTATAGAGAACTCACAAATTCTAACCGATGAATTATAAGTTGAAAGCATTGTTTCCAAGAAGAATTGCAAACCAAAATAATATCCTTTGACTTAGGTTGGCATCAACCTTACTCTTAATACTCCACAAGAAGGGATTTTGGAGGTGTATAGTCTTGTAAAAGAAATGTACTCTTGATAAAACTAAGTGTGAAGCTTTTTGATTACTAATTATAAATCTAATTGAAAAATTCAAAACATCAAAATTTTGGCTGACCCTTAGTTGGTTATTAATGAGGCGGTGGGGACCTATAAGGTTATTAAGCAAAATCTACTTATTTATCATGAAGTCATAGAGTTATTAATATTCATTTTAAATATGATTTTAGTCTAAGTGAGCCATGGTAAATCTCATCTCGTACTGTTGCATGCCATGAACTTGCTTAACTAGCTAAGGAGTTATCTAACAAGATTAATAATATCATAGTCATTAAACTTAATGTCAGATAAATCTCATCTTGTACTGTTCCTTAAAATTTAGATGTTGAGACTGTCTAATTTGAATTCATTCCTTTTATGACCAATGATGAGGTTTATTCTAGATTACACTTTAGATATTGCTAAGAAAATAATAGACTCCCTAATGAACCCATCTTCCGCATAAAACTTTTAGGTGACTTCCAATTGCAAGCTTTGTTGTTCATCATGCAATAGATCTTTACATTAACATCCTCATATCATTAGTATGACAACCTTGCTTATGTGATGAAGATTATAAAACTCATTTTCTAATATTATCAGTAATTTTCCTATCTTGCATATCATTGGGAGACTTTACTATAATGTTTTCAAAGCAAATATAAGGGTTAATTAGTTTTTTTTTCATCTATGCTTAAATAGGACCAAAAAGTCTAGTATAGGAAAATAGTACATTTTTAATGAAAAATTTCACAAGTTGTAAATTCTTTAAACTATAAAATTTATTGGAAGTCAACACTATGTAGATTTTTTATAAATTGTCATCCATCTAAAACATTCGTTAAGAAGGATTTTTGGAGTTCAAAAGTTGCCGAAAAATTCATTTTGATGAATATTTTGCTCCAGAGCATCATACACCACTTGTCAAAATTTTCTAGCATAAAATTTTTAGCAAATTATCAACCAAGCACTCCTCATTAAACATATATAAAGCACAAATATTCATATTCTCATCTAAATAAAAACATAAGAAATTTTAGTTTAATGAAAAGAAATGTATAATTTTATGTTTTATCTTCTCCTTTCTTTCATTCTCTCACTTCATCTCCTCAATCTTTTCTTCTTCTTTTGTCTCATCTTCATCGCCCTCTACTACTACTTCGAGTTGCTAACTAATTTGGTGCATCATTTTCTACTTGCATGTCATATTTCATACGCTATATTTGAGCATTCATACATGCTTTGTAAATCCCTAGTCTATAAAACAATTTTTTGGCTCATCATTTATTATAGCACATGTTCTATATGGCTATGATAAACATTATGAGAAGTCTGGGCATCCTAATGTATGCCATGGACGTTTAACCCATAAATTATCTATTTTCTCTTTTCTTTCAGTGCTTGGCTCCATAATTTAATTTTTTATAGCTAAGATGAATCACTTGAAGACCCCTCTCATATAGGAACAATTATTAGGTTCGGTCTCTACGTTCGGTCACCACTGAGATCGCTCCACGTGCTCTTACACTTTACCGCGCGGCCCGAAGACTTTACCCGGACCAGAACCCAGGAATGCTATGTTCGCATATTGCTAGGTATTACTCGGTATTTGCTCGATATTGCTAGGTATTGCTTGGCAATAATGAGAAATACCGCTCTGAGAAAATCAATACCGAGCAATACCGAGTAATACCGAGTTTTTCTAGAAAAACTCGGTATTGCTCGGTATTGCTCGGTATTACTCGGTATTGCTCAGTATTTGTCTTCACATAATGGTATTTCTCGTTATTGTCGAGCAAAATCGACAAATACCTAGCAATACCGAGCAATACATAGCAATATCGGGTTGTCATGGATTTAAAAAACGCACGTGCAACATACCCACTATTCTCCTGGTCGGGTCCGAGGTTTTGTTCCTGCTACATGGCGCATTCTCAGCGCTCGCCGAACGTAGCTCTACATCCAGTCACCGGACCAAATAAAAAGTTCCTCATATAGAGGTCTGCTTATGTACATCTTTAAGACCCCTCTCATCTTGTAGAAGATTAATATTATTCGTGAGAGAAATGTAAATATTTTTTAAACCTTGATGTAAAAGGTAAATAAACTAACATTTTAAAAGAGATTTTTTGTTTGTTTGTATGCATTGTCATCATATTTGAGGTTTATATGCTCCATAATATTTATTTGCATTCATTCTCATCCATAGATGTCATCCTTATAGTACATCATGCATTTATTAGCATAGCAATCTATCTTTTTGCATTCTATAGAAAAAACTCATCACCACCACTAATAAATATCTCTACCTATATTCCTTAAATAAAAAGTATTTTTCAAGTGTAAGTAGCAAGACGTTCTGTCAATCGGGGAAGGTTTTTGGTGACAACACCTGGAGATATTAGAAGTGAGAATGTTGAGATGAGTAACGAGAAATCCTGTGAAAAACACGATCGCCTGGCCGTGCCTGGCAGTGCAAGGCTTTATGGGTTCAGTTAATCTACTAGGAGTGAATCGTTCAAAATATTCTTTTTTTTTTTTTTGAATTCACTCAAATTTTCAAATCACCACAAACAAATTTTATCGATTATTTTTTTTGCAAAATCACCACAAACAAGTTCTTCAAAAATTCATTCAAAAATACTAATAACTAATTTTCAAGATTTATTTATAAATAACCATAATATTACAACTAGTTATTTTTTTTATGAAAATTTTCTTAACATTTCAAAAACTAAATTCCACTTTTACTTTAAATAAATCCAAATATAAAAAAAAAACTATGAATAACAAATAAGTAAATAAATTGATCGAACCCTACATGAAAATATTTGAACAAGAAAAAAATGAAAAATAATCTTACAATGAGAAAAGAAGCAAAAATTAGTGAGAGGATTGCCATCAAATGAAATAAAAGCTTGTAAATGGCTGAGTTGTTGCTCAAACTTTTGATCTACATAGTAGATGCATCGATGGGGCCTCATTCAGACTTCGTTTGGGGCGGCTTTCTTGTTGCTTATTCTTAAAACAACTTTTTAGTGTAAAAATTTTATTTTTTATACTAAAAAATCATTTTAAGAAGTAGTAAAAATGCGGTCCCAAACGAGTCCTCGGTCAAATCAGGGTGAGGCGAGGCATAGAGGTAGTGATTTTGCTAGAAGAGGAGGGTGGGCATGGAAAATATGACTTTGAGGAGTAGGGGACTACCAAATTGTCATTTATTAAAAGAAAATTCAATGGATATTTGAAAAATAAAAATTCACCAAAAATAATCCACTTGTTTTATGAAAATTTGCAAGAAATATGGCAGAAATCCAACATTTTCCCATTGAGGTTAGGTGTTTAGTTTTGTTCAAAAGCTTATTTCAATAGGCGAAATAATAGACTTGCACATCCATTATTATTGTATCAGATTTAGAAAGGGATGCATTAAAGAGATATAATGTCCCACCTAACACAATCATCTCATCACATTATATAATTTGAAGTCCCTAAATAGATCTATGTTTCGTTTGGGACAGCTTTCTTACTACTTCTTAAAACAGCTTTTTAATACAAAATTTTTAATTTTTATACTAAAAAATTATTTTAAGAAGCAGTAAAAAAATCGTCCCAAACGAAACCTTAATTTCAAGACAAGCATCTTTAATTGTGATATTATAAGTCCTTATCAAACAAATCCCTTAGTATTTCATTATTATTATAAAGGAAAAAAGCCACATATCCTAAAAAATGAATAAATTTAAATAAAAAATCTATCTTTAAGGCATCAATTATCCCCATATTCTAAATATTGAATTTACTTTTTTGGCATGAAATTTTAATTTGAGAGGATATATCATAGAAGCCTCTAATCATGATTTGAGCAATGCTAAGAAGAAACTCCATTACTTTTAATCATGTTGGAACTGCAAGCCTTAGCCATGAAAGCCTCATAAATCCTTGTCAAGCACAAATCCCAAGACCCATTTACCAAAAATTCTTCAAGGCATGATTCCTGATGAGAAACAACACAAAATCCAAGATATATGAATATGAGAATGAATCCAAAATTGGGGGCCATCTAAGTGTTGATCCCTAGAAAATTCTTCATGATAGCTAGCATTTCCTTGTTCACTTCATGATGCCCAATCCAAGGAAAATTTATTCTGCGTGGACCCCAGACGGCGTACGGAGATCAACCAGAACATGTCAAGTCACTTTTTTGCTCGGTATTGGGTGACGTGGTGCGTTCTAGCTGGTCTCCAGATCGTCCGGTGTCCGCACAGAATAATCTCTCCAATCCCAGCCAGGTAACCACTCTCATTAACATTGAGGTTTTGTTTGAGATAGCTTTCTTATTGGTTCGTTTTTTCAGACCATAATTATAAATTTTATTTGTGCATTACTTTTTTGCTGCTTTAAAAAAAAATGTTTTTAATGAAAAGCTGCTTTCTACAATAGTGATTTATTACTTTCTCTA
Source organism: Dendrobium nobile (assembly GCA_022539455.1). Classification (NCBI taxonomy): domain Eukaryota; kingdom Viridiplantae; phylum Streptophyta; class Magnoliopsida; order Asparagales; family Orchidaceae; genus Dendrobium; species Dendrobium nobile. The sequence continues at coordinate 70,941,353 of CM039733.1, forward strand.
TAGCATATTTACAAAGCAGTTAGAAAAATGTTCTAAATAAAGCATGAGTCATGTTTGCATTGAAATATTATTCCAACCTTTACTAATGAAACTAATATATATACTAATGAAACTAATATATATCCTTCATTTCTAAAATAAAATTATAATAACTTTATATAAAATAATAAGAAAAAAAAAAGCATATGACAACAAATTAAAAAAGATTGCTATCCAAATTTATTTGAAAACATGCTGATGCTACTCTTTTCAGTCAATAAAGCAAATCCCCATATCTTAGCTTTTTTTTCCTTTGTGTGTGGGCTTATTCATCTTGGAGAAGTCATCTCACATATATTTCTGAACTGAACCTGTGCAAGTAGGAACTTTTATTTGGTCCGGTGCAAGGACCTAGAGGAAGGTTCGGTTTTGCCTAAAAAAGTGCAAATACCGAGTTTTTTGAAAAAATACCGAGTTTTTCAAAAAACTCGGTATTTGCACTTTTTGACCTATTTTTGCCTAAAACCGAACCTTCCTCTACATCCAGTGAAAGGACCTAATAATTGCTCGTGCAAGTAGAGCCAATAAAGAGGCTTTTCCATATGGGAGGAGGGTCCAATTGCTGGTATTACTACTCTGACATTGCACTTCCCTGAACAAAATAGTAATAATAAAACATACAGCAATAACAACAAATCTTTATCCTACTACATGGGGTCGACTAGATGAATCATTTTTCTCCATTGTGTCATGTTAAGGATTAATTATTCTGTGCGGATGTCGAACGACATTCAAAGACCAACCAGAATGCGTCATGTCACCCCTTGCTCGATACGGCGGCTCGGTATTGCTAGATACCGCTCGTTATCGCGGCTCGATATTGCTGTCATTCATTCTAGTTGGTCTCCAAATGACATTCTGCGTCTGGTCTCCGCATAGAATTATTAATTTCTCCATGTATTAAGAGTCAAATTCTCATAGTTTTTCATTAAGGCTTAAAAAACAGTAAAAAAGATATCTCAAACGAAGCTTTAAACACATGTTTTTCATTAAGGCTTCGTTTCTGACAACATATTTATTGCTTCTTAAAGCATCTTTCTAACACATTAATCACAATTTTTCTACAAGAAAGCAGTATGAAAGCCGTCCCAAATGAAACCTAAATTAAGTATTCATTAGCTCTTATATTTATACATCTAACACCTAAAATCCATTATGTATTTACATATTACTAAAAAGCTCTCTAAAATCTCAAGAATACCGCTCCCTTTAACTTTGTCTCTATTTAAAAAATATATACGTAAACACGAAAGTTGTAGGATGTCATGCATGTATAAATAAGAGGTGAAATTAGGCGTGTAAATCAGCTGAGCCCGCTCGAACTCGACTTGAGCATTTATTCACAATGAAATTATTATGAGGATTTGCCTAGGAGGAACTAGATTCCAAAATATGACAAAAATTTAAAAGTATGCTCAATAGAAAATAGTAAATAGCATGAGAGTTAGTGAGTTATCGAGCTGCACTCAACTTATTAAAGATAACAACTAGCAAAGAATCGATGCCCATGATGGCAATGGCATGATGAACGAGCTATGAAGTAGAAGATTTTCATGATTTTTTATTTATTTATTAAAAGTGATTATTTAAAAGTGATTATTTCCACTTTTTTTATAAAGTCTTGATTGAGTCAAATCAAATAGTTAGCAGGCTGGTTAGCTTAGATTTGACTTGATAAATGGCACATAAGTAATTTTTATATGAGCAACCGACTTAAATTTGTGCTAAACTTTTGACTTTTGTTGTCATCAAATCAAGAATAGATTCATTCAAAAAGTATCAAAACAAATTCTATTTAAATAGTATAAATATAAATCTATTAAAGATACTTTAAAATTGTTTCTTTCTTTTCATTTGATTTTTTTTCTATTTCTCTTTAAATTTTTATTTTTTTTATCATTTTAATATATTAACTAATTAAAAGTCTGTTTGGGGCAGCTACAATATTTTATAAAATTAGTTGTAAAGTTGTGGTTGAGAAAATAATTTAGCAGTTCTAAGTAAAATTAGCTTTTCATCACAAAATTTTTTGAAATATAATGAGAAAACATAAAAAAAATAATAGTCAAATAAAATTGTAATTGCTGTTAGAAAATCAAAGCAACGTCAAAGCTGGCCCCGAAGATTGGTTGTGCTTGGTTATTGTTCGAAGATGCGTTTGGTGGTTTATGGCAATGATGGAGCTATGGCTCACTTTTCTGAAGCGATGGCTTGGTGCAACCTTTGGTGGTGCGACTGTTGCTTGGTTGGCCCTTGGTGCGATTCTGCTCTCACTCCAAACTGGATGGCCCATGCCTGTCTTTAGATCAGTTGGAAGTCTCTGGCTAATACTGAGTCTAATGGGTTGTATACCCTGTTGGTTTGGTCTTTCTGTATTTTTGCTTTTTTGTTCTCTTCTTGAAGTTTTTTGTAACCCCATTTTGGTTGGAATGAATGTTATTTTGGTTTATATATATATATATATATATATATATATATCATGAGTTAGCTTAAACTCATAAAATAAATACAGACTCGAATTTAAATTAGATTTATTAATATATCATATATTCATGTCAAGAATAACTCAGCTCAACTCACCTTATTTATGCATTTGATCACATTACAGTTCATATAAAAATAAAGATTCTAAAAATTTTTAATTAAAAAAATTTTATAGTGTTAGAAGTAATTGAAATTTAATTATATAATTTATTAAATCATAGCATTTGAATCTATTGTAGCCCATGCTTAGTAAAATCTTCCATGTTTTTAACACTATGTGGTCACTATTGGCATCACCATTCAAAAAATCATGGATGTAATTAATAAATAAAGGAATTTAAATAAATGGTTAAAATAATAAATCAAGAAATATTTTGGTGCGTACTAATTTTTTTTTAAAATTAAATAGAGTGTATAGTACATTGATTGTAAAAAATATTATCAAGTCATATTTTAAATAGTTTTCAAAAATTAAAATAAGTTTTAATAATTCAAGAAAACTTTACCTTAATATAATTATATTTCCTTTTTACCCAACAAAAAAAACTAATTTAATAAAAGAATTAATTAAATATTACTAAAATATTCTTTTTGGGGAAAAAAATCAAATTGGTCACCAAAATTTTTCAAAAGAATAAAAAAATTCACGAACTATATAAACAATCAAGATATAATTAAAATATGATTTTTAAACAATTGAAGATCATTTTAGTCAATTCATGAAAAATCAGAGGACCATTTTGATCATTCTCTGTCTTTTTTATTGAATTGTGTGATTAAAAATAAATTTAATACATTCTCGCGACCCCGCAGCGCGACCGCTCCGTGCGTGACCCCGCGCGACAGCTCCGCGCGCGGCCCTGCTCGCTCTTGCCCAGCGCGATCAGTTTTCCCGGGTCGGGTCGTGTCAACCTGACAACCCGCCGGGTCGGGCCCGGGTTCATATTTCCGTCCCGTTTACCTAATCGGGTCGGGTTAGGGTCAACCCATTTGAACCCGAGTCAGTTCCGGGTCCGACCTGAACCCAACCCGTGACCCGAAACTGACACCCCTTCACAACACCAACTCAAAAGCATTTCCTTAATAACTAAGAATTGGAAAACTATCTCAAAAATACTTTTCACTATCTTACCCACCAAAAAGAATGAAAATAAGATAGAGCAAGCCAGCTATCCCCCCTTTTGCTCACCACAAGACAACACTATGTGGCACCACTATAAGAACTCTATCCTTCTATGGTTAAAATAACAAAGGAATATATACATTTCATTAATGCCCTTCCTTTCTTTACAATAAAGCCTTTGGAAATATATTATTTATATGGTGTCTTTTGAAAAGTTTTCTTCTACTAACCACAAGAATAAAAGGAAAGTTCTCCATTGTCTCCCCTCAATAGATTAGCAAAGATATGCAAAAAAGTTTTTTCATAAGCTTGAAAATGATGATTTTTTTAGAAATATAATTCAAATTTGGCTTTGGGGAAAATATTTATATGATCTGCTGACCGCAAATGGTAATTAGAAAGTGATATGTTTTGTTATTTGTCGGTTTAAATTTATCGAAAAGCCTATTCCAAAGCAATCGAGCCAAGAATATTTGCTTCTACTTTAAAGATTAAATAATAATAGAGAATGTTCATTAAAAAATAATAATAGTTAATTAACATTTAATCTCATTCAATAAGATTAATTACAAATAATAATGATGGTGATTAATTAGAGATCAAAATTTATTCCCTTCTATGTTTTAGGTTTTAATTTAATTTAGTTGATAATATTGTTTGTTTTATCATATTGTATAAAATAAAATTATTATTATTGTCATAATTATTATGTTAAAAAAATGAAATAATATATAAAATTTTTATATATTCATATTTTCATGCATTTATTTTGATATGATTGGAAATTTAAAGTATTATACAAATAAATATAAATTTTAAATATTATGCATATAAATACATAAGAATTCTAGATGCATGCATGTTGTATGTCTTATTGAAAATTAAATGATTGAGAGTATTTTTATAGAAATTATTATTATATGTTGCATTTCAATTATAATTATTATTATTTTTAATATAATTAACTTAAAATATGACAAATGACCGAATCAAGAGAGGCAAACAATAAAACTCCTATAATAAACTTCATATGAGAGACGCACATTAATTATTTAAATTTGTATAAAAAAATTTATGACAAATAAAACAAAAAAAAAATGAAAGATTAGATGAGATAAGTTGATGTCATTATTAAACAATCGACACAACAACACTATTAGGTTATTGAAGACTTATCCTATAGTGTCTTCAAAACTAACATCTTAATATTATTGATCGATATTCTCTCTATGATATGCCACTTCAAATCTTAATTTGTACAAAAAAAAAATTTATTCGAGTAAGGAGATAAAAGAAAGAAGGCGAATGAGTCATGTCAGGCCTAGCAACCCAATCGAATAATTCAATAGAACATATAAATCAAGATCAATAAGAGCACATCCCTTCCACCTTCACTCTTATATTTGGCAAATTATCACGTCATGACAAAAAATCAGAAATCCGGACGTATACCGAGCAATACCGAGTGCTTGGTACCAAGCTCTATGTGATGTGGCGCGTGGTTATTGGTCTCTGGATGCGTTCAGCGTCTGGACGTAATAATTACTCCTTATATTTATCAATATTGGCATACCATCCACATCAAATAAATATAACTAATTAGTCACTTGCACATGTAAAAGGCACTTTATTAGATCAAATTATTCAAGAATTGTGCCTACATAAGAGTTGAAATCTCCAACTAATAGAAAACATCTTTTATGACTTTGGGTGGAGCTAATAAAGAAAGAAAACACACTTCTCTTTGAATTTTTACTTAGGCTTTGCCTAATAAATCCATTCAACAACATACACATAGCAAATGGGAATCCAATCATCACCCATTTTGGTCTCCACTTAGAGCTTGTTTCATGGCTAACTTGCCAAATTATATAATTTTATAATATTTTTCTCTCAAATTTAGCAGATAACTTTTGTAAAAAAATAAAAAAATACAAAGTTATTGTCGTGTATTATATGGAAATAATATAATAACTGTGAAGCGTACAAACAAATAGGCGTCGAACCAAATTGGCAAGGCAACTCCAACTTACATTTTGTAGAAATTGAATGATTAATCAATTACATCATTTTGATTTTTTTTGTCGCTATTGACCCGTTTTCTTTTTGTCTCTAATTTTTTGACCGCTATTGACCCATTTTCTGTAGTGAATGGTCGAGCCAAGTTCGAAGTAACACCAACAGTTACTTACATGTTTGCCCTGCACCTGAAAATTAAGACTGGTTTCGCCCATGAGAGTCGGCTATATAATAATCAAATTCTTATTTAAATCTAATAAAAATTTATTTATAATACTTTATAAAAAAATTCTTTTGCATTTTAATAAATAAATAACCTAAAATAAAATTTTATTTAAAAAAAAATTCCCTAAAAAGCTTCATGAGTGGCAGGCGGCAGCGCGATGCCCACTGCTTCACGTGGGGTGGCTGAGAAACTTTTGCGTTTCGGGAGCTTCGATGAAGTCAAAATTTGACTTCTTAAAAATATTATTATTTTATTCAAATTTGAAAATATGGAGCAAAGTCAAATCTGAAGTAGTGCCACACTTACTAAAGAAAATCTTAGAAAATGTTATTTGAATCTCACTTTTTATAAGTGGAGGAATTTAGTCGAATATCATTTATTTTTATTTTCAAATTTTATTTATTTCTCTCATAAATTTTTTTATTCAACGTTTTTATGAGTTATATAATTAATTAAAAGAGAAAAATAATTTTTTATGATGATACGAATTTGTTATTTAAAAGGATAAAATACAAGACGATAAAAAAAGGAAAATTTACATACATATTACTTTATACCATCTTATTTACATATCTAACACTCAAAATTTTAATATTATATAGATACCATCATATAGTATTTTAATATCAAATATGTCACTCTTATTTCCTTCATTCCACTCATATATTTCATTTCTACCACTCATATTTGATATGAAAATGAACTATGAGTGATTTGTATGTAATATTAAAATTTTAGGTGTTAAATATGTAAATAGAATAGTATTGAGTGGTATGTATGTAAATCTCCCTAAAAAAATTATAATTTATAGCGTATACTTTTAATATTTTGAAAATTTTGAATAATTGATTCAATATCAATATAGTTAAGTAATTATTTTTTTAATATATTTGAATAAAATATCATTATGATCTCCAATTTTATTTCATAGGGACTTTTATAATTATCATAGAAAAATAACTCTTTTAATATCTATTGCATTTATTTTAAAATAAATTTTAGTTTTCTATGTTGTCATAAAAAATTTTAACTATAATATTCGAACATAATTTATTTTTATATAAAAATTAGAACTACAATGAGATGAACAAAAGGATAAACTAAAAAGGTTTAATTACGTTTTAATTTAATAAATAATAAATAATAATAATTTAAAAATTAAAAAATTAACAAAAATTACAAAATTTTAAGGAACTCTTCCACGCCCATATGTGTATATATAATTAAAATTTTATTTTTCTATGAAAATAAAAAATAAATATTATACATATATTACAACAATAATCACTTCAAACCTTATCTTATTACATGAGGTTGGCTATATAATGACATAAAGAAAGAAAAAAATAAATATTATAAAAAGAAATTTTTTTAATAATTTTGTAAATATTATTAATTTATATTTATTTATTATTATTATTTAAACCAGTCAACACCTATGAGATATATAGAGGCCCATCACATAATATATAAGTCAAATATTATATATTTTAATAATATAAATATGTATACTACATCATAAAAAACAGGATTGCTCACCTGATTTTAATTAAAAATTATTATTATTTTTAATAATAAATCTCAAAATAATTAAATTTATATTATTTTAAAATAAAAAAAATGTACTATTTAATCAGAATGATTAAACAAGTGCCGACTACCTACGGTTCTAAATGAATATTGAGTCACATCGACCTCATTCATTTTGTTTTACGTATGATTTTATATACATAATCATTTGAATCCAGTTGTCCAATTCCTACCATCCTCAGCAAACAACAAATTTCAATTCTTTATTTATTTATTTTTTAAAGCTTTATTTTCATATTTTTTAAAAATAAATATACATTTAATATTCAATTTATTTATAAAAACTATACTAAAAAAATCCTCAATTAGTTAGCATATATCATCCAAAAGTGGCCCGCCCTTTGCACCTGGAAAGCAGATACAGTCTCCTATAACTCACCTGTGCATCAAGCTCAAGGATTCGGCCATACGCACTCAACTCTCGTGATATACTCACCAACGAAAATACGCCCAATGGACATTTCCTATAATTGAGGGAGCCACACGAACAATTATCAATCTATAATACATGTCTCGTATAACTTATAATGACTCGTATCAAAGATTATACATTTCACATTTTATCGTGTATATCTTGCCTTGTAGTCCTCGAAGCCCTCTCGTTCTTCATGCTCATCTAAACTCTTGTTCTTGCCTAAGAAAATATTCATTGCTACAGTCAAATATTATCCACGAATAAATTCAGGTCCAACAGCAATAAAATAATGTACATCTGCCTTCGTTCATCACAGGAAAATGCCTTGTTACCGGCGGACAAAATCCGTCATTTGGGATAGTTTCCTTACTGTTTTCTAATACAAAAAAAATATAGTTCACAAAATTTTTGAATTAAAAAATTGCTTTAAAAAACAGCAAGAAAGCTGTTCCTAAACGAAACCTCTGGAGGTTTAAATGTGGGTCCAATCTAACACATTGCAATTAATTGATGCCAGCATGAATGAATGTGTTTTGTATGTACTGTGATGGTCCAAAAATACATAGTTTTCGATAGAATTCCGATGGGCATTTTGTTTGGTCGGCCTTTGGAATTCATGGCTACATTACACCTGGAAACCTCATCACTTATCCTGATATGTTGCTCTCATTAATGCTTGCTAGCTCACCTATGTTCTTATGTGTGGTGTGCTTATTTAGCAATATATTCTATTATTTCTTGTCAATGTGGATAATTTCAAAATTATGTTTTTAGTCCATTTTTTTATATTATAGTCTTATGTTTGACCATTAATATCTATGCTTATGAAATCAGTACCGACTGTGACATGAATGAAATGATCGGGCGAATTTAAGGGGGTCACGATGGAGAGATTATTATGTGCGATGTCTGGATCATCCGGAGATGAATCCGGACTCGCCACGTCACCCGGATGCACTAGGCTCTGGGTGACGTGGCGCGTCCGGATTGGCCCGGAAGCGAATCCGGAAGCTACACGTAATGATTTTCCGTTGCAGGATGGGGCACGTGCTAGCAATGGTTATGAGTCTAGTGTTATGAATATTCATTGAAGTATATTGATGGTATTTTTAAAATAATAAATTTATGTTATCCTAAAGAAAATTTATTAGCTCTGCCTGTGTAGCGAGAGCCATTTCTTTGAGATTGAAGAGATGTACGTATTCCATTCAATTTTGTTGGTGACTCGACATAAATCTTAACACAACTAATCATCTAAATTTGGAATTAAAAACTATCCTCCCATCAGAATCTTCTCATTACATGAAAATTTTAGGGTTTAACTCCGTCATTGTGCACTAAGAGCTATTTATTTGAGACTGAAGTACTGTATTCCAGTAAAATTCGTCGGTGATTTGACATAGAACTTAATGCATATAATCATCAAAATAATGAGTTAAAAATCATCATCCCATCAGATTCTCATTGCACAAAAAAAAAAAAATCAAGCATATATCACAATTAATGCCAAAATGCATAGCTTTTGATCAAATTGATATTGTATCTTTGGCATGAAAGGTATATAAAAGGGGGATTCCCTGGTCATTGTATAATTATTAGATATATATAATAAATCCTTATATTGTCAGTTGAGCATCCTTTTGGTTGCCTTTTACAAAGAATGTTCTTGTTGTTGTTATATATTCCTTTTAAGCAAGAAAAAGTGTTTTCTTTCTTTGAGATAGAATAATGAGTGTTGAAGAAGAAGCTTTATCTTGCCTTCATATCTAATGGATTTCATGGCAATAAAGCTTTAAACTTTAGCCAAAGCATATGCATTAAATCAAAGAATCATAGCTCATCAGATATGTTCTCTGACTTTTAATTTAGACGCCTTAGTGGATCAATTTTAGATGTTGTGAGTAACTGAGTATGATAAATTTCATCGATTCCATAAAAAAAAATAGTTATTGTAGATTTTTAAGGACACTTTATGTTTGTAATTGATATTGGGCCCACTTACTTGAAAAATATTCGATAAATTTATATCCTTTAAAAAAGGCAAGGGAAATAAATCTTTTTTTGAGTTTTGGACATTAAGGTAACATATAAAATTCATTATAATCATTCTCTTTTTTTTTATTTGGTTAAAATCATGCCAACCAAAATCCATGATAATAAAGGTATGAGGGGGAAAAAATCATGGTTAGATTTGGTGGATTAATGGTTGGAAGGTCTTTCGCTCTGCAGTGAGATCTCAGCTCAAGCTCTCCCTAAGATAACTTAGCCTTAAATTGGTCCTTAATATTGATAATCAAACTAATCAAATCATTATGATAGCCTAAATTAAGTTTAACAAGCTGATGATAATGACCTGAATTATTTATAACTTTACACTTGCAAAGCCTCAAGCAGACCAGATCGTTATGTCACATAATACTAAATCTTGTCAAAGCCACCTAAGTCATATAAGTTTTCAGTGCTGAGCTACTGAACTTCATTGAGGGACTCGTAAAATCACTATTTGTTAAGGTCATTATCATAAGGAACTCAGCTACTCAACAAGACAAGACAAGTAGTTAGCTAACTAGGTTTTATACTAAAAGAACTAAGGATATTTATACTCAGATTAAAACTTGCCCAAAGTTCCTCTATAAGTAAACAGCTACCAAGCTTAAGTCATCAATCACACAACTAGATACATAAAATTCAACCTATGTAATCTACTACATTTTGGTCTTAATTAATTGGGCCTTCTAAAGCCCATGAACATGAGCCCAAAGCTTTTATTTTTGGGCCAGACCAACTACGCTGATTCTCGAGCTGATTCTGGGCTAAAACCCTACTTAACCGAAGTCCACAAACTGTCCACCGGGCGGCGATATCTCACCGTCGACTCCTACAACGGCGGCCATGGCTCCTCAACAATCGATTCCCTTCATCGTCCTCCTGCTCCTCCTCCACCACGCAGAATGTCTCCGCTTAGGTCAGTGGGGAACACTCATCTCTCTCTCCCACTCGCTCATGAACCGCGTGGCCAACGCCCGCGCCGCCCGAGGTGATCAAGCCGCCGCCGACCGGGCACGCAAGATCGCTGACAAGATGCACAGCCTTGGCGGCGTAAGAGGGATTTGGTCCGCCGGTTCGGACTTTGCTTGGAACTACGCGTTTCGCGGGGGGATTCCATCCGCCGAAGCTTACCGATCCGCATCCGAGATCATGGCGTTGTTGGCAGAGTTTTACAGATTGGAATCGGCGGAAGAGAGGGCCGGATGGATGCTTAGGAAATACTCGCATCTGTTTGATCGATCGAAATCACTCTTTCAAGCCCTACTTCGTTCCTTCTCACGATCGGTCCGGAGATCTCTGAACCTGATTACCCTAATTTTAAGATTTTTGGTTGGGTATTTACCCTAATTTTAGGTTTTTGATATATGGTGCTTTGTGTCTTGATTGCAGGGGGTTTTGAGGGAAGTGGTATTGGTGATGCAGAAGGAGGTTGTGGAGGGGGAGCTTCTCAGAGATTGCTTGGAAGTGGGCGCGGCTGATTTGGAGGGTTTGGTACGTGTTGCTAGGGATATGTTCTTTTCTTCTTCTTGGAGACACAGTGAGCTATAATTGCGTTTTCCTTCATTGGATTTCAGTTCGGAGGTAAATTCTTAGTTCACCATTTTTTCTTTTTGTAAAAGCTTCAGCTGTTCGACCTAATACTGTTTGAATGCTTCGATGCGCAAACTGTGTTCTTCGTTTGGATGGAGCCACTTAGCTATGAACTTATATCGTGTTGTTCTTTAAGCCAAATGTTGTACAACTGGACTATGCTTTTGGCATACATGTCTAGCATGATAATTTTTTCATGTAAAATGTGATGCTTGAGAAGATTTTTGGAAGATGCATACATCAGGAAAAATGATTCTGTGCGGACCCGGACGGCATCCGGAGGCCAACCAGAATGTGTCACGTCACTTTTTTGTTCGGTACCGAGTGATGTGACGTGTTCTGATTAGTCTTCGGACAGTCCAGGTGTCCACACAGAATAATTTCTCGTGAAATCCTAATTGAAATCCTCTCAGGGGTCAAATTAAACCAGCAATGAGGCACCTCAATATGAGGATGGTTTTGATTGTGAAGATTGGGAGGGGGGTTGTTCTGCGCATAATGAGAACTAGGGGTTGACCAAATATTTTGCAAACTTAGTGCTTTCATTATAACTCTATTAGGTCTATATAGAATATCTCACTTCAGATGGATTAATTATTCTGTGCGGATGCCGAACGCCGTCTGAAGACCAACTAGAATGCGCCACATCACTCCGCTCGGTACTGCAGCTCGGTACCGCTGATGTGGCACATTCTAGTTGGTCTCCGGACGTCATTCTACGTCCGGCCTCCACACAGAATAATTTCTCCTTCAAAAGAGCTCCTATATTTAAAATAAGATAATATTAAGAGCACAATTTTATTAATGGTTTATGTCATATTCCATAAGTGCCATTGTTAATCTGCTTACAAACTTTACAACAATAGGAGATCATTGAAGTGGAACAGATATATCCAGCCCAAAATAAAGACCTTCCAGATTTTCAACAACAGGTTTGTAGAGTGGTGGAACTATCAATGATGGCCAGATAACCTGTCTTCCATGACAATTCCATTCTCTCCAGCAGAAGAAACATCTCTCTTCTTCCATATCTTCCTCTGGAAAAGATTGCGCAGCACTTAGTTTCTTCTGAAACCTGCCTCTGAGCTAAGTTTTTATTTTTATCTTCTTGCAAGTATCAATATAGACAGGAGTTTATTTGTTGCATGCTTCAAGATCAGATACTTTGAATGCTGGAGATATGCTGCTAACTTTGTAATTATGTACTGTTGTTGTATTGTATTATATATATATATATATATATATATATATATATTAGAAGATATATTCCTAAAATATACAAAATAGTCTGTATTATTAAATAAATTGACAGTAATGAAACTCATCTTGATCTATTGGTTGAGAGTTTAGTCTATCAATTAAAAGGTCTTAAGTTCAAATCTTTTAATGATTTATTCGCTTTATTAATATTGTACATAGCATAGCATTTTGCATCTGAGGTTATTGTGAATATTAAAAATAATAGAAATTAATTTTCTTATAATTATCACATTTTAATATATTTGATTGAAAAAGTCCTTTGTATTTTTTTTTTTTTGAAAATAATAGTTATATTTAATTTTTGAAATATAAAATTATAAAAAAACCTACTTCAAATTGGGCCCTAAATCTATTAGAGAGATGGATCGTGTTTCTCACTGAATAAATTAATGCACCTCATTGGAAAAAAAGTGTGTTTGGAAAATTAAAAGGGATAGTTGTTAATAATAAAAATGGTTAGCTATGGAATCAAAATGTGTAAAATTTTTTTATAAAATTTAAGTTTCATGTGGGAGAGCTTTTTTATTGCTTCTTAAAGCAATTTTTTTTTTATAAAAATTAAAATTTTTGTACTAAAAAATTATTTAAGAAGCAATAAAAAAGTCGTCTCAAACGAAGCCTTAGTTTAAATGTAAAAGCTCATCATAAAATTGAGAAATATATAGAGCTGCTTATAGGGACTCTAAGAAAGCAATATGTAATGCAAATAATTTAGCTTTTAGTAATTTATATAATAGATTTAATAGTAAAGAAGATGGAAGGTTTATATAAATTATCCAAGCAAGAAAATAGTAGAAGCAAGAATCTAATTCAAGTGAAGTGCATTACGAATGAAGATAAATAATTTTTTTTTATAAAAGGATATTCGGTTATTTGATATAGGTGGATGAGATGTTTTGATAACCTTTTCAATAAAAACTAAAAAGTATGAGAATATAATTGATTTTATTGACCCTAGCATCCCAAATAATAATAAAAAAAGATATTAATTTTTTTATCTTCATATTAGTAAAATTCAAATTGTAGAGGTTTCAAAGAAAAATAAAATCTTCAAAAATAGCGAGACTATATGATATTTCAATAGAGGTGTGTAAATGCTTAGGAGATTAAAGAACTTCTTGATTTACTAAACTTTTTAATATTATTTTTGAAGACAAAAAAAAATGTCAAATGAGTAAAGAAGATAAGTGTGTTAGTTCCTATTTTAAATAATAAATGTTATGCACAATAATTTATAAAATTAGGTTAATGTATCATACATTTAAAATTATGAGAGTATAAATGAGCGTAGGTTACAAGATAATATTAAAGTATCTCAAAACCAGTTTGGATTCATGTCAAGTAATTTTATTATGAAAGCCTCACATTTACTGACAGGTTTGATGGAGAAGAATTGAGAGTAAGGCCTGTAAGGCGGATCAATTTTAAAGAAAATATATGATAAAGTTTCAAGAGAAGTGCTCTGCAGAGTTCTAGAAAAGAAATGAGTTAATAATGTTTATATTCAAGTCATTAAGAATATGTATTTAGAAGTTGTTATTTGTGTTCAAACACAATCTGGTTTGACCATCAAGGATCAGTTTTAAGCAAAAAAAAAAAAATGAATTATGGAGATCAACCTTAAGAGTCTAAAAATTTTCATTTTAGTAGATCTAAAACTAAATATGTTGCATATATTTTTAATAGTAATAGATCTAATCGTGGGATTGTGACTTTGGTGATGAAGTCACTAAAAAAAGTGTACATTTAGTATATTGGGTCCATTGTTCAAACCAATGGTGAAATAGATGAGGATATGATTAATAGAATTCAAATTACATGGTTGAAGTAGAGGAATGGATTGGGCTTGTTGTGTGATAGAAAAGTACTCTCCAAACTTAAGAGAAATTTTAGAGGATGGTGGTGAGATGTTTAACACTTTATAGCGCAAACGGTTAGCCATTAAAAGAGAAGCAAAAAAATTAAGTGCAAAGATGATGATGCTCATGTAGATGAGTTGTTTTACACTAGAGACGGAATATGAAATGACTATATACGTGAAAAGGTTGGAGAAGTCCCAATAACATTTAAGATTAGAAAGTGGCCTTAGATGGTTTAGTCACATAAAACGTTGGCCTTATGATAACCCAATTAGGAGACCAGATTTATTAGATCCAACCTATGTTAAGAAAAATAGAGATAGACCTAAAAAGATTTGGTTAGAAAATATTAGAATGACCTTTGTTTACTAGATTTAAATGAGAATTTGACTTTTAATATAAAACAATGAGAAAAAGGTCTCATATCGTCAAACCCACATAATTGGATAAAGACTTGATGTTGTTGTATTGGAAAAAAAAATCAAAACATTGTAGCATCCATCAAATGATGATACCAATTTATTTAGTTTCAATTAGTGTAGAAAGGACACGAAGCATCCTAAATTCACTTCAAAGGGCTACAACACAAGCATACATAGACAAACAATTAAAATGAATAAAATTTCCTCTAAAATACATGAACAAAAAAATGGAAAGACCATCCTCAATTACCAGATCTCATACAAGGTAAACTCTAGCCTCAAGATACTTACTTCCTTA
Source organism: Dendrobium nobile (assembly GCA_022539455.1). Classification (NCBI taxonomy): domain Eukaryota; kingdom Viridiplantae; phylum Streptophyta; class Magnoliopsida; order Asparagales; family Orchidaceae; genus Dendrobium; species Dendrobium nobile. The sequence goes on from CM039733.1 coordinate 70,956,727, forward strand.
TTTGAAAAGTGCTGCATACATCAAGAGGAAAACTTCTCAGCTGCAACAAAATCAAATTGAAATGCAAAAAGGAACCAAGGAGACAAAAGCCAATCCCATTAATGGATAATTTATCTATATAATGTACAGCAAAAACAAAAGAACCATCTTGTTACCTGTGCAAAGAATATGCTTCACCAAGATGAACCAAGTACAACAACAAGAATCCTTCAGTAATTCAACAAGGAATACTTTAATCGAATAACAATCTTCCCTTTCTCCACTCCCAGCTTGGCTCCAGTAACTAACCAGTGCCCAGGTGAGTCCTGAGGCCCCTTCAGCATCTTCGTCGTGTCCACAATCTTCGCCAGCTTGCCAAGAAGACTAGACTGCTCGCTTGACGAAGGAGACGACGAGGTTGTACAATCATCATCCAGTTTCTGTGCGATCGCAATTGAAGAGGGATTGGGGCTATGATCCCAGACTGACCTCCTGATTGTGCAACCAGGAACTCTAGAGAAGAGAAGTTTGAGGTGAAGAACGCTCTTGGCGCCGAAATCCCAGACGCCGAGTTGAGCGCCTGTAACTATGTAAACGCCGGAAAGGTCGCCGATGCTGGTATCAGTATGTTCGATGGGTGCGGTGCTCACATGAGCGAAGTTCTTCCATTTAATGGGTTCGAACCAGCGGCTATCTTGTTCTTCTGGGCCTTTCCACTTGGGTGGACCAATACCAATGTGAGAATCCCAGTGTGGTAAAAGAATTTTTGGGAGAGAAGAAAGATGCTGTAGATGGATTGCCAGCCGATTCTGTTTGCTTCCTTCTAGACATAGCCTGAGACCGGTGACTGGCCTACGACCTACAGATATCTGCAGAAATGTGAATTAGTCATGATTATAATCACATCCCTCTACCAAAATGATTAGGAAGACCCTTAAAGATAAATAAGGAATGCAAATGTGTTTTCTTATAAAAAAGAAACCACATGAATCATAAAAGCTTTGTTGAAAATAGGAGATTCACCACTTAAATCATACTATATTTTAGTAAAATCTTTATAAATGATGTGTTCCTCTTTAATTTGATCAAAGACGCCTTAGCTTGATTGTGAGGAAAATAGCAACCCTACTTAAAGTGTCAGTAGCCTATTTTTTAAGTCTGGTATAATGTTCAAGGATAAAAGTGTCCTCTTGGAGAAACACAACCCACTTAGTTTACCTATGTCCTAATTCCTTCTATGAATTCAAATATTTCAAAGCTTATGGTTAGAATAAAGAATAAATTCTTTATGCAAGTAATTTCTCCGGTAACAAAAAGCCTGCATAACAACATAAAATTTCATACCATAAATTGAATACTTCTAATTAGCCTCATTCAGCTTCTCACTAAAATAGGCAAATATATGTCAATTCTTAACTTAAAACTCCACAAAGATCTACACCAAATACATCAAAAGAAAATCTCAAACATTAAAAAAAAAAAAAACTCAAACATTTACTTAAAATCAAGTAATTTAAGCACAAACGCACTTACAACCCCCTCAATTTCATCAAAAGCATGGCCATTAGATTTTATTTTTCATTTCAAATTTTGTTTTTTTAAGATAATTTCTAATCAATGTCATCACAGTACTAAATCCCTTAATAATGAATAATCTATTTCTATATAGAAAACAGATAAATCATAAAAAACTTTGAATTGTAGGAATATTAGTTGGTGTTGGCTAGGTATTAATTGTCATAACTTTACGGAGTTAATAGATGATCCATCACCAGATAGAACAAATTCAAAAATGATTACCACCAGTGTTAGGAAGCAGCATTTCTACAAATTCATATACAACTTTCAGCTTGTAAAGCTTAAAAACTTTCCTGAGACATATCAAATAATCATCTTTCGTTTTATTATAGAACAAAATACCATCGAGTATATAACATGAAACTTTCCAATGAAAGAGTAGAAAATGGTGCATAATCCTTATAAAGAAACAAGGTGCAATAGTTAATTGTAAAGGCAACATCAGCCTTTCAAATAGTCAGTATTTGATTTTAAAAGAGTTTTCTATACATAACTCGTTATTATCCGAAGATAACTACTTGTCAAATCAAACTTAGAAAAGATCATAGCAGTAATCATTATGTTCAACATAAATGAGATATATGAAACTAATATTTGATGGTAATTTTATTGATTGCTCAACCATTCATGCATATGTACCAATTTACATCTTTTTAAGGAACTACAAATGAACTCACACTTTCCTTAATAAATCACTTCTTAAGTAATCCATCTGCCTATATTTTAACCCCAACATGCTCAATTGGATTCATCCTATATGATCTAGGATTAAATCAATAGCATGATATATGATTCTAAGCATCAATAATTCATCCTGACATGGATATTTAAAATCACAAAATAATTTACTAATATCGTCAGACATAGTAACCTTTTCAATCACAATATCTTTCAATTAAATAGCCACCATAGAATAAATTAATTATTCCTTTCAAATATTTTTTAAAAAGAATGTTGGCTCAAAATATGCAAATATCTTATGCACATATATCTTTCAATGCATTTGGATGATAATCGTTTAAATAAGACACATAATTACTCTTATGCTTTGTAGATTTAAAAATAACTCTATCACATACTCTTAAGCACATAAGAGTTGAACCTACCAAAATAGCATCTAAATCAAATAACCACAATCTACCAACATAATATATAACATCCATAATAAGAACATCACACCCAATTTAATCAGTATAGATAGCAAGTTGAATGGAAACTAAACATCTTTGTGACACAGAAATAATAGTGTTATCCATATAGGCCAATTAATATAGTTGTAGATGTTGCTCATGTCTCAAACCTCTAAGATCAATAGTAAATTTAGCCACAACATTCATATAACTCTCACTATTTATAATGAGTTACCAAAATTTTCATCAAGCTTGAAACAAATTTAGAAAATAGAAATTATTTTTCAATTAAATTTAACTTGAAGTGTAGCAGTAATGCATCACATGATATTCAAAGGATTCTCAATCAAAGCATCCTCAGAATCACTAATCTCTTCATCAAATTCATGATTTAAAATTGAGTAATCTGAGGCACACACATAAAAGGATTTGAGGCATACCCCTTTTGACTGAGGCACACCTCAAGACTCATTTGTTGAAGTGTAAGCCTCAAATTGATAAAGTTAGGCTCTTTTAATTTATAAGTTCAAAGTCTAAAATTAATTTAAAAGCCTCAAATTTTACATCTAAACTTATTTCATTATAAAAATAACTAAAGCAATAAAACGATGCCTTATGACCTAGGAAACTGCAAGCTTGCAGGCCGCAGTGAATCCATACGTGAGGCTCCACCAACCTTTGCTATTGTGCCATCTTTGCCTTCCAACCACCACAGCCAAAGCTCTTGAAACCACTCCTTTGCCTTCATTCCTATCATGCCACCAACTTTACCAAGAAATTTTTCAATTCATAAATTATGATCTTAGACTTCTTGTTTATGTTGAACTGGGAGTGGGAGAGACTGGTTGTATCCTTGTATGACTTTTTATGATCTTATTTTGAATTTTTTTTTATATTAGTATATTACTTATTATTTCATATGTTTATTACTTTAATAGTTTAATTATGAGGCTTATGGTTTAAAAAGAGTTTTTGACTTATATTAAGAAAGGTAGAGGCAGACTTAAAAAGACTTGGTTAGAAAATATTAGGAATGACCTTTTTTTATTAGATTTAAACGAGAATTTGACCTTTAATAGGACACAATGGAGAAAAAAGATTCATGTAGCCGACCCCACGTAGTGGGATAAAGGCTTGATGTTGTTGTTGTTGTTGTTGTATGGTTTAAAAAGAGTTAAGCCATTAGGTTTTTTATAAAGATACGATATAAGATAAAAAATTATTCAGGAGTAATTTTAATTTTAAGCTTGGTTGAGTTCATGAAGCTGAATCGCATGTCTTTTGATGTGAAATTGGACAAACTACTAGAGGCCGCTACTGGCACTCAATTCCCACTGACTGTGGTTGGAAGCAACAATCTCACTAACTTTTGAAGGCAATCTGCAACCTCGTTGGGGTTAAGCGAGATAAGCGAGTTCAGCCTCCTCAGCAGTTAAGTTAGGATTAAATTTTGGCATTTAAAAGAGCTGTGCTAAAATCTATTTGGCATGCTCAAGGGGAGCTTAAGCACCTTTTAAACCTAAACAAAATGCTAGTAAAGAATGCAAAGCATGCCTATGAACCTTTCCTCAGTTTTGATTTGCAAGTTAAAATAGATATAACTATGCAACTGCATGAAACTAGACAGAGCTTAATTGCAAACTGTTCTATGACACTGGTAGGAAGTATATTCTGCAAAGGTTACCACATTGATGAAGAGCTCAAAATTTATAGTCAATATCAGCAATAAAACCTTGCACTGCATCAACCTTTCTTATTTTGAGCTTTATTTGTCAATTGGAGTTTGCACTTCAGTCTAAGCAGAGTTATAATTGAGTTTCTTTCTTTCAGTCTACAATCAAAAGAACCTACCTTATGACCGTTCCATAAAGTAAGCTCTCACATGTCATATACCTTAAAATATCATCTGGTAGGACAAAAGAAACCACTTTTTTCTATGATTAGATTTTTTTTTAACAAGGGTATACAAAGCAATGTAAACATCTTTAGCTATTCATCGATTAAAGCTTTCTATGATGAAGTCTTCTTTCACTTCAACCGTAAGGCTTGAAACTTTTACCACATGAAATATCTTAGTTCTTCTGCTCTTCCTAGTATTGACCCATATTCATAGCTGATGCATACTTAGGGTGTATGCATGAAATCTTAATCTATGTAGGTCTATGATCATCTTAGATCTTATGGTTTAGTAGCTGTTTCTTTGCATGTGATCACCAGCAATTCATGCCACCCTAAGTTTCTTTTATTCTCTACTATTTATAGCTAACAGAATAATTATGTGTAACGCATCAGTTTCCTTTCAAGTTGGCATGCTAATTTTTTCATATATTTTGCATACGTTGTTTTGTATTTTCATCAGAAAACCCATAAACTATTCTCTTATTATTTAATTTACATTAATAATAGCTTTCTCAATTAGTTTGCAATAGGAATATCCTAGACCTCAATATCCCGCGTCACACCTTTTGATTCCAAGTAATAGAAAACCAACGGGAACTAACAGTAAGTTGAAATCAGAGCTTCCACTAATTGTTGAAGGAAGATGGAGAAAATTTTAATTATATATATATATATATATATATATATATATATATATATATATATATATATATCGGCATTTAGTTTTGATTTCAGATTTGGTTATCACATTTTCTTATTTTAAGAAAAATATCCAAAACAATATATATTTTTGATAAATTTAAGAAGTAATATATATTTAATTTATGAAACAAAGGAGATTATCCAGAGTGATTAAATTAAAAATGATTAATAACAACAATTGTACTAAATCATGAAAGAAGGCGTACATGTTACATTTATCTTTTAATTTACTAAAAAACATGACATAATAATAATAATAATAATAATAATAATCTTATTATTATTATTATTTAGTATTTTTATTATTATAATATTAATGCTATAATGCTATTATTCCAAAAATAAAATAGATGATCAATGTACTCCTCTCCTCTATGTTTGATAATCTGTGATGATTATATTAACAGAATAGAAGGGTTTACCATAAATTCTTATCTATTTACATATCTAATACCTAAATCTTTATATTTATTTTTATAACACCATAGTGTCTAAATTACATCAGAAATTATACATGAAAATGTGTATTTCACTTTAAAGTTAATATTAGTGGTGTTTTGATGTGATTTAAAGATTTGGGTGTTATACAAGCAAATATAAATATTTAAATATTAGCTATGTCAATGCATAAGAAATCAGTGGTATGTATATAAATCCCCACAAAATAAAATACTAAATCATGAAAAAGGCACACAAATTATATTTATCTTTCTATTTATTAAAAATTAACATAATTTACATCCAAATCATCATCAGCAGCATAATAATAATAATACTAATAAATTATTATTATTATTATTACTATAATCATAATCATCATTATCATTGTTATTATGTTTATGCTATTATTACAAAAGAATAGATGCTGTGTTCTCTTCTATCCTCTATGTTTCCTCTACTTACATTGAAATCAACACAATAAATGAAGACTATGCGGATCAACACTATGCAGAATAAGAAGTGATTGCGCAATAAGGATGAGTGATGAGGACATCCACCGTACATTTCGACATCAGCAGGATCATAGATCGACGACTACGATTCATAGTTTTTATTTATGTGTTTTAGTGCATTTCTTTTATTTATTTTTCAGTTTTTCATTTGTACCCCTATGAGGGATTTGTGTCATGTTGTAGCCGAGGGCATTTGTGTCTTTTATATTTTGTGCTTTGGAGGCCTATATATGAAGGCCTAGTCATTTATTGTTTTCTAATGTTGATGAATGAAATTTTCTATTGTTGATCTCTTTGTGAGTTCTTGAAATTTCCCAAGATCTCTTTGTGAGTTCTTGAGGAGGTGGTACTTGAGGATCTCTTTGTGAGTTCTAGCAGCGGTGGTACTTGAGGTTTGTAGCTCTAGATTTTCCCTTTCCCCTACACCTATTTTCCTCTTCCCTACCTAACCGAAGCCTCACCACCCTCCCAATTCCCCACTGCCCCCCATAGCTCCACCGCCGGCCTCTCCTGACCGATCCAGCCACCGGCAGCTCACCCAGCTCCCACGGCCGGCTGCCAGCCCGCCGCCCCCTTGCCTCCAACCTTGCCGCCGGCTCCTCTTTGACCCTACCTTTTTTTGAATTTCAAATTCCTCTTGATTAAATTACCTTCCTAATCAATCTTTCTCTATTTCGGAAAGTCAATTAAGGGAATTTAAACCTATTTTGAAATTCAAACCCTTTTCCCTCTCATATTAAACCAAATTGGGATGTTATTTTCAATTTAATCAAATCTAAAATTAAAATTAGATTCGATTAGAATTTATTTATTAACCCTTGGGCCCCACTTACTTAAATCCCAAGCCCCTCTCTCCTCCCTATATGGCCGGCCACCCCACCCTCTCTCTCTCTCTCCCATTAATACACCATTAATCCCCCTTCCCTCCTAGCCTAATTTCAAATTTAAAATTCTGAAATTGAAATTAATCCTCTCTTTATTTGGAAACCTGAAATTAAATTCAGGATTATTCCCTCCCTCCACCTATTCCACCCACCCCTAGTCATCCTCACCCGAGCCCCAACCCGGCCACCCTCGCGGCCCACTTCCTCCCTCTACCTCTAGCTCACGGCCAAGCCCATCCCCTCCAAACCGCCACTTCCACCTCTCCTCTCCTTCTTCTCGACATTGGTGCTCCTTCATCTCCCGACAAGAATGCATGGCAGATCCGGAAGTTGATCACGGATTTGTTTACGATTCTCAAGAGGAAGTCGACATCATTCAATCACCGTTCTTCGATCCCATATTTGGGTCTGAAGGCACCGTCAAAGAATATGTGGAGCGTATTCTCTTTACCTTGGCGGACGTCATCGAAGAGCAACAACCTACATGATCGTGGAAGATTGCAAGACAACCACCTGTCTCTCCAACTCCGGCCAACTCTCTGTTGATCAAAACCTCTGGCATCCTCTGTCTTGCAGTGGCATCACTAGGCATGCTTACTTTTGTCCTCCGCTAAACCTACTTCCAAAGAACGATCGAGAGGAAAACTCTAAGATGAAAGTTCTAATTGTTAAGTAGTGGATTATTATTAATCACATATTTATTTACTATTTTATTGTCATTATTTTGGATCGTTCTGTTAATCTAACGTATAACCGCATGCTAGAAGCAAGTCAATAACTACGAAAACTGAAAATCCTAACTTAGTGAATCATTAACGTTATAATTTCATTGCGGAAATAAATTTCTTAATAAGATCCTGCAATTCCGTTGGTTGTTTCACATCAATGAGGCTCAAGTGTATATGCCCATAAATATATCAGGGTTAATGAATCAAGAAAAGTACTATCTACATAACAAATTTCAGTTCGAAGTTAATGGCTGCATATTCTATACCTGGTGTGAACTGACATATAGCTTGGGCCCCATCAAGCTAAACTGGAGTGAAGGGCACACTGGCTCCTTCCTCAGATGACCAGGAATATTATCTTGAGCCGGAGCCCAGACTCGTTCAACTTGAAAATCCAAGAAATACTGCAGCTCCTCTATAGGCGGTTTGACTGAAAAATGCACATAAATGATGTAGAAAGTAAGCCTCATTGTATATTAAAGCTTTGAGATTTAACATATTGCATTCAAATCTCTTCAATTAAACAAGAAAAAATAAACCATTAATCATTATAGATCTGCATTCTCTTTGCCATCACTATCGAGGAATTCAACTGGATTAAAAAATCTTCAACAACTCGAAGGTAAAATATAGATATAATAAGCATCCACTTTCTTTTTGAGAGTATGCTTTTGTGAGGAAGAGAAACCACCAGAACTTGTGTAAATTGATAAAGCAAAACTGGATGCAATGAAATTAAAAAAAAGGGTGAATATGCACTATGTGCAAGCTTACACTCCAAATACAGATCAATTGCACGAGCTAGATATTTTGTTGCAGGCAGTTCATCCAGTAGTGAAACTATGGGAATGAAAGTCATGTTAATAACATCTGGCGCAAAAGCAACAGTTTTTGCCCAATCAATATGATTCTGAACAAGGTCATCACCACCTCTCCTTCTAAATATTACTGTAACATCCTAATCAAAAGCACACATATTAAATTCTTTTAACGAAAAAAAATGGAGACAACATGAAAGAAATTAACAATGCAGTATCAAACACCTCTACAAGCATAAGCACTTGCCTCTTTCCCACTTAGATGTGGAATGTCAGATGGCTGAGTTCGAGTCTCAGGACTATTCTGCAGAGATAACTCACCAAGCTGTGAACATCCATTCAAAAAAATAAGAATTGCAAACAAATAGCCAGCCCTCTGTTACAACAACAAAAATGCATTACTTCAGAAAGCGCATACCTGATTCTCCAAGAGTAAAAATCTTTGATCTCCAATACCATTTACATATTTCTCAATTTCTGATGGAGGCAAAAGAGATGATCGGTGCTGTTTGATAAATATTTCATCTCTACCACCAATAGTCACGGAGGTGATAATATGTGTCCCAAAGTTTTCAATGAAACTGAAATATAAGTGTAAAAGAATATGTCAATGATTAAATCTCAACGAGACAAAAAGATACAAATGAAGCCAAGTATATAAATCACTCATAACGTTTCACTGCTCCTGTTTCTATTTAAAGTTAGATTCAGTAAAAGTTTTATGACAAAACCACATCCTTCCAGAATATAGGAGCAAATTAAAAAAAAAAAATTATTTATAAAAAGCAGAGCTAAATCTCTTGCACAACAATGAAAAAATGGCAATGAAGTTGCATCACACTGCATACCTGGCCAACGAAGAAGGCTCCCAAGCACGTGGAACAGCACGCTTCACATAATCTTGTAAAACTAATTGAAAATTTACCAATTTAGCTTTAAAAAGTGGGATGTAATAACCCACCACTGCCAGGGATTTTATTGCTGCTGCATCAGTTTTCCATGAACCCGTTAAACTGAACATAGAATTAAAGCTTCCAAGAGGTATTGATTCTGTCAGTGATGACTTCTTGTTGAAATGAATTGCCATCTGGAAAACATGGAGAAAAACTGTAATATGTTTTTGCAGTTCCAAACATATAAGAAAATAACATCATGCAAAACTAAATCAATCATAACTCATAAGATGCCTAACTTGATCTGTGTTTGTAAATGGGCGTGGCGTTTAAATTAAAAAGAAAAGGTAGAGGGAGGGAAGAAATATCACATGCTATTTGAAGTTTCCACAGAAGTCAGTAGTACAGCATAGCTATATGCAGAAATTAATGATTGTCATGAATGTATCGAAGGGTCCTCAACTCTTTAAAATGGGTACAGACACTTTTTTATTACAGCTTCACCACAAAAATATATAAGAACATAATATTTTCATAATTAGCTAATTTTTTGTCAATTGACAATACAGTAGTTGTCATCTATATATTACATGACCGTCAAAACACTTCCAGGTTGATATAATAAATCTGATCATTTGGTTCAACTACTACACTTATACAGTGAGAAATCTAATTTTAGAAATAGTTTTTTTAGGGGAATCTACCTAATGTTCTATGTAGGTCTCCAGCACTCAATTTTTCAAGTCAGCCACATAAGAAGATGAATATGTTGCCCACAAATCTCATATATGGAGAAGTGATATGGAAACAAGTTGAGTGTTGGCAATCAACTTCTTTTTTGCAAGAAACTACAAGTAGTTGTATGCCAAGCACGAAAATCAACTTAGAAAATAAAAATGAAAAAAAAAAGACTAAAAAACGGAAGTCACCTTCAGCAAGGAAATAGTTTGTCATTAGGGCAACCATCGAGATAGAGAAGGTTGAAAGGCTCAAAGCTCTGGACATTGCCACCATCTTAAAGGAACAAGTGTTCGAGAAGGAGGCCTCCCTTACAATGGCAACTAACCAGATAGAGAAGACATGATGGAAACTCGAGAAGATGCAAGAATCATATCAGAACTCGAGTTATGATATTCAACTACTCTCGTATACAGTAAATAACAAATGAAAGAACTTTGGCATTGCAAAACTCTATAGATAATTTGGAGTCATCCCTTACTGAGGCTGACTCGAGCAAAAAGTCCCTCAAATATGAATTGACGGATTGTAAAAATCAACTAAATGATATTGAAGTTATTAAACTAAAGCAAAAAATTAGAATCACTAGGCGTAGAAATCCCAAGTTGAATGCCAAGCTGGTTGAAGTCACAAGCAAGGGCAACTAGACTTACAACTTAATTCTGTCATAAGATTGCATGAACTCGTTTTTTGCGGAATACAAACAAAGGATCCGCTTATGTTTGAAGATTTTGGCAAAATAAGACATCATTGGACTAGATGAAAACCAGTGTCGCCAACTTTGCTAGAATGGATGAGTCTTAACCAGAAGATGAAGTAGAATCCAAAGATATTGATGTGTTGGAGAATACTTAAAATGATTTTTTTCCTTTCTACTCTTTGTAAAAGTCCTAGGAGGTGAACACAGAATGAAACTTGTACCTATTAATTTGTAAATAAAAATTTGGGTTTTCTAAATTATGCATGTAATGTCTTTATGAATATCATATTTCTTTTGTGCCAGTAATAACTAAGATATTACTTGTTTGTATGGGAATTCCTAGATAAGTTTCATCTAAATTCTTACTCGGTCTTTAATTTGCATTATATCTTGTTAGAACAAATCATTATCTTTATGATGGGCAGCACCTTATGTTAAAGCTTTACACTTCCCGAAGGTAACCATCTTTAAGTCTCACCATCACAATGTGTTTCTCTCTCATAATGTAGATCTTGTCGTAAAGGGTAGACCCAACTTCTAAGGCTCAACTTTTATCCATTAGATATTTTTAAGTTTGACGTGATGCTTGCTTCGCAACTTTAACGAATACTAAGAGTGTACTATAGAAAGTTCATTGGTCTCCTTTAAGATAAGCAAAACCTTACACTAGAGGTTTAATCTTTAAAAGATTAGAGTGGATTTCTCTCTCACAATATGAATTTGGTCGCCAAGGGGGAGACTGATTTCAACGGCTCAACTTTTAGCACTTAGATATTTTAGGATTCAATATAATACTTATCATGCGACTTTAATGAATGCTTGAATGCAGATATAAATAAGTCGTTGGTTGACTTGTAAATATGATAGAATAGCAATAATAGAAATAAGCAATTTGTAGCTTACAATCATAAGTGACTTACAGAGTTGAGACTTGCTAAAATACTCACAGATAAACACACAACTTACAGTCCTGAATATCATTTTTAGAAAGTTCATCAAATTTAATTTTCTCCTCGAATAAAACTCATGCTTTAAGATTAAAATGATTTCATCAAGTGCAGATTGTCCGACCACTCATGTGTCATAACTCACTTGTAGAGTTGTAGGGAATAGTCTAGCATTTTTTTACATGCCCTTTCGTATTGACTACATAAATAGTTTGTTACAACCAGTTTGCCTCTTGCCATACTTTTCAATAACGAATAGCGCACCACAACAAAATGTTCCTAATGGAGCCATATGGCATAACGCACGGCGTGGCACGAGCCATATATATATATATATATATATATATATATATATATATATAATATCATTAAATAATAAATAATAGGTTGATTAGAGCAAAAATTTATGCATAAATATCCTATCAAACAGCAAAAATGACAATTTTAAATCCTACATAAACTTACATCAATAGATTTGAGCAGGATGTAAGCATAATTTAGACTAAATCCTGCAAAATAACAAAAATTATTGCTTTAAATCCTACAAAAAAGTTAAATCATTTCATTTTTTATATTTTATTAATTTGATATTTAATTAATAATTAATTAAATATGATATTAATATATAAACCTTTAAAAAATAATTATAATTTAAAATTTATAATATGTTAACAAAATAGTGATCGCCATTTGCGCCTTGCGCCATTGACCATGTATGGTGCAAATAGCTTGTGCTATTTTGATGTGTCACGCAGCGCCAAGCAAATAGTGTCGTATGTGGGTACGTTGTGTCATGGCACTCCCCATTTTGCGCCATTGGCATGTATGCCTCTTGCTTAATCAATTATGCATACATTCAAGAATTTTTTTAATTATTATTTAGATATAATTCATCAACATCTCAATTTATAAGGTTTTTAGTGTGCTTCCCTTTTAAGGATAAAATATTTTTAAGTTGTCTCAGTTCCATGATCTTGAAATGTCATTCATGATGTAAGTTGAAGTCAATATGCTCTAGGGACAACTTATTCTTTGATAGTGCATGGTAGTAGAGGTGTAAACGAGTCGAGACAAGTTCGAGTCACCCCTGGCTTGAGCATGAGCTTGATTAATTAATCGAGTTCGAGCTCGAGCTTTATTCTACGAGTTCGAGCCAACTCATTTATTATGAAAGAGATAAAATAATTATGATTTAACAAATTATTATAATAAAATGGTAAAAAGAATGAGAAATTATTAGATAAATAATAAAGAATAACTTAATATATGAAATTGTGATATAATTTTAAAATATTTTTAAAAATTTTATATTTTAAAATCCTAAATTCTAATATATTTTAAGTATATTTTATATTAATATTTTTTAAATGAACCGACTCATGAGCTTACGATTCGAGTTGGGGCTAGCTCAAGCTTGGATCGTTAGCTCATCAAGCTCTACACACAAACAATTTATCGAGCTGAACCCGGGCCGGCTTGAGTCACTTACACCACTACATGGTATTTATAATGTAAATGCAAGTTTTCCAATGATGGATTGTCATGATGTAGCATTGACTTTCCAAGCGATGAGATTTTTTAAGCAAAAGCTTCCTTAACGAACATTTGCACCATAAAACCTAGCCTCTCGCCTCTTTACCAAATCTTCTTACTGCAATGATTGAGTTATGAGTACTTCAAAAATCTCAAGATAAATTTGCAGTCCTTTATTAGATTATCTCCAATCGCCCAATTCCCTTTCATAACATTTGAAGCAACAACAACTTTTTTTGTGCAAGTTGTATTATACAAGAGCATTTTGAATCCATAAAAGATGGGAAAGGGAGTTTGGCTTGAGCATACAAAAAGCTTAGTTCTCAAAACCCAAAGTACTAATAGTAATATTTCAACCCATTTGCCTTTGGTGCCTTTAACATGTTTTATTAGAATTGAATTTAGCTTATTTGCGGTTTATACATGTTTGTTTGTTCTAGGATGGTGTACAGAGGTTAAGTTTAAACAAATTCTTAGCTTTAACATAATTCTTCACTTATCATCAAATTAATGGATAGTTGTTAGGAATAATCATCAATGTTATATCGTAGCGGCACATGATGCCGATACATATGAAATTTTGAACTATTGTTAAAGGTGTCTCTATAAGAGATTTGGCTTCAATCCATTTTGTACAATGGTCAATCATGATGAGAATAAATCATTATTACCGGAGAGAAATGGTGAAGTTCATTCCCCATATAACAAATAACTAAGGATATAGAATCAACTAAAGCTTGAGCGTCAGCATGAATTTATTTTTGATCCTCAAGAATTGTTTTGAATATTTTTTTATATAGTTCACAAGAAGTATCCTTATCTTAGAACTCGACAAGTAAGTGTCTTTCCTCCTCAATGACCTTCACATTTCGTATAATGAACCTCATTTAAGATGTTTAGCCTCATGTGCATTCAGAGATTAGTCGTACTAATTGATCTTCTAAAAAGTTGACCATCAATAAGCAAATATTGTATTGCTTTGAATTTGAACCTTATTGGGCCTTCGATGCAAAAGGGAATTTTGCATGCTAAAAGATATTCGATGAATGGATCAACACAATTCACAATGACATTGACATGCTTAGCTTCAAGTTCTTTAATACTCGAATAGGAAATATCAATTGCAAGCCAGCTATTAGCATATCCACACTTGGTAAGCAACGAATTAGTTATATTCTAGAGGGATTTGTTCAATACAAAAGTATTTTTGTTTGTTGAACTCAATTTTAATTTTGAAGAGGTATTTTAAATTCAAGGGATCAAATTATTTGCATTGAATGCACATTCCCAATAACTATTTTGAATCTTTTTACATTGTAAGCAAGAAGCATCTTTATCGCAGAACTTGATGGGCAAGTATCTTTCCTCATTAGTGATGTTTACATTCCCCATAATAAATCTCATTTAATATGTTTAGCCTTGTGTGCATTAAAAGATCAGTCATACTTAATGATCTATTGAAAAGTTGACCGTCAATGAGCAAGTATTGTGCTACCTTAAATTTAAACATCGTGGGGTCTTTGATATAAAATGGTATTTCTCATGTCGAAAGATATTTGATAAATGGATCAACACAACTCACAATGACATTGACTTGCTTAGCTTCAAGTTTCTTAATACTCGAATAGATAAGATCGATTGCAAGTTGACCATTACAATTTCCACAAAGAATTGATTATGTTCTAGAGAGATTTGTTTGATACAAAATTACTTCAATTTGTTGATCTCAAATTTGACTTTGAAAAGGTGTTTTTGCATAGTGGTATCTCAAGCTTCAACTTCTTTATTAACATGATTAGGGACTTGGTGGTGAAATGCTTGTGTCTACTCCTAAAGCAAATTGCAAGCCAACAAGTAGACCCTTATAATCTACTTGGTTATTAGTGACTTGAAAATAAATTCGATCAGCGTGCATTAGAAAAATTTCTACTAAGCTTTTAACATGATTCCAATCCGAACTCTTAGGACTCCTGAGGCATCATTGTCAAAGAGAGACCACAGTAAGTATTCATAGGTCTCAAATCCTCTTCAACTCTAAACAGTATGCAGTTAGTAATAAGTCGACTACACTTACGCCCTAATGGCAATCATTGGTCTGCACAAGATTTAGAATTCGCTAAGCTTAACAAACCACTGAGAAGGTTAGGAGAGTGATCCACTTTCAAGAGAATAGGTTTTAAATTATGTCCAATGATGGCCTGAATGGTATGACAACAACACCCAGAACAATTTCCCCATGATCGAATATCTCAAATAGATCACGCAAAGATTTTCACAAATGTAATAAATTGTCATTGCTTCTTACCATCTTCTAGAATGCACAATGAAAAATTGCTATTGCATCTCGAGCTGGGGATAGAGGGGAAATAGAAAGTGTGCCCAGGTTTAAAAAAAAATTTATAAATTGCACATAAAAGTTGAGCATGCCTTGCAGAACTTAACATGAAGTAATATCAAAGAAGAATTAATTAATACTATTCCAACTCATTGATAAGGGTAATGATTATGATTGTTATCAAGAAATTCACTTTGTATAGTAATTTCATAAGTGCTATTTCGAGTACCTACAGTGCAAACACCATGCATTCCTGCGGATGATCATTTCAGACAAATATCAAATTCCAATAAATATTACTCGTTACGAACCTCATTCTTATCCAAATTGACTCAAGCAATATAGGTCAAATATAAATTATGCCAAGATATCATAGTCCGCACAGTGTTCTTTAGCTGCTGTAACTAAACATGAATGCAGCTCGAGTCTAATCCAAAAAGCAAGAAGTAATTCCAAGTAAAATTATATAATTTAGAACACTATGCCATGATTGGATTTCATAAAATGCCCACCGAATGCAACAAACCACATAAGCACAATAACTGCAACCAGAGTCCAGAAAACAACAAACAAACTGTCTAGTAAAGCAAGTAAAAGTTTCTCAGATCAGTGAAACAATAAGAGTAAACAAGAATCCAAACAAAAAAGGCAGACTAGAATGCAACCGATTGCCACGCAACCAAAAATCATCAATAGAAAACTGCAAAATAGAAAATACAGAGCCCCAACAACACCAGCACCAAAATCGGGCTAACCTCTCGGAAGCTACAGACCGGAGTCGTCTCCCGCCCCGGCCTTCCTCTAACGATATCCACATCAGCAGGAACACCAGCCAGACCAACACCAAATTCAGAGACGGCGAAATCCGATGATACGGCTTCGTCGAGCCGAACGAGGCGGGATCCCGGTGCGCCCTTGCAGTACAGCAGTCGTGAGTCCGCAGTGACATCGAAGCCCCGTCCAAGGGCCTCAACGGCGTTGGACAGAGTCGCTATCAAAGCGGCCGGCTGCTTCGGATGCGCCGTCGGCCGTGGCTCGCCCATGCTAACTCTAGCGATGTAGCTTCCAAACACATAGAAGCGGCAACAACCGGTTACAATCCACGGCGAAGAAGTTGGGGAAGACGAACGGATCTCTTCTCCTCATCTCATTGTTGGTTTAAAAGAGCTCTGTCTCTCCGTCTCTCTCTCTCTCTCTCTCGCTGCTGTGTTCTTGTCTGCTTCTTTAGGTTTCGGCTCTCCTCCCTCTTCCTTCTGCTTTCTGTCTTACTTTCTCCTCTCCGAGTCAGAAATTAGACGGAGGGTACGATGGCCCTTTTGACTGAGAAGCCGTTTTTTTCTTTATAAAAACGCGTTTCCTAAAGAGATTTATGGGTTGACCGCCACCCTTATGGCCGGCCAGCTCAGGCCGGGATTTGTGGCTCCTTCTGCATTTATAATTGTGATGTGTACATTCAATATTATATTATATTATATAAAGATATTTTTATGCAAATTTTATATATTTAATTATGAAATTATTAAATTTGTTTTAGATTAGACTATATAAATTTGTATATATAATATTAATTTAAAATATATATTTATATAAATTATATTAGAATATGTTCTTATTATCAAGATATTGTCTGCTTTGGCCTAAGAGTTTTACGATTTTGTCATGTTGGTGTAACTTCTCAGTAGGTCATCCATCCCAAAATTATTCTGTGATGAGCACGCTTAACTATGAAGTTTCTTACAGAAATTTCAGCAATTACTCTAAATGTGCCTCAATATTTAAGAATTTAGCTTGTTTTACTTAAAAGGTTTTACAGTTGTTGCATACTAGAATATACGAGGCGGCAAAATGAAAAAAATAACGTCTTAACAATATACGTATATCCAGCACACCAAGAGATAACTAAGGGAGAGATGCATCAGAAACTTTTTTACGTGGAAAATCCGAACAGGGAAAAGCCACGGGACCTGGCCCAGATGAGAACTCGTTGGGTTCGTCTTTTCGAGACGTTCAGTTCGACTGAAATCGAAGTTTGGATGGTCCCCGATTTAACTTCGGAAGCTTTCAACTCAATTTTGCTTTAAGATTCATGCCCGATTGAGATAAATTTTTTATGATATATCAACAACGTATCTAAAGAATATGCTATAGCCAATGTCAAGATGGTAAAATTGTTATATTCAACTATTTGATATCAATCAGATATGAATTCGAGTATTTGATGGTTAGTCAAATAAGTTCGGATAGGGCTTATAAGGGCTTCCTTATTTATATAGTTATTAAAAAAATATGATAGTTTGCATTTTAGCCCAAAATTTTTATTAATGTATTAAAAACATCAATAAAGCAAATATATTAATACATGAGAAAAATACATTCAAGGGATGAATAATTAATGAGTCTTGTTTTAATAATATTTTCTTGAAATAATTAGACATCAATGAGTTATGTAAGAAAATTTAAGAATAAAGTTAATAAGACTAAAAAAATTATAAGTACCAATCAATAGTAAAAAAAACAAGTTGGGGTGAATAATAAGATTTATGTAAAAAAATAAACTTTTGTGTGGAATTAAATTTTTTTAAGATGGTGTGTATATTTATAGCTTCTTGATTGCAATAAGGTTTGTTGGCTATTACTCTATTTGAAAAAGTTGTGTAAGTGTTCTTATAATTACATTAACATGTTTTTACATTTTAGAATGGGAGTGATTTTGATGTATCACATAACATAGTAATCAACTTTCATGCAGAATAATTTAGGGGTAGAAGTGAATCCCGTTGGCTCATGAGCCAGTTCGAACTCGACTTACTGATAAACTTGAGAGTCGAACGAATTTATCGAGTCATAAGTTTAAGTTCAAAATTAAATTTGAGCTCATATATTATACGAGCTCGAGCTTAATCCTAATCGGCTCATCTACTCGTTGAGGCAATTGGATTAATATTAATTAACATATGAACATTTATGATAGCCCAATTAATTATTTTTTGTTCAGATTCAAAATAAAAAATCGAGCTCCAAAATGGATGAATCTCGAGCTATCTTATCGAACTCGAGCCGCATAATTTCCACTCGAGCCAAGCTCGAGCTAAACAGATGAACTTGAGTTTGAGCTTAGTATAAATTAAGTTAAAAACAATCTTGACTCAATTAAGTTAAAAACTTGACTTAACTCGACTTGCTTATACCCCTAGATTTACATTGAATTTATTTTTTTTTTTAATATTTTTAAAAGTATGGGTTGAGCAACATTTTTTTTATATTTAGTTTTAATTTATTTAATATTACATGTCAAGTCAATTGGGGAGTAGATGATGTGGGTGAGAAAAGGAAAGAAGATAAAGAGAGTGGGTGAAGACTCTCAAATAGGATTGATGGTCCAAAATTTTAAATTCTGATCAATTGTTGATGATCATACATAACTATATATAAAATATATGTCAATGATATATGATTTTAGTTTTATTGGGTTAGCCCAAATAGCAAGCTTAACCAACATATTTGATTATCATATCAACTCAATCAGATCAATTAGGGCTAATAATTTTGTTTGAAATTTGATTATCACTCAAGCTTTGAGTTCCCTAAAAATCCATTAAGTAAATATTGATAGTTTATGTTGGAGAGGTTAATATTCTGTTTGGGACGGCTTTCTTGCTGCTTCTTAAAGCAATTTTATAACACAAAAATTTTAATTTTTGTACTAAAAAGCTTCTTCAAGAAACAGTAAAAAAACCGTCCCAATTGAAGTCTAAATATCTCAACTTATGGTTGACTCAATTATTAACTTCTACACAATGTTTTGACTTTTAATTTCGATATGATTAATTGTGTCAACTTGAACTCGGAATCAACTCGATCATTCTTAGTTGGATTGACTTGAACTTTGTTTTCCCTAAAGCAATGAAAAGCTAGGCAATGGCCAATGTTTTTTAGTTTCTGAATACATGCAAGTTTCAGTAGCTCTTCAATGTGAAAAAGCAAAAATCTACATAACTTGTCCATATTTATAGTCAAGCCACAAACTATCTGAATCTTACTTCACTACATTTACACACAGAATTATAGAACTTCAAATGGCATGCCAAACCTTACAATGGATGAGACATGTTTATGGCACATCCATCTATTACATAGCATGCTTATTCATTCATCTAATTTCTCCACCTCTCTTGTTCTAAAGCTAAAATTTACAGACATTGATTATTAGATCTAGCGATTTAGGCTTCGTTTGGGACAGCTTTCTTCCTGCTTTTTAAAGTAACTTTTTATTACAAATAAAAAACTACTTTAAGAAGCAGTAAGAAAGCCGTCTCAAAACAGAGCCTTAATCCTCCCATTGAAAATCTACATTGCAAACTTCTCCAGAAATTCTGCGGAGCCAAAATCACTCACCTGTTGAGTGTTTGGGGAATTCATCCAGAAAGCTGTCCTCTTCATCATATTCTGGCGCAGATGTGGTTACTGAAGAGTCAACCAAGGTATTCATGGCAGATATCTCCCGGAGCTCCATGGGTTTCTCCCAGAAAGTTCTTCGGATGCCTTTACTGCTCTCGTCTGAGAAGCTCGAAAGTACGAGCATGGGTTGAATAGGTGTGCGACCCTCTAGCAAGCTCACGACTTGAGACATGCTTGGTCTCAGTGAAGGAGATGCATTTGTGCACAAGATGGCCACATTCAGTAACAAGTTAGCCTCTTCTTCCGAGTATTCTGTTCCCAGGTTTGTATCCACCAGCTCCAAAAGTTCTCCCTTCTCTTTCAGAACACAAGCCTGTGATCCCCAAAGAAAATTTAAGAATAGAAACTTTAATATAAGAATAGACAATATTCTATGATGCCCAGACACGGACAGGGCGATACGGATACGACACGACACGGACACGTCAATTATTGAAAATATAGGGCACAGATACGGGTTGGACACGGTATTATAGTTTTATATTTTAAAAATAGTGTATAAAAATTAAATAAGTATAATTTTAAAAATAATTTAGAAATAATAAGGCATTTAACTAGAATTTGAGCTTAAAATGATTAATATTAAGATGTCGAGAGTCGGGCGTCGATGCCGTTTGTCAGTCATCAAGAGAGGAGATGATAATGTTGTCGAGAGTTAGACATTGATGTTATGCAGTAAATATTGGGCGTCAATTTTAAGAGGGCATTGACCATCGATGTTGAGAGGGCGTTGGTCGTCGATGTTGAGACGGCGTTGGACAAAGATGAGATATCAAGTTATGGGTGTAGAAATTGCTAGCATCGAGCATCAAATTTGTATTTAAGATACGTGTTTTAAAAGAATTCATAGAATATTTAAGATACGTATGTCGGACACACGTGTCAAATTTATATTTAATATTTTTTTTAATCAAACACGTTTTTGGCTTGTCCGACACATGTCAGGGGAGTGTCGGACGCGTGTCGTGTCGGACACTGCAAATGTTGGGCGCATGAAGCACTATCTGTTTATAACAATATCAATCTACAGTTGTTAAGTTAGGATGATAAAATGAATAGGAGAGAACAAAAATCTGTCAACATTTAGAGTTACCCAGTCGAGGAGGTAAACAAATTCTTCCTTAGGCCTGTAATTTGTGTTGCTCTTGCCAGTGACAATCTCTAAAGCAACCACTCCAAAGCTGTACACATCTGCTTTCTCACTTAGATGACCACGCATTGCATATTCAGGAGCCATGTAACCCCTGCAGGATGAAGAAATGCATATTCAACATAGTTGTAGTAGCTGAGCAGAAAGCTTGTAGTATCATTCAATAAATCTAGAATGTACCAGAGAAAATAGTAATTCAACATATCATTCTACAAATGTTTTGAATGGGATAATAAATGAAAATTTAATGACTTTTGTTACAGATAACTTGAAAATATCTAGAGGTAAAGAGTTGATCTGAGAACTGGGAAGGAGAAAAGAATTGTCAAAGGTGCATAGAATTAATAGCTAATAACTTTTCTATCGAGATTCTATATTACCCATGAAATTGAATGGTTATGAATTGATTTAGTTTTAGGTTATGTTGTTCATGCAGGTTATCACATCTATGTAAATCTCTATGAATAGAGATTGTACGTGATGTAATATTTGGGGAAAAATCTAAATAAATCTCAGTTTTATTTCCTCCAAATTGTTGTCTCTCTCTCTCCTCCCTTTCCCTCTCTCTCTTGCAAGAAGAGCTCAAGAAGCTCTCAAGAACATCTCCTAAGTTCTAACATGAACTTGCCCTTGCAGCACGAATAAATTGGAAGTAATACTTTCAGTCCAAAGATCTGCATAATATTCTTCCATATCAGTTCATGAACAATTCTGAATGCAGCAATAGGGCAATGGCACTATGATTCACCATTCAATTGCAGGAATGGTTGGATGGAAAGCGGGCTTTACAAAGACAATCCAGAATATGATGAAGAATAGTTACGTTGCCCACCATTTAGGTTTAAATGTCTTCACAATAATAGCACATGAACAATCAAGAAGAATGGTAAAATGCGGTTTTGGAATCACCAAAAAAGTACAGCATGGATTGGTACGTTACCAAATTCTTTAGGGAAGAAACAGAATAATATTTAAGAACTTACACAGTGCCAGCAATTTTGGTGCTGACATGAGTCCTGTCATCTTCATATAACTTGGCTAAGCCAAAATCTGATATTTTAGCATTGAGAGATTTATCCAGCAACACATTACTAGCCTTGATATCTCGGTGGACAATCTTCAATCTGGATTCTTCATGAAGATACGCAAGGCCTCTTGCTATGTCAATGCAAATGTTGCACCTTGTAGGCCAATCCAAATGTATTCTTGAACGTGGATCCGTCCCTATTAAAAGTAATGTACTTTAGCTATTTGAATCTCAATCTAAGATTGCAGATAAAGATTTTGTTTGGGACGGCTTTCTTACAGCTTTTTAAAGCAGTTTTTTAATTAAAAAAATTAATTTTTTATACTAAAAAACTATTTTAAGAAGCGATAAAAAAGTCGTCCCAAACGAAGCCAAAGTAATAGATAACAAAACTTACCAAAAAGAGCCCGGGAAAGACAATTATTTTCCATATACTCATACACTAGCAATAGCTGGTTGGCTTCAACGCAACATCCATATAGCTTTACAAGATTAGGATGTTGCAACGCAGAAATCATGCCTATTTCATTTACAAATTCGCGGTTCCCTTGTCTGGACCTTGATGAAAGCTGCTTCACAGCAATTACAGTTCCATCTGATAGGAGACCCTGTGAGAGTGTTTAAAAGGTAACGATTTTGGCAAATAACTCCTTTTAAAATAGGGTATGAAAGCTGCAACCATTGGTGGATATGTTTATAATGACAGAAAGCAAACAATGCTAGATTTTCTTTTATTCACTAGAAAATGCAGAAAAAAAAAGGTGAGAAATTGAGATTACCTTGTAAACTGGACCAAAACCACCCTCCCCAACTTTATTTGTTGGATCGAAATTCCTGGTTGCTGCTTTAATTTGTCGTAGGGTAAATAGTCCAGTTGGAAGATCTGTTGAGAAAACATTACTACGAAGATGTGTTTAAAGCATCCTAATCAAGTAGGCTGCCAAGTTTTCAGCTTTAAAGATAGAATTAAATGCAGGGTTGGTCAGAAAATCAGACGTATTTATGTATTTAAGCTTGCAAGGACTTCTGCATGTTAAATTAATGCTTAGGCATGTTCCAATCAGTCACTTGGATTTTAAGAGAAAATATTTGTAAGGAAAATAAAGTAATATATTCATGATTACATACAGGTATTCAAAAAGCAGGGAATTTTGCTGAGCAGAGTATTTGGAAAATCATCTGTTATGCCAAGTGCAAACCCGATATAAGATCTACTTTATGAAGAAATATTACTTCTAAAAGTTAGTGTGAAACCCCCTTCAAGTAGAAAGTTAAACACTTAAACATCGAGGCATATTTTGATGCAATGTTTAGAATTTCATTAGAAATCTCAATGTTAAGCTTGCTCGTACAAAAGCACTCCTGGGATGTGTTACCCCCGGAAAAGAAGTTACACCAATGAGGAAAAATCATAGATCATCAGGCCAAATCAACCAGTATATCGATGGTTGAGAGTTCAGGTTGATATCAATAGCATCATAGCATTAGACCAGCCAGAACATGAGAACTCAATGCCATACAAGACAAAAATGCTACACTCTAGAGAATCACCTCTTGAACCCTAGTTGGGACTGAGTGCTTGCATAGTTAGAACATGTCTGGCAACAGCAAAGCTGAGGAGGGCAGCAGCCCAGTTGCCCAGGTGGGGCCCATGACCTCCTTTATCATCTATAGGAGAAGACATTTTGGGTTGGGGGGTGGGGGGGACTCTTTGGGAAAGATATAAGGGGCTTTTATTAGGGGATTCGGGCTTTTTAAGAGGGGAGATTATGGAGGGTTATGTTTTATGTTATGTTTTGAATTTTTGCAAGTTTTAATGAGATGTTTGGGATTCCTAGTAGCTGATAGGTATTGTGGGAGAGACAATTCACCTCTCGAACAATGAATCAACTCGTATCTTGTCTTACTTTGCTTGTAAATTAATAAAAACAGCTCTCTTGGTGTTATTTTTGGATTTATTTGGAGAGTTTTTGTGAGGTATTTGGGGTTCCTAGTAGTTGCTAGGAATCGTGAGAGAGACGATTCACCTCTCGAACAGTGAATCAACTTATACCTTGTCTTACTTTGCTTGAAAATTAGTAAAAACAACTCTCTTTGTGTTATATCTGGATCTATTTGAAGTAAGTTGTTGTTTTTTTATATTGTTGTATGTTGTTTTGATCTTCAAGCCGTATCAAGGCCGTGATGGTTTATCTAGTTATAGCTACGCATTTATTATGAAATGGCAAGATAAATGGCTTCACCACAGTTATTAAGGTAGAATTCTTCTGGAGTTATCTTTAGTGAAAAAATCTGTTGGGATGCACACGAGGGTGGTTTTACGGAAAAAAAAAATAATTTCAAGTGAAACAGCAGAAGTTGTGATAATTAAGTTTTCCCTATTTATCCATTTGTTTAAGCTGTCTAATTGGACGGTAGTCACCAATTAGTGTATTAAGACCAATTAAGGTGATGCAGGACAATGATGATTGAGAGAATATTAGGATATTTTCCTCTGCATGATTACTTATATTTTTATTATTATTTGAATATTGGAATTCATATACCCTAAATTCAAGGTGCCACCTTGTCCACCACTTGGAACGACTAGTCTCCTCTCTACCCTCCTTAGAGTTTTTTAATTTTCAATTATGTAATGGCTCTAAAGGTCTAAAACTAATGAATGGAAATATCTTTTCTAGATTTAATACTTTGGAAAAGCGTTTTCTCTTTCTTTGATCCGGCTTGGTGGCCTGATTCTTAGTTGGAAGCTTGGTGGCCAAAAATCATCCCAACCCTTCCGTAAGAATGGAGTTTATGTTATTTTGTGCTTTAGTTTTCTGTAATTGCATCATCATTATGTCCTATAAGCTTCCAAAATCAATCCACATCATCCATCTTCATCCATTCAAGCAAAAGCAAGAATCATCCTCTCTCAATTTTGCCATCCTCTAAAACCCTCAAGCTAGCAAGCTTTCAATTTTGGGCTCTTCCACCACTTCTCAAACTTATTCCCAGACCCCAACCCTCATCACACATCCCCCTCCAAACCTAGAATCATCCCACAAGATCTTGGCTCATCTTCGCAAACCAAAGCAGATTGGATTTTAGTCACTCGATTCTAAATAGTAAAAGTCATGATGGGCATTGTGGGAAATGTATTTGATTGGATTGCTGATAAGCTTCTTGATCTATGTCTAAAAGGGGAAAGCACCGGAAGAAGAGAGATTAGAAAAGGTAAAAAGAATAAAAAAGAGAGATAAGAAAAGGTAGAAAAAATATATCTTATTTCCTGAATTCGATTACAACACTTGGGGTCTATTTATAGAGGTTTACATGAACCGGTTTTTTATTTAATAGAAGTTTAGACCAGCTGGTTTAATATAAGTAAAATAAAAGAACTAAAAATTGGTTTGTGACCAGTTTAATGCTGAAATAAATTGAACCTCAAGTTATTGTAGCTGGCCGGTTGTTGTAGTGTTCCCAATCTTTGAAAGATTTGATTCCAATCTTCTTTTATGATGGACTTTAAACATTTTATTATCTTGATATTGATTTTCTAAATTGTTCACTCATTCTTGATATTATTGTTGTACTATCTTTAAATCTAAAAGGATATATAGTTGCTTAATAATTGCCCGCCTCTGCTACATCCCATGTTTGACTAAAAAGGCTCAAAATAAGGAGTGACAAAACTACTTGTTGCGTGCTAGAATATACGCGGCGGTAGAGTTTGTAAATTCGCGTCCGAGCGTTGTACGAGTATTCAGCACACAAACAGAAAAGAGAAATGAACACCAAGGTTTTTACGTGGAAAACCAGAAAGAGGGAAAAAAACCACGGGGCCTTGCCCAGTTGTAAAGTTCCACTAGTGTTTGTTTGAAGTACAAATGTTGATCCATGTTACAAATCAAGACGATCAGTTTACAATCAACTTCTCACAAAGTTACAAAGTTTTGCAAATTCCCTGCGTTTCCCGAAAATCCGGCAGAGTTCCAGCATCTTCAGGCGGCAGGAAGAGCTCCGGCGGTGGTCGAGGAGGAGCTTCTTCCTTCTCTCCCTTTTCTCTTCTTCTTCTCTCTCTTCACTTGGTCCTCTTGTGAAGAATGAGGGCTCTATTTATAGTTTTTCAGGAGTGGCATGACTTGTAAATAGGTGTGAGATCATGGGCGAATAGGGATTGGTCGAATGGACGGCCGATATTGAACCCTTCGATCGTGCACCGTTCATTGGACATTTGGAGGCCTTAGTGATGTCGGAATTCGGCGATCTTGGGCTTGTTGGATTCGTCTCGTCGAGCCGTTCAATTCGAGTATAAGCTCGTTAAAATCGGAGACCGTTTGGTAACTCAAATTGTGGTTTGAACCTTCCAACAGCGCTTCGGGTCCTTGATTTGGACCCATTTGGGCTCGGATTGGGTTGAATTTGGTGTCGTTGGGTTCGTATTTCCGAGAAGCTCAGTTTGACTGTAAGCTCGTTGAAATCGGAGTTCGGGTGCTCCCGGATTTAATTTTTGAAGTTTTCGAGTTGTGATTTGCATCGAGATTCGTGCCCGATCAAGATAATTTTGTGATGACGCATCACTACTATTAAATACTCTATTAATATAATAAATATTATTTATTTCCTTATACTAGTGCTTATATATATATATATATATATATATATTATATTTATCTGTGTGTGTGTTTGTGAAACATCCCTATCTTAAATACAAACAGCTATAATTGAACATAACTTCTAAAATTCAAGTCATGAGTTGAGATTAATTTAAATTTAAATACTCTTGCTATCGGTTTGCATCATCTACTAAACCCGAGTGTGGCAAATGCTTTATTAAATTTAAATTGAGAGTGCAGTGAATGAGTGAATATAATTGCAACAATTTCCAGATTATAACTAATGAAATGCTAACAATTCTACCTTTAACATCTACATAATAATAGAAGAAAAAAGACATGCAAATTAGTGCAAACAAAACCGACTCTAGAGGGGTATTATGTACCTTTATTCATGGAATTTGGTTCGATGCATCTCTTCCTCCACCAAAGGACAAGTGCCAATAAGATGAGGCTAAATACAAACGCTGATATTCCAATGATAATTTTAGTAGCTTTCGTCAAACCAGTATGGTCTCGTGGAGGATCAAAATCTGAAGTTATTATATTAAAAGGAGAATAGAAAACAAAAGTTACAAATCACTATTTACATAAAAGAAATACAGTGAAAAGTAAAGCATGAAGATGTAGCCAGAAAATCAAGTTTAAAATAGTCTATATAAAGTTTGTCTATGTTCATATACAAATTGGATCCTGCAGACAACAGTGCATCACCAATCCATTGGGGACTATACAAGTGATAGAGAGAAAACAAAATTCTGATCACAAAAGAAATCATAAAAAATGCTCTAAATTTAGTTAAGTTCATGGAGTTTCAGGTCTACAAGCCCACAACTGTAAGTTGAAACACAAATTAATAGGTGCATAGACATCATTTTACTTCCAAGTGATTTTTTATGATTGCCATGTATGTTTTTATCTAGAAGTTTAGAATATTTAAATGTTGTCAGTAATTGCTTATATTTAGTTTTAATATGCCCAGGTTTGAGTTTGCTTGGAGAAATGCAAGATTTTGATAGGCAACGCTTGAAGAATTCATCTGAAATCTATCAATATCGGAAGTAAACAGCTAAAAGTCACCCAAAATCTCCCTCCAAACCAGGAAAAACAGTAATTCTTTGATAGGAAATACTTGAGTTCGCAAGCAATCCTAACCCAAATCGATAAGCAAACAACAGAAAAACTGCTGTCCACAGCAGGAAAACAGCAAATACAAGAGAAAAACTGAGAGAAAAGTCAAGTAGAGACTTGTATTCCACTAGGCGATGAATCAAAATAGCAAAGATACAATTGTTCTTCAATTCGAGAGGAAGAACAACTCTCCAAATCTCCGGCAACGCCAAGAGCCCAAAGCAAAAGAACCCTAGATCTCAAATCACAATCAAATTCAAGATGAAAACCTAATTCTATCATTACTCCCTAATTAAAGCTAGAGGGATACAAATTTCCGAAACACCCTTGTAATTCAAAATTTCCCTCCTAATATTGGATTTAACTCCAATTGGGGCCCACCATGTGGTCCCCCCCTTTCCCTGGCTGGTTCCGCCGGCAATAAACTAGGATCGGTCCAGTCGGCCCCTCCTGGGCCGGCCTATCATTCTCTTGTAGAAACGATGGAAACGAAAGAAAAAAAAAACAAGACATAAGTGATCCTCTACTTGAGAGGAGGATCCATCACTCCAAACTCTAGACGCCGCTAAAGCCCAAGAAACCAAACACGAAATAGAAAATTCATCAATATTCATGATGCCCTAACCCTTAACCAAAACTCCTATTTAAAGAAAAACATAAAAATAACCCAAAAGGACTAAACAATCCCACCTCCCTTCCCTAGGCAGTGGATCCCTTCCCCAAAGGGGCGGGATTTGGAGCCTGCGGCACTGCATGCTTCCACCTTCATTGCTACCCAAAATCTTGCAGATAGCCTTCATTGTTGTCATTTGCAATGTCTAAAATTAATTCCTCCCAGAGCATTGACCAAATTGAGGATTCTATGGTGCCCCAAGGAAGAGATCTCTAAAATATTCAACATTCCTATCACTTAAATAAGAAAATTTATTTGAAGTGGTCTCAATTTGTGAAGACCTACTTGAAAGGAAAGGGAAAGGAAAGATACGTCGCCTCCTTGGAGGACTAAAAAAAGGAGATCCTAATTTTTAAGCATGGGATGAAGTTGATAGGAAATACTTGATTTCAAGTATTTCCAAATCACTTCTACAGCAAATCTCGATGCAAACTGCTGTTCACAGCAGGAAAAACAGCAAAACAGTGGGAAAAACAGGGAAAAGCTGAGAGAAAATTGGAAGAACAGCATGTATTTTACTAGTAGATGGAAGAAAAATAGCAAAGATACAAGATCCTCTTTCGAGAGGAGGATCGCACTCTCCCAATCTCTAAATTCGTTCTAAGCCCAAGCCTTCAAGAAAACCCTAATTCCAATCAATCAAACCTGACCACCTCCTCATTCACTCATCCCCTTTAATACAACATATTTCCTATTTTAAATTTCCCTCCCAAAATCTCATCTCCCCACTTCCGTATTGAACACATTCAAATTCTTTGGAGAAGGGGGCCCGCCCCCACTTAAGAAATTTCATTTAAAGGAGGCGGAAGCCTCCGCCTCCTATAGACCAGCGACTGGAGATGCCGCTGGTTCTGTTTCTGGACCGGTTCACAGAGAACCGGTCTAACAATACCGCCCACCTCCCAAAGAACCACCTTGTCTCAAGGTGAAAATCAGGAAATTGATGTTTCACCCTCTCGTATGTCTCTCACGTGGCCTCGTAGTCTGTAAGGTTCTTCCACTGGATCAACACTTCCTTAGTTCCTTCTTCTTTCTGGCGAACCCCCATCAGTTCTAATGGTTCCAAAACCACCTCTAAATCCTCCGTCAGAGTCGCTGGTAGCTCGGGGTTGGCTGTATAGTCACCATGGCCTTCCTCAACTGGGATACATGAAAGACTGGATGTATGGTCGCCGTTGGTGGTAGCTTCAGTCGATATGCTACTGCTGCTCCGATCCTCTCCAGCACTTCATAAGGCCCAAGTACCGAGTAGCCAGCTTCTCATTTCTCCTGTTGGCGACTGTTTTCTGTCTATATGGTCGGAGCTTCAAATACACCTTCTCCCCACTTTAAATTTGGATGTCCCTCCAATGCCCGTCTGCTTGCCGTTTCATAATCTGTTGAGCCATCAGTAAATGTTTCTTCAATTCTTCTAGCACTTTATCCCTCTCCTCCAAATACTCCTCTACTGAAGAAACGGGAGTACTACTACTCCCAAAATGTACCAAGTGAGGAGGGTCCCTTCCGTACAACACCTTGAATGGGGTCATCTGTGCAGCCGAGTGAAAGATGTGTTGTATCAGTACTCTGCCCATGACAACCACTTAGCCCACTGCTTGGGCGTATCCGACACGAAGCATCTCAAGTATGTTTCCAAGCTCCTATTGACCACCTCAATCTGGCCATCTGTCTGCGGGTGGTAGGCGGTGCTCCTTTTCCGAACTGTTCCCTGCAACTTGAACAACTCCTTCCAAAAATGGCTAAGGAACACCTTATCTCTGTCTGACACGATTGCCTCTAGTACCCCGTGCAATCTGACCACCTCCTTGATGAATGCTGAGGCTACTATTACCGCGGTGTACGGATGTCGGAGAGGAATAAAATGAGCGTACTTGCTCAATCTATCTACCACCACCAAGATCACTGTGAATCCTTCTGAACGAGGCAGTCCATCTATGAAGTCCATGGATATCTCCTCCCATACCTGTCCTGGTAATGCCAACGGCTGTAGTAGTCCTCCTGGCGACATTGCCAAATATTTGTTCATCTGACAAACTTCACACCTTGCCACCATCTCCTCTACATCTCTATGCATCCCCTTCCAGTAAAGCTCGGCCGCCAGTCTCCTGTAGGTTTTCTGCACCCCTGAATGGCCCCCAACTGCACTCCCATGAAATTCTTGGAGTAAATTGGGATGTGGATCGAGTTTCGGGGCAACACAAATCTCCCCTGAAACACAGCAGTCTGTCTCCCTCCACTGAGTACCCTAGGTGACTACCATCCTCTTTCAGTAAATCTGACCTGATCTTTACCAAACTCTCATCTCTAGCCTTTCTTCTCTGATGGCCTCCCAATCAAGCATTCAAGGCACGGATAGGCATTGTCCTGCAATTCCTCCATACATCTGGATAGGTCCGGCCGCCTTGTCTTCCACCCCTGGCCTATACTGAATCTCAAAATTGTACCCCATTAACTTGGACAACCACCTCTGATGCTCTTCCCGTCACCATCCCTGTTCTAAAAGAAATTTCAGGCTCCGCTGATCAGTCCGACAACGAAGTGTCTTCCAAGTAGGTAAGGCCGCCATTTCTGAATGGCCAACACGATGGCCATCAATTCCCTCTCGTATACTGATTTCATCCTTGCTCGAGCAGTCAATACCTGGCTGAAATAAGCGATGGGTCTCCGATTCTGCATAAGTACTGCACCCAATCCGTATCCCGATGCATCGGTCTCCACAATGAATGTCTGAGTAAATCCGGCAAAGCTAGGACCGGCACTGTAGTCATTGCCTTCTTCAGGCTCTCGAACGCGGATGTGGCTGCTTCTCCCCACAGGAAACCATCCTTCTTCAATTGCTTTGTAAGTGGCCATGCTATGGTGCTATATCCCTACAAATCTTCTTTAATACCCTGTCAATCCCAGAAATCCTCTCAGCACCTTCGATTCTTTGGTAGTGCCACTTTAGCATTGCCTCAATTTTGAAGTGATCAGCTGCCACCACTTCCTTGGACACCACATGACCCAAGTACTCTACACTGGCTTGTGCAAAGCAGCATTTCTTTAAATTTTCCCTCAACTGGTGCTCCTGCAACACCTCTAACACTTTCTTCAAGTGTTCCCAATTTCGACCTCTGACTTGCTGTATATCAGATGTCATCAAAAAATACTAACACAAACCGTCTGAGATAAGATTTGAAGACCTTACTCATCAGGGCCTGGAAAGTAGCGGTGCATTGTGAGGCCAAAGGGCATCACCAAGAACTCAAAATGGCCTTCATGATGTTCTAAAAGCTGTTTTGGAAACATCTTCCTTCCTCATTCGAATCTGGTGTAGCCTGATTTCAATCTATCTGGCTGAAAATCACGGTCCCACTTAATTCATCCAAGAGCTCATCGATAACTGATATAGGAAACTTATCGTTACAGTCTCCTTTGTTGAGGTCTCTGTAATCTACACAAAAACGCCAGCTGCCGTCCTTCTTTTTCACCAACAGAACGGGACTAGCGAAAGGGCTGATGCTGGGTCTGATGATCTCTGCCTCCAGCAGCTCTCTGATCAACCGTTCAATTTCATCCTTCTGGAACTGAGGGTAGCAGTAAGGACGTACACTGATGGGTGATACTCCTTCCCTCAACACATAGCTGCTCATGCTCCCTCTGCGGTGGTAATCCCTGAGGCGACTGAAACACCTCTTGGAACTGTTGAATCAACGGCTGAACGGAGAGGGTATAGCTCCTCCCTCCTCCACTCCTGCCCCCTCCAAACTATACAATTCTACCAGGTAGCCTCCTCCCTCCTGCTGAATGGTTCGGATTAGGGATTTGAGAGAAACCCCAGCCTTGGTCAACCCCGCGTCTCCTTGAATCGTTCTCCTTCTCTCCCCTATCACAAGTTCCATACTTAAAGTCCCCCAATTAATCTTCGTCTCCCCCAATGTACGCAGCCACTTCATCCCTAGAATGACGTCAGTACTCCCAATTCCAAAGGAAGGAAATCTTCCTTCACCTGGATTCCCTGAATCTTCAGCACCACCTCTCTACAAACTCCCCTACCCATTTCCACCTTTCCCGTGCCCCCATCACCCCATAGCCACCTGTGTCCACTCCACCCTATCGCCTCCTACTATCTGGGTGGAAATGAAGTTATGGGTTGCCCCAATATCGATCAACACACCACCACCTCACGGTCAGCTACTCTCTCTCTCACCTTCATTAGTGTGACGTCGGGTGAATCCCACTACAGAGTTTAGAGAGACTTCTGCTACATCCAGATGCAACTTCTCATCCTCCTCCACCTCGGGGTCATTCCCACCTCTCTCTTCGTCTTCCTCATCTTCACAAACGAGAGAAACCTAAGAGACGGTCCTTGCACCTGTGCCCCGGCATGTACTTCTCATCGCATCTGAAGCACAACCCTTTCGCTCTTTGTCATGCTTTCTTTTTCTTGTCAACCTTTTGAACTGTCCCCCATTTCCTCCTCCAGTCTTTTCCTTGGGTGCTTCCTTCTGACCCCGGCGCTACCCCTTTGGAGGGTAATACCGCAGTAGTCATCTTGTACGATCCCCCCAGAGTAGTTGCCTCAAGCTCCTCTTTCTGATCTCTTCTGATCTTCCACCAATTGTGCAAGCTCCATAGCTTTGCCTAAATTCCTTGGCTCCAACACTCGACAGCTGTTCGTTCTCCGGTTTGAGCCCCTTCATGAAATTTCCCTCTAGGGCTGATTCTGAGATGTGATCCAGACGGCTAGCCAAATACTCGAATCTGTCCCGATAGTCAGCCACGGTCCCCTCCTGAGTCAGAGCAAAAAACTGCTCATAGAAGTCTCCTCCCCCATCGACTCGGAAACGCTCTAATAAACAATCTTTGAATTCTCTCCAGTTCCTGATAGCGATAGGTTCTCTCCTGTCTCTCCACTGATACCAGGCCAACGCCTTCCCTTCCAGACACAAACCTGCCGCCGTTAGCTTCTCATCATCTGTCAACCCGTTGACTGCAAAGTAACGCTCCACCTTATAGATCCAGCCATGGCCATCTTCGCCCTCAAAGATGGGCATCTTCAACGTCCTCACCTTCGGATCCCTTCCATTGCCCCGGTACTTCTCCATAACCTCCCATTCCTCGAAGATGGGTGCTCCCCAAGTGTCTCGTCCTCCCTCCGATGTTGGTACCCAGTTCGTCGTCATAATCCCCCCTTCCTCTTTCGAAATCAGCACCTCGACGCTGAAATTCACACACTCGACGCTGATACTCTTCTCTCCTTTCTCCAAAATCTGCACTACCTTTCATATTCCCCCCGCCTGCCTCCAAAATTAGCACCTCGACGCTGAAAATCAGCACCTCGACGGTCATTTCTCCCATGCTCATCTCCCCCTAGAGAGTGACTCAAGAGGTGGCATGTCGTCGTCCCCTTTCAAATCTCCACCCCGGATTCCTCCTCCCCCGGATTGGGTTTGGATTTCCTCCTACCCATGGCGTGTCAGTAGTCTCTCTCACTTTCCGATGTCTCCGGATTGGTCTTCATCTCCAATAATTTCTTCATCATTTCTCCATAGCCGCGAACCTCCCTTCCAACCTGTCATTGTTGGTGGAGATTTCCAGGAACTTTCCCTCCAGATCTGTCTTCAGTTGTCCGAACTCGCCTTCTAATACTTCCACCTTCTTTCCGCCATCTTTCTTCAAACGGATCCCAAAAATCTTTTGTTCCGGAAAAGATAAACTTGCTGAAATTTTCAGAATTTCAGCCGCCGGGGTCCCGAATCGATGCTCTGATACCAATTTGATAGGAAATACTTCAAGTATTTCCAAATCACTTCTACAGCAAATCTCGATGCAAACTGCTGTTCACAGCAGGAAAAACAGCAAAACAGTGGGAAAAACAGGGAAAAGCTGAGAGAAAATTGGAAGAACAGCTGTATTTTACTAGTAGATGGAAGAAAAATAGCAAAGATACAAGGATCCTCTATTCGAGAGAAGATCGCACTCTCCCAATCTCTAGAATTCGTTCTAGAGCCCAACCTCCAAGAAAACCCAAATTTCAATCAATCAAAACCTGACCACCCCTCATTCACTCATCCCCTTTAATACAACATATTTCATTTTAATTTCCCTCCCAAAACCTCATCTCCCACTCACGTTTGAACATTCAAATTCTTTGGAGAAGTGGGGCCCGCCCCCACTTAAGAAATTCCATTTAAAGGAGGCGGAAGCCTCCGCCTCCTATAGACCAGCAGCTGGAGATGCCGCTGGTTCTGGTTCTGAACCGGTTCACAGAGAACCGGTCTAACAGAAGTGTACTTCATTATTATATCATGATTGTGGAATTCCATAACTCCAGAAATTAGTGATGCTTTTATGTTCCTATATGCTACAAAAGATATATGTGATGCCACCAGACAAACCTTTTCAAAAACTCGGGATGCTGCCCAAATCTTCAAAATTAAGGTTAAGTTGAAGACACAAAATAAGGAAGCAAGGCTGTGATGGAATATGTCTCTCCTTTAAAACTTGTGGCAAGAACTTGATAACTACAGATGCATAAAGACCAAGTGTCCAGAAGATGCTTTTATCCTGAAAAAGTTTATTGAGATAAATAGAGTGTATGACTTTCTTGCAGGATTAAATGCGAAGTTTGATCAGGCTAGAGTTTAAATCCTTGGCAAAGATGATATATCTTCAATAGATGAGACCATTTCTCTCATTCGTCCTGAAGAAAATCGACAATGAATAATGCTAGAGCCAAATTTGTTGAAGGTTCAACAATGGTGACAACCAAAGAGGTTCATTGACTCCCTAGAAGGAAAAAGGAAAAAGGTAAAGACTCCTCAAAATATAAAGACAAAGACTCCCTCTGATGTAGCTATTGCAAGAAATCAAGACATACAAAAGAGACATGATGGAAGAAACATGAAACTCCCCCCAGTAAATAGTGAAATCAAAGAATTGGACAAAATAGCGTATCACAAACTAACACTATAACAAGTCAGCCCACATATCCCTGAAAAATCGCCTGCATCTTCTTCTTTTGTACTTTCAGGTAAGTTTCCTATATCCATTGGATTAAGTGCTTCAAGAAATAATTTGAAAGAATCATAGTTCATTAACTCAGAACCCCATATCGCATAACACACTCCACTGCCCACTTCATTAACTATAAGCCTTGCTCAAGTGAAAAGAAAATCATCACTGCTAATGATTCTCTTACCACAGTAGCAAACCAAGAAGACATATATGTATCTCCCTCCCTCACTCTCAAAAATATGCTCAACGAATCTTAATTATTCTCAAATATAATCTCTATAAAAAACTTACCAATAACCATAGTTGTCAAGTCATATTAAACCCTACTTGTTGCTTATTTTAGGACCAGAGATCGAGGAAGAATATTGAACTTTCTAAGGAGAAAGATATATTGTACTACCTAGAAGAGCTGAACAAATATAATAGTATCAATAATGACTATTTTATGTTATCCCTGTTTGATTAAAAATCTACTATTTGCTTCTATCATTTTAGATTATGACATCTATCTTTTGATATCTTTAAAAATATACATCCAAAATTTTTTATAAGTTCTAAATAAATATTTTCATTGTGAAACTTATGAGTTAGCTAAACATAAATGAGTTTTTCTTCTCAAACCAAAAATGAGAGATGTGATACCCTCTTTTATCTTATTCATAGTGATATTTGAGACCCTAAAAAATCCATAAAATCTCTGGAGCACAATGGTTTGTATCCTTCATTGATGACTACAATCGAGTCTCTTGCATATTTCTTCTCAAAAATAAATCTAATGTTAGCACTATTCCCCAATTTTCACACCATGATCTAGAACCAATTCGGGGTAAAAATTAAAAAATTTCATTCCGGTAATGCTAAACATTACTTTAATCAAACCTTATCCTCTACTTAAAAAAAAAATAGTATCATTTATGAATCTTCCTGCGTTCACGCCTCACAACAAAACCGGATTGCAGAAAAAAAAAATGGTCACCTTCTAGCCTCCACTCGAGCATTTCTATTCCACCATAACATACCAAATCCTACTGGAGGGAAGCCCTTCTAACTGTCATATATCTCATAAATCAATTACCTTCAAAAACCTTGGTACTGAAAACACCAATGGATATTTTATTCTCCTTTTATCCCAAATTTCGAACCCATGATAACCTTACACACAAAATCTTTGAGTACACCACCTATGTTCACATTCACAACCATAATAGAGGATAATTAAATCCAAGAGCACTCAAATGTATCTTTCTTGGATATATGTCC
Organism: Dendrobium nobile; assembly: GCA_022539455.1. Lineage (NCBI taxonomy): Eukaryota > Viridiplantae > Streptophyta > Magnoliopsida > Asparagales > Orchidaceae > Dendrobium > Dendrobium nobile. Next base: position 70,993,840 of record CM039733.1, read on the forward strand.
ACCCATAACGATTATAAGTTTTATCATCCCTCCACCAAAAAAAACCCTTGTATATGTGATATTACTTTTGATGAAAAAAAATCTTATTTTACAAACCTCATCTTTGGGGTGGGGGTGGGGGACTGAAAATGAGGAAGATGAGAAAAATGAGCTTTCCCCTCTTGACCTTCCAACTCCACCTCAAACCAATCCACCTAAACATGAGAAAAAAGCTATTTTTGATGACAAGAGGTTTGGGAAAGTGTATGGCGTACAAATCCAAACTATGCTTCAGAGCATATCCAAGAATCTGAACCATCTCCTAAATTTGAGATAAACACAACACCAATAAAATCTCCCTTGTACCCCATAATCAACTTTGTATCCTTCTTTAACTTCTACCTTCACACAAAAATTTTCTGGTTACACTAAATGATATTCATATTCCTAATAATATCTTTGAGGTTTTATCTAATAAAAATTGAAAAAGTGCCATGAAAGATGAAATACAGGTTTTGGAGAAGAAAAATACCTAGGAGATTATTGACCTACCAATAGGAAAAAAATGATGGAAATGGGTATTCTCTATTAAATACAAAGTCAATGGTACACTAGAAAGTATAAGGCAAGACTAGTAGCGAAATGGTATACTTAGACATACGACATCGACTACCGGGAAACTTTTGCACATGTGGCTAAGACGAACATTGTCAGGATCCTACTCTCACTAACAGCTAATTATAATTGTCATTTGGAACAGCTGGATGTCAAAAATGCATTCCTACACGGGGACTTGGAGGAAGAGATATTTATAAAAATTTCATCAATATTCAAGGAAAATCTGGGGTTGATAAGGTGTGTAGGTTAATAAAGGCTCTATATGGGCTAAAACAGTCACCTAGAACTTCATTTGAAAGATTCTCAAAAGTCATATTTCTTAATGGTTATTGACAGAGTAAAGGGGACCATATATTATTCTTCAAGCACTCAAACTTACAAGAAGTCAAAATATTATTGGTTTATGTGAATGATATCATCTTAACTGCAAATGATGAAAAGGAAAAAGTGATTATAAGGAAATATCTTACCAAGAAATTTGAGATTAAAATATTTTCACACGCGCGCGCGCACACACACACACATATATATATATATATATATATATATAAATATATAAATATATATATATATATATATATATATAATAATATATATATAATATATATATATATATATAAATATATATATAAAATATCCCTCCAAGTACCAAGGCAAAAAAATTATTTTGAATCTGTCTAAATCCAAAAAAACACAAGAGAGCTAAAAGAAGGCATAGTGCAGCATTAGAGCACAAAAGTCCTCCAAATTTTGAGCAGCAATTATTTTAACATGAAATATTGAAGGCAGGATTATCCATGCCAAGTTTCTGTAGTAACTTTTGAGATTCTTGTGGGATCTATTGCCCTACTTTAGGAGGTTAGTTTAGATTTGTTCGATGTCTAGGATCTAAAATATTTTACCTAATGAGCATCCAAGTTTTCTTCTTATACAAGATGATGCAGGCTAGAATCTTGGGTTCAATTTTCCACATCTTAGGATGAGAAATTAGTTGGGGCCATTCATAGAAACTTTTCATAAAAATGTGCATAGCATTTTAATAGTTCTAGCTTTGTGTGCACCAAAGAAGGTTCATAGTTGAAACATGTGTTTTGATAGCAAAGACATCAATAAGATTAACATAAATTTAGGTTTTTTATATATTGTCTTAAGCTTCGTTCGGGATGGCTTTCTTACTGCTTCTTAAAGCAACTTTCTAGTATAAAATTTTTTTAAAGTTGTTTTAAGAAACAGTAAGAAAGCCATCCCAAACGAAGCCTTACTAGTGTTGGGTGTGGCTGAATGGAGATACTTTTGAAAATAAAGTTACTTGGTTTTGACATAAGTTTGCATGCTTGATGTTTTACTTTCACATCCATCATATGGAAAAATCATATGGCTTTATACATGGTTAGATTATTTTCTGTATTGTTTTGTATGCTATGAGATACTTGGGCTTACTTTAAATTTTCTATTTGAGAACATGCTTGTACGGACAAACAAAAAAAGAAGTCAAGCTAAAAGAATTTCCAAGCATACTAGGTGTCACTGAAATAGCTGATATGAGTGGCCCATAAACGCCCCTATTTGGGATGGCTTGTGTCCCCTTTCCAGCCCAATAAAATTCAATCTTCAAAGTATGATCTGTGACAGAGGCATTGAAGGTCATTTTAATGGCCTTGCCAGTGCCACCAGCAGCTCTTTCAATATTGAATTCTTCTAAGACCATTTTTCCCTGTGATGAAAATGATAGAGAAAAACAAATTAAGAGTTATCATAAATTTGTGAAAATAGGAAGGCTTGATTTCACCTGCCTGAATAAAGACATTGAAGAAACGCTTTCCAAGGCTGTCAAACTTGTTATCATCTTGGAAAACTGTTTCTGCAAAATGAAGTTCTACGGTGTATGAACCGGTGAACATGCAAAGTCCATAGTAGGTTAAAGAAAGAGGAGATATTCGTGCTTCTGTGTAAAGGTCTGCATTTGGCATGGACAGTACTGATGTGTTTGTAGCAATGTAGTTGTCAGAAGACACATCGTCATCCATGAAATATCCGGTACTGCTTAATGCCCAATCATCATCAAAATAGAACATTGAAGCACCTCCTTCCTCTCCATCAGCTTGATATGTTGTCCCATTGATAACCGTTTCTCTTCCTCCACAATTTATGTGCAAAGAGGATATATCTGTATAGAAAAACTGGAGTTTTAAAGGACGGACAAAGCTATTTAACATAAATCACAGTACAAGCTTCTTTTAACGAATGAATGAAGAACTCGACTAGAAAGGATGTAAAATGTACTAGCATGAAATTCGAACTTCCAGTTTGGTAGGTAAGAATAGAACATTCTTACTTCTACAAATACAAATCTGATTGATTTATAACAAAAGAATTAACGAATCTAGTAAAATGAACAGCATCACAAAGAGCCAACTGTATATGATAGTTCAAAGAAGTTATCAACCTAAAAGAATTATTTGAGTTACTCACATTTTAGAGCATCACAAGGAAAGTTCCTCCTCAAGCATGGATTAACTATAGTCCTAAACCAAAAAAATGTGTAAGATTAATCATTAAAAGTATCTTAAAGCCCAAGTTAAATATGTGGATAATATGTAATATTTTCGTATTTTTAGATGATACATACTTGTTGTCCTGTGCGGCCCCACAGCTCTCCACCAGGTTACTGAAAAGAAGCAAGGAGTTACTTATGAAGAAAAGGGTGTAAATCATCAGAACATTGTATGTACTGTACAATTAATATATGATTCTCACATGCTTCCTTCTTGTGAGCACTCAGTTGGACCTGATTTGCCAATTGAAAAGTTATTGCGAGAGATGTCCCTGAAGTTCAAAGTCAAAGTCAGCAGATTATAAACGTCAAGAGAATAACTAAACGAATTGTTATTGTCGGGCTTATTAATCATTGGAGAACCTTTTATTGGCGCATTTGAAAGTTAAAACAAACTTTTAGGGGCCATTTGAAATCACTTCTCTTTTTTTTGTTATTTTGACATTAAATATAATATGTTTGATGTATTTTATTTTATTTATATTATTATTAAAATTATAAGTTAATTTTTTATTGAATATCAGAAAAGTTAATTTATTTAGTAGTGATGAAGGAGGCAGGGGATGATCACCGACTGTGAGAGTTATTGTCTGTGTTGGCCGGTAGTGATATTTGATTAAAAATATTTAAAACATCTAAAAATTATTTTGAATATTAAAAAGAAGATTTATTTTTAAAAAAATGGCTAAAAAAACATTACAATCAAATATGTTTATTAAAAATAAAAATTAAAAGTAATAACAATAATAATGAAATTGAGGCCAAACAAACCATTAATTTTTATGAAACGGAATCTCAATCTTCTATTAAACTTATAGAATACAAGGATGAAGGATCTACTATGATCTCGAAATGACATCAACACCACCATTAAGCACTAGAAAATGGGCTTACTACAGCTGCTAAAATTGATTCTTTCCAGGGTGAAAAATGTTAACAGCATAACGATTAAAATACATACAAGTTCTTGTCTCTCCTATTCAAGATCCAGTTAGGTATCGTCCCTGTGAGAGCATTTCCAGTCAAAAACCTATGACAAAAAAATTAATGGGATTTTTAAAAGGGTATTTAAAATCTCAAGGCATCTAGTGAAGTAAGTGAAAAAAAAAAATGAGATCAGATAATTGTCACCAACAAATTCAAAACTCACATAAAATCAACTTTTTTGTTCAGACCGCTAAATGTGTCTGGAATTTCTCCCGTCAAATTGTTAAAGCTGAGGTCCCTGTATGGAGAATGAACATAAATTTAGGAACTTCAATGGACATGACCATAAAACCAATAAACTAGAGAACTGCGATATAAGAATGAGAAAATAAGACTATCTTATAGAAAGCTGAAGAAGAGAAGACTTACAAAACTTTCAACTTATCCAAGTTTGCTAATTCAGGAGGTATGACACCATGAATGGAACAATTCCTCAATATTCTGCACGACAAATGGAGAGAATTAATAAATCCAATAAATCAATTCAAAAAACGGTTGAATATTTATGAAACAATTGAACTTACAATCTTTTTAGGGATTTCATTCCATTCACTCGAGGAAAGGCTGACCAATTTCCACGAAGATCAGTAATTCTCCTGTTTTCCATATAAATTAAGGATGTCTTCAATCTACAAATGAATTAATCATAATAGAAGTAGAAGTACACATTCACATACAAATCAACTAGGTTTGTCAAGTTTGCAATGCCAGAAGGTATAGGCCCATCCAGATAAGAGCCAAGAATTTCCCTGCAATCCATTATTGCAGCTTTTATCATATATGAAGAGTTCAATTATGCTGTTGCAGACAGGCAGGGCTTCATAATGCAAGAAAGACCATTTCATAAATGGTTATCAGGAATGAGTTCACTTACAGTCTATTTAACTGAGTGAGCTTGCTTATGAAATAAGGTATCTTTCCTGAGAAATTATTATCAGAAATCCTTCTGCACAATCATTGTCCAAATTAGTAACGCGCACAAAAAACACAAAGGATATGATGACGAGAAAATGCTTACAGGTCAGTCAAATTGGTCAACTGGGCAAGAGTTTCTGGGAGTTCTCCAGTGAATCCATTTGATGCTATTGTACTAAATATAAAGGTGAAAGTGACATTCAATTCTAAAATAAAAAATGAGGAGAAATGACAAAATAGGATGATCGTAAACATTTGACTCCTTTTAGACGGTTTGATCAAACTTGGAAAGCTTACAGTTTCTCCAGGTTAATGAGATTCCCAAGCTCTTGAGGAATGGTCCCCGAGAAGCGGTTGCCTTCCATGTTCCTGCAGCATATTATTGTTATATTTGGCCGGATAACAGCTTATCACTAATACGAAAATAAGAAAAAGGGAGGAAGAAATGCCCTCCTTTTTCCCTACAGGGTTTGCAGTGTCGTCATCTGAGTTAGAAATTGTGGGAACGGCCCAGATAATCGATTACCCATCAATATCCTACAAATTTGATCATTAAAAACTGAGAAGAATCCAAAAACTGAATTTCCAATTTTCAAAATGACATATGAAAGATTAAACGGATTTAGAGGACGAGGGCAGCATTTCACTAACAGGTTGGTCAAGCGCAGCTTGCTCCATGCCTCAGGGACGCTACCATCGAAGAGATTCCTGGTGAAGTCCCTATAAATAGAAAGAAGAAAAGTACTTCACTCAATCGACAACCTCGCCGATAGGTTACCTTATATCCCACTTCGAATTAAAAAATAAAGAAAGTTGCTACTTCACTTACAGCAGCTGAAGGTAACGAAGATCGCCGAACTCCACCGGCAAACCCCCGGAGAAATTCTGTGACTTTATTGATCTGCACACGTAAGGCCCATTCCATATCAATCGAATCCCAATACCAATAAGTTATTTATGATATCCCAATTTTCCATAAAAGAATCTCACATTTCTATAACATGGCAGGTGGAGTTGCCGTTGAAGGTGCAATCGCAATCGATCCCGTTCGCTATCGTGGCATTCGCCATGTACCAACTCCCTTCCCCGCTGCACGGATCATCGCTGAAATCCCAACCATTGTTTCCAATCTTCTGCGCGATCTTCTTAAGGACTTGCACTGCCCAAATCAGAGCAACTGTTTTCTCAACACAAACCCTTGAGCTAGAAAAGCAGAAGAAATTAAACTTGATTTTCTACCTTCGTTGCTGGAAAGAACAGCAGCCCCGTATGCTTGAACTCCCAGCTCCATGGACAAGACAAGGAAGAAGAGTGCAAAATGTAAAGGATTGAGAACTCCCATGCCGCTTGTGCTGGATCTGAGCAGGCAATCAACGGCAAGACAAACTGCAATCAATCAAGTCTATAAAGATTAGAACTCCAAAAAGAAGCTGGCAAGAAAAAGATTACGGTACCTTTTTCAGATACTTGTAAGCTCCGACCTCCGAGCTGAAAATTTCAGAGCGCTCGAAGAACTCTGCAGCCAGAGAAATGGAAGAAGCGGGAGGGAACAAGGAATATATAGAGCCGACAGAAAGCGCGCGAGAAATTGTGCTTACTCGATAAACCAAAATATCGCGAGAAGTTGAGCCGTCTTGCCTTGAGCCGCCATGAAAGTAGTCGCGTTAGTACAAAATGAAATTATTATATTATTTCACCCAAAAAAAAATTATTATATTACCAATTCACAGTAAACAAATTTTAATAAAAGGTTTTAAACGAAAAAGAAGTGCGATTTCATAATTTTTATTTGATGTCAAATTACAATTATGTACGACCGATAAATGTTGATAGCACAATTATTTAATTTTCACTATAGAAATACTATATTCTCATATATACTTTTGTTGCGTCCAGGAGTATTCGCGGCGGTAGAGAAATATAAAGTTTATCGTCTTAGCGTTGTACGAAAATCTGGCACGCAATCAGATAAGAGAGAGGGTCTAGCATTTATGAGACACCAAGATTTTTACGTGGAAAACCCCTATAAAAGGGGGAAAAACCACGGGGCCTAGCCCAGTTTGAACGAATCCACTAGCATTTGCAGTCGATTACAAATGAGGCCCTTCCTTGTGAGAAGACCTTAGCTTGATGTACATCTTATGGAGTACATTACATGATGTAAATACAAAGAGTCATTGTTGACATGTTCGTTTGGTCGGAAGGACCGTAGTCGGCGGGTGACGTAGGTCAGGAGGACCGTAGTCAGCTAGCGACGGAGGACTGTAGTCGGCGGGCGACGTAAGTCAGGAGGACCGTAGTCGGCGAGCGACGGAGGTCGGAAAGACTGTAGTCTGCGGGTGACATAAGTCAGGAGGACCGTATTCAACGGGCGACGGATGTCGGAAAGACTGTATTCGGCGGGCGACGTAAGTCAGGAGGACCGTAGTCGGCTTGCGACGGAGGTCGGAAGGACTGTAGTCTGACGACGAAGATTAGTATGACAGCGTCAGGTAGAAGTCCAGCAATGGAAAGAAATCCATCTTTGAGTAGATGTCTAGCGAAGTTCGATAGCCGGTAGAAGTCCGGTGTCGGGTAGAAACTTAGTGAAGAGTGAAGGTTCGACGTCGGCTAGAAGCTGACGTCTGTTGTTGACAAAGGAGAACTCCGGCTTCCCTTGGGCGGAATTTCAGCGTCAGAAGGGAAATCTGTTGCAAATTGGGAAGAATTTCAGCATCACGTGGAAGTTGTGCAAATTCCCGGTGTTTCCTGAAAATCCGGCAGAGTTCCGGCGTCTTCAGGCGGCAGGAAGAGCTCCAGCAGTGGTCGAGGAGGTGAGGAATCTCCTTTTCCCCTTTCTCCTCTTCTTCTTCTCTCTCTTCCCTTCCCTCCCCTTGGTGTAGAATGAGGGCTCTATTTATAGTTTTTCTGGAGTGGCATAGCCCGTAAATAGGTGTAAGATCATGGGCGAATTAGGAGTGATTTGAATGGACGGCCGATATCGAATCCTTTGATCATGCACCGTTTGTTGGGTATTTGAAGGCCTTAATGATGTTGGAATTTGGCGATCTTGGGCTCGTTGGATTCATCTCGTTGAGCCGTTCGATTCGAGTATAAGCTCGTCAAAATCGGAGATCGTTTGGTAACTCAAATTGCGGTTTGAACCTTCCAACAGCGCTTTGAGCCCTTGATTCGGACTCATTTGGGCTCGGATTGGGTTGATCTTGGTGTCGTTGGGTTCGTATTTCTGAGATGCTCAGTTTGACTATAAGCTCGCTGAAATCGGAGTTCATATGCTCCCGAAATTAATTTTTGAAGTTTCCGAACTGATTTCGTCTCGAGATTCGTGCCCGATCAAGTTAATTTTGTGATGACGTATCAACTTTTAAAATTTAACAAATTGATTATATATTAATGATCAAGTAATAATAGTTAAAATCTGATAATAGTGGGACGATGCAACAATAACAATATCAAGCTTTTATTCCATTATGTGAGGTTGGCTATATGAATTTTTTTTTTCTCCATTGTGTGCAGTTAAGGATTATATTCTTATTTAAATCTAATAAAGAAATGTCATTTGTAATATATTCTAATCAAATATTTTTAGATCTACCTCTATCTTTCTAAACATAAGCCAAATTTAATACATCTATTAGTTCCCACCACTTAGGGGTGTCAATATTTGACATGACCTGAACCCAGCTCAAAAATTTGAACAAAAAATTATGGGTTATGGTCAACCCGTTTGTCAAATGGGTGTGTTTGGATTCAAGAAACCAACTCGTTTCAAAAATGAAAACGGGTTCAGGTTGACCCAGAATCGACCCAACCCAAACTCCCACTATAAACAAAATTTTGCTTGGGTCGCTTCTATCTCGCGGGCCGTAGTAGCGATTCAACCCGGCCTTGCCCTTCACCTCTCCCACAGCCCCGTCATCCTGTCACCAGTGCTCGGTCCATCGTCCTACCTCGCTCGTTGCTATTTGCAAAGGCAACCAACGCCTCCTTCGACGACATTCCTTCCGGTCAGGTCGGCACTCGGCAGCTTGTTATTTTTTATTGAATAAGAAGTAAAGATGACGATGGGTTTGTGGGTCTTGTTGGGTTGACCTAGGTCCGAAGCAGGTCAGGTTCGGGCCGGATCAACTAGTGTCGATCGGGTCAATTCTGGGTTGGACCCGAACCCGACCAATGACCCAATTTTGACAACCCTACCACCACCGACTATCAATATTTGCTCTATCGACAACTAACACATTTCTTTTGCACTACATTCATTTTACTTCAACCAAAATGAAAAAAAAAAATCGCTTGCATATATTTTACACCCATCTAAACAACTCCAAATATTTTAAATACATTACATTTCTTTTTCAGAGCATTACATTTTACTATGCATTCCTTTTGTAACCAACTAAATAACCACTTAGTCAATGGAAGCCCAGACTTAGCTCATATTAGATTCAAATTCACACACGAATCATTTCAAATGCACAGGTCCCATACGGGCACACCAAATATCAAACTAGTCAAACACATAAAAACTACGAACTCACTCAAAATCAACTCGTTTACTCCCCCACCCCACTACGAAGGAGATAGGAGAGCCACTAAAGCTTCGTTTGGGATAGCTTTTTTGTCACTATTTTTTATTATTTTAAAAAATATGTACTTAAAGCTATTATAGAAAGAAGTAAAAAAATGGGTCTCACATGAAACCTAAATTTGATTAGTTTACACTTCATCAAACAAGAAAGAATCAACATTAGTGCATGCATGTCAACGTCTCCCTAAAAGATTGAGAGAGAATCGTCGTTTGACCATGCATGCATGCAATGCGTTAAAGAACTAATTAGTATTTAGACGTGAAGAAGGAGAAGCCATATTAATGGCGAATGAGAAAGGTAGTAGAAGAAAAGTATGAATTGAGACTTTTCAATTCTCTCAATAAATAAGTTATAAGGTGCGTGTGGAAAATACGAGTAATCATATCATGAATTAATACGTACACATGCAGAAGGAAATACTACTTGAAATATTAAAATTCTACATTCAATTAATAACGTGCGTGTGGAACCTACGTCGGAGTAGTTATGAATGCAAGCGGCAAGAAATAATTACATGGAATATTTTTATTATTATCATTGTGTGTGAGCGCATATATATAAAAAAAATCATAGTTTTGTGCAAGAATTTTGTAGATTGACTTTTTGGATCATATATATATGGATATTTTAATTTTTGCAGATTTATGGTTGAATTGAATGCCTGGACGAGACAGATCCAATGACAATAAAAGTGATATGATTCGACTCCTAATAAGCTCAAATCAGGTACTTCTTAGAATTTCGTAACAATAATTAGATGATAAAATGAACTTTGAATATTGTGTGCTTCTAGTCAAAATGAGCATCATGATGAGAGAAATTTAATGATCCTAATATCACTCAGTTTCAAGATCATTAAGGTATTTGAATGTTAATTAAGGAAAATGGTTTATGATTAAAGGAACTAACTGTAACAATACGAATTTTTGGAAATAATTTAAAATGGAAAAATCTAATTTTTTTGTGCCACTTAAATTCGTACTTCTAATTTATTTAGTATGACTACTGAAAAGCATATTATTAATTCATCAATATTGTTATCGTATTATTTTACTACTTTACTGTTATTGTTTACTAATTTATTGTCACTACGCGGATTTACTGTCATTGTCATCGATTTTACCTCTTTATATGATTTCTTTACTGATTAATAGTACCGATAGAACGATTGTTTTATCGATTCAACATCCATACTAGTTTATTAGATTTCCATCATATTTCTTTATTGTGGTTTGAGTCAATTATTGTTTATAGATTCTACTGCTATTGCATATGCACTTTATTATTTTTGCATCAATTCATGATCATATGACTGCTAATGTTATGAATTGATTGATGGCATACATAATATTTCGTTATCGTGCTTTGAGTCAATTATAGGATTGGATGATCTACTAGACTTTTTAGCTCATTATAAATTATTTAAATAATTTTATGTCAGAGCAGATGATTGGGAGTGTGAGATTAATCAGGATTCTTTAGCTTTACTGTTTGTTTATTTCTTTGTCTTTTAGCTATTCTTTTGTACTCAAGATAAAATAATTGTAATATGATCGTATAGAACCTCAATAGCATATATATTTTTAGAATTATCAATAGTTTCACTTCCACTCATATTTATATTGATAAAAAAAATTACGTAACTCAAATTATTGTTTATTGAAAGATAAAAGAATAATTATTTCAAATCAGATTATGGGATATCACATTATCATGTATTATATTATGGAATATTTTAAGATTTTGACTAAAATTATCAAAATATCAAGCTAAAAAATTATAAATTCTATCACATTCTTTACACGAAGTAGGCCTTTTTACCTAAATTTGAAGTGAGCTTAGAAATATAACGAACTCTAAAGCAAATCCCAACACTCGATACCGACTATCATTGCTAGAACTCATAACTAATTATCAGACCATCGTTACGTAATTATTACCCAACCACCATTCCTCAAGCGTCGCCATCCATCTAACATCAACTAAATACCACTGCTTGACTGTCTTCATACAATCACCCTAGCTCAATCATCTTAGTTTATTCATCATCGCCCAAATAATATAGCTCATCAATAATGTACCTTCATCAAACTACAATCACTTAACTATAATTGTTGCGTCTAGGAGTCTTCACGGCAGTAAAGAAATATAAAGTTTAACGTATTAGCGTTGTACGAAAATCCGGCACGCAATCAGATAAAAGAGTATGTAGCATTCGTAAGAGACACCAATATTTTTACGTGGAAAACCCCTAAAAGGGGGGAAAAACCACGGGGCCTAGCTCAGTTCGAATGAATCCACTAGTATAGCAGTTGATTACAAATGAGGCCATTCCTTGGGGGAAAAGCCTTAGCTTGATGTATATTTGATAGAGTACATGACATTATGTGAATACAAAGAGTCACTATTGACGTGTTCGTTTGGTCGGGATGACCATAGTCTGGTGACGGAGGTTAGAAGGACTGTAGTCGGCGAGCGACGGAGGTCATAAAGACTGTAGTCGGCGGGCGACGTAAGTCAGGAGGACCGTAGTCGGCTGGCGACGTAAGTCAGGAGGACCGTAGTCGGCTGGTGACGGAGGTCGAAAAGACTATAATCGGTGGGCAACGTAAGTCTAAAGGACCATTATCTGACGATGAAGGTCGGAAGGATGGCGTCAGGTAAAAGTCCAACAATGGATAGAGATTGCATCGGATAGATGTCCAGCGAAAGTCCGATGACCGGTAGAAGTCCGACATCGGGTAGAAACTTGGTAATGAGTGAAGGTCCGATGTCGGGTAGAAGTTCGACATCTATTGGTGGCCAAGGAGAACTCCGACATCACTTGGGCAGAGTTTTGGCGTTATGGGGGAACTTTGTCGCTACTTGGGCAGAATTTCAGTATCCCGTAGAAGTCGAGCATAATTTTGCCGTCCAGTGGAAGTTGGGCAGAATTTCGGTGTCCCGTAGAAATCAGGCAGAATTCTGGCTTCATTTAGAGTTCGGGCGGAACTCCGGCGATGGTAGATGAGGAGTTTCTTCCCTCCTAATCTTCTCTCTTCTCTTCTCCTTCTTCTCTTCTTCCTCTTGCTTCAGTCCCCTCTCAAGAGAAATGAGGGGTCTATTTATAGATTTTCTGCAGTGGCATGAGTCGTAAATAGATGAGAGATCAGAGGCAAATATGGAGTGGTTCGGATGAAGGCTGATGTTGAATCCTTCGATCGTGGACCGCTTTTCAAGCATTTGAAGGTCTTAATGACTTTGGAATTCGGCGATCTTGGGCTCGTTGGATTTATCTTGTCGAGCCGCTCGATTCGATAATAAGCTTGTCAAGTTGGGAGGCCGTTTGGTAACTCGAATTGTGGTACAAACTTTCCAATAGCGCTTCAGGTCCTTGATTTGGACTCATTTGGGAACAGATTGAGTTGAATTTGGTGTCGTTGGGTTTGTATTTTCGAGACGCTCAGTTTGACTATAAGTTTGCTGAAATTGGAGTTCGGATGCCCTCAGATTTAATTTTTTGAAGTTTCTGTCTTAATTTTTGCCTCGAGATTCGTGCTCGATCAAGATAATTTTATCCTAACGTATCAATAATAATGAATCAACCACCACACTACTTAACTCCCATCACTCAATTTTTGCCACCTAATTATCATCACCATTGTTCATTACATCTCGAGAAACCACATTCATAGGGAATAACGTTTTAGTTATGCCAAGCCATGTAAATTTTTTAATATTTTAACATTTTCTTGTAAAAACTCTATTATATTTCTTCGTGCAAAACTACGACATAATTTTTTTTTGCTATTACCTCAAATTTCTTAAGATGTATAAAATTCTAAATCTTGATGTTGTACAAAGATCTACATATATGCAAATAAGATAAACTCATAACTAAGATAAGAGTTTCAATATGAAAATCTTTTTTTTTTTTTTAATCATGCAGCCAGCTGTAATTATCATAATCCACTATATTTGTGAAGACCACATAAGTCTATCATTCTCCCTAATTAGAGAAAGCAATATTATAAAATATATATTGATACTCAAATCTTTTGTGAGTGTTATAGGAAGTAACAGAAAAGTAATAAGAGATGATGGATGATGCTAAGTGTAAATAATGTTATATTTTATGTGATAATTTGCGAGTAAAAACGAGTTGTTTTAATTGTGTTTGTGTAGGAAAATACATGAAAGGGGCAAAATTATAAATTATTGTTGTTCGTCCTGGAATATTCGTGGCGGTAGAGAAATATAAAATTTAACTCTCTAGCTTTGTACGAAGATTGCACACAAGCAAATAAAAGATATGGTGTAGCATTCATAAGAGACACCAAAGTTTTTATGTGGAAACCTCTGAAAAGGGGGAAAACCACGAGGCCTTGCCCAGTTTGAATGAATCCACTATTATTTGCAGTCGATTACAAATGATGCCCTTCATTGGAGGGAATGCATTGACTTGATATAACATATATACATCATATATAATGCATTACATGGTAGAAATTGGAAGAATCAATATGGATATATTTGTTTAGTCAGCAGGCGACGGAGGTTGGAAAGACTGAAGTCGGGAGGAGATAGGGGTCAGAAAGATTGTAGTATAGTAGGCGACAGAGGTTGGAAGGATCATAGTCGACATGATACGAGGGTCAAAGAGACCATTGTCTGGCAGTGGAGGTCAGAAGGACTATAGTTGGTAGGAGACATGGGTTAGAAAGACCGTTACATGGCGATGAAGGTTAGAAGGACCGTAGTAGGCAACGAAGGTCAGAAGGATCGTAGTCGGCAGGAGATAGGGCTCAGAAAGATCTTTATCTAGCAGTGGAGGTCTGAAGGATCGTAATAGGTGACGTAGGTCGGAATGACCATAGTCTGCAGGAGACAAGGTTAGAAAGATTATTATCTGACGATGGAGGTAGGAAGGACCATAGTCAGTATGAGACAATGGTCATAAAGATCGTAGTATGACAATGGTGGTCGGAAGGACCGTAGTAAGCGACTGAGGTCCGAAGGGCCATAGTCAGCATGAAACAGGGGTTTGAAATATTGTTGTATGGCAGTGGAGGTTAGAATGACCGTAGTAGACGATGAAGGTTAGAAGGACCACATTTGGTAGGAGACAATGGTCAGAAAGACCATTGTCTAGTGGTGGAGGTCGGAAAGACTGTAGTAGGCAACAGTAGTCGAAAGAATCATAGTCGGCAGAAGATATATAAGGTTCAGAAAGACCATTATCTGGAAATGGACGTCAAAAGAATTGTAATATGTAACAAATGTCAAAAGGATCATAGTCGGCATGAGACAAGGGTTAGAATAACTATTGTCTGGTGATGGAGGACGGAAGGATTATAGTTGGCAGAAGAAATGGGTCAAAAAGACCTTTGTCTGGTGGTAGAGGTCGGAAGGACCATAGTCAGCATCAGAAATGGTACAGAAAGACCATTATCTACATAAGATAAGGGTCAGAAAGACTGTTGTCTGATGATAGAAGTCGAAAGGACCTTAGTATGTGATAGAGGTCGAAAGAACCATAAACGGTAGGAAATAAAGGTTAGAAAGATCATTATCTAAAGGCGATGGTCCGGTGGAAGTCCGGCATCAGGCGGTGGTCCGGCGAAAGTCCGGCGTCAGATGGTGGTCCAACAAAACTCCGGGCATCATGTGGTGGTCTGATAGAACTCCGATGTTAGGTGGTGGCCAGCAGAACTCTGAAGTCGAATGGTGGTTCGATGGAACTCCGAGCGTCAGGTGGTGGTCCGAGGGAAGCCCGGCATCAAGTGGTGGTACGGCGGAACTCTGGCGTCAAGTTGTGGTCTAGCAGAACTTTGACGTCAGGTGGTGATCCGATGAAACTCCGAGCGTCAGGTGGTGGTCTGATGGAACTCTTGACATTAGGTTGTGGCCAGGCGAAACTCCGGGCGTCAAGCAGTGCTCCGGCGAAACTACAGGCGGTGGTCATAGAGGAGCAAAGGGACAAAATCTATCTCTGATCTCTCTCTTGCTCTCTTACTTGGGGCCCCAATTCAAGGAGGGGTCTATTTATAGATTTTCTAGAGTGGCATGACCCGTAAGTAGGAGGAAGATTAAGGGTAAGTGGGGAGTGGTTTGGATGGAAGACCGATGTTGAATCCCTTGATCATGGACTGTTTGCTAGATATTTGGAGGTTTTAATGATGTCTGAGTTCTGTGATCTTAGGCTCGTTGGATTCGTCTTGTCGAGACGCTCAATTCGATTATAAGGATGTCATGTTTGGAAACCATTTGGTAATCCAAATTGTTGTTTGTACCTTCCGTAAGCGCTTCAGATCCTTGATTTGGATCCATTTAGGCTCAATTGAGTCAATTTTGGTGTCGTTGGGTTCGTATTTCTGAGATACTCAGTTCAACTATAAGTTTTCTAAAATCTGAGCTCATATGATCCTGAATTTAATTTTTAAAGTTTTCAACTTGATTTTGCCTTGAGATTCGTGCCCGATCAATATAATTTTTGATGATGTATCAATGGTGCTTTAGTTTCAGGAGTCATTAGAAGTCTAATTCATAAATCATTTGTTTTCATAACATAGATATTACTGTATTTTAGTTTTACTAATTTTTTGCCTAACTTTTAGGCTTTGGTTCAATTTCTTAATAATTGACACTTATCAGTACTTGTCGAATTTTTTGGACTGTTTGGTGGTCATTTTGCAAATCAATTTCACCTGAGTATTTTGGAAATGCTTAGCTAATTCATGAATATATTTTTTTATAATTTTTTGATCTCTAGATTTGAAGATATAAAAATTTTAGGCTAAAAAATGAACAATTGGCATATTGACAAATACATCGTTTGATTATTTTATCATAAAATATTTTTCCACTTAATAAATTTGTAAATGTCATTTGATGTTTCATTAACAGAGAAGCTGGGCAGAAAAAAATGGAAAAAATGAGAGAAAATATCGGAGAGCGAAAATAGAAACCAGATTTTGGAGGTCGTAATGTCATTTTTTGTCAGTCAAACCAATTTAAAAATTTGTTCATCTCGACGTAGATCACTTAACTCTGACATCTTTACGACATTTAAATGTTCAACGACTGATCTATGATCAATGGATTCAATATGGGTCATCTGATGGAGCACTCCGAATTTGCTCCAATTCTTCTTCATATTTACAAAAGCTACCACTCCCAAGTATGCATCTATAAATAAAATCTCATTATTCATATAAAGGGGGAGGAAGAAGAGTGAATTAGAGAGAACTCTCTTGAATTTTTCAACAATCACAGTCGTAGATAACCATTTGCTATTACTGCCAACAACCACCATCACCACCAAGGCTCAACATAAAAAATCACCACCATCTTCAAAATATTGACACGATTTAACCATGATGTTGGGTGTAACTGTCCACCTCTAGACATCTACTTTCTATAGGGGTGTCAATTTTTGACACGACCCGAACCTGACCCGAAAAATCCGGGTTAGGGTCAACCCGGACCCGAAACGGGTCGGGTTCGGGTTGACCCAGCAACCCGAAATTGTCCCGAAAATGACCCAAAATTAACACAAAAATTTCTATTTGACACGAAAACCCGAGATTGACCCTTTTTTGACCGATTTTAACCCGAAAATCGAAGATTGACCTGAAAACTAGCAGTTTTAGGTCAACTTCGGGTCATTCGTGTCGGGTCGGGTTGACCCGGACTCGAATTGGGTCGGATTCGGGTCCAGAAACCTGACCCATTTTTAAAAACGGGATGGGTTCGGGTTGACCCAAATAGTGCTGGGTCAGTTCCGAGTTCGACCCGAACTTGACCCATTGACCCGAATTGACACCCCTAACTTTCTATAATTCCTATTAAAAAAAATCAAACTTTGTTGTTGAGTGTCAACTATTCCTCTACAGACTTGATTTATGTATTTTCTCTCTTTTTCTTTAGGAAATAAATAGCATCTCTGTATCACAAACTACATAATGGATTTTGCACTTTACAGATTTTCCTCATAAAACATTCTTTTGATCTTATTAATATTATATGTATGTGTTGAATTTTTATATAATGTTAAGGTATAAAAATATACGCTCTACAAACTTAAATTTTTTAGCATGCATGCACTATATAATATATATATATATATTAAATTAATTATATTTTTTAAATTTGAGTATTCTGAATTAATTAAAAATTACCTTTTTATTTCCATGCAGAACATCGAACTAAACATTATGTTCCTACAGTATTGGTGCACTTTACAACTAATAAACTTTATAGCCATTCTAAAGTTTTCATGACACAGTCTATGTACGAAACAATTGTGCTTTTTCAAAAGAAAGAATCTGATTGCATAAATTTCAATATGATATTTAATTAAAACTTTAAGAAACAAATTGAGGATCAATAATATTCTCATTTTAGTAAATTTATAGCCAAATTAAATGTCTTTAGGGACGAATAAATCAAATCAAATCGAACAATTGAGACATAATTAAAAATTTTAGAGACCGTCTCAATGAGCCAAATATAGTTTAATTATAATATTATTAAAGCACTTAAATGCAAAAAAAATGATCTGTGATTGAGGAACTTTTATTTGGTCCGGTGAACGTACGTAGAGGAACGTCCGGTCGGCACTAAAATCCCGCCAAAAAACTCGGTATTTGCTCGGTATTGCTAGGTATTATTTGGTAATAACGAGGAATACCATCATGTGAAAACCCAATACCGAGCTATACCGAGCTATACCGAGTTGTACGAAAAAATACCGAGTACAACTCGGTATTTTTTCGTGTACTCGGTATTTTTTCGTACAACTCGGTATAACTCGGTATTGGGTCTTCACATGATGGTATTCCTCGTTATTGTTTGGTATTGCTCGGTATTTCTCGTTTTTTGGCGTGATTTTAGCTCCGACCGGACGTAGCGCTACGTCCGGTCGGAGGACGTAATAATTGTTCGTGATTGAGGGGATAATGTTAGCTATTCGTTAGAGATGTTATTAAAAAATATATAAATGCATTATTATTCTTTATATGAAGAAAGGGAGAGGAAAGGGTAAAGATTCTAAAAAATAACCCCTCATTTTAATTGTGATGTAAAATTCATCCCAATTTAATCATCAATTTCGAACCGTATAGATAATAAGATTTCGTTTGGGACGACTTTTTACTGCTTCATAAATAAAGCAACTTTTTTGTACAAATTTTATTTACTTTTTTACAAGAAAGCTATTTTAAGAAGCAATAAGAAAGTTGTCCCAAACGAAGCTTAAATTGAAGAAACATTATAGTTTAGAACTAAAATGATCACATATGAATAGTTGGAGGAGAATTTTGAAAATTAACCCATTTGAAATTAAAAATGAATATGGTATATTATTAAATTACATTATTTATTTAATTGATACCCTTTCGAATAATCAGGTGAAATTCTCGATATTCTAATCGCATAAAAATTTTATCTCCCTTTATTTCTCTTATTTTTAATAAATTTTCAATAAAATAATGATATAAATAAATTTAATCCCAACAATTAATAATATATTTGAATATGATTCTATGAATTATAATTAAAAAAAACCTATATAAAATGTGACATAGTTTTGATGATATAAAATTTGTAAAAAAAAAAAAAAGACAATTTTTTCTCATAAATATATAACTAAGATTATGACCCTCATAAATATATTAGAAAATTCTTAGATTTTTTTTCCCCACGCGGCCAGAGTGTGAACGGGTTGACTTGACCGGAGAATCTTACTCACTAATTTGTGGGGCCTCCCGACACAGACTAACCAATCACAGCGCTAGGAATCAAGTTGGTCAGCTGGCGTCTTCCGCCAGTGCGAAAAATAATTAAGTTTCTCCTGACAGCAATAGTTTTTTTTTTAATAAATTATTATCAATTTTTAATAAAAATCTACAAAATTATCATCAAAATTTAATGAAGATATTAAATTCATTTTCGGTCTATATTAAAGTATTTTGATTGGATGAATCATCTAATTTAATTTTTATGTATTTAAAAATCATTAGATTTGATCGGTTTCTAAATACATTGAAAATTATTTATATTATTACCGCACGCTGGCACCAACCACCTCCTCTGCCATGCCACCGAGCATTCCATGCTGGCCTCCAATCGCTGTGATCTTCGACTACATACAATCTGGCACACCCTACCGTTACAACCGTTGCTTGGCCTCTAGCTATTATCTTCGTCAAGCTTTATGTTTGATTAAGTTTACTTCAAACAGAAAAAAGAATAGAAAAATCACCAATCGTTATGATCTTTGGCCACCTACAGTAAGGGGTACCTTGCCGCTACAATTGCTGATTTGCCACCGGCTATTATCTTCGTTAGGCTTTATATTTAATTCGTTTATTTCAAGCAAAAAAAAACACCCCCTCAAATTGCTGTGATAGATCGTTTTCCATAGTATGGATCATGCCCATTTTTGTATCAGCATGATCCTTTTAGCCTAAACACAACATGATTAATCAACCTGAAATCATCTGTTTATCTAAGTTAGGGCACTCTTCTTGATGCTCAAAGATTTTTATCGTTTTGTTCCAATCCGTAACCATCGCCAGTCAATCCAACCGCTCCGTTGATGATGTGTGCCACTTCTCGTACATAATTACTATGATATGGACTAATCATTTATCCTGATAATTAATTAGGTAAGCACTTCCTTATTATAGTTGGTGAGGATTGGGTGATTAGTTTGTGAAAAGCATTTAGGATGCTAGAATATTAGTTGGCTAATTTAAGAAGAAAATATTATTGCTTGTTCTTAAATTATAAGGTGGGATTGTAGAACTTGGTCAGAGATCAACGCTTGGAACAAAAACTTTATGCCAACTACCTTTACAAAACTCTCCATAATCATTGCTCCTTAAATATTAAATTATTAAAAATTAAAAATAGTTTATATTAATTTTTTTTATTTTAAATATTCAAATTTTATGATAAATTAAAAAATATATATGAGAATAAGCGATTTTGTAATTCTAAGCACATGATACTTTTTAGATTTTGTTTGGGACGACTTTTTTATTGCTTCTTAAAACAACTTTGTAGTAAAAAAATAAAATTTTTATATTAAAAAGCTGATTTATGAAGCAATAAGAAAGTTGTATCAAACAAGATTTCGTTTGGGACAATTTTCTTATTGCTTTTTAAAGCAACTTTCTAATGTAAAATTTTTTTTTTTGAATTAATATCTTTATATTAAAAATGGTTTTAAAAAGTAGAAAAAATTTTATCTCAAACTAAACCTTAATCATAAACATAAAGCTAAGTAAAATAAAAATGTCATAATAAAATTCAATATAATTGAATTTATTTAAAAACAAATATTTTTTTAATTTTATATTCTTATTAAAATAAACTTAATGATTTAACAGATTTTTAATAATAAGAATAGCTCCTCTCGATAAATTATTATATGGATTTTATAAAACATAATTATTCTACAAATTGAAATTTTATGATTTTTTTATATAAAATTTGAAATATAAGTTTCTATTATATTTATTTTAAATATTAAAATTCACCATTGAATAAAATAGTTATTTTATAATATAATATTCTTTAAGATAAGCACATATGTACATTATTTTATGGTACTTAAGTAGCTACTATGATAGCTGTCTTCGACGACTAGATTTAAAAGTCAATTATCACGCGCAAAAATCTTGCACAGCTAAAAATGCAATAGAAAATTAAAGCATCATTAATGAAATAATAGGGGTATATTTTTGGGTGATATGGCGCCAAGTCACCCGTTATACAGCGGTGCCCAGCATTGATACCAAATAAAAAAGTGACGTGACGCGTTCTAGTTTGTCTCCGGACGGCGTCCGGTGTCCACACAGAATAATTTTTCCGAATTCAGATTGAAAAAAAAAGTTTGAAAACGGGTCAATTTTGGGTATTCAAGTTGACCAAAAACAACTCATTTTTGGGTGATACTGCGCCACATCACTCATTATACAGCAGTGACCATCAATGATATCAAACAAAAAGGTCTCATGACGCGTTCTGGTTGGTCTCAGAATGACGTCCGGTGTCCACACATAATATTTTTTCTGGATTCAAATTGACAAAAAAAAAAAATGAAAACGGGTCAATTTTGGGTATTCAAGTTGACCAAAAACAACTCATTTTTGGGTGATATTGCGCCACATCACTCGTTATACAGCGGTGCCCATCATTGATATCAAACAAAGAAGTGACGTGACGTGTTCTGGTTGGTTTCCGGTGTCCAAACAGAATAATTTTTCCTGATTCACATTGAAAAAAAAAAATTGAAAACGGGTCAGCTTTGGGTATTCGAGTTGACCAAAAACAACTCATTTTTCAAACCCGGACCCAGAATCTTCGAATAGGCTTGGGTCGGGTTTTTAGGTCCTGCACATATTAACATGATGAACCATCTAGATTGAGCTCGCCGCTCCCTTCTAGCCTCACAACCATCCCTACTATCACAAATATTAGCTTGCAACTAAGGATTTATTTGTGAAATCATTTTGATTGTTTTGCTTTTCAGACAAATGACAATCATAATTTCATTTAACTGCTATTTTCTTATTGTTTTATCATACAATTTTTTTGCGGTGAAAAAATAATTTTTTACAACCATAGTAGCAAAGTTGATTTCTTCACAACAACTTCATAATCTGTTTTATAAAATATTCCGACCGTCCCAAACGTGCACGTCTTTTTGTATAATAAATGCTAATATTCATAACTTAACAAATTTAAAAAAAAAATTTATTATTGCATTAATTCAAATTAGATAAGTAAATATTAACTTTTACTTTATATTATTTTCATACACCAATTTCTTCCACATATAAATATAAAAAATAAACACAAATTGTGCCTATAATCTTTAAATTTCATCATAATTCATTTATAATATTTTAATTTATTTTAAATAACAATAACAACAACAACATCAAGCTTTTATCCCACTACGCGGGGTCTGTGAATCCTTTTTCTCCATTAATTTATTTTAAATAAGTATAATATAAATCTTAATAAATTATTCTATTCAAATTTACATTATAATATTCTCACCAAAATTTTCCCCTAAACCACAAATTATCACCATCATTTCTAATTTTTATAATTTTTTAGATGAATAAAAAATCATTAATCCTTAATATTATTTTTAAGGATTTTGTTGAATCCTCTAACCAACTTATTTTATAAATGTGAGTATACTTTCTTTATATTCTCCCTACTTTTGCCCTGAACTTCAAATTTTCTCCTCAGAAGAAAACTTCTGTGAATTCTGGAACACATTGAAGAAATGGAAAAATTATTCTGTCGGACATCAGACGGTGTCCGGAGACTAATCAGAACGCGGCATGTCACATTTTTGTTTGGTATCGGTGCTCGGTAACGCTACGGACCGGGTGACGTGGTAGGTTCTGATTAGTCTCCGAACCGTCTGATATCAGCACATAATAATTTCTCGAAGAAATGCCTCACCTTCGTAGTGCTGGAAAAAATTTATACCACCTTGCTATTAATTTGGTGCTCCTTGTGCTTCATCTGGAGGGAAAAAATGCTAGAAAATTTGCTGGTTTTTCTATGCGCAGTTCCTCTATATGCAGTAGAATTAAAAATGTTATATTGTCAAAAGTTCAAAACTGGAAATATAGAGGAGATATCCTATCTCTCTTATTCTCTTAGTGGTAGAATGCTAGCTCCATATTGCATTGTTCTTACAGTTTGTAGGTATTCCAGTTGGAATTTTTGCTACTGTCTGACCCCTTTTCTGCTGTCGATTCTGTCGATGATTTTGTCACAGTTTTTTTGCTTCAAAGGGCTTATGAGAAAGAGCAATTTTCTGAGGATTTATTTCAGCCCAAAGAGTAGAACTGTTGCGTCCTGAAATATTCGCGGCGGCAGAGAAATATAAAGTTTAACGTCTTAACATTGTACGAAGATCAGACACATAAACAGATGAAAAAGAGGGTGTAGCGCAAGGGCGGAACTATAGTATGCTTAGGGGGGGCAATTGCCCCCCCTCAAAAAAAAATTTTTTTTTTATAAGAGAGTAAAAAAAATTTTTGCCCCTCCTTAAAATTTTTTTTGCCCCCCCTAAAAATTCTTTTGTCCTAACTTGTCCTAAAATATCTATATATTTCTTCACATTTAGTTCTAATATTCTCTTTCATGCTTTTAATAACAGTTTAATTACACTTTTTTTTATTTTTCTTGCTTAATTTTTTTAAAAAACTTTTCGTAAGATATAGATATATAATATTATTTTTTTAATATTTAATTATTTTTGTGCTTTATTTTTGCCCCCCCCCCAAAATTAAAGCTGGTTCCGCCCCTTGTGTAGCGTTCATAAGAGACACCACATTTTTTACGTGGAAACCCCTGAAAAGGGGGAAAAACCACGGGTTTGGCCTAGTTTGAATGAATCAACTCGACCACTAGTGCTTGCTGTTAATTACAAATGAGTCCCTTCCTTAGGAGGAAGGTTTTGGCTCGAAGTAGCTAATATACATCATATAGAATGCATTATATGGTCGGAGTTAGAAGAATGAGTGTTGATATGCTAATTTGTGCGGAAGGATCATCGTCGGCGAGTGATGTAAGTCGGAAGGACCGTAGTCGGATGACGGTGGTCGGAAGAACCGTAGTTGGGCGACAGAGGTTGAAAAGATCATAATCAAGTAACGGTGGTCGGAAGGATCGTAGTTGACAATGGTGTTGGAAGGATTGTAGTCAACGATGGTCATTTGAAAAACTCAAAGACAATAGTTGGCGGGCAACAAGGATGGGGAGGACTGTAGTTGGCGATGACGGTCAGAAGGACCGTAGTCTGAGGGCGATGGAGGTCAGGAGGACCGTAGTTGGGTAACGGTGGTTGGAATGATCGTAGTCAGCGGGCGATGGAGGTCTGAAGGGCCATAGTTGGGTGATGGTGGTCGGAAGGACCGTAGTCGGCAAGTGACGGAGGTCTGGAGGATTGGCCATAGGAGGAAGTTCGGGGGTGGTCAACAGATTGGCGAAAGTCCGACGATTGTCAGCAGAACTGCAGAAATTCATTTGTGGTTGGGAAGAACTCCGGTGGTGATCGACGAACGGGCGGAAGTCCAATAATGGTCGGTGAATTGGAGGAAGTCTGGTGGTGGACAGGAAGAACTCTGGAGGTAGTCAACGAACTGACGGAAGTCTGTCGATGGTTGGGAAGAACTCCAGCAGTAGCCGGCGGACTAGCGGAAGTCCAGGGTGGTTGGGAGGAACTCCAGCGGTGGTCAGCAATAACTCCGGCGATTGTTGGTGGTAAGAGAGCTCCTAAACTCCTCACTTCCTTTCCTTCTTCTCCCCCCTTATGAGAAGAGCGGCGGCTATTTATAATTTTTTGAGAGTGTCATACCTTGTAAATACGTGGAGGATCAGGGTCAAAATTGAAGTGGATTGAATGGACGGCCAATATTGATCCCCTTAATCGTGGAATGTTTAATATTCATTTGAATGCCTTAATGATATCGGAATTCAAAGATCTCGGGCTCGTTGGATTTGTCTCATTGAGCCGCTCTATTCGACTATAAGAATGTCACGTTTGAAAATCGTTTGGTAATTCAAATTATGGTTTGAACCTTCCAAATGCGCTTTGGGTCTTTCATTTGGACTCATTTGGGCTCGAATTGAGTTGAATTTGGTGTCGTCGGGTTCATATTTTTTGAGACGTTCAATTCGACTGTAAGTTTGCTGAAATCAGAATTTAGATGGCCTCCGAAAAATTTTATGAAGCTTCCAACTTGAATTTTTCCTCAGGATTTGTGTCCCGTCAAGATAATTTATGATGACATATCAAGAACAATGAGGAATCTTTACCTCCTTAATTTCTCCTTGCGTTAGTCGTTTTGGCAACCCTTAGTTGGATGGCCTCTGTATTATCATGGGGCCTGTATCTGTTCTGATTTGAACCTCTTAGGAATTCACTTGGTGGATGGCCTTCTCTGGCCACTGGGACAGCAATTAGTGCTGCATAATCTCTAGTTGAAAGCTGCTCACTTTTTTTTGTTTTTTTCTGTTTGATTTTGATACTGATCTTTATTTCTTTGAGCAGCATTAACGTCACTTTTCTGTGTATCTATCTCTGATAGTGAATGAAAAGGGCTTCTGCCACAAATTGTTCCAAAAAAAAATCATACATTGGAGGACTGGACTACTTTTCCACGCGGAAAATATGTCAGGAATCATGATGTCCTGCTAGATTCTTCCAGCATTGGCTTTTTTATTGATTTTGTTTATATTATTTTGAGAAAGTTAGCCAGGCTAAGCAAGTGTGGCATTAAGATTTTGTTTGAGACTACAGGTGTCAATTTTGGATCACGGGTTGGATTCGGGTCAAATTCGAAACTGGTCAGGGTTCAAACGGGTCGACCCTAACCCGACCCGTATATGAAAATGGGTTGGAAATCAGGACCCGGATCGCGGGCGCGTGGGCAGGGCGTTCGAGTAGCCGTGCGGGTGCGTGAGCAGGGCGTTCGGGCAGCCTCATTTGCGCGGTAGCGTGCTGGCAGGGCGTGTGAGACCTCGTTCCCTTACTTTTTCTCTCTGATTTGGATTTTCCTCCCAGGATCGTCCAGCATGATTTTGGACATCGTCCAGGCCGATCTGTACTGTTCAAAATATCGTCCTGAGAATCGCCCTGAAAGCAGTTCAGGCCGATGTGATTTTGTTCTGATCGGCCAGGACGATGTGGCGATTGGCCAGAACGATCAGACTAAAATTATAAGCAAATCAGCTCGATTCGAGGAGAGAGAAAATCATTTTTAAAATATCAGATATTTTGAAGAGAGAGAAAGAGAGGAAAAGAGAGGGAAAGGTTGAGTTTCGGAGGCCGCGGAGCGCTTTTCGTCCGACGCCGCTGTTGGGAAAAGTGAAGATCTCGTGGTAAGGACTCCGAAACCTATTTCTGTTTTCGAAGATATTGAGTTTTGACCGAGTTGTGCACTGTTTTGTGTTTTCGTAGTCGAACTTTTGACCTGATTTTGTATTGACACAACTTTCACCGCACAACTTCTGGTATGTTATAGATATGACTATTGTACACGATTTGAGTATTTTCTGCGACGATTTTACCGGTCGGAATTGATTCTACGCGATTTAAATTGAATAGAAAAATATCAGGACGTGATTTGACTTGGATTCTATAGAATAATAGTCTTGTATTGATGTCGTGTATATTCGATTGTAATTTGGAGGAATTTGGAATTTGTGCTTTTTGCAGGATTTTTTGTGTAAATTTGATAGACTGCCGTTACTCTGCCCGATTTTCGTATGATTTCTGATTTGTCTGAAATTGATAGATTGAATTGATATGCATATGACTATTGATATGATTGTTCTAGATTGCTTTAATATTGATTATTGAATTGATTATTGATTGATTACTGATACTGGAACACAAGTGGAACCTGGTTGAACGTTGGTTGGAGATTGAATTGACCTGTACAGGATGGTGGGCCGACGGGCTTTCCTTTAAACCATTGATCATTGATATAACGATTAGGAGTCATAAGGGGTTTATAGATATGCCGACGGGCGGCCGACGGGCAATAGAGTGACGACTCTTTTTATTGAAACCAACGTATGGATATCTACAACAGCAATATGGATTCTACAACATCAACATAGCCAGTTGATTGTACTTGTCCAGTATTATTGTATTGAAATGCATGTTTACTGTATTGACATACGGATTTATTGTTTTATCGATTTCTGTTTTATTGATTTGATCGGATTTACTGTATTGTACGATTTCTTTGATTTCATCGATTGATTGCCGAGCATTGATACTACTGAGCATAGATATGGATATGGTTGGATATGGATATTATAGATTTATTGATATTGCTTATAGACTCATTGATACTATCGATCCTGCATTGTATTGACTTGCTGCATTTGATTTATTGATAGGATAGATTGAGATTTATCGTATTGCTTTTCCGATTGATTTTATTGACTAGATAGCATTGATTAGATTTAATTGATTGATTTGACGGATTGATTTGACGGACGGATTGACTGATTTGACGGATTAATTGATTTTCTTTTGTGTACGGATTTCTTCGAGATTGACGTGGATTGATTGAGCTTGGTTTATTGATTTGCCTGCTGCTGCATTGACTGATTTTATTGATTATGGATATCCGTATTGCATAGATTGATTGACCATTGACTGATATAGATTTGATTGACTGACATGCATATTGATAGCATCGCCGCGTTTGATTTCAGTTATAGGTATTAGGTGACCTGCTGGGCTTTGTAAAGCTCATTATATGTGGTTGATATTTTCAGGTCAGGGCAAGGGAGCAGAATATAGGAATTGATCCGGATCTTCAGGTTTTTGTCTTTTGATGATTTTGATTCTTTTGTACTTAGGATAGATTTCAGTACTGGTGATTGTAGAGTAGTTCCTGAGTATTGTACATGACATTTTGAGATATGAATCGACTTGTATATTGATGTTTTAAATTTTATAGATGTTTGATAGATTGTGAATTGAAGGTTTTAGATAGCTCTGGTAAATTATTTAAGTAATTGATTGACATTCTTTCCAAGTTAGATATTGGGGCGTGACAGGGCGTCGGTAGGGGGCGGGCAGATCCATGGGCAGCCGGGCAGGGGGCGGGCAGGCTAGGGCAGCTACGCGAGCAGCTGGGCAGATAGTTTAAACGTGTTTCCGGGTTGACCGGCAACCCTTCGGGTCAACCTGAACCCGACTCGTTTTTCAAACGGGTCGAATATCCAGGAACCCGAACCCGACCCATTCTGAAAACGGGTCGGGTCTAACCCGAAATTTTTGGGTCGGGTTTTCGTGTCGTGTCAAATATTGACACCCCTATTTGAGACTATTTTCTTAATATTTTTAAAAATAATTTTAAAGTTGCTTTTAGAAGCAATAAGAAAGTTGTTCGAAACGAAACCTAAAATTATACTTGGATGGTATTATCCGGAGAAATTATTATGTGCGGTATTGTGACTTAGCTCTCATCCGGATTACAATGAAAAGCGATCAATACGCATACTATGTATAACTTTATATATAGTATGTATATTAATATACGTTGTGTGCAACGATATGACCTTTTCCTATTAAAATTCAAACACCGTCCGAACTCTGCACGTAATAATTTCTCTATTATCTGATGGGGTTGATGCTCTTCCATTCTTGATTCTCCTACTTGTGTGCTGTGTCATTCTTTTGACAATAATGATTATCGTGTCCAATTATTCATCGCCGATCTTCGGCCAGTCTCTGCTACTTCTTGTTATTTTTCCTTCAAAATTCTGTTATAGTCTAATTAGATAACAACTCTTGATTAATTCAGAGGCCCAAGTATCTTTTTATTTCAGAATAATGAAGACAAAATTTATAGTGAAATAATATATATATATATATATATATATATATATATATATATATATATATATATATAAGATGATAAAATTCTCATTTTATTTTATTTCATTTTTTTTTCCAAATAAAATTGAGCTATTTTACATTTTCAATATTTATTATTATCATTTATTTTACACTTCTCACACAAAAATCAAGCAAGAGTTTCCTACTCAAACTTTTTTCATAAAACAATACACTAACAACTAAAAATAAATTTGAGAAATTTGTATATAAATATGTGTAGCCAAAGAAAGAAGAAACAATAATAAATTGATATGAAATAAAAATAAAAATAAAAAGATAAAGCTTAATAAAATAAGTTTTTTGATCATTCAAATTTAGAACCTCTAAAATTTGGAAGATAAAGTTTAGAATTGTCTACAAATTACACTAAATTATAGTGAGACTATTAAACAATAAGATAATAGAAAAATAGAGATTGAAAATAAAATTTAGGGTGAGAATTAATAAAATTTATATAAATAACCTCGTGTGTATAGAAAAGAATATAAAAACCAGCTCACCCATGAGGTCCATATTTATATATTTCGATTAGGGATTGAGCGTTATAAAATTGGCTGCATACATGTCATTATAAAGAAAAAATAAGTATCATGTAGCCCAATGTAAATGTCTCAACATGATGAATCCATTAACATAACAAATTATTTGATCTGAGTCCAAATGAAGATTAACAACATAAAGCATATTTGGAAACTTTTGGACTTTAATTCAATGATCAAATGGTCTCCTAATATTACATACTTATAGTCAAATTAAATGGCTTGACAAAATAAATCCAACGAACCTAAGTTCATTTGATTCTAATATTCTATTATTGTTAAGGCACTCAAATGTTAGATAAACAATATATGATGTAAGGGATTAATATGAATTGTTCGATGAAGTATTAGATTCTAGCCAAATTTGTCAAAATGTCTCTCTTAAAAATGCTACAAAATATAGCTTACCTTGGTCTATTGGTTGGGAGCTTAGGCTACCAATTAATTGGTCTTGGGTTTGAGTCTTGTGTATGCGATGTGTGTGTGAGTTTGCCTTAATTAGCCTAAATGTCTAAAAAAAGAGAGACTATAAAGAATGCTTAGTTTTCACCTAATTCACTACTAAAAAAAAAAAGCATTCACAACACTTTTTTATGACCTAATGCAGCGGTTTAAAAACCATTTCAATTCCGTTGTATTTGCATTCGCTGAAAGGCTTTAGGAGCGATTTCATGAGTGCTGCTGTAGGAAGGCTATAACAGCGCTTTGGATTGGAGAAGATTCCTCCTCTTGAACTAATTACAACTTCTTCTCTACAACCAAACAAAAAAGCTAACAAACTGATTTATCTCAACAAAAGAAATATGGTCTCCTTTAATCTCAAACTTAATTATCATCCATCGATGGATTAATCACTTCCCCCAATCAATCCTACTAAACCCTTGAAACCCAACTTACCAGAAATCGGAACCACCTCCACCGGCGACGTCGGCCTCTCCATTTCTTCATCTCTGTGGCTCAGCAGATTTACATGATTTAATCGAAGAAGCGCGCAGAAGGAAGGAAGAATGGCTACCTTCGTGTCGAGTTAACTCCTGTTGTGGTCGCTGCTACCGCTCGAACAGAAAATGGAGAGGAAGGAGTCCGGCTAAGGCTTGAGGAGGCGGCATTTATTATCGGACAGGAATGCACGTCTTCAAAGGAGAATAAGCTTATTGGCGACTCATTAAAAACTCCGCCTATCACTCGAAGGAGACGAAGTCAAATGGAGAGGTGTCGAGCGGAAGAGAGGGGAAGAGTCGGAGGATAGCTATTTTTTAGGGTGAATTTAGTGACGGTTATAACAACTATTTATGTCTATCTATAGCAGCAGATTTAAAATCATTGGTATAAAATACTGCTAAAACATTAATTTTTTGGTAGTGTAAAGGTGATTTAAGGGCTAAGGTTGCTTATTAACTCAATTGCATTTTGCGATAATCATCATCAATTACCATTATCAGCACTGATTGCCACCATTAACAAATTTTTATTATCCAACTATTATCACTGCACTAATAACATACAAACCCAACTACAATAATCCTTATTGGAAAAAAAAGAAGAAGTTTTTATGTGAGATCTATCATGACTTTCTCTTTATCATTGAGAGGTTAGTTAACTCTTTCAAAATATTAGATTTATATAAATAGTGAAATTTTAAGTGGTAAAAATATAAATCCTAGAAGTTTATATTTATACATGTATACATTATAACATTATAGCTAAGAAACCTGGGCTGGATGGCCCAGCCGCCTTCGCTGAGTCTCACTGGGGCATTTCTACAAACACTATAGATTCGCAGAACGGGGCATGGCTTCTGCAGGAAGAGCTCTTGGATCATTTTTCCAGAAAGCCACTCTTGCAAGCGGCATATTCTTCTTAAGCCCGCTCCAGAAACCCTACACTATGCATGGTACGTCTCCTATTTTTCTAACGAGTACGACTCTGTTCTTCTGATTCCCATCCCTTTATGTTTACCTCTGGTCGCTGTTTCTGTTGCTAGGTTGTTTTCGAGGAATCTCGCCTTCTAGATTGTTACCTGTTGTAGGTGATGCTCAGAGAAAGAGGAGGATATGGTCAACTCCCCCTGTTTGTATGGGAAGGCGTTCTTGCAAGATCGCTGGGAGAAAGGTATTGTCTTGTTCAATTGGTTTTAATGGCTTAGTTTGCAGATGGAATTGATAAAACTGCTAGCAAGTTTTCATACTAGACATAAAACTAGGATTGCAGCTTATCGCCAAGTGTTGGGCTTTTTTAAAACATACGAATCTAGCTAGGATTTGGTTATTCCAGCTGGCTGTTTGGTTGAAGTATTGCAGTCATGTTTGAGTCCAATGTTGACTGCTGTGATACTTCCATAGAAAATATAGAGATATTTGGATTCTTCTCAGCTCATCAATGTCTTTCTGGTCTGCATGCAGGATGCACAAAATTTGAAGAAGATGAAAAGAAACAGTAGAATTGGGAAAGAAATTGTCTCTGCGTAAGTTCACTGAAAGAAAATTGATCATAAATGTTGATATCTGGATTTAGTGAAGTTTTAGCATGCTTGGTTTCTTTTTAATTATGTTGGATGCTTGGATTCTTGCCTTCGATTAAAGTTTACAGGATATATAAGCAGTGTTAGAGGCCAAAAAGATATATTTGCTTGGTAGTTATGCATTAATGATGAAATGTATCATGTAGGATTAGTTGAAAATATGCACTATAGGATCCTCTGTGCATCGAATATCAAAGTTCATAGCGATATTTCAGTTGATATTGCTATAGTATATTTTATTTGATCTTCCCAAGTTGATAGTTTCACAGGTGAATAGTTTGTAATTCTTTGTGGCAGTTTAGATTGATCACTTTGCATTTGCTTTCCCACCAATCAGTAATGAAGCTTCCCTTCCTTTACTTTGCTGCCAATTTTCTTATTACTTGCAGTGCTATTAGTTGAACTGCAAAATTTATTCCTAGGATTAGCAGTTTGAAATGCCAGAATTCTATCTTGAACAGATTAATAAATTTATCACTGTTAAACCTGTGTGCTATGGTGGAAGAACTTCTGACTTTATGCCTAGGTTCAATGCCTTTACACTGGTTAGAATTTGTGGCTATTGAAGGAACTTTGAATCAAAATAGGGATTGTTTGCTTGGTGTTTGTACAAGCAAATAGAGTCGCCTGTGGCTTTTGACTTTGAGAATGGAAGTTGTTTTATGATATTTTTGACTGAAGCAATGAAGATATAATGCACTAGCCCGACAATAATATACAATTTAATAGAACTTTTTAATGTATATAATTTGTGCTCGTCTTTTAGCAGATTTGATTTCGTTAAATGTTAGACAAGCCTGAGAGAGTAGATTGTAAGCAACTTCGAATGTGTCAATTGTCCTGAAACAAGGGTCGGAACCAGCGTTAGTTTTCAGGGGAGCCAGTGACAAATTTATAAAAAAATTAAAATATATATAGATGCAAAAATAATTTATTTTGCACATAATCGTTTTTCATAGACTTGTTTGTTAGTGTTAGAAAAGTTCAAAATAATCGGATAAAAATAGCAGGAGGTTAAGAGGCTTTCCGATTTTTCGAGGGCCAAATTGCGTGAAATAAAGAACGGCTGGGTGCAAAAATTAAATTTCAGAGGGGGTAAATTACAAATAACCCTTACTATACTATGAGTTTTAATTTTCAGCACTACACAGTTCTGCCATTGCCTGAACTCTTCTTGCTTCCCTAGTGTTGTTCTCTTGAATATTATGTTCGGTGTATGCTATGTGATTGCTTGATAATATACTGCTGAAAACAATAATATCAAAACAATTTTTTGTGTAAATAGTATTTTTTTTCTTTTTTCTTTCTTACCCTGCAGCATAAAAAAGGGTGGTCCAAATCCATCTTCGAACACAGTTTTAGCTGCTGTTTTAGAGAGAGCCAGAGAACTTGAAGTACCAAAAGAAATAGTGGAAAGGAACATAAAAAAGGCTTCTGACAAGGGTCAGGAAGCATTTATTGAGAAATTTTATGAGGTGGCTATCTACATTTGATTGTCTTTTTGTAGTTCTTTAATATTCGAAACCAATTCAGGCTATGTAGCAATTATATTTTAAATCACCTGTTCAGGTATATGGCTTTGGTGGTGTTGGCATGGTAGTTGAGGTTTTAACAGACAAAATAACCAGATCAGTGGCTGATGTTAGAGGGGTGGTAAAGGACAGTGGGGCAAAGCTTGCTGACCCAGGATCCATCTTATTCAAGTTTAGAAGAGTTCGAGTTGTTAATGTAAAGGCCAATGATGATGAAAAAGACCAGATTCTTGCTATTGCTTTAGATGCTGGTGCCGAAGATATCATTGAACCTAATGTTGACGAGGAGGATGATTCAGAAGATAATCTGGAAAGGTCTTCAAAAACTCAACCATCCTTCCATCAAATTCAGTCATCTTTTATGCTTTAAGAAAGCACAATTTCATATTTAGGGTCAGCTTAACACTGCACAATTTGCATGACCTATTAGGGTGTCTTTGCTTATTAATATTTGAATAAATTCATTTCATAAAACTATCAACGGTACATTATTCCATATGGGTATTTAAAATATAATTTTAGTGCAGTCGTCGAATGAGAAATTTTTTTTTTCTTGCTAAGTTATCTCCTAAAAGTTTTCGATGGGTGTATTGCTTCACATGGATATTTAAAATCAAATTTTAGTGCAGTTATAGAATGGAAAGTGATAAGTCACCAAAAAGCCTTCTTGATCATGCACAAATCTCGAGAAATATTCAAGTTGAAAACTTCCAAAATTAAATTCGAGACCATATGAACTCCAATTTCAGCAAACTTACAATAAAACTGAACATTTCAAAGAGAAACCCAATGACACTAAAATTGGCCAAATCCGAGCTCAAATGGGGCTGAATTAAGAGTTGGAAGCATATTTGGAAGGTTCAAAGCATTATTTGGATGACAAAAATGATATCTAAATATGACATGCTTATAGTCGAATCGAGCGGCTCGGCAAGACAAATCCAGTGAGTCCAAAATCGTTGAATTCCAACATCGTTAAGGCACTTAAACACTTAAAAAATGCTCTATGATCGAGGAAATAATACGAGCCATACGATGGAACATTTCAAGCTTGCTCCAGATCTTCTCTATATTTATGAGGTGTGTCACTCATAAAAATTTATAAATAGATCCTCTACTCTCTACATGAGGGGGGACATTTGGCTGCAGATTGTAGAGAGCTCTGAGGCTTCAAGAGCTCCAACACCATCTCCGGCAAACCTCTGTCGACCGTCCGTCGCCGGACCACTGCCTGGCGCCGATTGGTGCCAGATCACTGCTCGGCTGTCGATTGTAGTTGGACTTCCACCCGACCATCGTCGGACCACCGTCCGGCCGACGGCTGTCGTCGAACTTTCACCTGGTCGTCGACAATTGTCGGGCTTCTGCCCAACTATTATTGAACTACCGCTTGGCCACCGACAACTGCTGGTCTACCACTTGGCCTTCGACCGCCGCTAGAATTTCACTCGACCATCGTCGGACCACCACCCGGCCTCCAAACGCTGCCGAACTTCCACCCGGCCCCCGAAAGCTACCGTTCTACCACTCGGCCGTTGATCGCCGTCGGACTTCTACCCTGTCGCCAACCTCTGCTGGATTTCCACACGACCATCATCGAACCACCACCCAACCGTCGATCTCCGCCGAACTTCCCTAGCCGCCAACAGCCGCTGGACCTCCTCAAGCGACCAACCATTGTTAGTCCTCCATCGAGCTGGCAAGTACGGTCCCTCCAACCACCGTCGCCCATCGACTACATTCCCTCTGACCACCGTCGCCTGCCAATTACGATTACTCCGATCTCCGTCGCCCGCCGACTATGGTCCCTCTGGCCTCCGTCGCCCGCCGACTATGGTCCCTCCGACCTCTGTTTCCCGTCGACTATGATCCCTCCGACCTCCGTCGCTCGACGACTATGATCCCTTCGACCTCCATTTCCTGCCGACCATGATCCCTCCGACCATAATCGCTCCCTCCGACCTCCGTCATCTGCCGACTATGATCCCTCTGACCACCGGCACTTGCCGAGTACGATCCCTCCGACCTCTGTCGCTCGCTTACTACAGTCCATCCGACCACCGTCGCCTGACGATTATAGTCACTCTAATCTCCATTGCCCAAATATTGCCTTGCCAATCAATTGAACAGACCAACGTTCTATTGAGAATGACTCCTTTATCATTGGATTTTTCCAACCCCAAATATGTAATATGCTCTATATGATACTTTTTTTTAATGCTCTATATGATACATTGAGCCAATGCCTTCCCCCCGCGGAAGGGCATCATTTGTAATCGACTACAAACACTAGTGAAATCATTTTAAGTAGGCCAGACCCCATGATTTTTTCTCTTTTCAGGGTTTTCCAAGTAAAAATCTTGGTATCTCTTATAACTCTTGCACCCTTATCTTTCATATGTTTGTGTGCTAGATCTTAGTATAAATCTAGGATACTAAACTTCAAATATCTCTGCCGCTACGAGTTTTCTAGGACGCAACAGAAAGTAAAGCAAATTTTCTTGCCATAGTTATTTCCTTAATGTTTTGTGAGTTGCTTGTCCTATACGCAACATATAATTGAGTTTTTTTTTCTGAAATACCATTGCATTGCTTCTTCTATAATCTCTGCAATTCATTTTATTAAAAAAAAAAAAAGAGAAGTAGCCATTATGTCTGACCAAACATTTTTATTGCTATATATATATATATATATATATATATATATATATTTTTTTTTTTCTGATGTTCATCCTGTATCCTTTTTTTTTTTTTGGGTGATGAGGGAATACGATTCCAGAACTTTGGCAATAATGTCTAAGATCTTTATCAATTAGGTTAGCTAATACTCACGTTCATTTCATATTTTATCAAGCTACTAAAAGAAAAGGACGAGTGTACTTCGTTTATTTGTTAGTGATGTCACTTGTAATTCCTTTCCCATTATTGTTACTATTATTATCATTACTATCGTTCTTATTTGCCTTCTTATTATCTGTTATATTGGATTTTGATACTTGAAATTTTCAATAAATTTTTACCTCCCTACGCAAGGATCCTTACAGCTGCTTAATTCTGCAGCTATTATAAGATTGTCGTCTCTACAGAAAACTACTCTGATATACTATCAAAATTACGAGATGCAGGCGTAGCTTTTGAACCAGATAATGGTTTTGAGCTCTTGCCACTAAATCCCATTGAGGTTTGTATCATTTCCTGCACCATATGCTATTTCCTTCATTTCAATGATATGGATTGTTAATGTTGCCCACTGGAGTAATTGAAAACATGTTAAAGCTTTCTGAAAGCTACACACCCATTTCATACTTTGCACCACTCGATGAAACTAATAAATTGATTTGAGATCATTTACTGGGTATTATGAACTTTATTTTTTTTTCCTTCCCAGCAAACTGATTAATTAGTCTGTGCGGACGTCGAATGATGTCTGGAGATCAAGCAGAATGTGTCATTTCACCCCTGTGTTTGGTACCACGGCTTGGTACTGATCGGTATCGCGGCTCGGTACCGCTAATGTGGCGCATTCTGGTTGATTTTCGGACGGCATTCTACGTCCGGTCTCTGCACTTATAATTTCTCCAGGAAACTCCTGCATTAGTTAATTCCAAAACTTTGCGGGCTAAGGTTCTTTGTTTTGCTACTTTCAACAGGTAGATGATGAAGCCATGGATTTAAACAAGGAGCTTATGTCCAAGCTGCTTGAACTTTATGATGTTGATGCCGTTTACACTGATCAAAGGTGATTTTTTAAGATAAGACATCTGAGTAACGGTATTCTTCTTTTCCCTCTTTTCTCTATTTTACATCGAATTTTTCATTCACAGTTTCTTTCTGTTCTCCTATGAACTTGGGCGATGCTTATATCTATAAATTTTTTTGTAGGGATGAATTTTCTGCTCCTTGGATTCATTTATTTTGATGTTATAACCTTCAAATATAAGATTCAAGCCTATTTTTTTTCTCTCTCCAGCATTAAAAGAGTGGTGTACACAGTTTCAAGTACTTCGATCATTTGATCATCAATGAATGGCTTCGATTGTATGAGAATATAGTCGATTTTTAGTTTGTAGAGTCATTCAAATGATTTGAAATTAAATACATGGGCTGTCAATACTTGAATTTATTGGATGATTTTGATTGCTAAAATTAGAATTCTAAGTGGCCTTCTATAAATTGTCCAATCATTCCTTAACTTTTTTCACAGAACTATCATAAAAACTGATAAAACTTAAATCTATAAGCAATTCTCATTCCTTAGGATTTATTGGGGATGGTTTTCTTATTTCTTCTTAAAGCAATTTTTTTTTTACAAAAATTGGATTTTTTTATACTAACAAATTACTTTAAGAAGCAGTAAAAAAGATGTCTCAAACAAAATTTTAGATTACTAACTTCAATGTGATGCTGAGGTTGAAAACCGCATAAGACATAACATAAATAAAATCATTCTTAAACTAGTTCATGCAAAACTCCGTAAAACTATAAATAAATATTGGCATTTGTGTTACCAATTATTTGCTATATCCTCTCCCTTA
The DNA here is from genome assembly GCA_022539455.1 of Dendrobium nobile. Lineage (NCBI taxonomy): Eukaryota > Viridiplantae > Streptophyta > Magnoliopsida > Asparagales > Orchidaceae > Dendrobium > Dendrobium nobile. Next base: position 71,032,053 of record CM039733.1, read on the forward strand.
TTACTAAAACTAAGCTTATTTGATATATTTTACTGTTTTTTGTGGTCTTTTTCAGCTATCTTAACAGTGCACTGGTCAGCGGACTCCTCCAGCCGCTCATTCAATTATAGTCATGTCATATATAGAGATCATTTGGTCGTCCGATTAATACCTTAAAATTTTCAATTATGTTTCAGGTCTTTGATAGGGGCTCACTTAGGCTCGTATCATACCGTTTTTAGTATCATTGGGTTCGTCTAGTAAAGACGTTTAGTTTAGCAATAAATTTGCTGAATTCAAAATTCGGATAATCCTATATTTAGTTTCAGAAGTTTTTAATGTAAACGTGCGTCGAGATTTGTGCCCATTCAAGTTCATTTTTGGTGACTATCAAAGAGTAATGGTAATTTTAATTTTTGTACTAAAACAATACTTTAAGATTCAGTAAGAAAGCCACCCCAAATGAAGCCCGTAAATTTATGCACTATTTATGGGGCCCATAATACTCAAAATCATTCTCAAAATGCTAAAAATATTCTACCAAATAATACTGATCTAAATTATTATTGCTCGTCAATAAAGTATGATTTTAAGATTTTTTATCAATATATTCCTTCCTCCAACGAAACAATTGGGTTTATGCAGCAGTTACTAGAGGAGAGGCTGCATATATTTAAATATTTTGAAAGAATCGATTAAAATTAATCGCGGCGTTATTATGGCCAGACTGGCTATTTATTAATCTGAATCAAACGGTGTCGGTGAGATGTGTAATGGGTTAATTAATAGCTGGCGGTTAGCCCCCGCATCTATTGAAAACGCGCGTTCTGTTGACTTTCTAAACTGATTAGCTTTTGGGACCGCATTTATAATAATGGATAAAGTTTGTGTGAACGGCTTCTTTGAAAAATTGCCACTTGCGAGCATAATTTAATGAAATGGCAGTCTTGTTTAATGAAATAGCAATGACTTGTTTTAATTTTGGTATTGATGATGGTGATTCGATATATTAATTTCTATATAAGAAGGGAGATTAGAGTAGAATAGCAAGTATTGATCCTTAGGAGTGTCAATTTTTGACATGACCCGAAATTTGACCCAGAAAAATTCGGGTTCGGGTCAATCTGTTTGTGAAACGGGTCGGGTTCGGGCTGACCCGAAAATCCTTTGCATCCGTCTGCTACCCGCAAAGCCCGAAGCATTGAGTGCCTGCCCTGCCCGGTCGAACCCGAGTTCGTGTGCTGCCTCTCGAAGCGTCGAGTCGCATCCTGAAGCGTCAAGTCGCGTGCGTCCGAAGCGTTGAGTCGCTTTGCGTGCGTGGTGCGTCTCGAAAATTGATTCGTGTGCCGCTGGCTCGTTGCGTCGCATGCTGCCGCTGCTCCGTCTGGAGTAGCGACTAGACACCCAGGCGTTTGAGATTTATTTCAAAAATTCGAGTCGAGTCGTGTCAACCCGGCAACCCGCGCGGGTCGAGTCCGGGTTGAAAAAGCCGATCCGGTTACAAAAACTAGTCTGGTTAGGGTTGACCTGTTTAGAGCCAGGTCAACTCGGATTCGACCCAAACCTGACCCGCTGACCCGAATTGACACCCTTATTGATCTTGTTGGCAATAATAAGTGTCGAGGTTAGTACGAGGAGGATAGTAATCCAGAAGGGGGATATCAACTTTGTTGGTGATGGTGGGTGTTAGTATTGGTGGTGAAAGCAGATATTAGTCTCGTTGTCGATCGTGATCGTTGATTTTGTTGGCAATAGCGATGAGGTCATTGGCAATGGTACGTGCTAACCTTGTTGGGGGTGATGAGCCAAGCAATCTTTTAACGACGATATATTTTTTTATGACATTAAAAAAAAACTTTTAATATAGTCGAATTAGATTCAGTTTAAATCCAAATAGTCGAAATATAACTATCTAAACAGTTTATTAGGCATATTTCAAGTTAATCTACGACCCAAACATTACATGTTTACCTCGATATTATCATACATATACAAGTTAAGCATGACTCAAATTTCGCAATGATACATTCATTCAACTTAACTTGTGATTACCGGGTCGGGTATGAATTTGACCTGATTCAAACATATTTAACATGAACTCTATTTGTTTATCATGCAGATTGAATACAATATCAAAACTCAACCCATTTATAATAGACGTGTAAACTCAAAAAAAAAAAAAAAAAATTTATACCATATTTGTGCCATGATGATGTGAAATTATTACATCCATTCATTGGACGTTGTCCGAAGATCAATCATGACGCGTGCACATCGCTAATACACTGTGTATCAATATTATGCGCCATTGTGTATCGGTTGACGTGATGCATCCTGATTGACATTCGGACGGTACGATGATCATACGTAATAATCTCTATAGGATGACGGACAATATCATAAGTTAAAAAAGAAATCGATGAATCTTACTAGAACATTGACATTTGGCTAAAACTTTCTACATGTGGACAAACATGATATGCCTATTTCTTATAACAACAAAGCCAATTCTAGAGTTTGGGTGCATATGATTAAAAATGATATAGAAAGAATGAAGAACTAAAAAATATATATAATATGATTTAGACATTAATTGACATAATTATTTATGATTATTAGTATATGAGTATATAAAAAAATTTAAGGTTATCATTAAAAAATAATTAAATATACCATGAAAATATTTCTCTAAATATATTTTGATAATATCTTACAAAATAAAAATATTTTATAATATTTTTGGGCAAGTGGAAATTACACGCCAATATTTTTGGTGGATGGAGGAGTTCAGCTAATGAGTACCTGTCCTACTAAAAGGCAAAATTAAGCTAAAATTCAGGAAAAGGACTTTCTACCTATAACAATTATGTGAGACAATTCTACCTTTCAATATATATATATGGTTGGTAATATTTATATTTTAGACTTCGTTTGAGATAGTTTTCTTACTACTTATTAAAGTGAATTTTTAGTACAAAATTTTTAAATTTTTAACTAAGAAGTCGTTTTATGAAGCAATAAGAAAGATGCTCCAAACGAAGCATTAGGCTTCATTTGGGACGGCTTTCTTGCTGCTTCTTAAAGCTGTTTTTTAGTTAAATTTTTTAAATTTTTATACTAAAAAGCTGCTTTAAGAAGTATGAAGAAATCCATCCCAAACGAAGCCTTAATCCATCAAGAGAGGAAGCTTTATAGAGCTTTTAAGAATATTTTGAATATTTCTATTAGAAATAGAGTTACTTCATGAGATTATTGGAGTTAATTTCTCTTGATCATTTGGTATTTTATGGGCATCTCAATGACAAAATGATCTTGGAATATGGTGGAATTGGGCTCGTTTGATTTGTCTCGTTAAAATGCTTATTTCTATTGTAAGCACGCAAGATTCAAAGAATGTGTGACCTTCCGAATAATATTGATATGTTACCAATTATATCTATATTGATGGTTTATAATTGGAATACATATTAATGAAACAAATATAATGAGCTTAATATCACACAGATTTGATGTCATTGAGACACTCAAATGGTTACAAAAATATATAGCATGATCAAGAGCAAGCAATATTTACCATTTTATGGAGTGTTTTGATCTTTGGTCAACATGGCTATAATGTCTCCCTGGGGATGTTTGGTTGGCAATAAAGTGAATGTAAAGTAAAGTAAATATGTGGGTTAAACTTTTTCGTGGTTTGGCTTGACATGGAGCAAAGCGAAACAAAATTCTGTTGTATTTTGAACTCTTTGTTTTAGTTCATTTCAGGGGTAAAGTAAACCCGCTCAAATTTGAGCGAAAAATGAATTCATGAGACGCAGGCGAAAGAAATTCGGTTCCTTATTGTTCGATTTCGCCCCTTCGACGACGTTCCCTTCTTGTCGTGTGAGATTGAGTTTTGCTAGAGTCGCTTCTTCAGCAACTCCTCCATCCCTTGTCATGGGCCTTTCATTCCTGGGTAGGCCGCCCTGTAGGAGAGTGAGGCCGACTAGCAAGAAGCTCATAGAGCAACGCTTATGGCACCCGCCACTACGCAGCCTGCCTTCTCCCTCTTATGTTAAGCATCTACGTCTGTACCTCTCATCTGCTTCTGATTCCGTCGCCTCCCACCACTATGCCTCTCCACGCCTCCTCTCTTGCATTCTCCCCTTCCAAAAGATGGAGGTCGAGATGACATCTTGAGAGAAAGGTTCTTAGCCGTGCGATCAGACCTCTGAGTTATCCTTTTCAGATAAGGATATAGGCCTCGTCTGCAAGTTCAGGATGTCGGATTTCACCATCTACGATCGCTTGAGCATGAGCCTCTGGTCTCCAATCTTGTAAATTGTAGGTAAATAATTATAAATGATGACATACTACTATTATTGGCGTGTATGAGTTATGTAATCAGTTTATTTTGTGATCATTGATGGAGAAGGCCCCATATAGTATGATCTTGTAATCTTGTCGTCTCATGCTTTAGACTCTTGTAATATTGTAGCTTCTGCATTAAATACCTTACAAATCTTTGTAATCAACACTCATATAGTATGATCATTTTGGATGAAGAAGGCCCCATAGTTTTTTTTTTACATAAAATTTATTGTGTCATCCTTGTACATTTCATTTACATGCTTCTACGTTAGATTATCATATAAAGTTATGACCCAAAATTCTCATTCTATCCCCACGAATTTTCTAGCCACAATAATGATAATTAATTAGATAATCAATCAATTAATTAGTCATAACTTAACAATGAACAATTTATTATGAATAATTCAAAATTAACTATATAAATATTCATCAAGGTAGTTATTTAACTCTCATAGAATAGCAACATAAATTATATACATATAAAGATAATTAATTAAAATACTAATTAATATAATATATTACTCTCACTTAATTATAATAATAATAATTTAAAATTTTAAATATTATACTGTGGTTTAATTATTTCTATATTTAAAATAATAATATTAACCGTAAATTTGGCCTAGTAAAGGTGTGTAAGTGAGTCGAGCCCGCTTTCGAGCTGGCTCGAGCTCGACTCGTTTATGGGCTATTTAGCCAAGCTTATTGAGCTCACGAGTTGATTAGAGTGCAGATGGGAGTGTCGGAGCCGATAAATGAATAATAAAAAAATAATTTTATTTTATTTATTAAATTTAAATATTTTTAAAAATAAATAAGAATCACTTAAGTTTTATTTAAATTTTAAACATTGCATTTTTTTTTATAAATCCCGCTTAAAATTTTAAAATCCCGCTTAAGTTTTAAAATCTCACATAAGTTTTAAAAATCATGTCTAAATTTTGAAAATCTCGCACATGACTCACGAGCCGGCTCAAGCTCATTTGCAATAAAAGGAGCTCAAGCTCGCCTATTGAGCTCGACTCGAGCTCACTTTTAGACTAAAGAGCCGAGTTCAATAAGGCCTAAAATCAATTTGACTCGACTGATTTACACTGGCTACCCAATTCTTTTGGTTTTCTCTATTCTTATATGGTATTTATATATAATATATTCCTTATTATACCTTTTTTCACTTCCCTTTCTCTTTGCTGTGATTCCACTCCTTCTCTGTCTACACTTTCTTCCCATCCCCATTCTCTCTCCTCGGAGGGAGAAGGGAGCAGACGAGAAATCCCGAAAATGGCTCGGCTCCTCAGGGAGAGAGGAAGCCCTGGGCACTCTAGGAGGGAATCTGCTGGCAACTCCCTGCGTCTTTCGTTGTCGAAGTCGGGGATGAGCTCGAGTTCGGCGGAGTTGCTTCCTTCGCCTTTCGGCGAGTTGAGCTGCAAATTGTCAGATGCCGAGCTCCGTGAGACCGCGTACGAGATCTTCGTCGCCGCGTGCCGAACCACTACTGGGAAGCCGCTTACGTTTATTTCTCAGCCGGAGAAGGCGGCGGCGGTGTCGGCGACGCCGCCGTCAGCTGAACGGTCGCCGTCGCCGTCGTTGCAGAGATCGCTGACGTCGACGGCGGCCAGTAAGATGAAGAAGGCGCTGGGACTGAAGCCATCGAAGAAAAACCCAGTGAAGGATAGCAGTCCATCGAGGACGGTGAAGAAGCCGGCGACAGTGGGAGAGTTGATTAGGGTGCAGATGGGAGTGTCGGAGCAGACGGATTCGCGGATCCGACGGGGGCTGTTGAGAATCTCTGCCAGTCAGGTGAGCTGGAGTTTAGGTTTTGCGATAGGATTTATTCTCATTCTTCTTTTCGATTTTGTTACTAGTTTTGTGATTTTGCCTTTTGTTAAGATGGGTTTCATTATATCTTTTGGCATTGGGATTACCAAAGCATCCGAGGCATGGCTTATTTTACTTTTCGATAGTTGGGCCGTTGAATTTGAATCAGTAATGTCTTTGATTCATTGCTGGTATTGTTATCGGTTGGTTGTACCTTCTCATTTATTTAAATGTATATGTTGGTTTATTATAATGTTCGTTGAATCATGGGAGTTTGACCGACCGTATCAATATTTTTGTAATTACGGCTAGGTGCATCGCTGGTCATGTTAGTGTGGAATATTGCTTTTGGATATCTATGTAACGTTGTTAATTTTGTGGTTGGCAATGAATAGAAGTAGTCCATAATGACCTACTGAAGCTCATTTGTAAATTTCATGAAAGTTGAATGGATCAATATTCTGTAGAATTTTTTTAATCTGTCATTCTTATCTTTGGAAAGAGTTTTATTCATTCTTACAGTTTTGTTTCTCGCGTTGGTCATGAAAGAAATAGTTGAATGGACGATGTTGTTATACTGGAAGATAACTCGTAGAATGATTTGGGATTAGAAATTAGCATTATAATGGAGATCCTTATTCAAAATCAAGAAATTGTCATGTTTATCATCTTTATAATGTTCACTTTCAGTATTGTTGATATGAATTGTAGCTTTGTTGCCTAGAGCTATTGTAGTGAATGGTTGCCTGTTTTGATCTTATTAAATTAATTACCATGGTGAATTTTATATTTTGAATGCAAATTTGTTAGGAAATAAAACAACTAACACCATAACATTGACTGGCATTCAAAACCTTCTGATTTATACATACAAGCATTTTCATTCACACAAAACCAAAACTAATAGGCTTCGAACATTTGCATGCTTGATTATAGGTTAGCCTCAAAATTGATTATCGATAGAATTTTAGGAAAAATCCTTCTATTCAAAATTAATAAAATCTTTTAAATAACATAGAAAGATAAGCGATCAGAATAATGTAAATGGCTTCCGACTAATTCATATCATATTATTTTCAACTCTTTGTTTAGCCATCTCCCTATGTGTGGGTTTGAATAACCACCTAACATAAACATAGCAATTATATTTTCAAAAATTCATTGAATCATGCTAAATTTAATTATAGATTAATCTTCACTTTGAGCACCAATTGATTTCAAATGTGTTAGATTTGAAGTTTGTGCGATGGTGTTTTCTGGTTCTTGTTACCTGATGACCATAAAGAAATTGAATTTGTATAGCTTAGAAGGTTTTCATTACCTTTTATTTGCATCCCAGCCTCCTAATTTTCAGAAATTTTATGATTAAAGTTTCTGACACATCAATGCCTATCATGCTTGATGTGGAACATCTTAGATATAGTTTGCTTAGGGACTAGTATATTCTTTTGACTTCTAGATTGTTCTACTTGCTTTATAAATGGCTAAGTTAGATGTAAGGAGGGAATATATATTATTTTAAGCTTTTGAGCTTGTATTAAGTTTTCTGTTTTGGTGTTCTTCTAGTAGATCCAATTCTTCTGTCGATCCACTACAGAAGAAGATCCAATTCTTCTGTCGATCCACTACATCATTTGGTATCAAAACCTGGAGCTTGTGAAAAATGATTGACTGTCAAAAAAGATGGACTGTGGCGATGATCGAAGCCAAAGAAAATGGATGGTCGATAAAGACCGATGCCGAATAAGATGGACAGTCGACGATGATCGTTAATCCCTAATCTCGTAGCTTCCTTCTACGACAGACCTTTGGAGAAGCTTTCTATAATTGAAATCACATGAACAAATGATAATAAGACGACCACAACCCATTTGATAAAATCCATATACGAGGTCATGGAGACCCAAATTGGGATGCTTATTACAATTATTTATTATATTCACGACAATCGACAGCTTGAAGCTCCTGATATGACCTGGGATGCTTACTCTGATGGAAATACATACACATATAATTCTTTGATTACGTTGTATACTAAGTTTGGAAGTATAGGGGATTCTGTTGCTTTGTTTGATAGGTTTGACGATTGATATTTTCACTTGGAGTTCGATGATCAGTAACCATGCACAAAATGAACAATATATGGAAGCTTTCGTTCTTTTTGAAAAGATGGTGAGAATGGGTTTGAACTTTGAAGGCAAATTATGTCTCATTTGGATCACTTTTAAGCACACGTGCTCACTCTCGCTTGGTGGAAAAAGGCCGTTGGTGTTTTGATTTGATAGAACCACAAGTTCAAATAGTTGATGTACTTGGTAAAGCTGGGTTATTTTCAGAGGCTGAAACACTCGTCAGATCAATGCTAATGGAGCCTAATTCTTTAATTTGGCGAGTAATGCTTGGTGTTGAGTTGAGCTCTTCTGATACAAGGGAGTAATGTGGAACATCTTAGTTATAGTTTGCTTAGGGACTAGTATATATTTTTTCCTTCTAGATTGTTCTGTTTGCTTTATAAATAGCTAAGTTAGGTGTAAGGAGGGAGATATGAAGAATATATGTTATTTTAAGCTTTTGAGCTCTTATTTGATTTCTATTTTTGTGTTCTCCTAGCAGATCCAATTCTTCTGCTGCTTCACTACATCAATGCTTTTGTTCGTATCCATTAGTACTCAACTAGTTGGTATTGTTTTCGTCTAGGGCGGCCATCATTTTGCTGTCAGTTTTGTATTTTGAATGGGATTTGAAACAAACTTTAATCTTCTATGCTTATGTAACTTATATGGTTATCTAGAATAACTGCTCTTTATGTTCATTTGTAGATTTTCTTTTCAACTGTTCCTATTATTCATAAGGTTGGATAGGGTTGCTAGCAACATGACTACAAGTAGCTGTCCTGAATCCTTATACATGTTCTGACCATGATTCCTTCTCTTCTTTCAGCTTGGGAGACGTGTAGAATCCATTGTTTTACCTTTAGAGTTGCTGCAACAATTCAAAGCTTCAGATTTTCCTGACCTGCAAGAGTATGAAACTTGGAGGAGTAGAAACTTGAAGGTTCTTGAGGCTGGTTTACTCCTGCATCCGTTTATACCATTAGAAAAGTCTGATATTGCTTCTCAAAGGCTTAAGCAGATCATACGTGGAGCTTCAGAAAATCCAATTGACACTGGAAAGAATTCAGAGTCAATGCAGGTTCTTCGCAGCGCTGTAATGTCCCTTGCTTACAGAACAACGCCTGGATTTTCTTCTGATGTTTGCCACTGGGCTGATGGCTCTCCTTTGAATCTAAACCTATATCAAATGCTATTGGATGCTTTGTTTGATTATGGGGAGGGATCCATTGTAGAGGAAATTGATGAGGTTTTGGAGTTATTCAAAAAGACTTGGGTTGTTCTTGGAATAAATCAGATGATTCACAATCTCTGTTTTTTGTGGTTTTTATTTCATTTCTTTGTGACAACTGGACAGACAGACGGGGATCTTCTGCTTGCAGCAGATAATCTGCTAGTGGAGGTTGCAAACGATGCGAAAACAACAAAGGATCCTATTTACTCAAAGATACTAAGCTCAACTTTGAGTTCAATAATGGGATGGACAGAGAAAAGGCTTTTAGCATACCATGAAACCTTCAATTCCAGTAACATTGAATTGATGCAATGTATTGTCTCTTTAGGTGTTTCTGCCGCCAAGATACTGGTTGATGATATCGCTCATGAGTATCGCCGCAGGAGAAGAGAAGAAGTTGATGTTGCACGAAGTAGAATTGACACCTATATTCGTTCATCACTAAGAACTGCTTTTGCTCAGGTGATTCCTAGTCTGTTTTCAAAATAGCTTAACCCATTTAGGCCTTTCTACTGCCTTAATGTAGTTCAATTTGCATGAGAAGTTTTCTTTGCTATATGTCTCGAGGCAAGCTCTAACAAGCTTGCTGTTTGAACTTATTTTAACTGAGGTTTAAGAAAATTACCTATATTTTTTGTGAAGGATCTATCTGCACAACCTCGTCTTTTTCAAACCTGCTGAGTAGGACCATCTTTATTGAAATTGCGTACTACTAGTTCTGGCGGATATAAATTGACCTCCTTTAAAGCAAAAAAGTAAGAAAGTATACCTTGTGGCTTTGTTGGAAAGAACAACAATTTTCGTGAAGATTATAACGAAGGTGATGTGAAACATAAAGGGAATTGCAGGAGTTTAATAAAAATTCGTTAAGCTTGTTAATTTTAAAATTAATATTTCACTAGATTAGATTCTAGGATTTCTTAGTTGTTGTTGTGCTTTGACATGCAGTTACAAACTAGATTAGAAAGGACAATTTAAAATAACAATAAAAGTATAGTAAAGTTAGGTGCATAATTAATAGAAATCCACAGGTTAACAAATAGAAATTCCTATACTCTATGACAAGGGCGTTATCCGCTGTATCTGCTTGTGTTTAATCCATTTTAGTGTTTTATAGCTAGACTCTTACCTACAAGTATGCTATTTTATATTTTTCAGTGCTTTCATTCCAGCAATGGTGTTATAAATCATGAAAATTATATCTTTTAATTGATCACTTACTTTATTTTATTAAATATTTAGACGATGGAGAAGGTAGATTCAATCAGGCGTTCATCTAAGACCCAGAATGCTACTCTTCCAGTTCTCGCCATTCTTGCCAAAGATATAGGCGATCTAGCGAAAAAAGAGAAAGAGATTTTTAGTCCTATATTAAAGAGATGGCATCCCCTGGCTGCTGGTGTTGCGGTTGCCACTCTTCATTCTTGTTATGGAAATGAACTGAAGCAATTTATATCTGGTGTCACGGATCTGACTTTTGATTCTGTCCAAGTACTGAAAGCGGCACAAAAGTTAGAGAAGGATCTTGTACTGATTGCTGTTGAAGATTCTGTTGATAGTGAAGATGGTGGAAAAGGACTCATACGTGAAATGCCTCCATATGAGGCTGAGTCTGCTATTTCTAGTCTTACAAAAGCTTGGGTAAAAGCAAGAGTGGACAAGCTAGGGGAATTGGTTGACAGGAACTTGCAACAAGAGGTATTATTCCAATGTTATCTTCTAGGCTTCTTTTATTTTTATTATGTTGTATTTTTATCTTGATCTTTTTAAATATGAAATAATGTTAATTAATGCTAAATTTTTTATCATCCTTCAACATCGGTATTTATCAACAAGACCCCCTATAACAGCATCTTCAGAAAAAAGTTTAACCACCAAAGTCTTGATAGATTGGTGTGAAGGGTTAACTTAGTTGCCTACTTGTGATCTGCAATGGTTCTTGTTCATAGAGCATTTAACCCATGAAATGATAAGTTGGAGAGTTCATCAGAACTTTCATCGCATAGATCATGTTATAGAATCCAAAGATTGAACTTGTAGGTCCCTAAGATCTTGGTTCCTATTTCTGGATTTTATTGCTCATAGGTCCCTCCTGTTCAAGCCTCATTGTCCCTTTTGTTTATAAAGGAATGTTTTCAAACAATTTAGCATTTCTAAAATCTCGTAATCTGATAGATATCCTATACAATAGCAACAACAACATCAATCCTTTATCCCATTACGTGGTGTTGGCTGCATGAATCTTTTTTTCCATTGTGTCATGTTAAGAGTCAGATTCTCATTTACATCTAATAAAAAAGTTTATATCCTATATGAAATAGAAATGATTGAGCCTATCTTATAGCTTTGATAACATTAAATTTGAGCTATCGCCTAATGTAGCACTCTATATGAATGGAGATGGAGGATTCATAAGGTTGACTTGTTGGGATAAGGCTAGTAGTGAGATCCGTTGTTGATGCTCATGAGACATTATCATCATATTATGATCAAAAGATGCATATGCTCCTGTGAGGGGATTCTTTGTTTCTAACCTTTAATGCTTTTTATAAGATTTTTCCCCTAGTCCTGGGGACTTTATGTTACGAGCGGACCGGTCCCTTCTGGACCGGTCCGATGCTATTCCAGGCGGAAACAGCCAAAAGGGGCGGAACCCCCTGTGGACCCCACGGTTGCTGAAAATTGATTTTGGGAGGGAGAATTTTGAATGAGGGGCTGTTTTAGGAAGTCCATTATGGTCCTTTATGATTAATTTGTATAATTAGGAGATTAGGGGGGAAAGAGAGGGGATCTTGAATTTGAGTTTTCTCTTTGAGATCTAGGTTTTGTTTTGGGCTCTTGGTTTCGCCGGAGACTTTGGAGAGTACGTTCTTCCTCTCGAATCGAAGAACAAATTGTATCTTTGCTATTTTCATCATCTACTAGTAAAATACCGGTGTTTTCTCCTAGTCTCCAGCAGTTTTCCTCATTTTTCCTACTGTTTTGGGCTGATTTCCTGCTGTGGACAGCAGCTCGCCTTGAGATTTGTTGCTAAAGTGATTAGGGAATACTTGAAATCAAGTATTTCCTATCAAATTGGTATCAGAGCATCGTTTCGGGACCACCGGTGGCTGAAATTCTGAAATTTCAGCAAGTTTCTTGTCTCCGGAAGAAGTTTTTGTGGAACCGTTAGAAGGACAATGGCCGGAAAGAAGGTGGATGTCTTGGAAGGCGAAGTCGGTCAATTAAAAACCGATTTGGAGGAAAGATTTTTTGATTTTCAAAATCAAATCACCACCAACAACGAAAGGTTGGAGGGAAAATTCACGGCCATGGAAGAGATGATGAAGAAATTACTTGAGATGAAGACTAATCCGACGGCGTCGGATGCAAGAGAGACTGTCGGCGACCATGACGTAGGAGGAAATCCGAACCCGCCTCGGGGGAGGAGGAATCCGGCTGTGGAGATCCTTGAGGGAGACGACGACATGCCACCTCTAGAGCCACTTTCTAGAGAGGAGATGAGCCTGGGGAATGACCGTCGAGGTGCAGATTTTCAGCGTCGAGGTGCTGATTTTCAGCGTCAAGGTGTGGATTTTGAAGGCCGGAGGGGAGAATATGAGGGAAGTGCAGATTTTGGCGAAAGAAGAGGAGAATATCAGCGTCGAGGTGCTGAATTTCAGCGTCGAGGTGCTGATTCTGAAAGGGGAAGAGGGGATTATGACGATGGACTCGGATACCAACGTGGGAGGGAAGACCGGGATACTTGGGGAGCACCTCATCTTCGAGGAATGGGAGGTTATGGAGAGTACCGAGGTAACGGAAGGGATCCGAAGGTGAGGAAGTTGAAGATGCCCATCTTTGAAGGGGAAGATGGCCATGGCTGGATCTACAAGGTGGAACGGTATTTTGCAGTCAACGGGTTGACAGAGGAGGAGAAACTGACAGCGGCAGGACTGTGTTTGGAAGGGAAGGCACTGGCATGGTACCAGTGGCGGGACATGAGGCGACCTATTCGAAACTGGAGGGAGTTCAAAGATTGCCTGCTAGAGCGTTTCCGAACCAGCAGCGGAGGGGATTTCTACGAGCAGTTCTTTGCACTGACACAGGAGGGGACAGTAGCAGAGTTCCGGGACCGGTTTGAGTACCTAGCTAGCAGGTTGGATCGTCTTTCTGATACCGTGCTCGAGGGGAACTTCATGAAGGGCCTCAAACCAGAAATCAGAGCAGCCGTTAGAGTGATGAGACCACACGACCTGGGGGAGGCCATGGAGTTGGCACAGTTGGTCGAGGACCAGAAGCATCTAGAGAGGGGGAATCGAGGCAGCAGTTCTGGGGGATCCCACCGGATGACGACCACGTTTTTAGCTTCCAAGGGAGCTGCACAGGGGGGTACACGAGAAGTACCAAAGGAGAGATCTGGAGGAGGAGGGCCTGGGGAAATTTTAAAAAGCTTACTGATAAGGAGATGCAGGAGAAGAGGGCCAAGGGATTGTGCTTTAGATGTGATGAGAAGTACATGCCGGGACATAGGTGCAAGGACCGGACTCTTCAGGTTCTCCTTGTTTGCGAAGACGAGGAAGACGAAGAGGTAGGTGGGAGCAGGTCCGAAGTGGAGGAAGAGGAGAAGTTGCACCTGGATGTGGCAGAAGTCTCTCTGAACTCCGTAGTGGGATTCACTTCGAGTCACACTATGAAAGTGAAAGGGGTGATAGCTGACCACGAGGTGGTGATTCTGATAGATAGTGGGGCAACCCACAATTTCATTTCCACCCAGCTGGTGGAGTTGCTTGGAATGAAATTAGTGGATACAGGAGGCTATGGCGTGATGATGGGCACAGGGAAGGTAGAAATGGGTAGAGGAGTTTGTAAGGGAGTGGTGATTACCATCCAGGGAATAGAGGTGAGGGAGGATTTTCTTCCCTTAGAATTGGGGAGTACTGATGTGATTTTGGGAATGAAGTGGCTGCAGACTTTGGGGGAGACCAAGGTGAACTGGGGAGAACTGAGGATGGAACTGGTAGTGGGGGGGAGGAGAATGGTGATACAGGGAGATGTCGGCCTGTCTAGGACGGGGGTGTCTCTCAAGTCCATGATCCGAACCATCCAGGAGGTTGGGGGTGGATACTTAGTGGAGCTGCAACGATTGGAGAAAGTCAGTGTGGGGGAAGAGGGAGACATTCCTCTTGAGGTACAACCGGTCATACAGCATTTCAAGGAGGTTTTCCAACCTCCACAGGGTTTGCCACCTCAGAGGGAGCTGGAGCACGCCATTACTTTGAAGGAAGGGGAGACACCGATCAGCGTTCGCCCTTACCGCTACCCCCAGATCCAAAAAGATGAGATAAAGAGGCTGATCCGGGAGATGTTAGAGGCAGGGATCATAAGGCCAAGTGTAAGCCCTTTCTCTAGTCCAGTCCTCCTGGTCAAGAAGAAGGATGGGAGTTGGAGATTTTGTGTGGATTACAGAGCTCTGAATAAGGGCACTGTACCAGACAAGTTCCCAATTCCAGTGATTGATGAACTATTGGATGAACTATTTGGGGCAGTAGTGTTTTCCAAGCTGGACTTAAAATCCGGATACCACCAGATCAGAATGAAGGAGACGGATGTTCCAAAGACAGCCTTCAGGACACATGAAGGGCATTTTGAATTTCTGGTAATGCCCTTTGGTTTGACTAACGCTCCTGCTACATTTCAGTCTCTGATGAACAGGGTCTTCAGGCAGTACCTCAGGAAGTTTGTGCTTGTATTCTTTGATGACATATTGGTGTACAGCAAAACTGAGGGGGAACACTTAGAACACTTGAAGGTGGTTTTGGGAGTATTGCAGGAACATCAGTTACAAGCCAATTTGAAGAAATGCAGCTTTGCCCAGACCAGTGTGGAATACTTGGGACATGTGGTGTCCCAAGAAGGAGTGGCGGCAGATCTGACTAAAATTGAGGCAATGCAGAAATGGCCAAAGCCTAGGAACATAAGGGAGCTGAGGGGATTCCTAGGGTTGACGGGGTACTATCGACGATTCGTGAAGGGATACAGTTCCATTGCCTGGCCGTTGACCGAGCAGTTGAAGAAGGACAGTTTCCTATGGGGGGAAGCAGCAACTCAAGCGTTTGAGAAATTGAAACAGGCCATGACGACAGTACCAGTTTTAGCTTTGCCTGATTTCAGCCAGAACTTTGTGGTTGAGACGGACGCATCAGGATATGGACTTGGGGCAGTACTGATGCAGAACCATCGACCTATAGCATACTTCAGTCAAGTGTTGTCGACCAGGGCTAGACTGAAGTCAGTGTATGAGAGGGAGCTGATGGCCATTGTCTTGACGATTCAGAAGTGGCGACCCTATCTGTTAGGACGACATTTCATCGTCCGGACCGATCAGAGAAGCCTGAAGTACTTGTTGGAGCAAAGAATGGTCACTGAGGAGCATCAGCGTTGGTTATCCAAGTTATTAGGCTATGACTTTGAGATCCAGTATAGACCAGGCTTGGAGAATAAAGCAGCTGACGCGTTATCCAGATGTGTGGGGGAGCTCCAGGAGCTAGCTCTGTCGGTGCCATTGATGGTTGATTGGGGGGCCATCAAGGAAGAAAGCAAGCTAGATGAAGAATTGGGGAAGATCAGGGAGGACCTACAGAAAGACAAAAGTAGCCATCCGAGCTATTGCATTGAGGGGGAGAGACTATTGTATCAAGGGAGGTTTGTGATGCCACGAACTTCTGTACATATCCCCCACCTGTTACAGGAGTTCCATGGCAGTGCAGTTGGAGGCCATTCAGGAGTCCAGAAGACATATAGGAGGCTAGCAGCGGAGCTCTATTGGAAGGGCATGCATAAAGATGTGGAAGAGCTGGTGGCAAGGTGTGAGGTGTGCCAAAGAAATAAGTATATGGCGATGGCACCAGGAGGGCTACTCCAACCCTTGGAACTTCCAAACAAAGTTTGGGAGGAAGTGTCCATGGATTTCATTGACGGCCTACCTCGTTCAGAGGGATTCACAGTCATTTTGGTAGTGGTGGACCGCCTCAGTAAGTATGCCCATTTCATCCTCCTGCGACACCCGTACACAGCAGTCTCAGTGGTAGCAGCATTTATTAGAGAAGTGGTGCGATTACACGGATTCCCTGCTTCCATTGTGTCAGATAGAGATAGAGTTTTCCTTAGTCAGTTCTGGAAGGAACTCTTCCGAATGCAGGGCACTATTCTCAAAAGGAGTACAGCTTACCATCCACAGACAGACGGACAGACAGAGGTGGTAAATCGGAGCTTGGAAACCTATTTGAGGTGTTTCGCTTCAGAAACACCTCGTAAGTGGGCCAAATGGTTACCTTGGGCAGAATACTGGTATAATACTTCGTATCACTCAGCATCCCAAATGACCCCTTTCAAGGTACTTTATGGAAGAGACCCCCCACATTTAGTGCATTATGAAAAGGGAAATACAACGATCTTTTCAGTTGAGCAGTACTTAGAAGAAAGAGATCAGGTGCTGGAGGAGTTAAAGAAGCATTTGGGAAGAGCACAACAAATCATGAAGAAACGAGCAGATACACATAGGAGAGACATACAATTTGAAGTGGGAGAGAAGGTATTTCTGAAGTTAAGACCCTACAGGCAGAGATCAGTGGCAAACAGGAGAAATGAGAAATTGGCCCCGAGGTATTTTGGTCCCTATGAGGTCACTGGAAGGGTTGGAGCAGTAGCGTATCGACTAAAGTTACCCCAGTCCGCTACCATACACCCGGTGTTCCATGTGTCACAATTAAGGAGAGCGCTTGGGGAGCATGTAGCCAGTCCCGAGCTACCAGCATCATTGACAGAAGAATTGGAGGTGGTAATGGAACCCATGGAGCTGGAAGGAGTAAGAGTTAATAAAATAGGAACCAAGGAAGTGCTAATCAAATGGAAAGATCTTTCCGATTACGAGGCTACCTGGGAGCCCTACGAGATGGTAAAGCAGCAGTTTCCAGACTTTCACCTTGAGGACAAGGTGAATCTTTGGGAGGGGAGTAATGTTACGAGCGGACCGGTCCCTTCTGGACCGGTCCGATGCTATTCCAGGCGGAAACAGCCAAAAGGGGCGGAACCCCCTGTGGACCCCACGGTTGCTGAAAATTGATTTTGGGAGGGAGAATTTTGAATGAGGGGCTGTTTTAGGAAGTCCATTATGGTCCTTTATGATTAATTTGTATAATTAGGAGATTAGGGGGAAAGAGAGGGGATCTTGAATTTGAGTTTTCTCTTTGAGATCTAGGTTTTGTTTTGGGCTCTTGGTTTCGCCGGAGACTTTGGAGAGTACGTTCTTCCTCTCGAATCGAAGAACAAATTGTATCTTTGCTATTTTCATCATCTACTAGTAAAATACCGGTGTTTTCTCCTAGTCTCCAGCAGTTTTCCTCATTTTTCCTACTGTTTTGGGCTGATTTCCTGCTGTGGACTGCAGCTCGCCTTGAGATTTGTTGCTAAAGTGATTAGGGAATACTTGAAATCAAGTATTTCCTATCACTTTACTACATTTTTCTATAAGTAATTAATAAAAACATTGTAACTGCTTATCAGAGGTTTCCAATGCATTCAAATAATTATGTTTGAGAGCTTTAATGTTCAAAATCATAATAATGATGGTTTAAGATAAAATAGTGCTGATGTTTTAGGTGACAAGACTAGTTTATGAGTAACATGTTAGACCGGTTCAATTTGAATTAGGGGATTCAATTAAATATTGCTTTGGGAGGGAACAACTCAACTAAATATTGCTTTGGGAGTGACTCAATTAAATAATGCTTTGGGAGGGAATAACTCAATTAAATATTACTTTGGGAGGGACTCAATTAAATATTGCTTTGGGAGGAAAAATTTGAATTAGGGTCTGTTCAGGGATTTTGTATTCTTCTTTGTTTTAAATAGTTTCTCTTATAAGGGTTAGGGTTTCATCTTGAATTTGGGCTAAATTTGAGATCTCTTAGGTTTAGGTTTGTTTTGGGCTCTAGTGGGCGTCTAAAGATTTGAGAGAGATCGATCATCCTCTTGAATAGATGATCAATTGTATCTTGCTATTTTTCGTTTCCCTTTCATCAAATAATACAAATTATCTACTGTTTTTTTTTTTTTGTGGATTTTTGTGGAGAAATCTCGCTGTTTTCCGAAGATTGATAGGAAAAACTTGAGATCTACAAGTGTTTCCTATCATAACAGTATTTTTATTTCTTTTCACATTCAGTCCTATGGTCACTAGTTTAGAGCCTGTTTGGTCGGGCTTCTTTTCATGAAGGGGGCTAAGAAGCTGTTGTTGGAAAGCTTATGTAGTGATTCTTTCATTAATTTGTTGATAATGTTGTCAACTTTCTTAAATTTTCATTATCATATTTTAGATGTGGAATCCAAGGGCAAACAAAGAGAGTTTTGCTCCCTCTTCCGTTGAAGTTCTTTGCTTGGTTGATGAGGCCTTGGATGCATTTTTTCAATTGCCTATTCCATTCCATCCACCCTTACTTCCCGATTTGATTGTTGGACTTGATAGATGCCTGCAATACTATGTTGCGAAAACCAAGGCAGGATGTGGTAAGTTTGAACCTCCTAAAAATGTTTAACCTGAGCTTGTAATGTAAGCATATCAAAGCATCTAACCACTTGAATTAAAATTCAGGAACTCGGAATTCCTTCATTCCTGCTCTTCCTGCACTAACCAGAGTTGAAATTGCTTCGAAAATGTGGAAGAAAAAAGATAAATCTCAGATCCTACAAAGAAGAAAATTGCAGGATGGAACATTGAATGGCGAAAACTCATTCAGTTTAGTACAGTTTTGCGTGCGCATGAACACGCTCCATCACATTCAAACAGAAGTACAGAACCTGGAGAAAAAGATTTCAACTTGTCTTAAAAATCTGGAATCTTCTCAAGCAGGAATCACAAATGGTTTTGAAAACAAATTTGAGCTCACTCTCGCTGCTTCCCTGGAAGGAATCCAACAGTTATGCGAGGCAACAGCATACAAAATGGTTTTCTATAATCTAAGCCATGTCCTATGGAATTTCTTGTATATTGGTGGTACTTCTTCCTCCAGGATTGACTCTTTCGTGAAAGAGCTTGATCCTAATCTGGAGACTATATCCACCACTGTGAACAACAGAGTTCGAAATCGTGTGGTAACCGCCCTGATGAAAGCTTCTTTTGATGGATTCCTTCTCGTGCTTCTCGCTGGCGGCCCATCTCGAGCTTTTACACGCCAAGATTCTCAGATATTAGAAGAGGATTTCAAGGCACTGAAAGACCTGTACTTTGCTGATGGGGATGGGTTGCCAGTGGAACTAGTTGAGAAGGCTGCAACCCAAGTGAAAAATATTTTGCCGCTTTTTCGTGCCGAAACAGAAAGCCTCATCGTGCGGTTTAAACAAGTAATAACCGAGACCTATGGCACTACTGCAAAAGCAAGGTACCCGATGCCGCCGACGACCGGCCACTGGAGCCCAACTGAAGCTAATACCATTCTCCGGGTTCTATGCCACCGGAACGACGAAGCTGCTTCAAAGTTCCTAAAGAAAACATACAATCTGCCAAAGAAACTGTAATCCAAGAATAAGCATATGGTGTAATGCTTGGTTCTGAAACTGATCAGGTTCTGTTTCCTTGTGGTTTCATGCAGATTGCAGACTGATCTTCATCATGCCCGGCCACATACAGTGCAGATTTTAAGAATCATCCCAAATCCTGAAATTTTGAACATAGCTTTCTTATATTCTGCTCTGATTTTGCTGAATCTATATGGTTTTTACAGATTGAAACTTTGGCATTTATGAGATGATATAGTGTGAAGTTTTATTGGTTGGATCAAAGGCCAAGCTGACAATTCTTGGGATATAAGCTAAGGATTATTTATTTCATTCTCCAACCAACATTCAAAGTGATTCTTTGGGCAGACAGGAGATAATGAGGTTTGGTTTTACTTTCTTACTGTATCTTTGTATTTTCTAAACAGCTCTACTAATTTGTTTGGAGAGATTAGTTCAAATTCTGTGAATAGTATTGGATATTATTAATTTTGATTTGTATTGTTTATGTTAAATATAAATGGAGATTCCAAAGTTTTTGTTGTAGTTGTCTAAATGTGATCTTCTGCCCATAAACGTTTTTTTTTTTTCAATTCTTGGCTGCTAAATCCCGACTTACATACATTTCATGTCAATTTCATTTTTAGGTTTCGTTTGGGACGATTTTCTTGTTGCTTTCTAAAACAGCTTTCTAATATAAAAATCTGTAGTTCAAAATTTTTTTTATTAAAAAGCTGCTCTATAAAACAATAAAAAAGTCGCCCCTAACGACGCCTTAACTTGAAAGTGTAATAAGAGTTAATGCTCTAATCAAGAAGAATAATTTATTTTTTTGAGTATGAGAAGAAATTGTAAATAGTCAAGTGCATAAATATATATAAATCAAGATGCATGCACACGTGTGTACATAGAGATCTGAATATCTAAGTGCCATCATATGGAGAAATTATTTTGTGCAGATTCCGAACATAGAGGATCTGTCCGAACGTAGAGGATCTTCTAGATTGTTGCATACGCACTGCATATTTACTGCGTACGTACTACGTATTTGACTATTTGTAAATACACAATAAATACTAAGCCAAACATTAGTTATGAGTATTTAGTGAGTATTTTCTGCATTTTTATTGAGTATTTTGTGAGTATTGTTGATTTGTTGCTTATTTGCTGCGCATCTATAGATATGCAGTACGTACGCACTGCATACGCAGTCCTGCGCATATGCAGTGTGTACGCAGCAACCGGAATATCCTCTACATTTGGACTCCGCACAAAATAATTTCCCCATCATGTGATCCCGCTTGATTGTTTGTGCATGAGTGGATATGTGCTTGGGCGCTCGCATTGTGGCAACCTATATGTTTGCGCGCCCACGTGCCGAGGTGCTTATTTTGAACGGCCTATTGGTCTTGTCACATAAGTAAAGCTTACTATGGACGAGTCATCATTTATGATTTTTTAAAATTATATATATATATAAAACAAATAAATTTTTTATGAATTATTCATATTTTTAGCTGTTTTCATTTTCTTGGCTTGATTGATTGATTAAACAATAACTTTGCAGGCTCTTTATAGCTTTCATCACTAATCTTTCCTATAAAATTAAAGCCCTTTTGATTGCTTTTTGCAGCTTTGTACATATCTCAGCAGCTTTCGTTTAGTATTATTGCTTCTGAAATTTAAATCAGATGCTTTCTCCCAACACTATATATGTGGGCAAAATCATCAGCTACTTATAACTTTTCTTAAAATAATAACATAAAATGTGATATTTGACTTCTTATATTGAATGTTAATTCTACAAATAGTGTACAATTTATTTT
Source organism: Dendrobium nobile (assembly GCA_022539455.1). NCBI lineage: Eukaryota > Viridiplantae > Streptophyta > Magnoliopsida > Asparagales > Orchidaceae > Dendrobium > Dendrobium nobile. Next base: position 71,053,907 of record CM039733.1, read on the forward strand.
AATGAAATCTTAGTTAAATAAGTAATACAAATAGGGGTGTCAATTTCGGGTCACGGGTTGGACTCGGGTCGAACTCGGAACTGACACGAAACTATTTGGGTCAACCCGAACTCGACCGTTTTAGAAAATGGGTCAATTTTTCGGACTTGAATCCGACCCGATTCAGGTTTGGGTCAACCGACCAGACACGAATGACTCGTGGCTGACCCAAAATTGTTAGTTTTTTGTTAAAAATGGGTCAATCTCTGATTTTCGGGTAAAAAATAGGCTACTCTCGGGTTTTCGGGTAAAAAAATGATCAATTTCGGGTTTTCGGGTCAACTCGAATCCGACCCGGTTTTTGAAACGGGTCAATTTGTTGAACCTAGACCCGACCCGTTTCTGGTCCGGGTTGACCCTAACCTGAAATTTTCTGGTCGAATTCGAGTTGGATTTCGAGTCATAACAAATATTGAAACCCCCTAAATATAGAGTTCTTACAAACAACTATAAAAATAATTTATGAACCAAAATTAATACACTTGAAAATTAAAGTCTTGTTTGAAACCATTTTTTTACTTCTTTGTTTTTTTAAACCCGCAACTTCATTTCTTTCACGATATTTTTTACTAGAAAGTGCTATTTATAACAGCTTTCAAAAAAGTTATTTTTTGCATCAACTTTATATTCAACTTTATAAAAAATTACAGCCGTCCCAAACATATTCTAAAATAAATAAAATTTCATCTTTTATTTATTATATTTTTGATCCTCCATAAAAAAATACAATCAATAAAAAACTACTTCCTTAAATTTCACTGCCCAAATATAAGTTTTTCGATCACCATTGACTTAACCCTTTCCTTTCATCTTCGCTGACTTCACCTTCTCTGCCCACCTGTCAGTCCACCCCTTCATCCAATCCATGCCTCCAACAACCTTTGCCTCCCAGTTATTTAAACTCCCATTCTCTTCTCTTCTTCTTACTTCTCATGGATTCAAAGCTCACTCTATGCAAGAAATCTCATTCAATTTTAAAGCCAAAGATCAGAATAGTTCATATATTTGCTCCAGAGATCATTAAGACTGATCCCTCCAACTTCCGCCAGCTTGTTCAGCTCCTCACTGGAAAACCAGAGTCGAAGAAGATGAAGAAGAAGCTGCAGCAGGTAGCTTTAATGGCAGAGGAAACTGATATGAAGAATGAGGAGAGACTGAAGGAGGAGGAAGAAGAAGAAAGGAAGAATTCTGGTGGGTCATTGACTGATTTTGGAGATGTTGATGACCTGTTCTTCTAAGGGGTTAATAACAGTGGGATTCCATTGAAGAATCTCTCGAGCTTTTCTAAGTTGAGAGTAATGGGAGAGGAGCTTGTCTAGCTTCTAGTATGAATATAGGAGAGAGATTTAAGTTTCGTTTGGCATGACTTTTTTGCTGCTTTCTAAAGCAGCTTTTTAGTGTAAAAACTTATTGAACTAGATTTTTTCTGCGCTAAAAAGTTGCTTTAAAAAGCATTAAGAAAGCCGCCCCAAACAAAGTCTTAGGATTTTAGTTGATATAATGATCATGTTGCTTGCTTGTTTGATTTTCTTGTTTTGAGTTGGGTTAAGTGGTGGAATGGGAGAGAGATGGAGGTGTCTTATGTTTCTAGTTGTAATATGAAAGTTTTATTTTTAAATATTTTTAGAATTACATATAGTACTTATAAAGAGTAAATAAAATAGAAAGAAGATCAATGCATGAAATACACTAAAGTTCTATACAAGTTCATCCAATTTATCAGTATGATAATTATGATGTTATTGTAGATTTCATTATGATTTTGATTGCGGAGTTTTTTACAACCCTAATTCATTATAAATTATCATTATGGTACAAAAATTAATTTTTTTGTACTAAAATATTATTTTAAGAAGCAATAAGAAAGAGGTTTCAAATGAAGCCTAAATTCGAAGCGAATAAGAAATAGAAAGAATAAGAGTTTAACGAGAGAATCATCATAAAAGGGGAGGCAGGACCATTATTTTGCCCTTGTGAGAGTAATCACAAGAGCTTCGATGAAGTGAAGAGTCGTATCTCCCGAGATTGCAAAATTGTAAGACCTCAATAATTACATATATGCCCTCTTTGATTCTGAGGCATGATTTTTTTTTTAATCCATATTTCATTTTAATAATATTTTCATAATCTTTTATCTTATTTCATTTTGTTTTGTTTTTTTTTTTCTTAAATCTAAACATATCATATTTATGCTTATCCTATAATGTTCCCCTCAATCATTAAAGTTGCTTTGAGATTATATATATATATATATATATATATATATATATATATATATATAAATATATATTATTATATATATATTATATATATATATATATATATAATTTTTATAATATATTAATCGTAAAATAAATTTAATAATTTAAATTTCATTCTTGTTGTGGGCTAGAATATATACGGCGATAAATTTAGAAAATATCCGTCTTAACGTTGTACGGATATTCAACACACAAATAGAAGATGAAATAACACCAGGATTTTTATGTCATGTTGAAAAAGTTTCACTAGTGTTTGTTTGAGATACAAGAGGCTGACTCGTTCGTAGGGGTGTCAATTTTTGACAAGACCCGAACTCGAAACGGGTCGGGTTCGAGTTGAACAAATTAACCCGTTTTAAAAATTGGGTCAGCTTCAGTTTGACCCAACAACCCGAAATTGACTCGAGAGTGACACGAAAACTCATATTTGATACGAAAACCCGAGATTGACCCGTTTTTGACCCGAAAATCGAGTATTGACCCAATTGTTTACCCGAAAATTAGCAATTTTATGTCAACTTCGAGTCATTCGTGTCGGGTCGCGTTGACCCGGACCCGAATCGGGTCGGGTTCGGGTCTGGAAACCTGACCCGTTTTTAAAAACGGGTCGGGTACGGGTTGACCCGAACAGTGCCGGGTCAATTCTGGGTTCGACCCGAACCCAACCCGCTGACCCGAATTGACACCCCTACTCGTCCATAAAAGTTAGGACGATCAGAATACAATGAATCACTTCTGGATTGAAATTCAGTTACAATGTCATGCGGAGTTCCAACATCACTTGGAGATCGGGCAGAATTCCAGCGTTGTTTGAAGGTTGTGCAGAATTCTGGCGTCCCGTTGAAGATGGACAAAATTCCGGCGTACCGTGAAAGTTCGGCGGTGGTCGAGGAGTTTCTTCCATCCTATTCTTCATCTTTTCTCTTCTCCTTCTTCTTCTTGCTTGGGTCCCCTCTCAAGAGAAATGAGAGGCTATTTATAGTTTTTTGAGGATGACATGACCCGTAAATAGAAGGAGGATCAAGGGTAAAGGTGGAGTGGTTCGAATAGACGGCCGATATTGAATCATTTGATCGTGGACCATTTATTAGACATTTGAAGGTCTTAATGATGTCGGAATTCAACGATCTTGGGCTCGTTGGATTTCTCGTCGAGCCGTTAGATTCGACTTTAAGAACATTGTGTTTTCAACACGGCTTCGGGTCCTTGATTTAGACTCATTTTGGCTCGGATCGAGTCAAATTTGGTGTTGTTGGGTTTGTATTTCCGAGACGCTCAGTTTGACTATAAGTTTGCTGAAATCGGATTCCAGGTGATCCTGGATTTAGTTTTTGAAATTTTCAACTTGATTTTGCCTCGAGATTCGTGCCAGATAATTTTTTGATGATATATCAATTCTAATAAAACATATCAAATACTTTAACATAATTTTTTTCATTTAAAATTATAATTATTTCTACTGTCTAAAAAAGAAAGAGAAATGAAAATTATAATACAATATATTTAAAATAAAATAAAAATTTAAATTTAACATATTATTTTCTTTCCAAAGAGGAATTACCTCCTCTATTAGAACTGCACGTGGGTGGGTCCGGGTCTACGGTCCAGGTGACGCACCAAGAGGCATGCATGAGACCCTCGCCGCACGCCGTCTTGCTACGCGTACGCACCAGAAGACGAGAGCGGACTAGGTCGCAGGTCACGTGGGAGGTGATTTTGGGCAATATGCAGTATTACTCTTCCTAAGAGCTGCAGTCGCGTGTATAGAGTGACTTTTTATTTCAATGGATCGCCAAAAAATACACCAATGGCATGTGGATGAACAGTGCGACGACAATATTGGCGTCGGACTGTTCACCTACGCCAAAAAAATCGCTCTATTTTTTCGCTTCGCGGGAAAGGCGTGAAACAAGAGAGCGCGGGAAAAAAGAGAAATGGAGTTTCATTGGAGATGAATTATAGCATTTTGAAATTTTCCGCCATTATAGAATGAAAAATGGAGTTTTCGGTTGGAGATCAATGTTTTTAGTTAATATATTTTGAATTAATTTTTATCAACATTATTTTTTTAATTAATGTATTTATTTTATAATAAATATAATATAGATATACAATTGTGAATAATTTTATATTATAATTATATCACAAAAAAAAAAAAAAAATCACGGTCAAGTTGCACGTATAAATGGAAATTCCAGTCCTAGAACACTAAAGAAACTCAGCTCTTTCTCGGATCGAGGGAGAGAGACCTGAGAGGGATGGCTGTACGCGAGAACGAGGGGATCAAGGGCAATCGATTCGTTGTGACGGGAGGGTTAGGGTTTGTTGGATCGGCCTTGTGCCTCGAGCTCCTGAAGAGGGGGGCGGCGGAGGTGCGGTCTGTTGACACGCGCGCCTACTCACCGTGGTACCAACATCTCCAGAAAAATGGCGTCCGCTGCATCCGAGGTTTTATCCTTGCTTGTTTTTCTCTTCTGTTTTTTTTTTTTTTTTTTCTTGCATGCTCATTTTAATGGGTTCAGTTAATTTAAGCCTGTTTTATCCCGCTTAAGCTACCGTGAGATTAATTTCTTTTGAGAGGCTGCGCCGGCGCCTATGCTAGTTTAATTTAAGTGCGCATTGTAGATATCTCTCCCATGATCATCTTAATAGGATAGCTTAATTATTAATTAATGCCTGCAGTTTGGCTAAAACAATATTTAACGCAAGTAGGGTTTAGTAAATCTTAAGAGGATTAAAACCTGAAACTGTTTGGCATGAGGCGTTAAATCTTATTAAATCCCTGATAAATTGTTTGATTATTTATTTCAAGGCTTTAGATTTATGAGAGGAAGAAATAATAAAATCCATCAAATTCATTAAACCTCTTAATGGTGGGGGTTGAAAAATCTTGGGTTTAACCGATAACTGCGTGTAAACCAGCTTTATCAAAACAATAACATTTAGAATCTCTAAAAATTCTATGTGGCTGGACTTAAACTAAATCTTGCTTAAATCATGTCAAAAATAGGATGCCAAACAGCAACTTAGTCAGCATAGTTGGTCTATAGCTACGTAGTGTAATTCATTATATTAATCATTACTTAGTTTGCGGTCAAATTTGTACTCAGTTATGTCCTATTTCAAAACTTCTAATCCTCCTCTTATAAAAGCCAAACTAGTAGCCGATGGCATATTCAAAGGAAACTTCCAATTTTGATTTTTTAATAAATTTGACTTTTGATGTTATTTAGAATGCCAATATTTTTAAGAGGAGGGTTTTTGTGGATTAGAGTTTATTTCCATCCAGATGTTATTGATACATCACATATTTGAACACATAATTGGGACTTACAAGGGACACAACAACTTGCCTATATGTAGAAAGACTTCTTATTAAACACTTATAATTCAGTAAACAGTTGACTACATGTAAACAAACTATGATGCTTTAAACATGCAAAAAAGTCTTATCTTGCAACCATCGCCACCGGATGCGGAACTAGTGCATGAAAGCAAATAAAAGGTGAAATATTAAGCTTAAAATGAAAACTTTGTGTGCATCCAAAAAATGAAATATTTACACAAATAATTAAATGCAAGATTTCGAAATCTTATTTGTGCTTCAAGAGGCAATCTTGGACTCAAGTGCAACACCTAGGAATTAATACAAGTGCTTTAAAAAGTGCCCAAGTGAATTTTTTTAAATGCATAAAAAGTTGTGCAAGTGTACTATGCAAATGTAATAAAAGACGTGCAAGTGCATAATATAAGTACACCAAAAAGCACATTGGAAATTATACAAATGCATTTAAAGTAAAAAAATATCCATTGTGCTCTAATATAAAGTCAGAGAATTTTACACTGGTTGTGACTAAAACAAACTCAAATTTTTTTTTCCGCTTTGATAATCATGCAACCATTTTTAAAAGCGAGCAACTATTTTTGAAAACTCAACAAACTCTCCTCTAAACTAAAATGATTATCATATGTTGGGACTATTTTCTCAAGCTGGCCATATTGCCCATACAATAAGGTTATAAGTCCCACATTTTAAACCAGATCCTCCATATCAAAAGATAAAGATTGGTGTCGACAAGACTTGAGCCCTATGAACTTGATACTCTATAAAGCAACCAGGCAAAGTCAACAAAGTTCAATATAATAAAGTTCCATCAAACAAACAACCCTTATGATGGCCCTGGTTATTGTACATCATAATTGGAGGGACTATTAAAACAAATCAATCATTAAATTGCAAATATGAATGATGCAAATAATCTAACCCTGATGATAGTCATATTGACTGCAGATCTTAATTGTGGGAACTATATTTTTGAAAATTCCCTCAAATCTCAAAGTGAATTATTTTGAACCCCAATTCCAAAAAAAAATGGAAGTTCAACAAATTTTGCAAAAGACAAAAAAATTAAAATAAAATGTTGAGGTTCTTGACCATAAGGGTAGCATATAGAAACGTTGCATGAGTTGATAAGATGTGGTTGGTTATAGAGTTGCATGAAGCCATTTAAGCGATTAAGAAGAGGGCAACGACAATAATGCTGGTTAAAGAGCTAGCAATGGAGTACTATATAATAGTAAATGCAAGAGTACTAACTAAGAAGCAAATATCAAAGGAGCAAGTGGAGTTACAAGCGGTAGAGCTGGATAAGGAAAGGGTGTTAGAGCTCCTTTTAAGCATACTTATGATGATGCTAACTAAGGAGCCAACATAGAAGTTGCATATCAAGGCCTGAACATCAACATTGGCCGAGGAGCGAGCAATGAAGCCTCTCATCATAATGTAGGAGATGCCATTGGTTGAAGAGCAGATGTTTGAGCTGCATATAGAAATGTGGGCGATAATGCGAAATGATGAGCAAGCATCAAATTTGTATGTAGATGTGCATGGGTGCATGGGATAGCGTCACTTGAAGAGTAGGTGTTGGAGCTGCATGTAGAGATGTTGAAGATGACATCAACCTAGGACTAGGCGTAAAAAATGTATGTAAAGTTGCATATCATTATTTCATCAAGCCTTTGATTTAACCTTGGAGGTATTGGAATTGCCATATCTTCTTGTAGCTTTTGATATAACTTGGGAGGTATTAGAATTTTTTCTTTTTTTCTTTTCTTATGTTCCCATGCACATAAACTTGCTATGCATGAAAATTTTCAAGCCTGCTTTTGTGCTTAGAGCTTTACTCACCCCTCAATTCCCAACATCATGGTGGAAAAACTTGGTGGATTCACCTTTGAAGTTCCCAAAGCCCCCATCATTGATTTGGGGGCCTTTGAGAACACTCCTTTAATGCAGAGCATCATTTTCTAAGTTACGGTGATGACATGGCTTTTGCTTTATTCTCACTTCCAAGGCAGCAGTGTTGTTGTGCCTCTAGAGTGTTCCATCCCCACTTTCATGTGCAAAACCATGTAGAACCCTCCAATTTGTTTGCCTTGTTGTGGTTTTGTTTTTTTTTTTGGGTGTGGTGGGGGGGTGGGGGGGGGGGGGGGGGGGGTGGTTTGGGGAGAAGATGGATGTGCTACCAATACATCCGCTTTGGTACGCACTCAAAAATAGTTGCAATAATGGATGAAGGCAAAAGGTTTAGAGATCACGATTTAATGGCAGGCTTGATGAAGGGTCCAACATCATGATAGTCATGATGGCACAATTTACTACAATGATGATGAACTTATAACAAAATGCCATGCTTGTCAATCCAGCCAATCTTCTGCTCCCTTTTGTGTCTACTGCAGAGTTTTTTACTTGCTTTCAAAGATGCAAATATATCTATAATGGATGAATTTTACATGTGACTTGGATTTTAATTTGCAATGTTGGCTAATACCATCAATTTAGAACATGTCTTATAAATTACATAATATATGTAGCATGCCTGAATCATGGTTTAAAGTTTATGTGGGTTCAGTGACTTCAGATCAATTTCCGTTGAACCCGACCCAAACTTCGTAATTTTGGTTTATTTTTGCTGATTTTAAGAGTTTTGGTTGAACTTAAGAGTATCATTAGGAATTTTAAGATGTTCAGATGATCTAGTGACTTTCAGTCGAAATGAGAAGATGGAGGTGCTACCAATACATCCGCTTTGGTACGCACACAACAATAGATGCAATAATGGATCAAGGCATCAAAATTTAAAGGCGGGCTTAATGAAGGGTCGAACACCATGATGGTCATAGTCATGATAGTACAATTGACTACAATGATGATGAACTTAAAACAAAATGCCATACTTGTCAATCCAGCCAATCTTCTGCTCCCTTTTGTGTATATCGCCTGAGCTTTTTACTTGCTTTCAAAGATGCAAATATATCTATAATGGATGAATTTTACAAGTGACTTGGATTTTAATTTGCAATGTTGACTAATGCTATCAATTTAGAGCATGTCTTATAAATCTCATAATATATGTAGCATGCCTGAATCATGGTTTAAAGTTTCTGTGGGTTGAGTGGCAAGATCAATTTCAGTTGAACGGATCCAGAACTTGTTAATTTTTGTTTATTTTGGCTGATTTTAGTAGTTTTAGTTGAACTTAAGAGAATCCATATGAATTTTAAGATGTTCAGATGAAACTAGTGACTTTCAGCCGATATGAAACTCATGATTTTCACTCAAAATTCATGGATTTGAAATGAAACTTTTTAAAGCTCTCCAGTTATCATCAAACTTACTAAAATTTATCTCTAAGACTAACAAATTTTATGTGTTATAACATTAATTTTTTTATAGTAATATTTGCTTTAAAAAGTTAACCTAAATAAAAGCTGAAACTGATCTTGAAACTGATGAAAATATCAGAATTGAGAACTAAAAATTTTATGTGTCTAAAATAAATACCAAAACAAGATATAAAACTTTGATCTGAATGCGCAAAAGAGTAATGCTCAGAAAGAATGATGAAAGCATAGTGCTTGCAATGAATTTGAAATGATAGGGATATTAGAAATTAAAATGCAACATCTTTTCATAGATTTTGAATGGAGTTTAGGATGTCATATAAAGGAGTGGTCTTTCTTATAGCATTTAATTAGCACTAAACATCTAAAGTTTAGTCTTTTTTAATTTCAGGTGATGTGACTCAGAAAAAGGATATGGAGAAAGCTCTACAAGGAGTAAATTGTGTTTTCCACCTCGCCTCTTATGGTATGTCAAGCAAGGAGATGCTTCAAACTGGTCTTATTGAGGAAGTCAATGTAAATGGAACCTGCAATGTATTGGATGTGTGCCATGAAATTGGGATCCGGAGATTTGTCTATGTGAGCACATATAATGTTGTATTTGGAGGAAAGGAGATTATTAATGGGAATGAATCACTGCCATACTATCCCATTGACGAACACGTAGATCCATACGGACGTATCATGTCCACTGCAGAACAGCTTGTCTTGAAGAGTAATGGTCGTCCATCGGAGTTAGTTTACTCCCCACTATTCATTTCTTACGTGTTCTAGTATTTTATTTCCTCAAAATTCATTGGTTCAAGTAACCATTAAACATGCTTTATTGACAGGGATAATATTCTGTTTAAATAATTGAGGACTTCCTAATGTCAATATCATCGTTAGATTTAGCTTAGGGATAATTTGGTTGTCGAAGTTAGAAATCATGGTTAAAAAATGATGAAGTTTCTTAAATCCATCATTTGGTTGGATGGAGTCAGGCACTAATAGTAATTTTAAACTTTATAAATCTTCTCAAAACTCTCTCGAAGGTGATGTTTTTTCTTTCATACTTAAACCTATTATCATTTTCAAAAACATGTTATCTATTTACTAGCAAACAAATAAACCTTTACTAGTTGCTTTTATGATCAAAGCTTTATTCAGATATTTCTCAACATGCAATTATGTGCCCCACATCTCAACTCTCTTACACTTGTTGATTGTAGGACAAGGTTCAAGGTAGAAGGGGCAATCTTGGTATTCATGTTATTCCAGGAACAACTTCTTTATCCCAAGTGCCTCCCTGATCTTTATTTAGACATGTAGAGGAGTGGGTTGCTCTCCTTATTTTGAATGAACTTGATGACATTTCGGTTCATTAAGTGGGTTAAGCCAGCCCTTAAGGTCATGAGCCTAATCCTTTAAAAGTTATAATATATATAAGCTTAAATAGTTTAACCCTGGTGGTTACAGGGTCTGTCCATGAGCTCATTTGTCATTTAAAATCTCCACTATAGTCTCTACTGATCACCGCAAAGCACTTCAAATTTAAATATAGGTAATATTGAAGGTTTGGCTGAACTCTTACTAATCGAAAACCTTTTTTTGCTTATATTATGTAATAAATATATGGCAATACTATTTATTTGGGGGGAAAAGTCCAAAATAGTCTTCTAACTATTTGTTTGTGACCAATTTAGTTCCAGAGTATCATGTTTATCCAATTTAGCACTTAGACCATACAAAATTGATCCCAGGGATTAACTTGAGAAGAAATTATCTAGTTTTTTTCTTTACAACTAACAATACTATACAATTACCTAATATTTAGATTATTCATGCCTATGGTGAACAAAAATTTTTCATTCAATTATTCCATTGGAGATTTACTTGAAAATTTTGTATTAACTAAAGAGGGTGAGTTATAAACATATAACTCAAATGGGTATATCACAGTTCTAAATCACAATAATTCAAAAGAAAGAGAAATAATATTGTGGGCTCCGAAAATTCGGCCCCGGCCTCCGCCCAACTGTTGCTTTTTTTGTGCTTCGGGGGAGTTTTAACGGAATTAAGTTCCGGGGTAAATTTTGGAAGGCAGATGGGTTTGTAGATAAGACACTACCCAAAGATTTCACCCTCATTTTGCGAGGACTTTATGATCTGAGTTCTAGTTTCCTATAGGCGCAAGCCCCTATAGTTAATTACCTATCCCGATAGTGAGAGAGAACTTTCGATTAAGGCTAGTCGTCAATCAGATACATATAAATACGTGTTATCTGGCATATAGTAGCAGCATGAGCATATGTATTTGAAAGGTTAGGATGTTTGGAAATTTTGATATTTAAAATAGAAATTTTACCATCTTTCACTTAAAGCGGATGGTAGGGGAATGGAGGATGGACCCGATCAAGATCCCATGGTTCCCTCGTCCCGGGCCATCGTGGTCCCTGATCTACTTAGTCAGAGGAGGTAGTTGACCCAACCTGACAGAAGGATTCTTGTCGGCAACCATGGGTTGCTTCGTCCAAGGGTACATTGTAACCTGTGATGAATATTTGCCTAAAGGGACAAATTTGAATCCACCTTAGCTAACAAAGGGCTTTGTGCACTATCGATCATATCCTATTGATTCATATCTGAAGATTTGATGCCACTAAGGAACGTATTGGCTTTGGCCATAACCGGTATTTCGTGGTGCCATTTGGCGGCAAAATCACTCGGTTCAGAGGGCCTCAGGTCATAACCGTTTATCCCTCGGTGCCATTTGATGGCAAAATCACCGGTCAGATGACATGTACGATGTCCTTACTGGAAGGAGATTGTTTGAGAATGGATCCTAGTTATATTTTCGACTAGGCATTGACTCTATGTGAGCTGAAGTAAATTTTAATTTCTCCACTTCGGCAAACTATTGCGGATGGTAGATGTATTTTACTTTAAATGATTTGATAGTGTTGACTTCCAATTTTAAACATTTGGATTTTGGATGATTTCTTGGATTTTTGGATTTCTTTTAGGATTTTCAGATATTTGGAATGACATTTTTAAATATTTGGAATGGACCCCTCCGGTTGAAATTTACAATCAATACGGCCATCATCGGGGTGTACGGGATTATTTCCCTTTCATTAAACCTTGTCGACCCTATCAACTTGCCGATAGGGGATCGGATTTCATAGGCTTTGTGCCTATGTTGCACCGATATGGATACGACGACACAGATACAACACGATACAAATATGGGACGTGAAAATTCTTAAAATACAGGATACTGATACGGCACGTGTGGGTCTCCGAAAGGATTCTGCTCGTGTGGTTCGAATGCAAAGAGTACGATCACACTATCCCGTAGGATAAAATGGTCGTAGACCTTTACAATCGACACAAGCAGGCCGATGGAAGAGCAGATGGAGTTATAGATACGATTAGCCATGGAGGATAGCGGCTTTCACCTACCAACCTCGATGGATAATAATATCTATTATCCAAAAGTTCACGAGATTTCCCCTATTCGATGCATTAGCATCGAATAGGGTTTATTTGATTGTGGGGATCGGTTTCCTACGGGCGCAAGCCCCCGTAGTTAATTACATCTTAGACCTTGATCTAAGAAAACTCTCGATTAGGGATGTTAGATTATCTATTCTAATGAGTTTAGTGCAAGGGAATTTTCTAGGCTTTCCTAATCAAGGGGAATGTCCCAATTTGGTTCGATCAACACACGAGGTTCATTCGACATCCGGCCGGTCTGAAGAAGAGAAAAACTGAAGAAAAGAAAGAGGCCAAGCATTCAAACATGCATGAGAGAAAGAAGGAAGTGGCGTCATCTGTGTGACGCAGATGGGTAGGATTTATAGTTTCCGAAAGAATGTAGAACTTACCCACCAATAAGGTGTATAGAGATACACTTGTACCACCCCTCACCTTTAGATCCTAAATTTATAAAAGATGTAGTGTTGTACACACAACACTAACATCTACGACTTAACTAATGCAGTCCTGGACTTATTCCTTGCCTGACAAAGGAAACCAGCTAAAAACCTCCTAATCGTGTAAAATCCATGCTGTCCGGTCTGTATGAGAGATGGGTGGGTAGTTTAGACACTGAAATTGGGATCGACAACTAAAGAAATCCCTAATTGATCCCACACTTATGAGTGGTATAATGCTCCTAAAACTAATGCAATTAAATCTTAATTTTAATTAGTTACTAATGCAATTTATGCTGGTTAAAGTTTCCAAATCAGATATGTATGAATTTTAAAAAGGCTTTATAAAATAAATTTTGAATGACTAAACTTCCCCAGGTCCGGCACTTCATCCTCATAGGCCAGATTATCCGGACTCTACCCGCAGGCGGGGAAATTTGTCTAATAGAAGAGAGAATGCGTGCATGCGCCCCCGGACGATTCCGGCTATTCCCTAAAATCGTTATGGTTTCTATGTGAATTAATCTTAAATTTTTTTATTTAATAATTACGAGTATAAAAATTTTTATCCCTAAAGAGCCTAGCGGTCAGACATAAGCACATGCAAGAAAGAAACCTATAAAAAGCATGCCGATTCTACTGCGCAAACAAAGTAAGTAAATCACAACACAGAAACAAATCCCACGAAAAAGAATGTCCATGGCAAGTGCCATACAATATTACATTACAGAGTACAGTAAGTAATGGTGGCCGTGCTCCACCGACAACAACCCGAGAATGACGCAAATCTTAAAATAAGGCATTTTTATATTTCTTCAGTCTTCTTCTTCTCTTCCTTGATTCGTCTTTGGATCGTCTTCATTCTTCCTTCTGGCTCCTCGTAGTGACTCCTCCAAAAGGATACCCAAATGAAAAAGGAAACCCCCTGTAGGGGTTTACTTTTCCCTTTGGACTCCTCGTAGTGAGTGCTCCAAAAGGATATCCAGAAAAAGAAAACCCCTTGTAGGGGTTTACTTTTCCCTTTGGATTCCTATCTCTTTAAAAAAAAATGTCTTATTTTTTAAATTTTCACAACATTTACTATCAAATACATTACATTATTAAAAATAGAAAATCTAGACTCTCCTGCAGGGGTTATCCTAAGCAGTTTATAAAAACTCATCCAAGCAGTTTTATATATGAAAATGCTGAAAAATAAATCACACTTGGCCGTGCTTTGATTATTGGGGGCTAAGCAGCTAAAGCAGGTACATAAAGCAGTTATACATTTATTATTAATTTTAGCCCCCCTTTTAGCGCTGTGTAAGCACGGCCACCTGCAGGAAGACAGCATTAGTATGAAAAAGCGTGCCTAACCTATGGGTATTCTAACGCTCATAACCACAGCATAGAAAAGAAAATAGCAGAAAAAGCGTCACAGAAAAGCATCACAGAAAAGCTACAACAAGTAGCAAAAACAAACAGCACACGGGTCACATGCAGAGCGTCACAACAAAGTACAGAAAAGTAAAGCAGAACAACAGCCTAACCTAAAGCTGATAGTCGTGTCCTAGCAAACTCATCTATGTGTGTGTCGGCTGTGTGGTTTTGGTAGGTCCTATACAGGATGATTTAGTTAAAGTTGTTTGTATTTGATTTGTTGAAAGAGGTTAAAGAAAGATTTTGGTTAAAGTTCAAGTATTGGTATTTTAGGGTTGATTTTTAGGAATATTTGATTTTAGTGTTTAATTGACTACCACCTTTGTTTCACACCGAGGCCGTGAGGTTTATTTCACCCTCCTTGGGGCTAACTTAATAGCTTCGTAGGCCTGGGTTACCCAGTGATAATTAACTTTGTTAGATTATTCTAATTTGTTATTAAAAGAAAAGAAAAAAAAAAGGTGTCTTAATCATTTATTAATTAAGTTTGTTAATTGATTTTAGAGGTTATTCTAAAGTTCGATATTTAGAAATGTTTTCATCCTAATGAATTTTAATTTAAAATTTGATCTCCTAATTAGATCTATTTCTTTTAAATTTTAGATTGGTTAAGAGTTGATTATTAAATTAATTGAATTGATTTAGGTTTGCATTTTAGATTTAGAATTCAATAGTTACAAATGTTAATAATAAATTGATTAAGAATTAAATGTTTTAATAGATTTTTAGAAATTAGATTAAAATTGGTTGGTTGATTATTAGTAAATTAAAGAAAAGCCAAAATCTAGGAAATCGTGTCACTAAGTTTTTGTTTTTAAAAGTCTCTATCCTATAGGGAGCATGCATCCTAAGTCTATATTTTCTAAGACTCGGTCCTTAATTTTTTTTTTGTCCTTAAATGTCACTAGTGTTGTAGGACTAAAAAGTGATGTTTTGTTCTTCTAATTCCTAAGACTTCTACACGGATATCACAGGATTTTAGGGATCTAATAAAAGAAAAAAAAGCAATCCTAAATATAAAATGAAGTTTCTATAAGGCCCTAAGGGTGGGATGCGTACAATCAACTAGGCCCCTAAAGGTTTTCTAAGTTTTTAGAGAGCTTACAGCGCTGGGGGCTATGACCCGGTGGTTCCGCCTGTAGCGCCCCTACCGGAATGAATAGGGGCGACTGATGCTCGGATCCGTTTGTCCTAGCTCCAGCTCCAAATGCTCCTTATCCATTGCGTTCCAAAAGTTACCTCGCAAGACATAGGAAAAGAGGGGTATTAGAACAGTTTTATAAGTAAATAATAATATAAAAGACTGAAAATGCATAAAAGAAAAAGAACATACCTCTTTGTTAGTTGTTGGGCCATTTGTGTTTTGAGTCCTTGTTTTGCAAGCGTGTAACACCAAAAACATAAAATAAACGGCGGAGAAAACAACGAAAAAAAAATCAAATACAAAAAGGGGTATCCTGTAGTAACATCAACAATGCCCTTTGTTGTTCCCACTATCCAAATGAGGCACTTGATATTTTCAAGACATCTACCTACTACGCACTCTAAACAAATCTTACCTCAACTAATGGAATACAAATCCCCAACTCTAAATCCAAAGTAAGAGTTTTCTTTTGTTTTGTATTTCTCCCAAAAATTCTGTACTTCTTCTCTATGGAAGCTAATGTTAAGGGAATCTAAACCAGACAAGTGAGTAATACCCTATTCCCAAAAAGACACTAGAGGTTTTCTAACTCCAAGCTCTCTAAGATTCCAAACTCCAAAAATCCACCCTATGGAAAGAGACTCTAAAAGGGTCTAACCCAAAACTTCCTAAAGCCTAAACCTCCAATGTTCATCCTTAGCCATAACCACTAAAAGAATTTGATTCAAATAGGAAAGCATTAACTACTCCCCAAAGGATACTAAGAGATCCTACTACACAAGTTCAATCATAAAATCATACATCTTGAAATAACTTGCTAAGACTTTTCAAATGGGCTACTACGCGAAACCTCCTCAAAAGCTATCTACCAAAATCCCTTTTTTGTCACAAAATCCTACCCAAATAACCACTAATCAAGTGCCTCTCCTCTCATTTGGAGTGGGGTAGAAAACACAAAACTTTCCAACAAGAAGGTTTTATAAAGACCTCTCATTGCAAAGCACTCATCACAAAACGTTCACAAAAATCTTCAATAAAACCTTTCGATATAAAATAATTAGCAAAATCTCTTTCTAACATGAATCAAATATAAAACTTGTAACATTTTCTAACAGTCTCTACTTTAAAACTTCACAAAAGAAACACTTCAAACATTGCATTTAGACAATTTCTAAACGAACTAGCCTACCATACAAAAGTTCTAATGCAAGCAAAGAAGACTAAGTTCTCTTTTGCAACATTCCACCCAAAATCTAATGTGCATGATTTGATGTAAAAACAACATGATTCTTTTAATACTTGCCCATATTCTCACTTGAACTGTATGTAACATGACATGAATCAAGCGTAAACCTCTTATATTAATTGCTCATTCTCAAATGACATAACCTCAACATGCTACTTACTTATACCATATGAAACCATTTAATTCTAGAAATACACATAAAATTCCCTCAACCAACTATAACTTAAAGAGGCCAAACAAATACTTGATGTGCCAACATAAGGGAAACATAAGTCTATTTCTTACTTCAAGAACAATGCATATAATCAAGCAATATTCATCTCAATGAATTTCAACAAGCTCAAAGATTTTCTTAAAAGAGGAAAGCATATAGACATTTTCCAAAATTTATCTACCAAAAAAAAAAGATTTGAGGCACGAAACGAATGAAAATATGCATCTAACTTGTCTACAAACCAACTTGGAGCATAAAACAATTGAAAATCTGACTTAGCTCATTTCTAACACAATTTGGAGGTTACAACAATAAGAAAATCTGCACATACTTTGCTACTCAATGCCATTTGGAGCCTAAAACAGTAAAAAAAAACTGCACCTATTTCTTACCATAACAGTTTGGGATTTAGAAATGTATGAAAATCTGCATATAGTCTATTCCAAAGCAACTTGGGACATAAAAAAAAAACAGTAAAATTCTGCACTTTTCCTTCATACAATCAATGAGAAAAAAAAAGTCTCACAAAAGCTGTAACAATTTTTTACAAAGAAGCAAAGAGAAATCCATCCAAATGTCAAATTCTGCACTTGTGTTTTGTTTCGACGTTCTCCAACCATTCATAAAATCTTATGAATAAAACAAATATAAGGCCTAAACATTCATGATTGTCTAATGGCTACAAAACACAATATGCTTTCATAGATAATATAAAACTTTCATGGAACTCTCATAGCTCGAACGATCACCTATCTAAAATAGACTTTGCTTCTAATCATGCCTACACATGTACTAATATGACAATCACAAAAGCATTCGTTGATAAACTTCAATGCAACCATCAAGTATTCTCATGTAGTAAAAGTTTTATTTTAAGCAAGGACATGTCGTAGCTTTATGTTGTTTCACAAACTATGAAATATTGCATTGCATGATGTAAACTATGGATGTTCCAAATAGCATGAACTAACGCATAAACCTTAGGAAAATATTAACCAACAACTCTTCTAAAACAATCCATCATTTTTTAGAAAGTTAAAACTCTATTTTGATAATCAAATAAATCTAACAACATTAGCTAACACGACGTGACAATAGATGCATCACCAAACTACTAGCAACAAGCTATTTCAACCATAAGTTAATGAAGATACAACCATTCTCATAATCCATGCGACAATCACTTTAGAAAAGGTTGTTATTCCAAAAGACATTTAAAACATCAAGTTAGCAATCAAGACTAAATGCTAGTCCGCTATAGCTTACTCCCAAAAGGTTTCAATCTTTATGCTCAACATGAAATCCTCCCATCAAGACAAAAAGAACTACCATAGTTTAAATACCTCATCAACCCAAGCTTAGGAAAGGGCTCAACAAAACTCATTATGAAAATAACAACAATGAAAAAAAGTTTTTTTTTTTTAAACACTTTATTGAAGAAATTTTTGGGAGAAGTCTAGCAAATATAGTCATATCAAACCTCTCAATGGCAACAAAAAGATAAAGAAAAGTCTTTATATTTACAAATGCTAGCAAATTGTTTAGTTCGAAGACTTCAAATGCAAACTCAAACCTCTCAAAACATCACAATCTCTTTTCCAAGACATTTTGTCAAATACTTGATATGCATATTTTTAGAAGGAATGCAATGGAGTTCTCCAAGACTTGCTACCATTCACACCTAAAGTTTCTAAGAAAAATAACACGAATTAACAAATATGAACTTCCCATTACTAATCATCACAAAGGAGAAATAAATAAACCATCACATGGAGCCAAAACCAACTATGCAAACTAAGAGTAATAACATTCACTAAAAAAAAACAACAAGAAGATAGGAGGTGTGATGACATACACACCTCAAAGCTTCATTATAGCTTACTCCTCCAACCACTAAACCATACAAGACTAGAAGAAATGCTAGGAGTTGAAGTGGATAAAGAGGGCTAAGAAGAAGAAGGAGAAGAAGAAGAAAAAGAAGAGAGAAGACTCACAAAGAGAAGTTGAGTCCTGGAGAGAGTAGCGTCAATCGAGCGAATGGAGGGCGTCGGGTCCGATCTCGCGAACGCAAGGAGGCCGGCGTCGGGCTGGGGTCGCGCGAACAGGGGAACCGGGCGGCGTCGGGCTGGCTGGAGCTGGTCGCGAACGGGAGAGGGGCTTCGGCCCGCTCTGTCTTCTGGCTCCGGTTCGAGACAGAGAAAGCGAGAGAAGGAGAAGAAGGGGGTCGGGCGTGAGATCCAGAGAGCGGGGGAGAAAGCTGGAGCGTGAGATTGAGAGAGAGAGCCAGTCGGGGGGGGGGGGGGGGGATGCCAGAGAGAGAGAGCCTTCATCCCCCGTAAATCCAATCCTGTGCCGAAAGAAGAAGCCCGCGCATTTTCATCCTCGTGCTCAGCTTCCGAAAACTTCCTAAAACAGCTCTGTTCTCCGCTCGAGGTCTGCTCTAGCCGCAGGAGATCGCTGAGACGCGGGATTTCAGCCGAAACGAGGATTTCGTTCGATCGTAGCCGTTGGGATGATTTCTTGATTTAGAAAATAAATTCAAAACGCATATAAAGTCAAATGGCATTTAATTAGGATCAAATTGGGCTGAATCAAGCCAAAATGGCTGCAATCGGGTTAGACTCGAGTCCAATCTTGACTCGATTCGAGTCAATTTTGGTTCGAGCCGGCTTAACGAAATCAATCGAATGAAATTGGATTTAGAATAAATGCTAAACTAAATAGAATCAAGCATGGCGCGATCAAAACAAATTAATCGAGTCTAATTGAATACATTCGAGTCTGATCCGGCTCGAGTCGGGTCGATTCGAGCTCGAATTGGGCTCGACGGGATTCAATTAGCTCGATCGAACGAGCCCGCGCATGCTCGAGCCAAAATCGAGGTCAACAGCACGAATACAGCATTATAATATATAAATCATGCATAAAAATTAACAAATTAATCAAAGCATAATTTTTTACGATATAAATTCGTATGCAAGTCAAATTCAATTAATAGTTCACTTACTTTTTATTCCACTTTTAGAAGAAAAGAATTTCCAAGTTCTTTCCTCTTTCTCTCAAAATCTCCTCATTTCTATTTTCAATCTCTTCAATTGCCTTCAACTAAATATCCCGCACTGATTAGACGAAGAAATAGGGAAGGATTTATACATAAATAGGGAAAAATCGACAAACCTTAGTTCCTTTTCCTCCTCTCAGCCCCTCCACTCATGACAAAACCCTCTCGTTTGCGTTTTCCTTCTCCACGAATGAAAGAAATGAATATTTCTCACGTGAGGAGTAGCTACTTTCTTCCCACGTACGCGATCTTTCGCTCAAAACAACAAACCAAGCCTTGTCGAAGCTGCTGAGCATGCATGTGGTCCGCCCAATCGCGCGTCTCGTCCGTCTGCTCACCTGGATGCCGTGGTTTTGATATTAGGACTGGCCGGCCGGTTCAATTGAACCGGCCCAGCTAAACGCCTTTACAGTAGATGATGCCATCATTGGCGTTCTCATTTTCTTCAATGGTTGATTAAGGTCATCATGGTTGGTGACAAAATGGAGTCAAACAATTTCATTGATTATTATAGGCACTGAGTTTGCCTTTCTCTATGTTATGAACAATCATCGCATGCAAATCTTCATCTCATCGAAGCTTTAGATTGCTGTCTCAATCTAACTAGCTGAACCTCACCTCGGCAGCTAGTTATCATCCCTGATCCTAAACTCTAGTGTGTTTTTTGGAGGAGGAAAGTCTCGGGCAGGTTGCTTATGGAAGGAAGAGAGGGTTTGATGGAGTACTAAGCTTGGAAACTTTTCTGGCAGTCAACTCAAGAACTTGCTTTGCATGCTTAATTAGTTTGTAAAATGTCCTAGTTTCCTTGTTATCACACATTTGCTGGGTTGATCCTGGAGGAAGTTTAGGAAGGAGATAATAACAAGTATTGCTTCCCCTTTTCTTCTTCTGGCATGTACTTCATTTTCCATTGTTGATGTTGTGATAGATGGGAAGGAGGTCAGTGGTATTAGAAGTAATTTATATTTCACCTCTAATGTATATTTCAGTTAGAACCTTTTGAATGAAATAAGTGCAAACAGTAAACAGTAAAATTCATTGAATATGTGAATTCATGCATGCTTGCATGTTACGTGTTACTTCTATTTCTTGGACTGATTAAGAGGTTGTTTGCTTTGCTAAAAAAATGAATGTAGTGTTTGCTTTGTTAAAAAAATAAATGCAGTGTAAAATAGCGTATTTGAAATGTTTTGAAATTGTTTGGTTGAGCGTAAAATAAATACAAGAGGGTTTATTTTTTTGGCATTTGATTTGAAGTAAAATGAATTCAATATAAACCGGCAACAACGGCGGCGGGTGATAGGCGGTGGTGGCTGGCAGTTGGCTACTGCGGCTGTGGCTAGCGATAGTGAGTGGCGAGAATTTATAGTGTATTTGAAAATCAGACAAATCAGGCTACCTCAGAATGTAGAAAAAAAAGGAACTAGAGAATGAATTCCAAATTCATTGATGAATTGTATTGCATTTGAATATCTAAGATTTAAACTAGTTAAAGATCATTGGGAATGTAAAAAATTTGCTTGTACCATCTTTAAATTTTAACCATTCTAATTGGTTGATATATAGCATACGTTGTGCAAGTAATAATGAACTTCATCCTTAGAAAAGGGTAGCAGTCTAATGATGAACACCTATGTTCATTGCACAACCAAATAATAAATAATGGGCTATTTTACCTCCCTGGCCAACTAAAAATATACTTTTAGAGTTGGCTTCCTCATCTTCCACTTTAAGAGATGAGAAGTGCCATTTTCTCACACTAACATGCAACCAAACTGGCACTGTGGTTATTGGCAGGAGATCCCAAGTTCACCAGTACATTCCAGGACCCGTTGGCATATTTGTTAGGGCCTTTGTATTCTTTACTTCATTGGTGGGTGAATTCAGCAATGACTGTTTAAGCTTTATGATCTTGGAAAATGGCACTACAAACTATCATATCTACTAGTTACTATCAAAATTGTCATAATAATTGTTATATCTCCCCATTTTTAAACCCTTAATAATATATCATCCTAGCTAAATGGTGTTAATATGAGACAAGGTTCCATTAATAAAAGAATATTTTGTTTATTGATTTTAAAAAGTAGTTATATCAAGCTGCAGGTTGTCTAAACAAACTACAGGTTGTCTAAACACAGTCCCATGAATGCTTAGTTTTTTTTTTAAATTGCAGCTGCATAAATTTTTTCTCGGAATAGTTCGCAAAGTGTGCGACTCGAACCCATGATATGGAGAGACCACCATCTCCAACCACTATTCAGCGATCCTTTCACATAGCTTTCGTAAATAGTCCATCTTTCTCAGGTTTTGCTTTTTCAGTAAGTTAAAGCTGCAATTCGTCCTGCTGAAGATCCTCAAGATTCATCATATTTTATGCTGATTGTTCTTTAATTTAGGAAACAAAGTGATGTTCATCTTCATACTTGTGCAATTCGTCCTGCTGCTATTTATGGACCTGGTGAGGAGAGGTACTTTTCAAGGATACTCTCCCTTGGACAGATAGGTCTCTTATTCGTTAGAGTTGGTGATGCAAGTGTGAAAACAGATTGGGTTTATGTGGACAACCTTGTGCAAGCTCTTATATTGGCAAGTGTGGGCCTTCTAGATGACATCTCTGGTAGGGAAGGAAATCCCATTGCTGCTGGACAGGCTTATTTCATATCTGATGGTACTACCCAATCCTTAAAACAGCCGATGCTGTCCAGTGTTGTTTCTTTATAATGTGGTAGTAATTCAGCTCATACAAAAAGATTAATTCAAGGAAGCTTATCATAAAATACTTGAATTGTTGCAATTCAGACTAGTACTATGTTAGACACAGCACCACAAGGAAAAACACAACTTTTATGGCAGGCTCAATTTCATAAATTGCAATCCTCTAGAACTTGTTTGTCTTGATTTTCCCGGTAAGGAAAGAAAACATAAGCCAATGAGTTTTATGAATCATTGAGTTGGGATGAAAGCTAGCTTTTATTTCCAGTGCACCATGTAAAGAGATGGTCATGAATATCGAATTATTTTCTTCTGAAGAGTGCTATAGCTGTTTTTTTCTGAATAAATGGTTTATCTGGTTCATTATGGTAATTTTCTATTGTTTATTTATAGCTTAGCTTCTTTTACATTGTTTTAGCATGGTTGTATCCCATATCATCATCACTATCATTGGTCTTATACCAAATATTTATGGTTACCTTTATGAGCCTTTTTTTTCCTGTAAACACTGTCATCAGGTAACCTTAGGAAATCATTGCCATTGTCCATGTTATTAAATATTTTTGTAGGCTTTACCATTAATAGTAGTAAATAGTTAACATCTAGATGTTAAATTTCACATTATAATGGAAAGATTGGCCTCTCATTTAATAATTGACAAACAGGTTTATGTTTATTTAAACCAGCCTCAGATTATCCTTACACTACGAAAATAATGTCCCAATGGAAATGAATTCACTTTTTGTCGACAAATTTTTGGTATCTTATTGGGGCAAACCCGATTCATGAATAAATGGTTATTTATGCTACTGAAATATGATTGTTAATGACGGTGTTGTCCTGTTTCCCTCCATAGGTTATGTTTCTTGCTATCAGGTTATGTCTTCTGTAGCTTTATATATGGACAATTGAGATTACAATGATATTATGTAAGTTTATGTTCTGTTTCCTTGCCATATGTTAAATCATGTTTAATCAAATATTGCTAATTCTTCTGTTGCTGCAGATATGGACTGCTTTGATCACATTGCTATTTTTATCTGAAGTTGTTAGAGCGAATGTATTGCAACTGTTAAACATATTCTTCAATTATATAATACTGGTATAATTCTCCTGTAGTTTTCAGGGTAGTTAACACCATGGAACAATTGTAGAACTTTTTGAAGATTGATTTCCCTATTAATTGCTTCCCAGTAGTTTGAACATGAACTTACCATACATGAATTTTTTGTCTGTTTAGCTAGATTGTTTTATGAGATAACTACTGTGCTACTCCCTGGAAATGCTCACCTACGTACCATCATTTCACATGCACCATAGTATTATAAAAGTACATTAAATTGCTATTGTATGAATTTCACTTATATAGTTAATCTTCTTGCTAGGTTTTTCTGTCTTACTTCTCTATTTGGAAGTTTAAGCTGATTCATGACTTGTAAGCTCAGCATTTACATATGCCATGATACTTTTTCTTGCAATAATTACTTTAGTATAGAGATTCCTTATTTGCTTTACTAGATGTTTTTAATAATAATTGCATCCAAATATACTTTATTTGAGAATACTATTCCAAAGTTTAATTATTGCTTATAAAATAAATTTCTTAACAAACCTGGTATATTTGGCTTTATTGCAACGTCATGTTTTCTATCTAGTGACTTTTTTTAAATTTGTAGGTTCACCTGTCAACACTTTTGATTCCATCATTAGTCCTCTATTTAAGAGCCTGGACTAATGTACCAAAATTGACGATCCATGTCAGGCATGCACTCTTGCTGTCTCAAATATTCTGGTTCATATCCATGTTGTTTTATCCTTTGCTGAACCAGCCATTGGTTCCTTGGCCTCTTCTTCTTCCTGCTGAAGTTTACAAGGTCGGATGTCCATATATATCATGAGGATGGATTCGCTTTTTTCATAATTTTTTTTAAATATCTGAAATCATGTGATTTTGCAATATTTATGAACCTCATTCTTTCAATGTTTTTTGATAAGTTGATTTTAGTTTATATGTCACGTACAAAAAGTGCTAAGATGGTGTTAAGTTTAGCTTCTTTTATTATAGGAGAAAATTTTGCATGTGCAATTCTGGCATTTGTTTGCCATGTATTCAGCAAAAATTCTTCTTGGTAAGATTCAAGAAAATATATATAGACTTTGAGTGGCTCTCAGAACATGGGAGTCACATGTAAAGGTTTTTAAGCTATTAACTAGCTTCTGAGATAAATTCAATAGGGTAACTTTGTTTTAATTTTGGTATCCTTCAATAGATAAGATTCTGACTGGGATTAGTGACATGTAGTCCTACTTAGAAGATAATGATACTTTTTCCTTTGGAGCTTTATGACTGCATAGTAGACTACAGAAAAGATGGTGTGATTGGACGTACCAGTGCTATTTGCCTTATTGGTTAACTCATCATTTCAGTTTGCTGTTTTTTTTTTGCCAGCTAGTTTCTTTCTTCGACTGCCATCTGTTTTGAATGCAAAATCGAGTATATTTCAGAGAATTCATTCCATGTTTAGTTTTACTCAAGATTCCTTTCAGAGAATTCATTCCATGTTTAGTTTTAGTCAAGATTCCTCTGATCTCTGTTAAAAATTTGGTGAAACCTAATTCAAATAAAATGAGGGGCTCTTTTAGGGAATTTGTATTTTTCCTTTGTCTTTAATTAGGAGTTATGGAGAGATTTTGGCTCTCATCTTGAACTGGAATCTTATTTGAGATCTAGGTTTTGTTCTTGGGCTCTTGGCGTTGCCGGAGATTGTGGAGAGTATTTCCTTCCTCTCGAATTGAAGGAAAATTATATCTTGCAAGTGCTTTTCATCTTCTAGTGGAATACAAGTGTTTGGTTTGATTTCCTACAAATTTCTCTTAAGATTCTCTCAGTTTTCCCACTGTTTGGGCTGTTTTTCTGCTGTGGACAGTAGCTTTCTTTGTTTAGATACTTGATTTGGGTTAGGTTTGCTTGTGCCTACAAGTAGTTCCTATCAAATTCGTATCAGAGCATCGATTGGGGACCTTAGGCGGCTGAAATTCCGATTTTTCAGCGAGCTTTTGGCTTCCGGAAGTGAGTTTTTTTGAGATCCGTGGGAAGAATGATGGCCGGAAAGAAGGTAGAAGTCTTGGAAGGCGAAGTCGGACAATTGAAATCCGATTTGGAGGGAAGATTTTTTTTATTTTCAAAATCAAATCACCCCAAACAATGAAAGGTTGGAGGGAAAGTTCACATTGATGGAAGAAATGCTTAATAAATTACTTGAGATGAAGACAAATTCCGACAACATCGGAAGTAAGAGGGACCACCGAAGGCCATGTCGGGGGAGGAAATCCAAACCCTTTTAAGGGGAGGAGAAATTCGGAAGTGGAAGTCATTGAAGGGGAGGACGACATGCCGCCTCTAGAGCCGCTTTCTAGAGAAGAGATGAGTTTGGGGAATGATCGGAGAGGTGCTGATTTCATCGGGAGAAGGGAAGAATTACATCGACGAGGGGCTGAATTTGAAGGGAGAAGAGGAAAATATGACGAAGGGTTCGGGTACAATCACCGGAGGGAAGAGCGTGATAGTTGGGAGCACCTCATCTTCGAGGGATGGGAGGATATGGAGGATTCAGGGGACACGGGCAAGACCCACAGGTGAGGAAGCTGAAGATGTCTGTCTTTGAGGGTGAAGATGGCTATGGCTGGATCTACAAGGTGGAGCGTTATTTTGCTGTCAACGGGTTGATAGAGGATGAAAGTTGACAGTGGCGGGTTTGTGTCTGGAAGGAAAATCGTTGGCCTGATATCAGTGGCGTGACAGGAGGGAGCCTATCCAGAGCTGGAGAGAGTTTAAAGATTACTTATTAGAGCATTTCCGAGCCGATGGGGGAGGAGACTTCTATGAGCAATTCTTTGCCTTGACTCAGGAGGGGACTGTGGCAGATTATCGGGACAGGTTTGAGTACTTGGCTAACAGATTGGATCGCATTTCAGAATCAGCCCTGGAAGGGAACTTCATGAAGGGGTTGAAACCAGAGATCCGAACAACAGTCAGGGTGCTGGAGCCAAGGAACCTGGGAAAAGCTATGGAGCTGGCACAGTTGCTAGAAGATCTGAAGAAATCCGAAAGAGGAGCTCGAGGTAACTATTCTGGGGGATCATACAAGATGACTACTACATTCCTACCATCAAAAGAGGGAGCACCAGGGGGTCATAAGGAAGCACCTAAGGAGAAGACTGGAGGGGAAAATGGGGGACAGTTCAAAAAGCTGATAGAAAAAGAAATGCATGATAAGAGAGAGAAGGGGCCGTGCTTCATTTGTGATGAGAAGTACATGCCGGGGCACAGGTGCAAGGACCGAACTCTTCAGGTTCTCGTTGTCTGTGAAGACGAGGAAGACGAGGAGGGAGGTGGGAGCAAATCTGAGGAGGAGGAGGAGGAGAAGTTGCATCTGGATGTGGCAGAAGTCCCTCTGAACTCGTTAGTGGGATTCACTCCTAGTCACACTATGAAAGTAAGAGTAGAGATAGCTGACCGTGAAGTGTTGGTGTTGATCGATAGTGGGGCAACCCACAATTTCATTTCTGCCCAGATCGATGATCAGTTGGGGATGGAGTTAGTCGATACCGGAGGCTATGGGTTGATGATGGGCACGGGGAAGGTGGAGATGGGAAGAGGAGTTTGCAAGGGAGTGGTCTTGACCATTCAAGGGCTACATATGAGGGAGGATTTTCTCCCCTTAGAATTGAGAAATATAGATGTCATCCTGGTGATGAGATGACTACAGACTTTGGGGGAGACCAAGGTCAACTAAGGTGCTATGAGGATGAAACTGATGATAGAAGGGCGGAGGAAGGTGATCCAGGGGTATGCAGGGTTGTCAAGGGCAGTCGTATCTCTCAAATCCATGATCAGATCCATACAGGAGGTGGGAGGGAGATTTTTGGTTGAGCTGCAACATTTGGAGAGGGTCAGTGTGGGGGAAGAAGGAGACATTCCACAGGTGGTGCAACCGCTCATACGGCTATACAGGGAGGTGTTCCAGCCACCCTAGGGCTTGCCACCACCTAGAGAGCAGGAGCACGCCATCCTTCTGAAAGAGGGAGTGTCACCGATCAGTGTTCAACCGTATCGCTACCCCCAGATTCAGAAAGATGAAATTGAGAAGCTGATTAAGGAGATGTTGGAAGCAGGGATCGTCAGACCTAGTGTAAGTCCTTTCTCTAGTCCCATCTTACTTGTCAAAAAGAAGGATAGGAGCTGGAGGTTTTGCGTGGATTATCGGGCCCTGAACAAGGAGACGGTACCGGACAAATTTCCCATTCCAGTGATCGATGAGTTATTAGATGAGTTGCATGGAGCAGTTGTGTTTTCTAAGATGGACCTGAAGTCGGGCTACCACCAAATCAGAATGAAGGAAGGGGACATTCAAAAGACGACTTTCAGAACACACGAGGGGCACTATGAGTTCTTGGTGATGCCATTTGGGCTCACCAACGCCCCTGCTACCTTTTAGTCCTTGATGAACAGGGTATTCAGGCAGTACCTGAGGAAGTTTGTGCTAGTCTTCTTTGATGACATTTTGGTGTACAGCCAAAACGAGGAGGAACATTTGGAGCACTTGAAGGAGGTTATGAAGATTCTACAAATACATCAGTTGAAAGCTAACTTAAAGAAGTGCAGTTTTGCCCTATCTAGGGTGGAATATTTGGGACATATAGTGTCTCAAGAGGGAGTGGCAGCCGACCAGTCAAAGGTTAAAGCAATCCAGAAATGGCCCATGCCCAAGAATATCAGGGGGTTGAGGGGTTTCTTGGGACTAACTGGATAATACCGTAGGTTTGTGAAAGGGTACAGTTCCATCGCCTGGTCGTTGACGGAGCAGCTGAAGAAGGATAATTTTCGGTGGGGAGAGACGACGACCCAGGCTTTTGAACGATTGAAGACGGCCATGACGACCGTCCCAATGCTAGCTCTTCCAGATTTCAGCCAGGTATTCATGGTGGAGACCGATGCTTCAGGGTACGGCTTGGGAGCAGTGTTGATGCAGAATCATAGGCCTATAGCTTATTTCAGCTGGGTGCTATCGACCAGGGCGCGATTGAAGTCAGTGTACGAGAGAGAACTGATGGCCATCGTCCTAGCCATTCAAAAGTGGCGCCCTTACTTGTTGGGTGGACATTTCATTGTACAGACCAGCGGAGCCTGAAATACTTGTTGGAGCAAAGGATGGTGACTGAGGAACACCAGAGGCGGCTGTCAAAACTATTGTGCTATGATTTTGAGATCCAATATCGACCAGGGGTGGAAAACAAGGCGGCTGACGCCTTATCTAGGTGTGTGGGGGAGCTTCAGGAGTTGACAGTTTCAGTACCCCTGATGGTTGACTGGGGGGCCATCAAGGAAGAAAGCCAGCGGGATAAATAGTTGGGAAAGATCAGGGAAGACATGAAGAAAGACAAGAGTAGCCATCCTGGTTACTGTATTGAGGGAGAGAGACTATTATATCAAGGGAGGTTTGTGATGCCACGAACGTCCATACATATTCCCTACTTGTTGCAGGAGTTCCATGGCAATGCAGTTGGAGGCCATTCAGGAGTTCAGAAGACGTATAGGAGGCTAGCAGCGGAGCTCTACTGGAAGGGTATGCATAAAGATATTGATGAGCTGGTGGCAAGGTGTGAGATGTGCCAAAGAAATAAATACATAGCGATAGCACCAGGTGGGCTACTCCAACCCTTGGCACTTCCAAACAGAGTTTGGGAGGAAGTGTCTATGGACTTCATTGACGGCCTACCTCACTCAGAGGGATTCACAGTCATTTTGGTAGTAGTGGGCCGCCTCAGTAAGTATGCACATTTCATCCTCCAGCGACACTCGTACACCACGATCTCAGTGGCTGCAACATTTATCAGAGAGGTGGTGAGATTACACGGATTCCCTTGTTCAATTGTGTCAGATAGAGACAAAATGTTCCTTAGTCAGTTTTGGAAGGATCTCTTCAGAATGCAGGGCACTGTTCTCAAGAGGAGTACCGCCTACCATCCACAGACGGACAGATAGAGGTGGTAAATCGGAGTTTGGAGAGCTATTTGAGATGTTTTGCTTCGAAAACACCACGTAAGTGGGCTACATGGTTACCATGGGTAGAGTATTGGTATAATACTTCGTATCATTCTGTATCCCAAATGACCCCTTTCAAGGTACTCTATGGAAGAGACCCCCACATTTAGTGCATTATGGGAGGGGAAACACACCGATCTTTTCAGTTGAGCAGTATCTAGAGGAAAGAGACTAGGTGTTGGAGTTAAAGAAACATCTAGGAAGGGCACAATAAATTATGAAGAAGCGAGCCGATACACATAGGAGAGTCATACAATATGAAGTGGGGGAGAAGATGTTCTTGAAGCTAAGACCCTACAGGCAGAAATCAATAGCTAACAGAAGAAAAAGTTGACACCGAGGTATTTTGGTCCCTATGAGGTCTTGGGGAAGATTGGAGCAGTTGCGTATCGTCTGAAGTTACCCTCCTCCGCTACTATACACCCGGTGTTCCATGTGTCACAGCTGAGGAGAGCGCTAGGGGAACAGGTAGCTAGTGCTGAACTACCAGCATCTTTGATAGAGGATTTGGGAGGTGGTCATGGAACCCATGGAGCTGGAAGGGGTGAGGTTTGATACAAAGGGAAACAATGAGGTGTTAATTAAATGGAAGGATCTTCCAGACTACAAAGCCACCTGGGAGCCCTATGAAATTGTGAAGCAATAGTTTCCCGACTTTCACCTTGAGGACAATGTGAGTTTTTGGGAGAGGAGTACTGTTAGGTCGGCCCAGGAGGGGCCAGCTGGACCGGTCCAGCCCGGACCGGTCCAGGTGTACACCAGGCGGAGCCTGGCTGGGCGGAAATAGCAAGGGGGGGCGGAAGTCCCTGTGGGCCCCAGTTGGGGTTAAATTCATTTTGGGAGGGAAATTTTTGAATGAGGGGCGTTTTAGGGTATTTGTATTTTTCCTTTGTCTTTAATTAGAAGTTATGGAGAGATTTTGGCTCTCATCTTGAACTGGAATCTTATTTGAGATCTAGGTTTTGTTCTTGGGCTCTTGGCGTTGCCGGAGATTGTGGAGAGTATTTCCTTCCTCTCGAATTGAAGGAAAATTGTATCTTGCAAGTGCTTTTCATCTTCTAGTGGAATACAAGTGTTTGCTTTGATTTCCTACAAATTTCTCTTAAGATTCTCTCAGTTTTCCCACTGTTTGGGCTGTTTTTCTGCTGTGGACAGCAGCTTTCTTTGTTTAAATACTTGATTTGGGTTAGGTTTGCTTGTGCCTACAAGTAGTTCCTATCATAAACCTATATAATGAAATAAGGCAGCCGAAAATTATTGTGAAAGCGTCTTAACACTTTTAATTAAACGACTCTCAAATATTAGAAATGTTGATCCAGTATTAAGTTTGCATAAGATGTTTCTCCATACGGCATTTTTTTTGGCTCCACAACTTAACAATCTTAACAATTGTATATCTCAGAAACATGATTTGTAGTATTGGTATCATGTACTTTTAAGTAATGACTAGTTATAGGTGGAACATATTAACTATGACACTATTTGGCATATGCCTGCACATTAAGTGTATATTTAAGTGTGCGTACCCACCAATCAAGTAGGTATTATGTGATAGAAATAACTACCATTTGTATAAGAATTTATTCAGACATGTGAACCTGTTAAAATTTTATGAAGAAACTGAACATGATACCTTGTTCTTTTATTTTGCACAAATTAGTTTAACTGTTTATAGTGCCTTTTTTCCCATCATATTTTCCTTGTTAGGTTAGTTATCTTATAAACATGAGAATCATAGATCTCTGCTAAGAAGGCCTTGGAATTCAGAATTGATGCAAATGAGGATCATGAAAATAAGAACTCCAAAGTTAATATTAAGATATCATTTATCTCAATATAAAATAAGAAGCAACATTCTTTGTTGTTTATTCCAAGGAAAAGTCAAAGTAAAAACAAATGCATTCATTCACTGCAAAATATGCACTATAGTATTGACTATGGACCTATGAAACTATGTTGTTCTTGCACCAAGATTTTCGTAGCAGGACAAATTGCCATAAAACCTTCTTGCTTGATTGGATTTTCAAGAAACTTTGTGGCGAACAAGTGACATGTCATTAAATATTTTTGTGGTTTGATCAAGAACTTTAAGGGCAGCTAAAAGCAAAGGTAGTTCAATTGTTGATTGTGATGCAGTTATTCTTGAACTGATGTTTGTGTATGATGAGCTGGATAATTTGAGTTCGTAGAAATTCACATTCAAATCTTTTTTTCCTGCCAATAGTGCAAGTTGTAGGGGGCTGATATTTCAAATGGCTACACTTTCTAATGTCATTAAAATTTTATGAAGGATCTTCTAAGAGTTACCAGTAGTATCAACTTGTTTAGAATCTCCACTAATATTTTCATGGTCAACCCTTAGTTGGGACTCTAAGTATGAACACTAGTAACAAGGACACCCATGACATCAAATTAAGCTTATATTCAAATTTGGGATCCATGCCACAATATTTATTTTTTTGGTGTTTGAAACAACCTACAAAGCAAAATTCATTTTATTGAATTGGAATATAATTTGAAGTTTGAAAGAGACAAATATATAAACATATATGTAATTAATATTCACCTCTAATTTTTCTTTCCACCATTCATCGAGCACCTCAATGGTATTTCTTCTGGGATCCAACCCAATCCAGTTGATCCTCACTTCGGTTCATTCCATAATTTCTAATCTTTTTTTTAGTTGATCCCATTTTATTTTTCAGCTGTTTTTTATCACTCTCTTTCAGTTTTCTCTTAAAAATTCTTTGTTAGTTCATACAACCCTCTTTATTAAAATGTGTTGTTGGACATTACATCCTTCGGTTTATCGATTTAATTTCTTAATTGTGATAGGAAACACTTGTTGATCTCAAGTATGTCCTATCAATCTTCGGAAAACTGTGAGAATTCTTCAAAAAATCTGCACAAAACCACGAAAACAGTAGAGAATTTGTATTATTTGATGAAAGGGAAATGGAAAATAGCAAGATACATTTGATCCTCTATTTGAGAGGAGGATCGATCTCTCCCAAATCTATAGACGCCGCTAGAGCCCAAAGAAATCCTAAATCTATGAGATCTCAAATTTCAGCCCAAATTCAAGATGTCCTAACTCTAGGAAAACAAACTATTTAATACATACAATTTAAAAGGAATTATCTAAACAACTCATACTTTGAAATTTCCCTCCAAACTCCCTACAAAAACCTTTCTAAATACTTAAATAGCTCACAGGTGACTGGGCGGTCGGCTCATGCATATAGGAGGCGGAAATCTCCACCAATTTTGCATAAGCCGGTCCCGGCGGATCGGCTTGACCGGTCTAACATATTGTTGTATTAAAAATTCATGATAAGATTTGATCTATTTATATCACTCAAAAGTTAGTACTAATTAATTTAAACTTTAATTTTAGGATAACTGTGTCTTGCAATGCATGATAATAATTCATATAAGTTTAATTTTCATAGAAGGGTCTGATGCATGATAATAATTTATGGTGATTTGTTTGTTCATCAAAGTTCATTAAAACAAATCTGTAAACAGTAAACAACATCTGCATCTTTATGCACAAGTATCAAACAAAATGTAGTTCAAATAAAAAATTTAGGAGCAACTGAAAAAAATTAGAACAAAGTAATCGATAAAAGTAATCATTAAATTTTAATTGCCGTTAGCTAGTTTTTCTCCCGCCAATGGTTATTTGGATTGCAAAAGGCCAAACTAGTTAAGTTTTGCTAACATCTTAAGTTGTAAATTACTTTCCAAGGGACGAACCTTTTTCCCCCTCTTCACGGGCAGAAATCTTGTACCAGTTCAAGGGATTTGAAAACTTTTGTTAATCAATTTTTAGTTATCAAACAGCCCTCAACTTGAAACAACAATCAACATAAAGCATATTTACCTCCAATTCGTTGATTCGAAATTGAGAAACTGAAATAGATCGTCATGGCCTCCAATTCCCACTATTACCAGAAACACCCTTTCCTTTCTACCCTGCAATATTAAAACAATTCCTAGACATCACCTCCATAATAGTGAATGCGTGATAATATGAAGGGCATCACACCAAGACAAAAAACACCATCCATATTCAAATCTTTTCTAAATGGAGCTTCTCTCAAATGAAAATTTGGTGTTAGGAGCTTCTCTCGAATGGAGTATGAACCTGTTTGAAATCAGTTTGAGAATCCCCTTTGCTTATGAGCGATCTCCGATCAACCGAATGGAGGATGTAATGCGGAGAGATTGCGAGGAGAGCGGCAATAGTGAAGATGAGGATGAGAATCATGGAAATGGTCGAAGGAGAAGCACAAACCTTGTCGCACGATTTTGGGTCGATTTACATCATTTTCAAGGTCGAAACAGCAGGAAGCTGCGGAATGCGGGAGGTGTTCATCAGTTACAAGAAGCATCCGTGGGAAGAAAAAGTTTTTGCAACTCCGTTCTATCGAAGTGCCCCAAAGGACCTATTTTTATTTTTTATAAACCAAAGCAATAAATAAAAAAGTTGTTCAAAACAGACCCATAATCTGCATACCGCAGTATCATATGTGCATCATCTTTGATAATTTATATATTTATTACATAAATTCCAACATATTTATCCCACAGATTGGAGTGACTCATTACTTCTCTCATCTGAAAGCAACGGAAGAGCTTGGCTATGTTCCCATGGTAAGTCCTCATGAGGGCTTGAACAGAACAATCTCCTACTGGAAAGACAGGAAACAGAAAGAAATAAACCGGCCAAACATTTTGTTCTGGATCTTTTGCATTGGTGGAATGCTAGCATTGTTCTACACAGCCTTTCTAACCCCCTGTGGACCTCTGAGATGGTTGAATTCTCTCTCTCTCTTTCTCTTCCGTACAGTTTCCAACCTCAGATTGGTTTTTTATGTAGCCGCAGCTCTGCATATTTCTGAGGCCATCTATATTTGGTTACTTGCAAGGAGAAAGGATCCTGCTAATGCTCCAGGTTGGTTCTTACAGACTTTTCTCCTCGGCTATCCTTCTACAAAGTTATTCCTCAAAAGATTTCATTAGGAATAATATGATAATTTCTGATTCTGATAAACAACCAGAAAGCTTTTTTGTTTTTCCTTTAGAAAGTGTTTTCTTGTAGTTTCTATGGTGAGTTGACATCTTCTGCTTCTGATGGAATTAAGGTTTCGTTTGGGTCGGTTTTCTTACTGCTTCTTAAAGGAGCTTTCTTGTAAAAGTTAAACTTTTTTTTACTAAAAAATTATTTTAAGAAACAGTAAGAAAGCTATCCCAAACGAAGTCTAAGACTATTCTGCAACTGCTAGTCATTTGCTCCTCCCACTTCTTCCATATGTTTATTTTTGAAGCTTCTTTGAATGGTTATATTGTGTAGGTTTGTATGTTTATTTGTTTATTTGTTTGTTGAGCATAATATATTTAACTATCATAGGGGCAGCTATCCATTATTTGATGCAGTATTACAAAAACCTATTCCACAAAGGTTAATAATAAAATCTATGACAAGAAAGAAATACTATATGATGTTCTTGTAAATAAAATGGTTATTATTATTTATCTTGTATTTTATGGAGAAAATAAATTGAAACATTATATGTATTATTACCTTCTGTGAATTTTCATGCATGATGACATGCATATCATATCATTATCTTTTATTTGATTATTAAGGTTTCATTTCGGACAACTTTCTTACTGATTTTAAAAATGATTTTTTAGTACAAAAAATTTTTAGTTTAAGAAATTTTTATACTGTAAAATTGTTTTAGAAAGCTGTAAAAAAGTTATCTCAAACGAAGTCTAAGGCTTCGTTTGGGACGGCTTTTTTACTGCTTTCTAAAACGGAGTTTTAGTACAAAATTAAAATAAAACTCCGCTTTCTATAGCAGTAAAGAAGTCGTCCCAAACGAAGCCTAAATCTCATATAGTTAATGGATGGATGGTGAAAAAAATGAAGATATTTAAACTTTTATATATATATATATATATATATATATATATATATATTATATATATATATATATATATATATATATATATATATATATATATATATATATTATATATATATATATAATTTTATTTATTTTTGACTCATTATTGTAAAATTTATCCTTTTTTATACTCTCATGCCTAATATTTTTTTCATGATGTAAATAATCATATAATTTAAAGATATAACATGCTACTTATGAAATACAGTATGAAATTACTCTCTATTTCATTAAAGAGAGCTTGGTAGCAAGTGTGTTATATTTTTCTTCAGTGAGATTGAGAGTGATGCTATGTTCTTGTTTGAGAAGGTTTTTTTTACTGTTTTTTTAAACATTTTTTTTATAAAAATTTGAATTTTTGTATTAAAAATTTTCTTTAAGAAGTAATAAAAAAATCGTCTCAAGCAAAACCTAATTCAACAGTGAGGATGAGGAGGTTGATTTGGTAAATTCATGCATCAAATAATTGAGACTTAACATGATTTTGGTGTTTTTCTATTCATTGTTTGAGGACTGTAATTTTAATTATAAATTTATAAATTTAAAGATCATCCAAAAAAAAATCAAAGATTTTAATTGTACCAATTTACCCAATTGAATGCTTAAAATTGAGAATTTGTGTAGGATTCATGTTGATCATATGAAAAGTTATTTATAATGCCAAACTATTATGATTGACTAAATGTAAATTATAAATTAATAAAATTATCAAATACATTACCAATGTCATATTATGTGTGCTACAACTTATCAATGTGTTTATTATATTTTCAATAAGAAAAAGATCAATATGAACACAACATAGACCTTCAAGGCTTCAAATTATTCATAGATTACACAATTTTATGTCAAGTCATAAGATTTAGGCATCAATAATAAATAGAAAAAAAAAAACATAACATATCGAATTTCACTACAACATAACACACAACATACTAATTAAGATGAGGATCATCATATATATATAGAAATATATCACAGATCAAACAATCAAATCATTCATCAAACATAACTTACATATCCTAAACCTAAAATTTTCCACAACAACAACAACAACATCAAGCCTTTATCCCACTACGTGGGGTCGGCTACATGAATCCTTTTTCTTTATTATGTCCTATTAAAAATCAAATTCTCGTTTAAATCTAATAAAGAAAGGTCATTCCTAATATTTTCTAACCAAGTCTTTTTAAGTCTACCCCTACCTTTCTTAACATAAGTTAAATCTAATACCGCTACTCTCCTAACCGGGTCATCGGAAGCCGCCGTTTTATGTGACCAAACCATCTAAGGCGACTCTCTAATCTTATCTTCTATTGGAGCTACTCCAACCTTTTCACGTATATGCTCATTTCGTATCCTATCTCTAAGGGTAAAGCCACTCATCCACCTGAGCATCCTCATCTAAACCTAAAATTTCCTAAACTATTATAAAAATTTTCTATCTCAATTATATTGTTCACAATTTATTCTACCAATCACCTCTTAAACAAAATTTTCTATATCCTATATTTTCTTCTTCCTCTTCTTACTTAAGATAAATTGAAGATTGAAATATTTTAGCTTTTATTAAAAAAAAACACACATTCATATAAAAGTATTATTCTACCGTTCAACACCTAATTAAAATAAATATATATAAATATAAATATAATTTTCACTAATTTATCAATTTTAATTATATATTTATCATACATGTGAAAATAAAAGGATAATTTAATCATTTAGCCCCCTCCTAAAAAAAATTATTTGTATTTTATCTTTCACAATTAGAAAATATTAGGAATGACCTTTCTTTATTAGATTTAAATGAGAATTTGACCTTTAATAGAACACAATAGAGAAAAAGGATTCATGTAGCCGACCCCACGTAGTGGGATAAAGACTTGATGTTGTTGTTGTTGTTGTTGTAAGCAGAGCCCTACATGGGGTCCTGGTTGGGTACCCATTGGGTACCCACGCTCTGCGTTGGCCGGCTTTGCCCACCCACACCCACCTATGGTGACTTTCCTGATGTCATACCCACCCACACCCACCCACTTTCCACGCTTATTGAATGCAATATGCCATAGATTAATGGCCTTGAGGTTTTTTGCCATTTTCTCTAACTGCAAACTTTCAAGGCACATATCAAAATTTATCATGGTTGTGACACGGTTCAGTGTTGCACATTGCGTAGTAAGGATTATTGTAATATACTGCATGTATATGATAATCAGTAATATAAATCGGTTGTCCTTTGATGTTGAGTACCCACCCATACCCACCCACGATGCCATGAGCGTACCCATACCCACCCATGCCCATTGGGTATGGGTGGGTACGTGGGTGGGTGTGGGTATGGGTACCTAATGCAGGGCTCTGGTTGTAAGCATAGAACATGAATGTAGAAGCATTTAATTATTTAATTAATTCCTCTCCTCACCGCCACGGCCCACCACCTACAAGCCTTAAACGCGACCACGCAGAGTCTCTGAGGACGTTCAAAAAAAAAAATTTCAGAAAGCCTGAAGACCGAGCAAAAATCCCACTTTACCCCCTTTCAAAGCCCTACTCCTCCACTCACACCAATCCCAACACCATATATAACCAAACCATTTTTCCCTCCCGCTCTGCCTCTCTCTCTTCTACTGCAATGGCGACTAACATCGCAGCCATTCTTCTCTTCTCCTTCTATTTCTCCTTATCAACAGGAAGAAGTCTGAATGAGAATCAATGGATCTTAGCCACCGCAACATACACCCGAGGCGGATCCCAGGCGGGAGGAGGAGCGTGCGGCTACAGCTTGGAAGCAGAGGAGCGGCCGGAATGGATGTGGGAGTTGGGGAGGAAGACGGCGGCGGTGAGCGGCGAGCTGTTCCGGCGGGGCGGCGTTTGTGGGTCTTGCTTTGAGCTCCGATGCGTCGATCACATACTCTATTGTCTCCGTGGAAGCCCTTCTGTTGTCGTCACCGCCGTCGACTTCTGCGCGCCTAACTACGGCCTCTCTTCCGACGACGGTGGATGGTGTAATTTTCCTCGCCGGCATTTCGACCTTTCTCTTCCGGCGTTTGCTTCTATAGCTCGCGCGGCCGCAGACATTGTCCCTGTTCAGTACAGAAGGTAAGCTTTAGCTAGAGGATGATTGATTTTATATATTGGATACCAATTTGATTTTTAAAGATTTGAATGAATCAAAGGATTTTTTTTAATCAATATTGACTACAAAACTGATAAAACAAACTGACATTGATGCTGAGGGCCTGTTTGGGATGGCTATAGCTTTTTACGAAATGATTGTGAAGTTGTTGTGGGAAAAATTGCAGGAACTTCGTATTGATTTTTTTGTCTTGGAGTAAAAG
Organism: Dendrobium nobile; assembly: GCA_022539455.1. Taxonomy (NCBI): domain Eukaryota; kingdom Viridiplantae; phylum Streptophyta; class Magnoliopsida; order Asparagales; family Orchidaceae; genus Dendrobium; species Dendrobium nobile. Next base: position 71,093,031 of record CM039733.1, read on the forward strand.
TTTGAAATGATTAGAAATTATGTGGAATGTGACAATAATTTTTTTATATTGAGTTAGTATAATTGGGTTCAAAATGTTTTTTATTGATACAATGTGATATCAATGATAAATTGTGAAGTTCTATTAATATCTTGTGAAGAAATGCCCTACATATATTCAATAGCAAATTGATGTTCATGATAAGATCATTGTGGGGGTGGGAAGGGGGCAAGGAGTCCCCCTCTCGGGTTAAAATTATTTTGACGCAGTCCGGAGGCGAATCAGAATGCGTCACATCACTTTTTTGTTATGTATCGCGGCTGTGTGCCAGGTGATGTGGCGCATTCTGATTCGCCTCCGAACGATCTGGTGTCCGTACAGAATAATTTCTCCCTCTCGAGAGTGTAGGGGCGAAACCTAAATCCTAATGGCATTCAATATTTGTGATTTATTTTATCAAGAGCATTTTGGATATTTCATTGTATTTTGACATCAATAGATGATATTTAAGCTATTGAGGTTTGAAAGCTCCATGATCATTATCATAGTAAAATATGCAGTGATGAAAATTGAATATAGCCAACAATTAGAAGTTGTTGTATAAAATTATTGATGTGTATGCTCTCAACTGTTCCATGTAATTCGCAACAATTTGTACAAACAAAAGAAAGTTAAAATAAAAACACAGAAGAAAAAACTCATGCACAACCTTCATTTGACTATCTCCCTGAAATTTACAGAAGGTGAGTATCACATTCCATAAAAATAATTTCTGCCATGCTTTATCTCTCATCAATAGTGTTCTAACAAATCTTGCAATAATTGTAATTGTTGCAGAGTGAGGTGTGAGAGAAGTGGGAAGATGAGGTTTACAGTGAGAGGAAGCTCATACTTCTACCAGGTTCTCATCACCAATGTCGGCTTCGACGGGGAGGTTGCCGAGGTGAAAGTGAAGGGAAAGAGCACTGGTTGGATACCAATGGGAAGGAATTGGGGACAAAACTGGCACTGTAATGCAGATTTAAATGGCCAACCACTGTCTTTTGAGGTTACTGGAAGTAGTGGAAGAAGAGTGACTTCTTACAATATTGCTCCTTCCCACTGGAGATTTGGGCAAACCTTTGAAGGGAAGCAGTTTGAAGGTTAGTTATATGAAAGATGGAGCTTTTTTCTTCTTTTAATGAACTTTTCCTTATTTTCAGAGGCTTAGAAATTACTATGGTTATACTGTTAGGAAAATTTTGGGGGTGAGCCTATAGTTGTTTTGCAAGGAAACTTATAGATGTCAATGAACTTTCTTTATCAGTATAAATCTTTATCTTTTTTCCTCTTGATTTGAAGTTAAAATATGAATTTTCATTATAATTTAGCTTCATGTTTATGAATGATTCACGAGAATTATTATGTACGGAGGCCGGAAGCAGAACGTTGTACGGAGACCAATCAGAATGTGTCACGTCAGTTGTACCGAGCACAGGGGTGATGTGGCGCATTTTGGTAGGCCTCTGGACTGCATTCGACGTCCACACAGAATAATTAATCATGATTCAGAGAATCTGTTTCGGCGGACAGTAAACGTGGTTATTTTGACTCCATAGGATCAAAATCCAAGAGAGAGATGTGCTTAGGCACTAATTGTACTATTTAAGATGTGGGAAAAGGTCAAATGATCCTTAGACTATTTGTATGGATTCATTTCAATCACATTTATCTAATTTGATCTTTTGAATTTTTAATTATGATCTAAAATATATATTTTTTGAATTATTTTGGATTAGAATCGAGAAGTCAATGGATTATTAAATATTGTAAAATATATTAACTGAAATTAATTAATTAATTCTAAATATTAGTTTTTACTTTTTACAGTCATTTTTTTCCTCAATTTTTTGGTGCTGAATAAAACTTTTTTACTAATTATTAAATGATTCTTTACGTTTAATTTCCTATGTAATTCTCTTTGGCAATCATTATAAAAAAATAATTGAGTATTTGTCTTCGGGAAATTCAATTTTATATACCCATTGATGCTTCAAATTATAGAAATATGTCCGTTATTTTATTTTTAATAGAAATATTAATAAAAGTTTTATTCGGACTAAAATACTTTTAAATTCAAAGAGACACTCCAGCAGTAATTAGGGTTGCAAGCGAACCAAACGTTTGACGAGCTACTCGTTGTTCGGTTCAATTAAAGCTCGTTTGTGATCGTTTAATTAACTAAACAAACAAACTTGAACAATATTTTAAATACTCGATTCTTAAATAAACAAACTTGAACACTAATGCGTTCGGCTCATTTATGTTCATGAACAACATCATTTGAAGTTCGTGAACAAGCTCGACATTAAACTCGATAAAAGCTCGATTCTTGTTCGATTTTGAACTCGTGAATAAGCTCGATACAAATAATTAATATTTGACTATATAATTAATAAATTTAAATAATCATTGCCTTTGTTACATATACAATTGCTTTTATTATAAATATGTTTGTTCATATATATGCTCATGAATGTGTTTGCTTGATAGTTAGAAAAAATTCGTTAAATATGTTCGCGAACAAGCTCGATAAACATTAAGCAAACGAACATGAACTGAACATGAACCGAACAAGAACACTCATTAATTTAAATGAACCAAACATGAACACAAACAATAAATCTCGAACAAACATGAACCAAACTTTAACAAGCTGATATTATATGAACACTCACATACTCGGCTCGGCTCGGTTCGTTTGCAGCCCTAGCTACAATCTTATTCACAAGTAATTATTATAAAGCAAAATTTCAAAAGAAAATTCAGATCTTCGTCTTTGGCTAATGAACCATTGTCATTGAAAGTTATTGATGTTATAAATTTGGTGAAGTTTTTGTCTTCGGCACTATTATATATTTGCCGAAGTTATTGATGTTATTTTTTAAATAATTTAAAAAACAAAATAAAAAACTATTATGATAAGATTTTAATTATAATGAAATTTTAAATGATTGAATTAGTCGATCAAATTTTATGTTATATTGAGTAAATATATTATTGAAGTCAAATGTGAATTTTTTAAAAGAAAAATAAGATTTTATTGGGATAAAAGCCTATATGAATCATTTAGAACTCATAAGATAAGCAACTATGTGCATAGGGACCAGCCCAATAGTGCATGCGGAAGAAGCTGCCAAATGAAAACATGCATTGGAGCTACAAGTTGTTCTAGCTAGGAGTTCTACTAGCGATTAGGATTACTTTATCGGAGTCTCAAATTTGAGAAATTATTCTGTGCGGATATCGGACGGAGAGAACTGTTTAGATTTGCTACGCTTTTGTAGAAGGGAAGCAAATATTCAATTATAAATGCATTTTTATTGCACTTTTGCTACCCTTTTGCAAAAGCCCAACAAATATTCAATTATTTAGTAAATATTAAATATTTGATGCTCTTTTACTATCTTTTTTCGTAAAAGCGCAATAAAATGATAGTAAAAGCACAGCAAATCCGAACGGTTCTTTTCATACGGTGTCCGCACAGAATAATTAGTCCTCAAATTTAAGTAGATGACAACTTTATGGCAAGAAAAAGAGAGAAATTTTGATTTAATGTCCCTTAATATTCGAAATTGAGGAAATTCCAAAGTTATTTCGATTTAAATTTACTTCTTTTGTATAAGCAAAGTGTTTATTGAAGTCCGCCACAAACAATTTTAATTTGAACTTATTCGAATTTGAAACTTTGGTTGAGCCAGATTTGAACAAGATTATAACCATGTTTGATGGAACTTTATTTGAATTATATGATTTTCATTTCTCTACGCCATTAAACATTGCAGGTTTCACCACCATTTTATATAATTTTTCCTTAAATTTGAGAGGTATTTTCTATCACACAATAGGCCCGATGCATTCCTCCACTTCAACCATCCAATTTGAATTATACTAATTATATTCTCATCTATTTCACCATCATTTTGAACAATAAACCTAAAAAAATCTCAAATAAATACTCTTATTAATAACTTGATCGTCCAAAGCCACAATCCCCCAATAGATTTATTACTATTAAAATTACACTCCATGTTTTCAGTTCTAGATCTACTCAAACAATAACAATTAGACTTTAAAGTTGACCTCCATAATTAAAGTTTAACTTCAACTCCCTCTATGATCTTATCAACAAAAAGAATATCATTAAGAAAAAAAGCATACACTTTGTATGCATCTTCAAAAAAATTTCTACACATAGCAATATATACTAATTAAATATCAATAAAATTTTATAATTCCTATTTTCACTTATAAATCAATTTACTCTTATATATATTATGCTCAGTAAGTAACAAACTAATTATTCTTATAACATATAGGCAAAATATCCAAATCCCAAAATTTTCTACACAATTATGCCAATTGGGACCAGCCTAGTTACAATGGCATGGGCACTAAAGCTTGATCTAACTAGCGAGGAGGCTCTCCAGCGCCAACTTGCTAGCAAATCAGTATTCTCTCCTCCATGAGAGATCCTTTTTATCCTTCAAATCCTCAAGTGGAATCCATCGAGAGGACTATATGAGGCTGGAAATGAGAGTAGGAGCACTTTCAAGTAGAAATTATTATGTGCGAATTCCGAATGCATTTTGAAACGAATCCGGATGCGCCACTTCATCGGATGCACTGGGCCCCGGTGACGTGGCATGCCCGAATTCTTCTTCGACCACGTTCGGATTCCGCACACAATACTTTCTCCCTTTCAAGAGCCTATAAATACACATAAATGTTTCACAGAAAGGCAAGAAGCCAAAGACTTAGTAGCAAGAGCAAAGAATAGTACTAATGGCCTCTAATAAGTATCTTCTCCTTGCTGCCATTCTCATTTCTGTTATAGCCTCACAAACAGCAACAGCTCAGCTTCTAGGGCTTGGGCAGGTGCACATTAATGGCACAGTTCACTGCAGTGTCAGCATTCCCACTGCCATCACACCTGTGTTTCCAAGTAAGTTTCAGTTTCCCTGAAATAATAATTGAGAATTATTTGTATTCAGTAAATTTATTGTAATTGGTGGCTTTACCCATAGAGATAGGATACGAAATGAGCGTATACGTAAAAAGGTTGGAGTAGTTCCAGCGGAAGATAAGATTAGAGAGATTCGTCTTAGATGGTTTGGTCATATAAAACGGAGGCCTTCCAATGACCGGTTAGAAAAGTTGAGGTATTCGATTTGACTTTTGTTAAGAAAGATAGAGGTAGACCTAAAAATACTTGGTTAGAAAAATATTAGAAATGATCTTTTTTTATTAGATTTAGGCGAGAATTTAACTTTTAACATGACACAACAAGGAAAAATGATTCATGTAGCTAACCCCACGTAGTGGACAAATTATTCTGTGCGGAGTTAATTCTGACATCGTCCATAGACCAATAAAAATGCATCACATCACCCAAAAAATGTACCGCACTCGGTACAGAGTGCTGGTACAGCTCGGTAACAAGCGGTATCGGACAGTTGTCATGTCCGGTGTCTGCACAGAATAATCTCTTCACGTTGTCGGACAAAGGCTTGATGTTGTTACTGTAGTAAATTTATTGTACTGAGATAATGACTTTTTGTATGATATCTAATTTTTTTGTGAAGTATTAGAGGTGTTCATCAAATCAAACAAAACTAAGTGCTATTATCCTCCCATGCAGATGCTCCAATGGCGCTCCAATGCGGGAGCAGTGTGATCTCTACAACAACTACAAACAACAATGGAGTTTTCGACTTCTCACTTAATCTATTATCTTCTCTCTTTTCAACTCTTCTGAATGACTGCAAGCTTATAGTGAACACTCCTCTCTCCACCTGCGACGCCTCACTGCCTTCCATTGGATTACTTCAATCACCTCTGCAACTTCTCTCGCCAGCAAGCGGTTTACTTGGTGGAATATTAAGTGGATTTCTCCAACTGATTCCTTCTGGATTCTCTCTTATTAGCTAATTACATGCAATAACAGTGATTGATGTGGCTGTAATCTGTATTGTCTTATAGCTATATATGACTGTTCTAAGTAGCTGTGAGCCTGTGAGAGCTCAATATATAAGAATAAAGTGTATGCATCTGTGGGTGTTTAATGTTTTAATGAAGTTTTAGTAAGTGTTTTAATGGTTAAGCCGACTTACATTTTATATATTGTTGCCTTACAGATTTTGTTGCAGATGCAGAGTTCATCTAATTCTTAGCTGCTCTATGGGCTTGAAAAGAAAATTAGTGCCAAATTATCAGAAATAGGTTTTTTTTTTTTTTAAGATTTTAGTGCAGTAATATAGATATGCACATATTATATATTTTTATGCATAAATATTTATTATACTTTTTAATGAACTATTTTGAATACTTTCATATAAATAGTAATTTAATTTAAATTTTAATTTCAAATTTAAATCAAAATGGGTATTCAGGTCGGGTTCCGATTTAACTCATGATTGACCCTAGTCTAATTCAACTAACTTGATCCCGATTCTAATCCGGTTTATTAAACAAGTCCTAAAGCTAGATCTGAAACAGACCAGTGTGGGTTACCAGACTGACTCGACCTGGCCCGCTTGGTCACATGTCCGTAGGCGAGCGAGACTCAAGAGCGAACCTTGATAGCAAGGGCAAGCGCAGGTGAGAGCACCGAAACTTGCATGTGATCGAGGTGGGGGTTGTGCATGTGCACATGCAACCCAAGTCAATTCCAGGTTGATTTCAAGTCAACACGAATCAAAGATTTTTTGAGCTGGATTCGAGTCAGATTTCGGGTCATGTCAAATATTAATAGCTCTAAAAAAAAATATATATATATATATATATATATATATATATATATATATATATATATATATATATATATATATATATTTTATCACTATTTCTTAAGAAGCGGCAAATTTTAACTTATTCACAAATGAGAAATAATAAAAAAAAAATCCCAAAACCCCTACAAAAACCTAAAAACAAAGCCTCCGGCCCGAAATCGTCGCTCCTTAAGCTCCACCGGCCATGGCTTCCTCCCTCCACCCTACTAATGCCATCCACCTTATCTCTTCGACTTCTTCTTCCTCGCCAAAGCTCTTCTACCCATGGATCCCTTTTCCATATAACCACTGGAAGAGTTGTCATCGTCGAGCTCAGTCCACAGTGCGGTGCTCCTTCTCCTTAGACCCGGTCGAGTCTGCGAAAATCAAAGTGGTGGGCGTTGGAGGAGGCGGGAACAATGCTGTCAATCGTATGATTGGAAGCGGGTTGCAGGTTTGCAACTTTCATGGGCTGTTCTTATTCCTTGCTGGCTTTATTTCGAGTAGAAAGTGTATTTGAGAAGGTTTTATTGCATTTATGGAAATTAAAGTAGAATTATCGCAGCAATATCTGTGCTCAAGCTTATACTTCCGGTATCTTGTCATTTTCGTTCGACGTAAGAATCTCTTCTAGGATGCACTTCAAATCTGCCGGATTGGTTTGTCTTTTAGTGAAATTTCGGGTATATCCTTGGCAATACTTCGTACAACATTTGCTATATGTTGTAATTTGTTGCAATGCGTGGCTAAGAAAATGAAGATGTGGTCAATGTGAATATGGCATTGTTTATTTTTCGGAATATTTACTAGGATGTAGGATAAGTATTGGTGGCGATGGGTAATTCTATAATCTTTGGTGGGCTGCTTCTTATCGAGAGTAAGATTGCTAGCCGTGACACGTTGAAAGGAATCGAGTATGATTCGGCTAAATGCTTCAGTTTGATGAAAACATGCTATTTAATTGAAAAAATGGCACCATGAATGAAAATATCTTGTTTATAATTCTTGTTTTAAGATGACCTTTAATCTGAAAATCATCATGAACTTTGCAACACCTATATTATATTATATCATCATCTTCACTGTCATCAGCATTTTCCCTCCTATTTGAGGTCAACTTTGTGAATCCTCGCTCTTCTTTCATTCCAATTGAGCGCTTCCTATGACTATGAAATTATTATTTACAGATAATTTTGAACAAGTTCTATCAATGTTGTTTTAGATCTGCTCCTCCTTTTTTTTTTTTTTTAGATCTGCTCCTCCTTATTTCTTCTATGCTATTAAAATTATAGTTTTCAATAATTTACATTTTCATTTTATTTTTCATATCCATAATAATTCCTCTCCTAGCCCATCTTTCTATGAATTATATGCCCCTTTAAATCACCTCTAATAATTTTCCTTTCTTTCTCAAGTATAAACTATAGTAGTTCATTCATCTCTTTTCAATATTAGCTTTTAAAATATATTTTTATCCAACTTGAGGAAAGTATGCACTAACTACACGCGTAATGTCCACATTGATAATTATCTTAATAACTTTCAGCCTACTGATAATTCAGTCATGTAAAAAATTCTATCTTTTCACTCTCTATCCATTACCATCTTAAACCCATTCCTATTCCTAACATTTTTAAGGTATAATAATTTAAAACGTTTTCTTAATCCTTGGATATTTTTATTTCCATTCGGTTAATTGCAAACAAGCAATATTTATTATTCTTCTAACTTATTGATAGAGATTATACCTCTCAACTTATTGAAGTTTAGAAATGTGCATAATTTTTTGATGGAGTGCTGATTCAATTTGATTTGGTTTTCAGGTGTTATATTTAGACTCTTAATAGTTTATTTCATCCTTATCTGAGCTTCTAGTTTTTTGTAACAAGTTTTATAGTTTCATTCGCATTCTCTCAAACTTTGAAAGCTATTAGCATCTAAGACTTTGTTTGGGATAATTTTTTTACTGTTGTCTAGTACAAAAAATTCTTGAAAGCAACAAAAAATAGTGGCCAAAAGCTATCCCAAACGATACCTTAACGTGCTTTGTTATAATTTTTTGGTCCTAGCTATTACTCAATTTTTTATGTTTTTGTATATGATGTTGTCAAACAAACTGTTTCCTTTGTTATATTACATTAGTTAGCAGCAACTCAATCAAGTGTTTTATGGCGAAGAACTATTTATGATTTTTCTATTATTTGGCAACACTGGAAGGCACTCCTAGGAACTTTTAATCTGCAACAGATAACCCTTTTATTGCACCCTTTATCATTACCAAGAACAGTGTTGTTTTTTGCAGTGGTTTTACTGTGCTGTTTGTACTCCCTGTTTCTTTTTTTTTTTGTTGCTTAAATATGAAATTATTAACTTACAAAGCCTACAAGACATTTTCAAAAAAAAAAAAAAAGAACAATGGGTGAAAACCAGATGACTAAACAATTTCTTGAAAACTTAAAAGAAAGAAACAGGATAGAAATAAGGATTCAACGCAAGTCCACTGGTGTTTCTGTAGGTAATTTTCTTGGAAATCCTTCCTTGACGAACAGTTGGCTATAGTTTCCTCCAATTTTGGTATTCAGCTTTCCACCCGTCCAAAAGTGATGAGAAATGAGAAACCAACTATTGAGATGCTAATTTATTCAGCTCACCTGCAAAAACCTAAGAATAATCAATAGATCGCTAGTATCTTGATACAAATGATAGTTTAGAATAGAAAAGAAATGGACACCAGAGACCTAGTGCAGAATTTGTGATTCCTGGAACTCAGTTTCTCCTAGGTCAGTTTGTTGGACTTCTTGTACCCAGCAATTTTAACCAGGTGCTGTTGGAGAGAAAACAAGATGGGCGGAACTACCAAGACAGCTGCAGGTTAGGGATCCGTTGGTGGAATCTGTAGAAGTCTTTACCCGTGAACAACTAGAAAGGCAACTCTGTTCTTGAGGCTTCAGCCTGCTGGAAAACAGCTCAGTTCAGCGGGCTGAAGACCTTCTTTTTATATACAATCTATGAAACATTGATTGCTCAAATCATAAAATTTTCTAAATTATTACTCAAAATTTTCAATTAAAATTTTCTTTCAACATGTCATGTCTATTATCAGAGCATTTGAATTATTTCATTTATTATTTGAATCTTGTTAACTTTGCTTGCTTGATAACAAAGGATTGAGTTCAAGTACTAACTTTGCGAGCAGTCCTACGATCTGTGGCGTCAAGAATTTATTTTTTTAATGATTCTTTTTTTTGTAAAAGGCATTGATGACCTAATGTGAACGTAAAACTAAATATCATTATGGAATTTGCACTTGTATATCCATTCATTAGAATAAGATTTAAAAAGAAATCTTTCATAATGAGCTACTTGAAATTCATTGCTCATGTATTTCTCTCAAGATTCAAATCTTTTCAGCTCTAGTGCTTTCAAGGAAATGACCAGACTTGAAAAGTGTGACTTACGACTTTTGCCCTATAGACAATGCTGCCTGCTTGAGACCATCATGCCATGAAAAGATTGATTTTTAAAAATGAACTTGAAATTTTGAAATAATTATAGGATTTTAAATATTTGCACACATTGTGAGGCAAACAAATCTAAATTCATTATATTTTAACCCGCAAAGCTTTTTTGGACCTCAAGTTTAGGAGTTTGATGTATTTGGTTTTAGATCTCATGTGTTACACATGCTTTTTCATACATTTGAATGATTCACAAATGCATTCGTGCAATGCACTTGCATATTTATCACTATACCTCCACGACGTGCTTGCACGTTTTTTGATCCACCTAAGCGATGCACTTGCATATTTGCGTGATTTTCGGTGCACTTACACAATGCGTTTGTAGGTTCATCAGTACATTTGCTATGTACATTCATAAACGTGTGGAAAAACCTACTTCTAGTTATTCAACATTTCGTTCTTTGTCAAAATGGTTGTGTGACTCGTTACACACAATTGTGCATCACTTTTTTCTTGAATTTTTTTCATTCACAATTGTGCATTTTTGTTCAAAAAGCATACTATTGGCTCATAGGATCTGCGGATTATTAACGGGATGTGTATGAGCTCCCTTTTTTGCTATTAGAATTAATATTTCCTCATTTAAGGCACTCATACACCCATTATGTGCAATAGGTTTGACCGTTCTGTATTGTCTGGAAGCCTTTCATGTAATTGCAACTGTTTGAGATGTGTGAAGATCTGATGTGGTAGTTATTCATGTGAATGTGCTATCATTGGAGAGTGCTCATGATTTAGCATTTTAAGTGTATTATTTTGCTCGCATATTCTCTGCTTGTGTATGTCGCCAATTCGATTTCAAGTGTCATGTGTTCGAATTCCTCACTTTTCTGTGACTTGCATTTTGTTCAGGTGGGCCTCACAGGAGGTTGCTCTTTTTATCTACAAATAGGAGCTCATTTGAGCTCATTTTCATTTTAATTTTAGCTCGCTATGTACTTTTTTTAAGGTTCAAAAGCGTTCTTAGTAGTGAGAGGGAGGTATTGTGCCAAGTTTGTAAGTTCAACATTATTATTATTATTTTTCATTAGCATTTAATTATTTTTGCTATTTAAGATTTAGCTTAACTACATTCAATTTTCAATTTATCTTCAAAAGTTCTTTTTATTTTGTCTTGTTTGGGTCCACTGTTATTATAAAATTCAATAACCTCCTGGCATCTCTCTTGCATATGGGGTATTTTCGAGAGTACTAAGTCTTCCAACTATGCTTAAAAAGGTGTGTATGCTTGGTGTTGTGAAACACTGCGATTGGGGGGTTCTTCTATTCTACCACATTTAAAAAAAGTGCACATAGATTTTCGTGCCCTCTTCTAAACCTATATTATTTCCCAAGCGCATCTAGAAAGATGCACATTGATACTTATATTTGAATTTTGAATTTTCCCTGTTGTACTAAAAAAATAGTGCTCAGGGCTTTTCTCTCCAAGCTAAGAAAAGCACTTCAGATTTTACTCATCGTCTCAAATGCATCGCACTTGGGATATTAAGAGAATTTTAAAGATTTATAAATTTATACATTAGCTCATGTAGCAGGGATGACAATGACTGGGTGAGGTGAATCAGCATAAATTTTTTTCTTTCCTTTTTTTCTCTTTCTAGAGAGAGGGGAGAGAAAAGGAGATAGAGTGAGAGATTGAGAGAGAAAGATGGAGAGAAAGATAAAGGAATGGAGTGGGGGTAATGTGCACGAGTACCATGCTTATGGGTTTGACATGGATGGAGAGGGGTCACGTATAGGCGGGTAAGGGCTCGCCCCTCTCTCTCTCTCTCTCTCTCTTGGTTTGTCAACAAAGTGGGATTTTCAACTAAAGGGAGACAATTAAAAGGTTGTGATTTTAACATCATTTTGTTGGCCTACCTTTGAATTTATGCTTTCAACGAGAAAAAGTCTGCAATCATTAAATACAATATGGTGATTTTAACTTTTTTTTATAGTCACAATGAGCTTTTTGCATTTATGTTTAAAGTCTCTTTGCATTCAATTGCTATCAATGTTATGGCTCTTTTCCTAACTTTGATCTCTTTTGTAACTCTATTTTTCTTTTTCTTTTGTAATGATGTGGACTTATAGTCTTAGCTTCCCAGTTGAGCTTGATTAGGGAATTAATTCTGTTAGAGTTTGGCCCAATATAAATTAAGTCAAAGAAGGAATTTTTTAAGCCACAATTTGGGTTTTAGTCAACTCTAGGTCAAAGCAAACTTGTAGATTGCACTTGGGTAATACTATTAACCCAACAAAAATGTAATAGGTCCTTTTGAGCAATGGCAAAGCATAATCATGAATTAGCGGTATTGAAATACTCCAATTATTCTTTTTGTCTTTACCAAATTAGTTCAACTTGAAGCATATAAATTGTCCTCCGTGTGCTTGCAGTTAACGGAATGAATTGAAACTAATGTTTCATATTGCCTATCCTTGAAGTATCTAAATTTTAATTTCACATTTACCTCACTTATGGTATTCATTGCTGATTAATTTGGATTCGGGATCCCGTTAAATGTCCATTCATTATGGCATACAATGCTTCTCTATCTTGACCGTTTATTATTTCTCTTCTCACCATTTTATTTAAGAACTCTTATGGCTGTGTTGGAAATTTCAGGGTGTGGACTTTTATGCCATTAACACTGATGCTCAATCTCTATTGAATTCACAAGCAAAAAATCCGCTGCAAATCGGAGAGCTTTTGACACGTGGTCTTGGTTAGGCTCTCCTGCCTGATGTTAACATTATCCAAAACCTTGCTCATCCAAATGCGCATTCTAATTAGTGCAATATATCTGAAGTGTTACATTATATCTTGAAGTCTCGCAAAATTGAAATTTCGTGAATTTTTTTCTTTGCTGCTTCAACTTGCTAAAATGCATTATACTCCTACAACCAATTTTAATTGAAGTTAAATTAGGCTCAGTGAGTCGGTGTGCATATTAATAAATAAATCTGCACTTTCTAGTAAAGGCGAAACTTGGTCAATAAAACAGGCCAGCATCTAAACTGGAAAACTGAAATTAGAATATCTTCATGCTCCTAAAATTAGAATAACTAAAGATTTCTTGAATTCAGGGACTGGTGGAAATCCTCTTCTTGGAGAGCAAGCAGCTGAGGAATCCAAAGAAGCCATAGCAAATGCTATTAAGGATTCAGATCTTGTTTTTATTACAGCAGGTATGGGTGGTGGCACAGGATCTGGCGCCGCACCTGTTGTTGCACAGATATCAAAGGAAGCTGGCTATCTGACTGTTGGAGTGGTTACTTATCCATTTAGCTTTGAGGGCCGCAAAAGATCATTGCAGGTAAATGCAAACTTCGTATATTATGGCATTTTTTATGTAGAATACGAATAAAAATCTAGCATCGAATTTTCAAAAATAATTGCTCGTTAATAAATTCTCAAAGCACTGTAAATTCAAATTTCTTCTTATTTTCAATCGGTGCAGCATTATCAAACTTTTGTGTTTAGCCATTTAATACGTTTGTTGGAGGACATGTACATATTTTAACATTGGCAATTTTATGTCCTTTAAAGGATGTGCATGGTTTTTGGAGCATTTGCATAATTCATTTTTATGAAGCATTTTATATATTTTTAGCTACATTTGTGCTGTAGAGCCACACATTTTTTGGTGTATTTGCATTATGTTGTTGCACATTCCTCAGTATGCTTGCACGATATACTTGCAAATATCTCTTTTTTTATTCTTTTTTGTGTTGTTTCTCTTCTCAGTTTATATATATCTTATTTATTAAGAATTATAGAGAGAGAGAGCGAGAGTAGAAGAGATATAGAGAGAAAGAGAATGGGGGAGTTGAAGAGATGGAGAAAGAAAAAAGTGATTATTGTTTGAGGTGTGGAGAGGATAGAGATAGAGAGAAAGATGAGACTGAAAAATAGAGAGTGAAAGAGGTAACTAGAGAAAGAGGAATGTAACAGGAAGAAGTGGAGAAATAGGTAGTTTGGGTTGGTGGATTTCCTGGGTATTGAGGAACGAAAGATAAGGGAGTGGTGGCTAGTGGATTTGACTTGCCAAAGGGTTGTTGGGTTGGTGCTTTGCCAAAGTTGTGAGCTGTAAGCAACTCTCGAAGTCAGGAGGAGATGGATTCTTAGAATAGGTGAGGGATATTGTGAGGTGACTTCTGTAGGTTGTGGATCTAAGAAGAAAGGGAGGTAGACCCGAACCCAACCCCCTAGCAACCCAATAATGACTTGATAACTCATTTTAATTTATATATATATATATATATATTAACTTGTTAACTATAAATTTTAAATTAAATGATAAAATAAAAAGATTATACCAACAAATAAAAGAATTTATATCTTGTGCATTTGTGTATTTCATATATATGACATTTTTTATATTTACTTTTAACATATTATTTGGTTATTATACAAAAAAAAAATACTCATTTTGACTTTACGCATTTATTTTTTTTAATTTTGAGGTTTTGGCCTCGCCTCACAAATGAAAAACGCTTCAATATCCAATTGCGTAATTTTAAACATTGAATCCGGGTAAGCGGAACAAACCCCACCTGTTTAATAAACGGGTCAATATGCATGACTCAAATTTGACATGTTTATTAAATAAGTCATCTCAAATATGAATTTTTTGTGTTGGGTTCGGTTCGGGTTATTTATTGGCACCCTTTTAGCTAAAGCTACTTTTGGATGATCAATATTCTAGGCCTTTATTGACGAAGGAAGATCTATTTGTTGAAAAATGCCTCTTTTCTTGATTATTTCTGGCTTACTAAATCAGGGTCCCTTAGGGGTTTGAAGAGTTATGCAAGCTCCTTTCCTCCCATTCTTGTTTATGCTTGACTAGAGATCTATTCTATAGATAGGAATTTTTGTGAGTGTCCATGATTATAGCTTTATCTTGGAATTGAAATTTACATGCTATGATGAACAAGTAAGCTTATTATATCCTTCTAAAAAGTCTTTGCTGCTCTAACCTTGAGTCCAGATTGATTTGATAAAATTCAATGATGGAATATGTTTTTCAATCACTAAAATAAGATTTAAGTTTTATCCGTTACCAAAAATTTCTTGCTATATCTACAATCAGGCATTGTATTGGATCTTATAAAGGAATGGCCAATGGTTATCATCATGATTTGCACTTTTGCACATTAAATTTGTGCCATGTACCTTAGATTCATACTCTATCTTGTCATGCGAACTTAGCTTTGTGAGTTTGTCTAAATTTAGGCTCTGGAAGCCATAGAGAAGTTGCAGAATAATGTTGATACTCTTATTGTGATACCCAATGACCGACTCTTGGATGTTGTTGATGAGCAAACGCCTCTTCAAGATGCATTTTTTCTTGCGGATGATGTTTTACGCCAAGGTGTTCAGGGAATTTCAGATATAATAACAGTGAGTTATTTTGTTCTCTTTAGGCAAAAAACTGCTAGTAAATTTAAGATCAACTGCTTGTTTAGAATGCTATTTTTTTCAGATTCCTGGACTAGTCAATGTAGATTTTGCTGATGTAAAGGCTATTATGAAGAACTCTGGCACAGCAATGCTTGGTGTAGGTGTTTCATCCAGCAAAAACAGGGCACAAGAAGCTGCCGAGCAAGCAACCTTGGCGCCCCTTATTGGTTCATCTATTGAGTCTGCTACAGGAGTGGTGTACAATATAACTGGTGGAAAGGATATCACTTTACAAGAAGTTAACAAAGTTTCACAGGTGAGCTCTTCTACACTTTGTACATTTGTTAAAGTCTATCCTTCTGCACATTGATCTTTTCACTTATTCCACTTTGTGTTTGATCTTGCTTGATAACCGAGCCTCTTGTTTGTCATGAAAAAATAGGGATTAAAGTTTTTTACTGCTTCCATAGTACTTTTAAGGTGCAATTATTGATAGAAATGATTCCATATTTGATTTTTTCCTCCATAATATCCCTGAACACCATAAATCCTGCAATTTTTTGCAGCTGAACTGCAAAAAAGCTTCCTAGTTTCATTAAAAGAAATGTGGATTCTATCTTGCTTATTGTTCTGATGGTCCAGAATATAGTAGTAACTCGCAGAGTCCTGCATTGGGTACCAATACCCATACACACCCATACCGGGTATTGGTGTGTTACGTGTGTATGGGTACGCTCATGGTTTTGTGGGTTGGTACTCAACATCGGGGGATAAATCGATTTACATTGCTAATCATCGTATATCTTATATTACTGTAATCCTCACTACATAGTGTGCAGCACTTAACCACATTGCGACTATGATAAATTCTGATATGCGGCTTGAAAGTTACAATCAGACAAGACCATATTGCTTTCAAAAAGTATGGAAAGTGGGTGGGTATAGGTGGGTATGACAACCCGAAAGTCATCATGGGTGGGCGAAGCCCGTCCGAGTAAAGCATGAGTACCCAATGGGCTGCTTTTTTCAAACTCGTTATGGTTTACATTTGATTGCATCAATGATCCTATTGTTCACCGGTATTTCATCCACATTTTCAGGTTGTCACTAGCCTTGCAGATCCCTCTGCAAACATAATTTTCGGTGCCGTCATCGATGATCGCTACACCGGTGAGATCCATGTGACCATCATTGCAACAGGTTTCTCAGAATCTTTCCAGAAAACTCTCTTGGCTGATCCAAAAGCAACCAGGAAATCAGAACCCCAACCGCATGAAATGAAGGTTGGATCAGTCCCCTCCAACTCCTCACCAGCCACATCTAGGCAGCGCAAGCTCTTCTTCTGATGACCTTTTACTCCCTTATCTTATTTGTTCCATGCCTCCAGGTGATGTTTCTTAGGCTGAATTAGAATTTTTTTATATGCATATTGGTCTTTGTACACTTTCTTGTAAATGCTAAGCCACAAGCTGAGTTCTTTAGAGACCATTCATTAGGCTAGACATGTTCGGTTCTATTATGGAGGAGTGTGGCTTATTTTGGCTTTATGGGGACTGAGATTTGGATTCATTTCTTATTGTGGTGCTAAGTTGTTATTTAGTATATAAAACTATTATGTATGAATTCATTATTAATTAGAAATGCCCTAAAAATTTGGGCTTTTATTTTGTTGATGTATTGCTGCTAGGTTGTTATGTTCTATCACTATCACATGGTTGAATGTGTTTTCCAATATGTGTATTGCTTATTGTTATAAAATCATGGAGATTCATGTAATATATAGTGTTTCAGTGACTTTATCACAAGATATGGCACTAAGTTAGTGCTAATTAAGGCTTCATTTTGGGAGAGATTATTCTATACGGACACCAAATAGTTTATCGTCCAGAGACGAATCAGCTGCAGCCATGTCATCCAATACCGAGCCGAGGTACTGAGTAGGAGGTGATGTGATGCATTTTCATTGAGCTCTGGATGGTGTTCGGCGTCCGCACAGAATAATTCATCTCATTTGGAATAGCTTTTTTTATTGCTTTTTAAAGCAACATTTCAGTTCAAAATTTTTTTTTATAAAGTAGTAAAAAAATTATTCCAAACGAAGCCTAAACTAAATAATGGATTTGATAATTGTCAAATAGCACTAGTAATTTATAGACCTCGTTAGTCATTAGTGTATCAAATCAGCTAGTTAATGACTAAATAGTTTTTCTAGTGACATTCAAAATAATGACTATATTGTTTGAAGTAACATTCAAGATTTCTATGAAATGATTTGGGGATGATGATGGTAGCTCTTAAGTAGGGTTGTGCGCTCGACCGTTAACTAATCATCTAAATAATTTAGTTGTGCATATTATTATTAGATATGCATAATTTATTAAAGATAATTAGGGTAAAATAAATTCTAACTTTAATCAAACTCAATCAATGTTCATCAACATTAAAAAAAAAAATAGAAAAAATATAAACAAATTTACAAAATAATAATCAATTTAGCAATTTTATACATAGCACTTAAATCTTAACTATTTATGAAACACTTTGCCTTCATTTTTCAAATCCTTTTCAAATATCAATATTCAAAACAAAAAATCAGCCATCATTTCTCAATTTCATGGAATTATCACAGATTTGATCACAGATGTAGAAATGCATGTTAGTTCAAAAAATAACATTAATGTTAGTTTTATAAATAAAGACACTTTTAATATTATGTACATAAATAAGTCCTCTAAGAATAAAAAACTAAGGTCAAACTATACTAATTAAAGGTTAATAAAATCCTAATCAAACTGAAGTTATTCATCACAAATCATAAATAGTTCTTGAGATCCCAATCATTGCTTTAAAGCCTCTCTCCTCACTTTCACTCATAAAAATACATTCATTTCTACTGGCTGTATAAATGAAAAAATGCCTTCACCAAACAGCTCAAACAATGAAGCTAAAAGATACCCTGCATCAAGATCTTCCTTCCATGCCTGACTCAGAATGGAATGTGTTTTTGGTGCTCTGCTATTTCCCATCTCTCTTCGGCTTCCTCCGGGGATGCTCTCATTCGATGATAACCGGCCGGTAGAAGTTGACGGCCTTATGCCGGGATCGCTCAATGCATTGTTTCCAAAGCCATCTGCGACTGACTGAGCATTTGACATTGCCGGCATGACCGGCATTGAGTTGACAGAACCATCGCCGGCGAGTTTTTTTAGCGGCGGCTGTTGTGTGGAGTGGTGGTTGCTTGCAACTGACTTCCTTTTACTACCATCTATGAGCCATGAAATTTTTTTTTCAGTTTTTCAATGAGTAAAAACACTATCAAACAGACTATTATTTAAGTGCAAGCATAGGTGTAAATTTCTTTTTAGGTTTAGGGTTCATTTGGGATGACTTTCTTATTGCTTTTTGAAGTAGTTTTTTAGTACAAAATCTTTTAGTTTAAATTTTTTTTTTTTACTTAAAAGCTGTTTTAAAAAGAAGTAAGAAAGCCATCCCAAACAAAATAGATCCGAAAGTAGGTTCAAGTGTAAAATCATCATGCAATAAGGAATCATTTGGTAGATAAACATCAAAAAGATGATCACACTACTCTACATCCTCAATAGAATCAATCTCTTATGCAAGGGAGTTTAAGAGATCCAATGAAGCTGGCATGGCCAAGGTCTTAAAGCTTCATTTGATACATTTTGTATTGATGTTTGCTCTCAAAAATAAAATTATCATACTATTACATAGGAATGTGTGTTGCTCCATAACTGAATTCATTTGCTCATAATGTCATAGGAAAGAAGCACGTGCGAAATACCGAAATAATTTCTTTTATACATCAATACAAAATTTTTTTATCACAGGAAAGTGAGCAAGATCATCAAATTAAATCATCATAATCACCATCATTAAACTTACCAAATTAAGAAAAAAAATTTCTAAATATTTTATTTAACAATTCAAACATCTGATCCAAGTTATCGTGCTTCTTATGAAATATGATGTCCTGAGTTATATGCAGTGAGACGCTAAGCTGATATTCTAGATATGTAAAGATTGCAATAAATGCAACCTCAGTGGAGTTGAACAAGGCTTCATTTGGGATGGCTTTCTTATTGCTTCTTAAAGCAGTTTTTTAGTACAAAAGTTAAAAATTTTGTACTAGAAAATTGCTTTAAGAAGCAAGAAGAAAGTTGTCCCAAACGAGAAATTATTCTGTGCGGACACGGGACAGAGAGAACCGTCCGGATTTGCTGCTCTTGTGCTGCCATTTTGCTGCTGCGCTTTTGCAAAGGGCAACAAAACACAGCAAATCCGGATGGTTCTCTCCGTCCGGTGTCCGCACATAATAATTTCTCCCCAAACGAAGCCTAAGTTATATAAGAAGTTCAAATTTCACAGTTATCAACTCAATTCAATCAGTGTCAATATAATAGTAAAGATAATAAAGTTGAAGTTCATATATTACGGTTTGAAACAATGTTAGTAGACCACTCTCACTCACTCCTACTCGCAACATAATTGAATTTAAGCAGGTAGGCATGTAGTATGTTAAGTAAATTTTAGTAGAGCTTTTTAAACATAGTCCAATAGATGACAAACTTTACCAAGTATTGTGAATTTTAATCCCAATTTCTAGATGGAATAAAATATATGAATCTTAATGCATATTTGAACCTAGATATCATGTAGACATTCCAGGAAGTCCAAACTCTAATGTATGCAACTGGGATGAAATGAGAATGTAGTTGAGAATGCTGGAAGAATGGTACCTAGTCATTTTGTTTGCTTAATGATGTAGAAATTTAAAGAATACTGGAACTGGGGTTGGCGGGGGGAGAAGGAGACAATTTAAAGAATGCTCAACGGTCGAACAATTTTGTAGATGTATGGTTGTGAAACATGAAAAATGTAAAAGAATTGACTGTTGCAGTAGATTAATAAGAGGATAAAAATGTTGACACATGGAGATAATAGAAGAGCTTGTGTTGTTGAACTTTGAAATGAGAGTGGCTGGTGCGTAGAAATGCAAGCTAGTTTTAGGATGTTAAAAAGTAATCTATTTTAAAGAAATTTGGACTCCCCCAAAAAGAAAATTCATTTGCCTCCCCCTCTTTCTCCTCTAACTAGAGCATAAGGGTGAAGGGAACTAATTGCAAGGAGTGAAAAAGGGAAACCAAAGAAGAGGAAGAAGAAGAAGAAAAGAAGAAGCTGAAGGAATCCAAGAAGAGTAAGAAGCAAGGAAAGCCATCATTCAATCAAAGGTATACTTCTAGTTCTCATCGATCAAATAGTTTCAATTCTCTTTTAATCTCCTTGAATCTTTCACCAAGCTCTCCTATCTAACCTAATTCCCTACCTTGGTCGAGCAGAGAAGCATGTAAGGTGTTATTTACAAAGTCCACAGCATAAAAGGCCTACCTATTTTACAAACTATCCTAAAGAATCTACCATGAAGCTGTATACTTATCAGCATCCAGTGTTAGGAAAAGATTCACTAGCAACCCCATCTCAATCATGAATCAGTTTTATATGCAAAATTAGATTTTTCACAAAAACTTATAAATATGATGTTTTGTCTCAAACTATAATTAAAAAAAATCTTCATGAATTATAGCTTCTTTGATAGGATCAAATTTAACCATGCATGATATTAGTGCAAATGTGTTTTAACATTTTTAGTCGAGATAAAATTCCAATAGAAACACTAAGCAAAGGTGCAATAGCTAACAGGAGCATAATTGAAATATCTTTCAAACTTTAAAGCCCTAAAATATTTCCCATCTAATGTATCTCAAGTTTGCAACTTAATTCATGTTTAATTTTTTCCACAAGAAATTTAATAAAATAGATATCGATGAGAAAATAGTCTATAAGCAAATGATGTTTAATAAAATTTTGAACCTAACAAAATTCTCAAACACATTATAAACATCTCATTTAGAATTCTTGAATTTATCATTCGGTTGATCAAGTAATACATTAGTGAAAAAAGTATTTTTTTGTAGGTTTCTATTTATGTCTAACCAAGTTTTACTTCAACAACAACAACAACAACAAGCCTTTATCCCACTACGTGAGGTCGGCTATATGAATCATTTTTCTTCATTCTGTCCTGTTAAGAGTCAAATTCTCATTTAAATCTAATAAAGAAAGGTCATTTCTAATCTTAAGTCCATAATAATTGTGTTCAAATTTCTATAATCATGACTGAAATTATAATGTTCAAATTACATTTCAATTAATTATTTGATAGGTCCATAAAAATCACAAAAATTTGCTGATTTGTTCACTGGCTTCTAAATTAAAACCAACTTCAACAAGAAATTATAATATAACTTTAAGCTATGAAACCAAATCTGTGTGATGTATTATGTTATAGAACATAGCATTTTCACTGCACATCCAATATGCAATATAGGTATATAACATGCAAGCAACTTACGTTGGAAAGTAACTCAGTAATCATTAAATAAGTATTACTTCTTTTATGAAAATAGGAAAAATACTAAAATCTTAATTCAAAAGAAACAAAACAGACCTTTAATAGAAATTAATGACAAGAAAATCAAAAATTACGAAAGCAGCAGAATCAATTGAAATTTCCTCCAAAATAAAGAAACTATATTGTAATAGACTTAAAAAAAAAATCAATAGCACGTTCAGCCAATAATAACAAGCACAGAAACAAAGAAATAGAGATAGGAGGGAGGGGAAAGAAGAAACAAATGAATAAAATAAATTCTGCTAAAGCACTTCAATGTTGACACGACCAAGGATTAGAATACGTAAACATAAAGGATTTGTATATTTAAAAGAATATCTTTATTAACGCATAAAATTGATTTTTCATTTCTCTATTTATAAACATTATAAAATACCAAATAAGATAGGAATAAACAGTCCAAAAAGTTGACACTATGGGAGAAGGCAAAGGATCACAAGAATTGCAATGCAAAGGACTACTTGTAGGGAGATATATTCCCATAAGAGGAGCACAATAACTGCTCACAAAAAAAGCAGCAGCCAAAGGAACTACTAAACAGCCGCAACCCAAGAAATTGAAAATGCAAGAAATTAATAGATCATTCCGAAAAGAGATTACTTCCCGAATCTTGAGTTAGTTTGATAGGAAACGCTTTTAGGAAACAAGAACTTCTCTTGCTGAAATTTAATTTCAACACTTTGCAAATCAAAGTTTGAGAAAACTTGGATGAATAAAATCAAAGAAAAACTTTTTGATTGATAATAATAGAAGAAAAACAACAAGATACAATGGATCCTTAATTAGAGAGAATGATCCGGCTCTCTCAATCTCTAGACGACGCTAGAGCCCAGAAAAAACCTAAGAACAATCTAATTTCAGCCAAAACTCATCATGGCCTAACCCTAGGGTAACAATCTACTTAAAGCAAGCAATCCAAAAGAAAATCTCTAAACAACCCCTCTTTTCAAATTTCCCTCTAAAACCCTTCTTTCACTTGGCTGTTGGACCCTACGGGGAGTAGGCGGACTCGTGCGGCATCTAGGGTAGAACTTTTGTTCTGCTTATGATAGACAAAAGCCGGTCCCATATGGACCAGATGGACCGGTCTAGTGGGCCGGTCTAACATAGTCTCTCATAAAATAGCCACTGCCTAAGAAACAATGTCATAATGCAACAATAAAACTCACAATAATATACCAGTTGCTTTCAATGTAGATACTACATACAATGCATCTATTATGGGGCTTAACATTCCATTGTCATTTAATGCGTCCCTAAGAAATATAGAAAAGTGCAAAGGACTGGTGTGAAATGTTCTAAGGGCATGAAGAATCACTTCAAAAATTTTGCCTATTATTAGAAAGCTTTATGAAGCTTTAGTAAACCACCAAACATGTCGAATGCTCCCAATTCAACAAACAAAGCCTTGACCCAAAACTAAATTAAGCTCCAAGAAATCAACAACCCGTATTCCAGAAAAGGAGTACCCACCAATACAGCTGTTGACTGTTATGGTAAAGATTAACACTTAATGCAGACGATGATATGAAATGTAAAATAGACATGACGAAAAGCTGTGAAAATGAGAAATGCTCTAAGTTGGCCCCATCAAGATTAAAACATCATCATTAACTTTCTACCAACTAATTAGGTCAGCTTTATAAATCTTTATTTTCCATTCTCTTGTTGTGTTGCATAATGTTTTAAACTTACTGCAAGTAATTTTTTTTAGCGACTTCTATACATATTATCTTAGGTCTAACCATTTTCTTTCCAAATCTTTGCCACTAAATTTAGCTACACATCCAAAGTTGCATGTTACTACATGTCAGAACCATTTAAGTCTATTCTCAACTACATTATCTTCAATAAATATTAATCATCACTTTAATAAAATAATTATTAAATTTATCCTTCTTAATTTTGTCACACATTCATCTTAATATTCTCAATTTCGTAGCATTCAACTTAACTATTAATGATTTTTGTAATAAACTATATTTGGATTCATATAATATAGCCAGTCTAATCAAAGTTCAAAATAAATTTTACTTCTAAGCCAACATAATATCCTCTTTTCACATAATAATCTTAAGGCACCTCTCTATCAAGCTTAAATAATCTACCTATTATGTCGAATGCAAGCCTAGAATGCAGCAAACAATGTCTTAATGCTTATTAAACAAAGCTCCAGAAATCCATGTCCCCTTATATAAGATTTCTCTAAGACCCTTTCTTCTATCAGCATATCCAATTAACAAACCTGGCAATCATCACCCCATCTTTTTAAAAAGAGTATCATCCTACTTTAAATGGAGCTTCGTAATTTAGTTGCTAAATACTTGACAGTGCATGCTGTAAGACATTAAAAAAAAAGATTGATGTTTGATTTAACTTCAAAAAGGTTTTGAAAAAGGCAAACCAAAGATTTAAAAAAAAAAGGTTTTGAAACATAACTAAGTTTAGTTTTAGGATGTCTCACTTGGCATAGTTGTTGCAATTCTTCCTTTGTGTTTCCAAATAAACCGGTTTGGTCGGGATAATAGGCCTGGAAACATTTTAAGCCGATCATACAAACACTTGCCTGCAGCACCCTGTAGTGCATTTTAGTATTATAATAACATCTGGGTGAAGTGAATTAAAGTTAGGCTTCGTTTGGAACGGCTTTCCTATTACTTCTTAAAGCAACTTTCTAGTTTAAATATTAAAATTTTTGTATTAGAAAGCTACTTTAAGAAGTAGTAAGAAAGCCGTTCCAAACGAAGCCTTAATTACTCTCTAGCTCAAAATTTTCTACAGAATAAAATGCAAGCTGAACACACCAGTAAGGCACCATAGACATGCCAAGCTTCTTTCCTTTTCATCTCATTCTTCTGCTTTTCAAGTAACATCTCTGGTTCTAGAAGTTGTAGGTATGTTTCCAGGTTAGGCAAAATAAGAAGGCGTACCTAATGAACCATAATGAATTAATGTTAATATAATAGAAACAGGAAAGTAGGAAACAAGTTAGCCGGAAATGGTAATAGCAATCACCACGCTGGGTCCTAGGGCAGCGAGCCCTCGAATGGCACCGTAATGCTGAGTCAAAGCTTTAGAAGGATCAAGAAAAGCATGAAGAAGTGTTTTTGTAAGCCTAGACTGAAGATTGTGATATACGTGGCCATATCTGCAAATTTTAAAGTGGAAAATAATAACCAATTATTTCAAGAAAATGTTTCTTAAGCGTATGAGAATAGCATGCCAAAGTTAAACATTAATGGTAATGTAGAAACACAGCAGAGGTAACTAAAACCAGTAAAATCTCATTGATAAGTTGATGCTTATATGCCAATATAGAGAGTATCTTATTAGACTACCAACTATTTTTCTTCAGCCCTCACCCGGTAGACTTCAAATTGGAAAACTGATCCTCTCACTAATAGGAAAGAAATTAAGAGAAGTAATTGTAAATGAGATGGGAAAAAATGGCTCCTTCTCAATAAGCCATCCATGTTGCAAATGTGGAGGGAATTCAAGGAAACTTCCCAAAGCAAGATCAACATATTTGTCGAGTTCACCAACCAAGCATCAATAGTCAAATCAGTGTTATTGAAAGTGCATTTTAGAAGTCAAATGAATAGATGTGATGGCCCTATGCATCATGTCGACAACGGGAGAAAACCTTGGCAAAGTGTGCACGCTGCATCGCTCTGTTGCGTATTCTCATAGTATAGCATGTTTGGCTCCGATTCAAAGCAAAATTCCAGTTCAGACTTGGACATTTAGTTCAGCTTTGCCACAATAAGTAGGAAGCGAATGCTCACTTTTCTTGATAGTTCTCGCAATCACTAAGTACTTGTTCATTTGTTCTCATTTTCTCTCGCTAGAGCTAGTTGCTTTTTAGTGATTCTCCTTTGTATGTTCTCAGCCTTACTGATTTTCTTACACGCTTCTCATTGGTTCTCGTTACCAGCGCTAGTGGCTCTCAGCCTCTTGTCAATCTCACTATCTGAAGATAGTTCTTTCTTTTTGAGTATTTTTTTATTCTTTTATTATTAATAGCATCATTTTTTTTTTCAAATTATTAGACATTATTATTATTGTATGCATCATCATATCTGATAGCATTTGTTACTTTAAGTGATTTAAATTTGACCAATTAAATATATATTGACCGCACAAAGTATATGCGTATATCATATACAAGTTCATAAGAGCTCTAGTTAATAAAAAATGATGCTTCAATTTGCGCTTTGCATATTGAAGCAAAAAGGGAACATTTATGCATTGCATTAAGCTTAAAGCTTTGAAAGCATTGAGCCAAATTCTAACAATCAGAATCATATGTGATCAAGAAGTTTGATTAAGCACCATAGTAGAAAAGGTCAAGTCCAATAGTGATAAGTCTCCATGATTCTAGTAAGGTAACACACTTTTGGTGCATTATTTACAAAATCATATGAATTTAATTAAGCTTAGCCATAAGGTGTTCAAAAGAACGATGTTGTCCAAAACTAGTTTGGGCAATCAATAAAAAGATTTATTTAGTGTAGGAAAGAGAGCAATGCTCTAAGATAATTCGAGGAGATGTGAAACAGAGAAATAGCAGTGACTAAGAGATTAAGGAAGTGATGAGTCTTTGTTGATTTTTTTTTAATTACAACACCTTAGAGTTGCTACCTACATACCCAAAGCGAGGGATTAATCTTCAATTATTTAGTGACCAAACAGCATCATTGCTCGCTTACAAGAGTTTGTATTTCTTCCATACATCTTCAATGTGGGATGCCCCCCTTAATTGTGGCATCTTAGAATTGCTTGCTTTTGGCATGTGCAAGATAGTTTCCCAAAGGATCTTCATCTTTGGACGCATATAAGAATTACAATTTGCAGATCCAACCTTCTGCTTGCTATGCAGTTTTACCCTTAATAAAGTCACATCTAAGGTGCTGTGTTGATGGTGGTGGCATGCTCATGATACAACTAAAGACGTCATTTATTGTATGCAAACTATGTTCGCTTTCTCATGTGTTGGAAGTGATGGTGTAAGTGAGCTGAGCCGAACTTGACTCAATAACAAGCTCGTGATTCAAGCTTATCGAGCTTTGAGCTCGAGCTTAAGTTCGAGCTTGATAAAACTTGGTTCGTTGGCTCGCAAGTTCAGCTCAATTGAGTTTATATTTAAAATATATATATAAAGTTCTATTATTTATAAAAAAAATTGTTGTATGCAGCCGAAAATACTACAAAACTTTAATTCCATTTAATGCAATTAATGCAAGCAGCTGCCAGCTACTATTTTTTTAGGAAAGCTGCTGTTGTGTTTTCAAAAAAAAGATCCATTAATATTTTTTTTTATAAACATGCTCATGCTCTTCTCCCAATAAAAAAAATGCAGGCACTTCATTTCAACACTCTTCTTCTCCAATAGGATGCTAAGCTCATCAATGTTTCTCCAAAGATCCCGAGTTTGACCCTAGTGTAACTCCGGTGATCATGCCTCCTTACTTCCTCCTTCCTCCAGTGAGCAAAGCTCACAAGTTGGTATTCCAAATTCAACTTCCAACCTCCTTTTCCGGCAAGCCAAGCCCAGTGTAACTTTGGCAACCATACATTCCAACTTCTCCAGTAAGATAAGCTCACAAGTCAAAGCTCGAGCCCACTGCAACTCCGGCTAGCTGAGTTCGAGCTCACCATATGAGCTTGATTCAAGCTCGAGTTCAAGCTTGTCTCTGAGTTGACGAGTCAAACACGAGCTTGATTCGACTCATTTACACCCCTAGTTGGAAGTCTCAGTGACTAAGTATTAGAGCACCATGTGTCCCTTTTCAACCTCTGTTCAATCTAACTTTTAATGATGATCTACATGGTTTACCAAGTTGATCATTTCAAGTTTTCAGCTATTGATTTTATTTTTGTGAGTTTCCTAATATTCCATCCATGGATGCAATGTGGACAAGTCAACTTTCTTATTGGGTATTGCTCCACTCAAAAAGAGTATGTTATCATCCTACCACCAAAAAAATCCATAATTAAAAAAAGTCCTATTTGATGAGAAACTTTTTTTTTTCAATCAAACTCACATTTAGAGCAAGAACTCTCTACTGAAATACAAGTGTGATGAAATCTCTATATTTTATCTTGATATTCCTACAACACAAACTCCAATAAATCCATAAACTATATCCCTTTAAGTCTATACAAGAAGGAATAAGCTCAAAAAAAATCTCCTACAAACTTGAGACTCAGAACCATTATCAAGTAACAATGATCAACCCATCACTACAAATTCTCCTTTGTATCCCATCTCACAATACACATCTTTTTTAAATTTATATCCTACCCATAAAGCCTTCCTTACAAATGTTAGCTCTAATTCCATTATAATACCAAGGTACTTGAAAGTAAAAATTAAAAGAATACCATCAGAAAAAAAAATGAATGCGTGAAAAAAAAAAAAAAAAAAAACACTTAGAATATTTTTTTTTTTTTTTTTTTACACTTAGTAAATCTTTGAACCACCAAGAGGGAAGAAAATTAGAAGATGCAAATGATTTTTTTTTTTTTTTTTGTAAATATAAAACATATCGAAGCTTGGAATAACATAAAGCAACATTAGTAGTCAAATGATATACGCAATCTTATGGAGTTCACTATTAAAAAACTTCTGCTTTTATTTTGAAAATGAATACAATAAATATTTTAATTTTTTTTGCAGTCAATCATGGCTGGTCCATGCAACAATATGATATAAAGAATGTTTTGCCGTATAGTGGTATTGAAGAAGTTCATATGGATCCACCAGCTAGATTTGATACTGCAAAGAACAAACTGTGCAAATTAAGGAAAAAGCTCTGTAAAAAATCTCTAATAGCATGGTTTGATAGATTCACAAAATCATAAATGAAGCTAGATACAAACAAAGCCAGCCAAGGAGATCATACGCTCTTAATAAAATACTCAACATATTTTACAATCTCAATTCTCATCATATATGTTGAGAATATAATTATTAAACGATGACAAAAATAAAAAAAAGCATGTGAAGAATTTGATATCAAAGAGTTTGACAAACTCAAATACTTCTTATAAATTAAAGTTGCTTAATCAAAATAAGGAACACTCCTCTATCAACAAAAATATATTATAAATCTACTAAAAAAAATTGTTAAATGTAAACTTTGTAAAACTTTAATTGAACAAAGTCAAATTTTTTACGCAGATGAAGAAGAAAAAGAAGTAGACATGAGATAATATCAAAGATTAGTAGGAAAAATGATCAACCTATCTCACACCTGCGAAGACATCACATTTTCAGTGTGTCTCATCAGTCAATTCATGCACAAAACCAAAGAGTCTTACCTTAAAATTGCTTATAGAATTCTCAAATACCTTAAATCAACTCTGGATAAGTGAATTATCTACAAAAAGTTGAATATTTTATATATTGAAATGCATACTAATGCAAACTATACATGATCACCAGTGGATAGAAGATCCACGACTAGGTACCATATATTTATTGAGAAAATCTCAAAACATGGAGCAAGAAATAACCTGTTATTTTAGGATCTAGCATTAAGTTTAAATTTAGTATCATTGTCCAAGGAATTTATGTGCTTATGTAAATCAAAATCATTTTGGAAGATGTAAAAATTAAATATGAAGTGTCAATGAATATATATCACGACAATAAATATGCCATCAATATTCTCCATATTATAGTACAATATGATCGTACCAAGCATGAGAAGATAGAAATTTCTTAAAATAAAAATTGTAAGTGGGTTGATCTGCTCTATGTGGGACAATAGAAAATCCACTTATAGGTATTTTCGTCAAAAGACTTTACAATCCCATGTTCAAAAATATTGCAAGTTTGAATAGTAGATTTATAACAATAAGTTCGAGAGGGGGTGTTAAAGGATCATGAGACCCACAAGTTTATCAATCTTGATAGAGATCCTTGAGCATACAAATTAAGGGTTCTAACAATTAAATTAATCATCTCATAGCCCTTAGATTGCAATCCGAGTGCACCATATTGCTATTCTAGCCGCTTGCCCCTCTCGGGGACTTTTTTTTCTTTTTTTATAAATAGCTTTGATTTATTTCAATTAAAACCCTATGAAGAAACATATAAATACTTTCACACATTTATATAGAATCAGGCAATAAAATTCAAAGAAATTATTTCTCATTTATTTTACTACTCTACCATTAAAACCTAAAAAGTCAAAAAAAGTAAAAGTGTGATTCTGATATAAATAAAATCAACTAAAAGAATGAGGGGCATTGGAAAATTCTCATGTTCAAATCATTGAATTCCAACAATAGTGTGATTTGAAGGAGCATTTTGGACAAGCTAGATTCAACATAAGCATAAGAGTGAATTTTGATAAGAAATACTGGTTCTAATGATTTCAAGGCAATCACCAAGATAGCAACTCATCTTTATTCATGAAAAAAGGAGCTCACAATACTTAACACATGAAATTTCAAACCCACCATATTAAGAACAACCTAGGTATGCACAACATATTTTCTGTGTACAGATAAGTCATTGCATAATTTAACGGAACTAATTGTCGCCTATTGCCAAAGAGGAAATCCATATGAATAATTTAGCAGCAGCTATCAAATAAAATTGTGATAAAAAGCTTAGAGAATGAATAAAAACCGATCCACTATTGTAACTTCAAACAAACAATCATGATATGAAAAGAAACTCTTGAATCCTGAACATTTGTCCAACAACAAAAAATTATCAATTGTAAGAAATCAGTGCACGTAAGAAAAATTTAAGCATACAAAAAGGCTCTCAAGGTTCAAGATTATCAATATAAAACAGTATTTCACCTTCTACAAACAGAAGCAACCAAGTTTGCAGAAAAATCTCTAAGCTCCCAATGATTATCTGCAAGTCTATTCCCTAACCTTTTAGCAACAATGCATGTTATCATCGAAGGCATCAGCTGATGAAGCTGCAGTGTAAAAATAAATATATCCCATCAGTATTGTAAGATAAATAGAAATACCAACATATATAGATAAAACCCATCAATATCATCTTGTTCTAACATGACAGTACAACTTATCTCGACAAAATTGTGCAGCCAAAAAACGGGCATTTTCCATATAGAAGAAGATAGCAAAACCAGTATACAGCATTCAAATAATTTTAAGGTTGACATGACAAATTCCAACCCAAACAACAGGAATTCTCCATTGGCCTAGTTGGCTAGTAATTTTTTGAACCCTACTAACTCAAGTTGCCCTCAAGCATCCCACCAACACATGGTGGGGTGGGGATTAGGCTGTTTTTAGCAGGGTAGTAGT
Organism: Dendrobium nobile; assembly: GCA_022539455.1. Lineage (NCBI taxonomy): Eukaryota > Viridiplantae > Streptophyta > Magnoliopsida > Asparagales > Orchidaceae > Dendrobium > Dendrobium nobile. Next base: position 71,124,513 of record CM039733.1, read on the forward strand.
ATTATGTACTTGATATTTTGGAAATTATAAATCTTTCAACAGGTATGAGAGAAGTTTACTTCAAGTTTCATCATCAGCAACAAGCAACTTACATAAGGCTCAATGTGTATGTGTGGATTGCGAAGAAGGCTTCGTGCAACACGCATTAAAGCAAAAAGGATGGGAAGATCATTTAAACTTCGGGATACCTGTACATTTCAAGAATCATTAAATGGTAGCGTCAACTTTAGTTTATGGAAGCAATTGACTATCAAAAGAAGCTTTTACCTCATCTGCAATGAAATAAGAAAAATAGGGGACTAAAGGGTGGAGCCCCGAATCAGTGGACAAACTTGCTAATGCTTCTTTGAAAAGGGCAGATTCAGACTTGCTGATGGTTAGCTCCGTTATCTTATCAAAGTATAGCTTAAATAGAAAGGAATTAACATAATCAGAAGCTTACCATAAGACCACCGTTTTGATACTTCATCAAAGATTGAAACCAAGCACTGATAATATGATATTAAAACTGAAATATTACCTGGAGTTCTCTAGAAAGAACATGCTTAACTGGAAGCCTAATATCAACAGGTAGTCCATCATCTTTTCCATGTTCCAACTTCCTATTCTCTAGCAGAGGGAGAATTACTGGAAAGTATTAAGATGGTAAAACACATAAGAATTAGGAACTCATATTCAGGTTAATAAAGTGAAAGATTGAGTATTAGAGGAAATGTCTAGATCAGACACAAAAACAATCAACATAGCTAAGCTAAACAAGTTCTTTTGTGGAACGAAAATCAAAACATGAAAACCCAGTATGAACTAAATCTTATGGTAAATCAGCAATCTCTTTCTTGACCTATACATATATGCCATAGAATAACACAAGTATGATCAAGCCAAGAACAACATTAGTGGTGATCAGTCAAAGATGATCGGATTGCAATCGACATTGCTTGAATATCTTTCAATTCGTCAAACAATCCATGACATCGTGCAAACATGTTCGAAACATCACAACCGTAGTTGAAATTTTCTAATCATGTCCCTTTTTCAAAATGAAATGCACTGAGGTACCCAATGCATTGGACTTACAAGAAGAGGCTCCAACAATCGATTCAATAGAACTCGATGAAAACAACGGACAACAAACATATCACTGCACAAGGTTAGAAAAGTCTAAATTGCAATCAAATTTGACAAATTTTTATCCATTCCACGAAATGGACAACGCTGATGTGTTTGGAATGTCAAAAATACCCATAATAGACAAGCATTTACCCCATGCATTGCACAAAAGCAAAATGCAATATTGCCTAAGCACAAATTGATGCATGAACAGTAAAAATTGAAAAGAGAATCGACATCCTTCTATAAAATCTTCATTCTTAAAAAATAAAATTGTAATTATACAACAACAACAACACAAGCCTTTATCCCACTATGTGGGGTCGGCTACATGAATCCATTGTGTCATATTAAAAGTCAAATTCTCATCTAAATCTAATAAAGAAATGTCATTTCTAATATTTTCTAATAAAGTCTTTTTAGGTCTACATCTACCTTTCTTAACATAAGTCAAATCTAATGCATTTACAGATTTACTTTCCTAACCGGGTCATCGGAAGGCCGCCGTTTTATGTGACCAAGCCATCTAAGGTGACTCTCTCTAATCCTATCTTCCACTGAAGCTACTCCAACCTTTTCACGTAAATGCTAGTTTCGTATCCTATCTCTAAGAGTAAAATCACTCATCCACTTGAGCATCCCCATCTCTACAACACTTAACTTAAAATTGTAATTATAATTGTATAAAAAATAATAATAAATTTATTATTTATTATTAGGTTAATTATTTTGTTCAAAATTATTTATGTTGCATAATTAAATAAACTTATTTAAATAAATTATTATTATGATTATTAAATTAATATCAATATATTAATTGTTTTATATATATATATATATATATATATATATATATATATATATATATATATATACACATCACACACACACACACATATATGTGTGTGTACATACATACATACATACATATACATTAAAATATATTTTATTAAACTATCTTGTCAATTCCTCCCAACTCGAGGTGTAAGTGACCTAAGTTGGCTAGCGAACCAACTCAAACTCGACTTCTTAATGAGCTCATGAGTTAAACTTAACAAGCTATGAGTTTGAGCTTGAGACTATACACAAGCTCGTATATTGTAAAAGCTCAAGCTTACGAATTTTTTAACAACCAAGCTCATAAACTTGTCGAGCCAGTCATTTAAATTAAAATATATTTCAAGATTAATTAAAAATATATAATAAAATATATTAGATGTTTTTAATTATTTATTGAGCCAAGCTCAAGCTTTCCAAACATGCTTGAGTAATTGAGTCTAGCTCAAGCTTACTAATTTTTTAACAGCCGAATTCGAGCTCGATAAATGAGCTCAAATTTGACTTTGAGTTTAGTAAGAATTAAACGAGCTTAGATCGATTGGGCAGATACTCCCACTCTCTTTGTCTCTCTACCTCAATTCCTCTCTTTGTCACTCTCCTTATCTCTCTCTCTCTCTTTCACTCTATTCTAACCCTTCCTCATTATGTCTAAAAAAATAAAAAGAAAAATATTAAAAAAGAAAGAAAAAAGAGAAAGAGAATTAAAAAAGATAAAGAGTTATGTGTCTCGTTTCTTGCTATGAACTCATCTCATAGCCAACAATCTTCTTGCTCCTCCCACAAAGGTAAAAATGGAAGATAATAGCATCAATAATTTAACTATTTGTGTGTATTGTTCTACCGTGGCGGGAAAATTGCAAAACTTGAGTACTCATGTGCATTATTGTAACGCGACGGGAAAAGTTCAACCAAGTAGTCACGCATATTGTTCCAAAGCAGCAAGGAAAACCTTGTGTACATTTTCATGCAAATATTGAAAGCTTTTGTACACTTTCTTAATCATGGTGCATTTAAAAACTCTAATCACAATATCTCATGACAACGATCACGCATACTTTTTAAAGTGTCATGGGAAGGCCTAGCATTCTCCATAGATGACCCCTACGTAGAGCAAATGCTAAGAGGTTGCCAAAATGAAATTTAAACTGAACTAAATTTAAATAAACATTTAGACAGAAACACAACACAAAATGAAAAAGGAGCTCAAACAAAACTTTAAACGAATGCATAAGAAAATAATTATGGACTAAGAAGCTCACGTACAGACAAAAAAGAACTTCCTTGCTCCAACAAAACCTACCAAATTCTCAAAATCTCGCAGTAAACAAAAATTTGAATGATGGGGTAAAATAAAAATATGGTCCCTATTTATAAATAAAAAAAAGAGAGAGAAAGAGAAATAATTGTTCATATGTAATCCATTTCATTAGAATGTGAAAATTATGATATTTATATTGCATTTTATATTACCATTCTCATTTATAAAGAATTGCATAATTCTTCATATGAAATCCATTTCATTAGAATGCGAAAATAATAATATCCTTATCACGCTTTGTCATACACCCCTTTTATAAAGAGAGAAATCATTTCTCCTCTAAAGTTCAACCCATTGAAATGTAAAGATAGTGATGCATTTGAAGCCGTGATAAGATTCCAATTTGTGGATTTTAACATTTCATTTGCAACAAGTATATAAAGCAAACAGAAGGTGATCTTTTTAAAGCCAAAAATGAAACATTACAGTCATCTAATAATCAAATATTCACGCATGAAACAAATTTCATATACAATGCTTCGAATATCATGCTAATATACAATCCAAAAATCAGACAAATGAATTGTGCAAATACACCAAAAAATATGAGCGCGATTCAAGAGATGTGTCAATTTGCTAAAATTAAATTTCGCATGTACTCTGGCAAATGTGCTAAATGCTTGAATTTAAAGTTTAAGGATGCTATTTGGACTAAAAGTAAAAACGAACTTAAACTTCCCCTATTTCGAGAACCGCACAATTGCTTAAAAGAATCTTACAATCATTTTTAAAACTGTGCAATCTCTCTTTTTCAAGATCAAAATCATCCATATAATGCATAATGTTCATGAGCGAGCTGGGTTACCTATGGTGTAATGTAATAAGTCCCACACCTCAAATCTGATCCTCCAAGTCACAAAGGTTGGAGTTGATAAGAATAAAATCCAATGAACCTGATCCTCTACTAGCAACTGACCAAAGAAAACAAGGTTCAAAGTGGCAAAATACAATTATTCAAATACGCCGATGTGGCCCCATTGATAAAAAATCTTAACCAAATGTGCACTCTATTTTCAAAATGCTCTCAAATCCAAAAATAAATTATAATAGGCCTAAATTTTTATAAATTTATTAAAATACAAAATATATATATATATATATATATATATATATATATATATATATATATATATATATATATATATATATATATATATATTCAAACAAATATACCGCCTTCAAGCTTAAAGAAACAATCATACACCTCTCATTATAGCTTGCAAAGGGGGATAAATTCATGATTAACCTTGCCTCATAAATGGCTAATATCATATTGAGCGTATTACTAGGGTCACTTTCAAAAGATCTCACATAGTGAGGATGGCACAAGTCCTCTAAGAGAGTAATTTTCCATCAAATGAAGCCAATAAATAATGGTTATGACCATGGCCCTTTAACCAAATAGTTTTGCACAAAAATGATACTATTCAATTATAATCATTATCAGAACCCACAAGTTCCCAATGGCTTAGCCACCTTGAGTGGTAGACTACAGAGTGTAATTAATAAGGTATAAAGTCCTCTGTTGGCTAAAATTGACTTAAAATTATCCTCTTAGATAAGAATATATCTATAGTCTACCAGGTCCTCTTAGACAATATAACCCATTGATAATGATAAGATTCATTCAATCAAGTTGGGTGGATAACATCCACAAACTAAGTAGATTAAGGTCCATAGAGACCCCAGACAACAAAACCATGAATCTTGATTGAATTTGTCATCATTGCCTCCATCGTCCACTTTAAGTTAACGATGATACCATAAAATAAAAATTATAGCTACTATAAGCCAAGCATTTAATATCTATCAACTATCCTTAATCAAAAATTCTCTTTCACCATCGAGTAGGGTAATTAAACACAAGGGCTTGCGCCTATGGAAAATGAATAAACGGATCATAAAATTCTAGTGCAACAACGGCAAAATATTAAGGTAGTGTTTTAACTGCAATCTAATATGTCTTTTAAAATCAACCTGGAACCAAAAACTCTCTTAAAGAGAAGCGCAATTTTTTTAAATCCCACAATTGCTAACATTTGAACCTTAGACCTCTACTTTTAGGGTTAAAGGCAATAGCACTAGCCTAAATGATTTGTGGTATTATTCTATCAAAAGCAAATACAACAATAGAGGGATGCTATGTAGCTTAAGGCAATACGCAACAATAATGGAAAGGAATGAGGCACTCTCCACTAACACAATAGAGCCTACCATCAACAGGAACATTTTCTGGAATTGTAGGTTGCACCCCTTCAATAGCCAACCAGTGGGCCACTACGGCAGTATCAAGAGGGGCTTTAGGTAATGGTGCTTCAATCAGCTATCATCAACAGAACGAATAAATTAATAAGCATATAGCAAAGAAAAAAAATTGTTGTGTTAACAAACTTGAAAATGATCATGGTAGATGTAACTGTACATCTTTGAAGTCTAGGTCTTTATCATCAATGTAGAACAGATCCTTATGACCCACAGCCCTTTTGAACCTCAATGGATCCCCAGTTGCAAACCCATAAAGCGGCTGTCAAAAATATAAGCATTAAGAAACAACTAAAGGGCCATAGAAGTCTTGTTGAAAGAACTTGAAGGAAAAAAAAATCAAATTCATCCTCAAACCAGCCAATTCCAGAAGCTTAAACTATATGAGGATCTCAGGCGAGCTCACATGAATGTGTTAATTTGGCAACTTTGCAAACAACAGAATATAAAAAACGGGCTAAAAACACCTATATACACAACATCAACAAAATTTTTCGACTCCTCTCAATCAACCTTACCCTGGCACTCTTAAAAGAAAGCATGTGCATCATAAAACTTGAATTTTTAAGAAAATGAAACAAAGAAAGAAAAAATAACCAATTAAAAACGTGAGAGAGACAGAAAGCGAAGTCGCGCAGACAACCAAACAACAACCTTCAAGAGCAGTTCTTGGTATTTAATTTGAGAGTACGAAGAAAAGTACCAAAACCAAAATCAACTAGGACAAGCCACAGCAAGCAGCTTGATACCAAAGAAGCCACAAAAGAAGGAAAAAAAAAGCTAAATTTGAAATCTTTAAAAAGATGCGATAATAAAACTCCTAATTTTCCCAGTCTAGAAAAAAATATCATCGAGCAAACTCAATACTCCAACAGAAACAACAAACCTCCACATTCCTCAGGCTAAGAGCGCTATCCACATCGTCCGCCGTCAACACAGTCCGTTTCGAGTGTCGCATACACTTGATCGCCTCCTGTTCTCCCACACCAAAGTTCGCAAGTCAATCAATCAACCCCTCCAAAGGAACAGAATTCTACGAACACCAAATCTAATATAAAAAAAACCTGCATTATCTCGCGGAGGCGATATTCAACGTCGGGGGCAAGGGCGAGGGCAACATCAGAGGAGAGATTGGCGATGCCTATGCTCTGCGCGATAACCTCAATGGTTTCCTTCGGCACGATACTCATATTTTCCAGGCTTGGAGATCCAGCCTTTCCTACTCTACTCTCGGAACTCTCGGCATTAGGAATCGCCGGTGAAGTTGGGCTGGAAGAGTTCGAGCTTATGCTTTGCGGACAGAGCGCAAGATGTTCGACCTTATGCCCTGCCGCTAGATTTGGTTCGATCCGCATCCAAACACCGAAGTACAAACCAATCTTCAGTTCACCTTTGGTAGGATGAGCTATCGTCGTCTTTTTCACGGTGAATAGAACAGCGGTAATGTTAGCCTCTGGATAAAAACAAGGGGCCAGACCCGACCCATATAATTATATAAATAATTTTATAAGCAGCAACAAAAAGAAGTTTATTTTTCAGAAGGTGAAGTAAACCAAACGAATTTTTTTTTCTTTGTATCCTACAGTTTGTACTAAAAACTCATTGTCTTGTAATTTTTTTATTTTTTTTTATCCATGAAATCTTTTTTTTAGCTCTCCAATCCCATTAAAATGAGAAAATTAACATATTAGATCATCTTCTGCATCTATTGGCACCTTTTGTTGCGTCCTGAAATATTCGCGATGGTAGAAATTGATATAGTTTAGCGTCTTAGTTTTGAATGAAGATCCAGCATACAAACAAATAAGAGAGTGTGATTATAGAGTTTATAAGAGAGAATATATTTTTTTACGTGGAAACCCTAGAAAAGGAGAAAAACCATGGGGCCTAGCCCAGTTTGAATGAATCCACTAATTTTTACAATTGATTACAAATGAGGCCCCTTCCTTATAAGGAAGATCTTGGCTCGATCTAGCAAATATATATCATACAGAGTGCATTCTATGCTGTGAGTTGGAAGAATCAGCGTTGATATGTTCGTTTGGGGCGGCAAAATCATAGTCGACGAGCGATGTTAGGTCGGAAGGACCATAGTAAGATGACGGTGATCGGAAGGACCATAGTTGACAGGTGATCGTGGCCACAAGGGTCATAGTCGGAGGGCGATGGAGGTCAAAAGGATTGTAGTTGGCGTCGGTGGTAGGAAGATAGTAGTTGGAGGGTGATGGAGGTCGGGAGGACCGTAGTTAGGAGACGGTGGTCGGAAGGACTGTAGTTAGGCAATGGTGGTCGGAAGGATTATAGTCGGTGGACGACGAAGGTCAAGAGGACTGTAGTTGGACAACGGTGGTCGGAAGGGCCTTAATTGGGTGATGCTAATCAAAAGGGTCGTAGTTAGTGGGTGACGAAGGTCAGGAGAACCGTAGGTAATCGACAAATAGGTGGAATTCCGACAACGATCGAAAAAGAACTCTGGTAGTGGTCGACGAACAGGCGGAAGTCCGACAATGTTCGACAGATTGGAGTAAGTCTGGCGGTGATCTCCAGACTGTAGAGAGTACGTCGGTGGTTGGAAGATGGGTGAAAGTAAGGTGGTTGTTGCGAACGGGCAGAAGTCCGGCGTTGGTCTGAAATAACTCCAATGGTGGTCGGCGGACTAACGGAAGTCCAACAGTGATCGAGAAGAACTCCAGTGATGGTTGACAGATGGGCGAAAGTCCGGCGTTGATAAGGAAGAACTCCGCTAGTGGTCGACATACAAGAGAAGGTCAGAAAATGGTCAGCATAATAGATGAAGTTCGGTGGTGGTCTCGGAAATGTGGAAGTTCGTCTGTGGTCGGAAGACTGGGAGAAGTACGATAGTGGTTGACGAATAGGCGGAAGTTCGACGATGGTCGGGAAGAACTCTAATAGTGGTCTGCGAACAAGTGAAAGTTTGGTGGTGATCGGGAAGAACTCCGACGATGGTTGGCGAACGGGCAGAAGTCTGGCGATGGTTGGCGAACAAGCGGAAGTACGATAATGGTCGGGAAGAACTCCGACAGTGGTGGTCACGGAGAGCTCCAACGGTGGTTGGCGGCAAGTCAGCTCCCAAATTCTTCCCCTTTCTTCCTCTTTTCTTCCCCCTTGATGTGAAAAATGAGGGCCTATTTATAGCTTTTTTTAGAGTTGCATGGATTGTAAATATGGAGAGGATCGAGGTCAATATGGGAGCAGTTTGAATAGACGACCGATATTGATCCCTTTAATCATAAATCATTTATTAATAATTTGAATGTCTTAATGATATTAGAATTTGGCAATCATGGGCTCGTTGGATTCGTCTTGTCTAGCCACTCAATTTGACTATAAGCTTGTCTCATTTGGAATTTGTTTGGTGATTCAAATTATGCTTTGAACCCTCCAAATATGCTTTGGACCCTTTATTTGGGCTCATTTGAGCTCATATAATAATGATTTTGGTGTCTTTGGGTTCGTCTTTCCAAGACATTTAGTTTGATTATAAGCTTGCTAAAATCTAAATTCGGATGATCTTGAATTTAATTTTCAAAACTTCTTCTCTCATTTTCATCGATATTTGTGCCTGATCAAGATGATTTTTTGGAGACATATCACCTCTAATGCAAATGTCGAAGCTAGTGGACTCTCTCTCTCTCTCTCTCTCTCTCTCTCTCTCTCTCTCTCATATGTTTTTGAATCATACTTGCAAAGCTCACTTACTAGTAAGATTAGGTATCACCCATAGTCAGCTCTCTTACTAGTAAGATTAGGTATCACCCACAATCAGATTTAGATCTAACAAAAAAGATGTGAGGAAGTCGTGATATACACATTTTTATTCATTTCTTAAAAAGTATATACATTACTTAGAATTTATACAATTATACAACAATTATTCTGCCATGAGTATAAAATAACAAAAAAAAATGAAACATAACTTAAGGAACCCTGATCAATCTCACACTCTTAATCCTCTGTCCTGACCTAACAATATTTGTAGCAAGCATCTAAATCTCATAAATGAACCCAACACAAGGCAAAGAAGCAATATGCATATCGGCAATAAAATCATACCAATAACATTCAGATGATCATAGGGTAATACAATATAGAAATCGGTAAATAAGTACAAATATCAAATCAATAAAGAAATTATTGTATCAATATTACAATTAGTATATAAATTATATAAAATATCAACTCAAAATATCGATAAAGACTGACAAAAATCATATCAATATAGTAAAATCATATAAAAATTTGTATTCATGTATCACATTCTAAAAAATATCATATCAATGTCAACACAGTGTTAGTGTCTAGTATACATGCTTAATATATATTAGATGATCAACATATTAATAACAGTAAAATAGCAGTAGCATAAACATCAGGTGATCAACATAATTATATGTGTCAATTTCTTAAGAATTTTCATCAATGCAAAAAAATTATGAAGAAAATAGTGTAATTAAAATACAATAATATCTACGGTGAAGACAATTTTTAAAATTGACTTACAATGAATCATGAAAAAATATAGTATAAGCTCTTATTGATTCATGTCATGACATAACCATATGGTTTGCGTATTGTGGACCTCTGAAAGAGCACCGCTCATGGGGCTCGAACGCAAAGGGTACGATCACACTATCCCGTAGGACAAAATGATCATAGGCCTTTACACTCGACATAAAGCAGGCCAATGGAAGGGCATATTAGATCGTGCATATGACTGACCATTGAGGATAGCGGCTCTCGCCAACGCATCCCGATGAGTTATAATATATATGAACTGATCAAAACAACGGGTTTCCCCCACCCGATACATCAGCTCGGATGGGATTTAGTAGATGGTGGAATTCAGTTTCTCACGAGCGTAAGCCCCCGTGGTTAATTACATCTCAGGCCGAAACCTGAGAAGACTCTCAATTAAGGATCATACATTATCCCTTATAAAGTGGGATTGACATAAGGGTATAGACTAAGAAGTCCTACTCAAAAAGGAAGAAAATGTCCAACTTGGCTCAAACCATATGCGGGGTTTACACCAGCATTCAGAGGGTCTAGAGTACTAAGGAGAAATTGGAGAAAAGAAAATCAATCACTCGAAACATATGTGAGAGAATGATGGAAGTGGCGTCATCCATGTGACCCAAATAAGTAGGATTTATAGTCCCTGAAAAGAAGGGACCTACCCACTATTTAGTCATACTACGAGACCGAATATAGTAACATCGAATCCTAAATCTAGGTTGGATTTAGTATTCTACGCACACTAACACCCGTGTCCTAGCTAATGCAGTGCAAAACCTAGACTTACCCCAACCTAGATTGGGGAGCTAGCTAACCACCTAATCGCTTTAAAATCATGTAATCTAGTCATTTATGAAAGATGGATGGGTGGTACAGTTTTTGAAAATATGACCGACATCTAGAGAGTTTCCTAATTAGTCCTGGATTTATGTTGGGTAAATGCCCCTGACTAATGCAATTAAAATTTTATTTAATTAGTTACTAATGCAATGCATGTTGGTTGAAGCCTCCAAATCAGGTATGCATAAGATTTTAAAAACAGGCTTATAAAAAATAATTTTTAGAAAAGACTGGGCCTCCCCAGGTCTGGCTAGGGGTATAAACGAGTTGAGTCGAGTCGAGTTTAGGCCTTATCGAGCTCAGCTCGTTACTCAAAAAGCAAGCTCGAACTCGAGCTCGAGCTCGAGTCGAGCTGAACAGGCGAGCTCAAGCTCGAGCTCGTTCCGCGGTAAACGAGCTCGAGCCGGCTCGGTTTCAGTTTGGAATTTTCCCGCCTAACAATCAGCGGTTCATGGCTCTCGTTCCGCGGTAAACGAGCTTTATTTTTCAAATGAGTCCGGCTTTTTTTTTTTCCGCCTAAGCAATCAGCTGTCAAGTTGACAGCAACTTTTTTTCCCAAAACAAAAAAGCTGGCAGCCTTGTGTTGGAACTCACATACCTATATTATAATATACTTTATACATTAATTTAATTAAAGCAACGACAGATATCTTGTCAAAGCATATATTAATATATTTAATATATTATTTTAATTAACTTATCTATTCATTAACATATATTATAATATATTATAATATATAATATATATTATTTTAATTAATAAATATCTAACGAGCCAGCTCGCGAGCTTACGAGCCGATCTGGCTCAAGCTCGAACTCGAGCTCGTTTATCATTCGAGCTCGATTATAGGCTCGAGCTCGAGCTCGAAGCTCGATAAGCTCGGCTCGCGAGCTCGTTAACGAGTCGAGTTCGAGCCGGCTCACGAGTCGGCTCTGCTCACTTACACCCCTAGGTCTGACACTTCATCCTTATAGGTCAGATTATCTGAACTCTACCTGCAGGCAAGGAGGTGTCTTATTAGAAGGAGAGAGAAAGAGATGCAGCATCATGTATGCGACCCCGAATGGTTCCAACAATTTCCTAGATTCGTTAAGTTTATATGTTATTTAAATCTTAAAATTTTAAATATTAATTGCAAGTAAAAGAATTTTTGCAGTCTTTAGAGAGCCTAACAAGATCCAGACGAAAATAAAAATGGCATGCAAGAAAGAAACCTAGAAAAAATAGGTAATTTCTATTGCGTAAATATAATACACACATCAACATAATCAAACTAATCAAGTAAATGTCCATAGGCCAACTGCCCTTTAATTAAAAACCAGGGTCTGTAGAAAAAGTAAAGTGGCCAGGCACCACTACCAACAACTCGGATTTCTAAGTATAGAACTGACACAAATGACTTTGAGTGGGATATAAGATCTTCAAGTCTTCAACCCTTTAGTCTTCTTTGGAATTCTTCTCCTTGGACTCCTTGGATCTCCCCTTCTTGGATTCCGTGGATCTCTCCTCATTGGACTCCTTGGATCTCTCCTCCTTGGACTCCTTGGATTTATCGTGGCTTGAATATCCAAATGAAGAGACAATTCCCCTCCGGAGGGGGTATTACTTTTTTTCTTTAGATATTTAAAAGCCATCCAAACTCGATCTTCCAAATGGAAGAAGACCCTCCCCTTTGAGGATGCATTATTCTTTTGGAATTCGAGTTGGATAAGAATATCCCAACTTAAAGTCATTTTCACAACTCTCACCAATATTATAAATATTATATTAATAGAAAGTAATAAATTCTAAACTTCCTCCAAGGTTGTCCTAATAAAAATCTCAAGCAGTTGATATATCACAAGCAGTTTATATATAAAAAAAAGAAATAACATGTCACAACCACACACTTGGCCATGCACTTAATTATTGAGGGTTAATCAGTCCATCTGTAGCACCTGTAGTAGTTATTATTTAATGATTTTATTTAACTCTCATTTATTTAGGGGGGCTGAGCAAGCACCTGCATAAAATAACATCAGAAATCATGACATTTGCCCCCTTTAGCATTGCATGAGCATGGTCACCAGCAAAAAATAATAATTTATACATGTCATCCCAAACTTAGGGGTAGATCTAATGTATATCACATCAATTCTCAGAGTGCAATAAAAGTAAGCAAACACATCAACAGTTCATTCACAATATGTAGTAAAATATTGAAAAGCCCGGCACACAGCAGAAAAAGTAAACACCGGCCTAGCCTAAGTATAAAAGTGGTGCCCTAGCAAACAATTCTATGTGTGTGTAAAGCTTGTGTGGTTAGGATGGATCATAAGTAGGATGATTAGTTCAAATTTTCTAAGGTTAGAATTTGTTGAAGGTTAGAAAAGAAAACTTTAATTAAAGTTTAAATATTAGTGAATTAGGGTCAATTTTAATTAATTTATTTTGTTTCTCACTTTTTAATGCTTAGGATAGTGATATTTGAAGTTTAAATTGTATTAGTCAATTTTAGAAAGTCCCGAGTCCTCCTAGGTACTAAGGCTAAGGGGGTCCAAAAGGTCACTATAGAAAATATGCTAGGTTTGGGGTTCCTAAAATTTTAGATAAATATTAGGGCTTAAGGTGAGTAGTTAGGCTTTGAGTTTGTCAGATTTAGAGTTTCCTATGCAAAGATATCAATTTTACAAGTTTTGGGCAATTAATGAATTATTAAAACTATCTAATTAGGGGTGATTTCATGATTTTGCTCGAAATTGGCTCCAAACTGATTGTAATCACCCCCAAAGGTCAGAAATGATCTAAGAAGGTGTTCCCAAGTATTTGGGAAAATTTTTTAATTTGTAATAATTTTTAATTATCTAAAAAGGGCAAAAAGGTAATTTCCAATTAAGGTTAAGTTAAGGGACAGGTTTAGGTCAAACTAAGGAGCCCTATTTATCTTAGATTAAGGATCAGATTCTGAGCAATGTAAGTTATTATGGGTAATTTTATGAGTTAAAATGGATTTATTGTAATTTTTAGAAGGTATCGAGACCCTATTTAACGGGTAAATTAGGGTTGGTTAATTAAGGGGTCTAAAGAGCCCTAAAAATTCATAGAAAATTTTGGGATGTTTATAATGTCACTAAGTTTAAGTGTTGAAGTTTTCATGTCAATCAGTGAACTATCCTAGCTCATAGAAAATTTTTAAGCTCGTTAGATGGGTCCTTAATTATTGTCCTTAGGGTGTCACTACGTTGTAAGGGTTTAAAATAAAGTTTTATGCTAACCCTCAAATTAATAATGCAGGGGATACACAAAATCAATAAACACGTCATGTTCTTAGATCTAGGAGAGCCTAAACTAAGTGCTCGTCCATCCTACACATGCAAACTATGATAAAAGAAATGTAAGTACACCTAATAAAGTTATTAGTGAATGATTGAGACTCAATCACCCACTAATCCACCTCCCCCACAATTGCTCTTCACATGCACAACCTATGTTTAAATTTTCATAAATAGTGGATCCCCAAAATTAGGATTTAAAATATAAGTAATTTTAAAATAATTTAAAAATACTTATAAATATATAAATTTTTGATAATAAAGTAATTCAAAATAAAACAATTTGCAATAAGTACATATAGGAGAGATCCACTGACCACCCTAACGAGGTTTCAAAGTAGTTTGAAAATAATTTTTAATTTCAAAATAATGATTATAATTAATTTAAATAATATCAAAATACTCAAATAATTGAACATGATAGAAATCTGCCAGAAATAAGAAAAGTATTTTTTAAAAATAATTTTAAATAAAAATACATATTTTTTCTAAAAAATTCAAGGGGTTATACGTTAAAATCCGATTTGAAATGAATAAGTTACGATTTATTGAAGTTTAAAGGTAATAAAGATATATTTTTTCAAATAATTAATGTTTTCAAAGTAATTATTAAATAATCAAGTTAAAATAATTAAAATTTTGAAATTTAACATTTGATTAATGACATAATAATAATGGCAATAATTTTAGAATAATAATATTAATAATATTTAAAGTAGTGGAGATGATTAAAATAATTATTATAATAATAATAATAATAATATAATAATGGAAATAGTCAAATTAACAATGATAACATTAAATTAATCATTTTCAAAAGTAATATTAATAATAATATAAATAATAATAATGATAATGATGACCATAATGATAATAATAATAACAATTTATAATAAAAAAAATAATATAATAATAATCATAGTAATTTTTAAAATAACAATAATACTACAAAACAATAACTATAAAGACAAGATTAAGAGGGAATTAGGTTGGGGAAGGTGAGGAGAGGCTGTGGGAGCTTGAGCACAAAAGATCTCGGGCTTGGGGGGAATCGAATGCTAGATCCCCTCAAAGAAATCCTAAAAAGGCTATTTAAAACCACGGACCCATCACCAACGGCCATGATTGAATCAAGACAAGATTAAGAGGGAATTAGGAGTTATTAGGCCGTGGTTTTCAATTTTGAATCCAAAGGGTGTGAATTAAAGGCATTAATGGGTCTTGATTTTTCTTTTAATGAGTCAAATTGACCTAATTATGACTTGGTTTGACCAAGTCAAGGTTTTACTTGGTCAACCAAGTCAATTATATCAAGGAGGGTGAGGGGTCGAGTCCAAAGAGGGTTTAAAATGAATTGAAATTTAATTAGACCCATTAGGGCTCAATGGGTTAACTTGGGTTGACTCGGTCAACCCGGTTGTCCCAAGACATGGGTCTGAGCTCAATGACCATGGTCTGACCCATGGAACCCAAGAGTTTGATAAATTCTAGGTCAACGCGTATAATCCATAATATTTTGAGGTATAAAAAAATAAAGCATAACATGCACGCCCTTTAAACACATATTCTATCTCCTTATATCACAAAATTGATGGACCAACTTTATATGCGTACTTATGTTGTTAGACGACTATCATAACCTACATAAGATGTAAGTAAAATCAATGAGCTTCTAGACCAAATAATATCAAGTTACAAGTCTTAACTTGAATATTTTCTCTATTATGTTGAGCAGATTTTCATATATATTTTAAATTTCATATGATCAATTTATGAGTCCTATATTGGATATATTTTTCCCCACATAGAGAAGTATCATTGTGTTATTATCAACCTTGGAGCCTCTAAATTATAAACCATAACACGGGTTTCTCCTCAAATGTTACTGGATTTTAAGTCTTGCATATCAACGATGACCAAGGTTTATACCTCTTGATTTATCGGATATTCTTGGATGAGATATAGCCCATAATTGTTAGTAATAATTCGCAAGTTGACATATAACTAAGTAGATCAAGAACCTTGATAACTTGAAATTATATAACCATAAAATCTTGATTGGGGTTGTAATCCTATTTTGTAGTTTAGTCCCCACCTCACATTCATTGAATCATCTCTCTTTTGTGACCACTTTTGTTATGAAGCTTTTGATAACTCTACCTTTAAGTGGAAGTATGACCCTTTTGATCTGATACAATCAAGTTGTATTTTCTACATCACATGGAGGAGGTACATTCACACCCTTATTAGCCTTAAGGTTTAGGACATATGTTCATTGTAAAGTTTAACAGTGCTTACCCCCACACTTATGAGATTTACTTGGATGAGAACCCATGGATTGCTAGTAAGGATCTTATAATAAAGTCAACTTTGCTAATTTCTTAATTAAATATGGCAACGATAATCTAGGATGATAGATTATTCAAATTCTGATGGGTTCAACTTCCTTGGCTCCATTCACCTATACACATCTAGACAATTATCAACCACATGGCATTGTAAGTCCGATATGGGCATCTCCTTCTAGTTGGTGTGGAGTTATAAGTTCCACTTTTGCTTCTGGTTATTGTGCATTTGAGTTATGCTCTTTGATTTTCAAGACGCCCCACTTCTTCAATCTCATAGGATTTATTACAATTTTGATATGAATAGACCGACTTCAATTCTACCTATATCGAGCACAAGTATTTCATTCTTAATCAAGACTGTTCTTAAATATGCTAATATGTAAATGACCCACGAGCCTGCTCATTTGTGAAGCCTTGACCCTCAAAGTTAAAACAAATATATTTTGAGCCACATTCAATTCAAGAAAAATATTTAGCGCTCATATATGCAATCTATCTTTTATTTACCTTTATAAAAAAATCACAAACGTCTTTCAACTCTCACATTTTCTTACGAAATTGAAATATAAAGTATTTTTATAAAATGATAAGTGATAAATCTAAAAATATATGACTATAATATACAACTTTTGTGAAAGGATGATGATAATTAATCAAAGAAGATTGTTGTACTTTTAAGTTTATAAATTTGAACCATATTTTATAATCTATCATTCATCATTAAAAAAATCTTCCCTCCTAAATTATAAGGCCATACATTCTTTCTCATAAAAAAATTTCATTATTAAAATTTATCCACATCATTTATGTGAGATGAATAATTACCTAATTTTCTAATAAAAAAATATGATGAAAAAGGTTCACCTTGGAGCTACAAAAATGGAAGCTTTGACTCTCATTAAAAGATGGGCCAGCAAAGCAAAATGGGCCTTAGACCAACTTGGCTTATCAACTGACAAGAGGGTAAAAGCAAACTCCCTTCCTCCTTTGGTTGCACAAGCCAGCTGCAATTGGATACCTGTGGTGCCAGGAGACCTTTCCCCGAGTCATCTTCTTCCTTCCATAGCTTTCCCCTTGTCGATTTGGCTCTGGGCGTCGGTCGATCTCCCATCTGAATTTCGATTTCGATCTCTGAGAGATCTTTCGGTGTTGAAAGCTATTGGGATTTGCGATGAGGAAGAGGGAGAGGGAAAACCCTTGCGGTGTTTGCGGTCATTACCACCGGTACGAGGAGGGGGAGGTGTGCGGAATCTGTGGCCACCGGATTCCGGCGTCGGACGATAAGACAATCCAGCACGCCAGCGCTTTCCCGACGGAGATTTGGAAGGACTTCCTCTATCTTGGGAGCTACGACAACGCCTCGAGAGGGGAGTTGTTGAAGACCCTGGGTATCTCCCGCATTCTTAATGTAAGTCCCTGTGGATGTTTTGCTGCTTTGAAGTGAACTTGTATTGTTTTGTGAAGTCAAAAGAGTTTAGGAACCCACCGATGCTTAGCTTGGTTGGGAACTCCCCATCCCGAGTTCATTCCCTCAGGCGGAAGTCGCCCCTCTAGGGGGGACCCAATAAGTGCTGGCCATGAGTAGCAAGGGTGTGGGTTGCTCGTCTAGGTCAACCGAGGAGACTAGTGGACATCGCCAAGCGCATCACAAGCTGACGTGGCAGCGGGCCGATACTCCCCGTTCCAAAAAAAAAGAGTTTAGGAGGATTTACATACATACCACTTTATTTCATGCTATTTACACATCTAAAACTTTAATATTACATGCTTAACATCCATAGAACAAATATGTGTGCATGGAATAAAATATTAAAGTTTATAAGGTAATATGAGTGGTAAGAATTAAATATATGAGTAATATATTTGATATTAATGTTGTATATGAGTGGTAGGCATGTAATATTAATATTTTTGATATTATATATGTAAATAGTATGGAATAAAGTGGTATGTATGTAAATCCCCCAATAGTTTATTATCTTAGCATTTTACTAAAATTTAATACACTCAGAGATAAAGTTACTACTTGAAAAATCTTGAAAAGGAATAATCATGAGGTATTGCCCAGTTGAAATGATTTTAGTAGTATACATTGTTAGTTACAAATGATGCTCTTTCACAGGGGAAAATATCGATATACTAGACATAAACTGTATAGAATGTATTTTGTGTGTTAAAGTTGGAAGAGCCTTGTGGCATGAGAACTGTCTTAAAAATCATTTGCCACATGTTTGGCCGTTGTCCTTTGATAAGAGGAAATTAGGGACCATTAAGCCCAATATAAATCTTGATATTGACGTCGAAAGTCAAAGTTCATGTCGAAAACGTGCTTCAACCTTATAGGTGATGGGTTCATCGACAGGGGCGGATCCAGCTTCTTTTTTCAGGGTGGACAAATTTTTTTTTTTGTGGGGATGGGCAAAGATACTTAGGATTGATAAAATTTGTGCAATTTTTTTTTTTGAGGGGGGGGGGGGGGGTTAAATGCCCAAAATATCCCCTCTAAATATTTAATTTTTTTTTAGGGTGGGCATTTGCCCACCCTGAATCCATGGTGGATCCGCCTATGTTCATCGATGCTTTTGGTGATGGTGAGCAACAAAGTTAACTGACATCGATGTAGTCGGAGGACTGTAGTCGAACGATTGTTATTGGAGGATTGTAGCTAGGCCATGTGTGACAGTGGACAAAAATCTGTAATCGGACGATGGTGGTCAGAGTATTGCTGTAGGAAGATTGTGAGTAGAGAACCATACTTGGCTGATGTTAGTTGAAGGACCACATTTGGGTGAAAGTAGTCGGGAAACCTCATTTGAATGAATGTGGTCGAGAGATCTTATTTGGATGGTGGTAGTAGGGGGATCGTAGTCTGATGATAGTGATCAGGGGACTTAGTCAGGAGAGGATGGCCTAAACGTCATAGTTAGGTGATGGTTGTCAGAATATCATAGTTGGGAGATGGCGGGTGTAGGACCGAAGTTGGGCAAAAATGGTCAGACGATAGTGCTTGGAGGATTGTTGTCGACTTATGGTTATTAAAATATTGTAGTTGGACAATGGTAGTCGGATCGTAGCTGGGTGAAGATAGCCGGACAATGATAGTCAGATCGTAGCCCATGAATCCTTTTTTAACATTTTTTTTGAATGCAAAATGATAAGTCAACTCCATTTTTTGATAGTTATTTCACAATCCAACCATGTTACTTTAGCTCTTATCATTTTTTTCTTAATATTCTGACATTAATTTTGTCAAGTTGCGCTATTAGAGCATTTTTTGTCATTTGTTGTAAATATTCTAACAATCTAATCCTACTTTTTACTAAACAATAATATGTACTTTTAATTTTAGGCACCATTGCATATATATCTTTTATAACTATGACTAATTTTAAGCCCGATCATAGGAGAATCCAAGCACATATTTAAGATCATTAAATACTATATGAGGATTTTTTGTTGCTTTTATATTTTACATTAATTTACTTAAAACAAAATTACCTCTATATTATATTTCTTAGGATCATTGCTCCTATATTATACATTAATTTTCTTGAAGAAAATTACCTCTATATTATATTTCCTAGGATATAAATTAATTGATTATCCAATACTTTTATAATCTTTCTAACCTGTGTGATATTACCTCTCCTAAAATGACATTGTTACACAATGAGTTATATTCTTGCATAAAAATAATCTTTAATGTCTCTTTGGATCTTAAAGATTGGTGTCAAAATATTTTTTCTTAATATTATTATTTTAGTCTTTAGGACTTTGTTGTGATTTTAACAAAACTACGCCAATCTCTGCTATAATTGAACTCTTAATATAATTTATTTGGACTTAGAATTTTTTTTTATTATGCATCTTTTCTATGAAGCTAATTAAGATTCAATTTTTCATATCTAATTGTTTCACTTTTCTTCCTTAAAACCCACTTAAAAATTTTTATTATTATGAGTAATTCATTTATTATGTGATCTTTCTTTACAATAACATTAATTTGTGTGTTTATGCGCAACATATATTCCTTTTCCTCTGTGCTACTTAACTAGTACAATCGAATTTGTACTTTTTTATTTTTTATTTGCAATTTTTATATGTTTTAATGCTTACTTCCTGTCCTCTACTTGTACCGCTCTAGTTGTTTTCACTTTTAGGCTGAAGGAATTAAAAAGGTGTAATATATGTTATTTGATTAATTTTGTTAGCGTTTAAACAAAGTATGAGTTAGAAGGAGTCATGTATTTTTTATGATATTGTGATATTCAAAAGAAAAGTTGAATTAATTAGAAAAGTAAATAGCTTTTTAGGCTTTTAACATAGTTATGGGCAACCTTAACTCTTTTCAATAGAATTTGAACCCTCATACTTATGAGAAATTATTTTGTGCGGACACCGGACTGCGAGAACCGTCCGGATTTGCTACGCTTTTGCAAATACTCAGTAAAACTGCAATAAATATTCTATAATGAACTCATTTTTATTGAGTATTTGCTATGCTCTTGAAAATACTCAGCAAAAGCGCAACAAATATTAAATTATTTAGTAAATATTGAATGTTTGCTATACTTTTACTGAGTATCTGAAAAAGCACAATAAATACTCAGTAAAAGCGCAACAAATTTGGACGGTTCTCACCGTCCGGTGTTCGCATAGAATAATTTCTCCATACTTAAAGCTTTCTTCCCAAGTAATGTATGGCATGGGAAATGGCGGTTTAATGCTTCATGTTCACTTATAAATAAGGGGCATTGATTCACCTCTTTGCGTTTAAGCTTCAAGTGTGTATACATATGTATACAATAGTTATTTAATCAACCATATATAAACTACGTCTTGCACATACAAGTGGGGGTGTAAGCGTGCCAAGAAGGGACTGCGTCCTATGGGAGAGAATGGGAACCAATAAGCTAATAACTATGATAAACTATGTGATAAATGTTGAACCAAATAATGAAATTTGAACTAAGATTTTGCAAGATGGTGGTAAAACTTGCAATGCTTTATGGTGCAGAATGTTGGTCATTAAAAGAAAATCATAAATTTAAGTTAAATGTTGTAGAGATGATGATGCTTAAGTGGATGAGTTGCTTTATACTTAGAAATAAAATGTGAAACGAGTATATATATGATAAGGTTGGAGTAGCTCCTGCGGCAGATAAGATTAGAGAGAGTCACCTTATATGGTTGTCACATAAAATGTCAACCTTCCGATTACCCGACCATATTAGAAGAGTAGATGTATTTGAGCCGGCCAATGTTAAGAAAGGTAGAGTTAGACCTGTAATTTATCAACTAAGCTTTGACATTTTAAAACAAAATCTCATTATATATATATATATATATGCATGTATTATTTGAAAAATTAAACCATGAACTGCTATATAATACGTGACATCTTAAAAATTATGTGGAGAAGTCATTGCTATATGAATTGCTTATAATTTATCCACTAAGCCTTGATATTTAAAAAAAAATTTCTCATCATATAATATTTTCAGTCCTACTATCGGGTAAGGAGCCCTTGAGCAAGGGATGGATGCAAAAGATAAAATATAGAATAATGTTAATGAATACTCATGTTGATAGATAACTGTTTTTTTTTACATTCACGATATGTTTGAAGTTATAAATCTATCCATGTAAAGGTGTATAGGTCTTGTATTCAAGTAAATAAAATCTCCTTGATTTTTATATACTTCACTGTCATATCTGTATATCTACTTAATAATATGAATATTAGAAAACATTTTAATGTTTTAAAGTGTGAAATGTCAATACGATTAGGGGTAGTCAAAGGATGAATATTGGGTCTAGTTAACCCTATTTAAGATTGGGTCTTGGCAATACTTGGTTCTGGAGCCATGTTTAGAATGGACATTGATACATGAATGAATATAAAAACCACATTGTTCATTTTTCTTTATTATTTTAGCATACCATAGGATGCCTTTTTTGTCCTGTTTTGATGGATTGTAGTATGAATACTAATTAAAAGATAGTAGCATTTTCGTTTGACAGTACCAACCTTGGTCCCATAAAATTGATGTGATAGTTTGACTGTTGAAAGAATGGACAACAGTTTTTGGGCTTCCTGATTATCTACTTAGGGAAGTCATTTATAACACTGTACCAAATGAATAGAGCTATGTTAGAGCAAATTTGGTAGGCCTAGGTGAGATTGACCAGATTGAAATTTTGGTGCCATGACAACTTGCATAGGAGGAACTTCTCATCCTTGATGCAAGGAAGGCTAAATCAGTGACCTTGGTGGATGTCATGTCATTAGAAGAAGAGAATGAAGACCATGAACCGAATCAAAATGAAGAATCAATGATTGCAGTTGAAGATGATAGATATGGTCAAAATATTAAAGATATCTCTGTTGTCTTTTAGTTAAAAAATAATCCTTGAGGTAATCATAATATTTAATTTGGACAAAGATATAAAAGGCAACGAAGCAATTGGAGATTAGGGGTTAGGGGATTGAAATAAAAGCATCATGTATCTTGGCTTATGTTTTGCTGAGTAACTAGCATATTTTATGCTTGAAAACTATATCTGTTTTTTACTAGTTCTTTCTTTTCTTATACTTTTTTGCATGATGTTTTCTTTTGTTAATCAAAAGATGAATTTTTTTTTGTTTTATTTCAGAAATTAACGACTATTATGGATGCAGTTGAGATCTATGCTTTCAGCACATCCAAAATCATCAACTAGAATCTAGCTGAACTTTGACCTTTATCATGTTAATATTATCAAATGACCGACCAACCATTATACAAAGATGGAATAAGGATAAAGATAGTACAATCAATCCTACTTGCTTGAATATAGATTAAAAAGTTGCAAGTAGAAGGCCTATAAAGCTTAATTAAACCCTCTAATAATATGCAAATAAAGGAAGAAAGCAGCTGTAATGGTGACTAGTAAATCCGGCTAAAGGCATGGATCCCCATAAGTAGAAACACTGCTCTCAAAGTTAGGAAGACGAATAGGAAAAATCCTATTAGATTCAATGGATTAAAAGCTTGCTAAGTTCATGAAGAGTTTTTTTATGAATTTTATGAAATGGATTGGAATGTTATGCAAGAAGTAGACATCATTGAGAACAATGACCCTACATTTCTGCCCAAGTTTTGATTACAGCTTGACTTTCACAAACCAAGTAGATACTTTGAAGATTCAGTTAGAAGAAGAGATTGAATATAGCATACATCCATGATTGGTCCAAAAATTAGCATTGTACATAAGCTCTCTCTAGGGTGGAGTTAGAAATGTCATATATATAGGTTTTGAAAACGAAGACCTAGATTGGGATTAAGATGAATTAGAAGAGCAAGATCTCAGTCAAGAAATAAGGATAAAAAGACAATTCTACATCACCTTATATTATAAATGTTTTGTGGACTACTTGAATAACATTAGGTAATTGTCATGCTTATAACAGTCTTTAAATAATTCAATGCTGTAGTTATGAAAGTGTTTGCATAAATAGTCTTGTCATACTACATTTTGTAAGACAATGGAAGCTAGCAATATTACACTTCTCTAGCTATGGGACACCTTTATCTTAGAACTTTTAAATGAGAAAATATACATTGGGGAGTTTGTAAGTGTAAAATTTTAGAGTTCAAGGGAACTTTAGATATAATTATATTCGAGAATTGGATCTTACGACTATAAAAGGTTTTTGATGTATCATGATGTGTAGATGAAAAATGGAATTTGCTATCTTTACTTTTGCAGGGAGGTTTATCAATGTTTGGCATCATAAGTATAGATCAAAATTTGTCAACAAGGTAAGTTTACCTTTAAAAAAAAAAAAGGTAAGTTTACCTTGGGCAAATTTTATATAGACCTTCTACTATAAGTATTTCCCTAAGCAATATCGAAATATAAATGGAATTAAGTTTCTTTAGTCAAATGAGGAAAATATTTTTATTTAGAATGCGGTCAAGTTCAAGGAACTATTGCTATTCGCTTCTCAGAGAACTTTCATAATTTTCAAATGCTTGTGTGCACAACGCCCACAACGCCCACAACGCCCACATGCCCCCATCTCAAACACAAACATGTTAATCAATGATACATGTAAAGTTTAAAATATTGTGGAGAGTTTATTATTTATGATTTTTAGTAATTTTCCTTCTTGAGCCTCATTAAATCTCATCATGTGATTTTTCAAATCATACTAGCAGGCAAGAGCTTATTGTTTACCATAAAATTTTTTTTTTAAAAATCATTTATATGATTTGAAGTGAATTAAAAAAGGAGTATCTGACAACTAATCTATTCTAAGCCGTATCCTACTTGTTATTGTTCATTTTCTCCTAAATTTGCATCTACTAGTAACCAATTGGATGTGATGCCAAGGGCATAAATGAGCCTGAGTCGAGCTCAAGTCATTGCAAACTCGAGCTCGGCTCGTTAGTGAACACAACCTTAACTGAATTCAAACTTCAGTTTTACTTCAAACATTTTATCGTGTTTAAGCAGAGAATTATAAATAGAAATATGAATATATTCCTTTTTCCTTCCTGTTAATTGACTTCTAACCGAACAATTGAGATGTAATTATGAGGTATATCATGTTTCCTTTCTGCTTTGAATCTCCTATACCAAACACAGCCTTACATTTTTTATGTCTGCTTATTTTCTAACATTACTGTATTTCAAAAGTTATATTGTGTATTTGTATTCTTCAGATAAATGAGATGATAAATTATGATTTTCTAACATTAATGTGATTTTTATATCTTCTCTGTTATCTAATTGATTTACGCATTCAAACATAAAAGTTCCTTTTTCTAATTGTTGTATTTACCTTAACAGATTCTTTTTCTTTTCAAAATATTTGTCCTTACTCATTTCTGCAGACTGTTCCTTCTTGTCAAAATTTGTACAAGAATTCTTTCACTTATCACTGCCTCCCAGATGACAAGAATCTGCAGTTCGATGATGCAAACCAATTTTTAGGTATTTATGTAGCACATTTATTACGTATTACCATTTGCTTACCGAATGTTGTTTGCTACATTATCTTCTTCGTGAATAAAATGCAATTGCACCTAAGACGATCCTCATGCCCTGTCATATCGTAAAGACTTGAAAGCTTCATTTTGTGTAACTGTTCTATAGCTGTGCTCTATTAAGTAAAATTATACTGCTTTCACATTATTGAACAAGCTGTGTCCTACATATGCTCCCTTCGTGAAGTAGCCAGGATGCATTTTTCCCCTAGAAATCAAAGCAATTTTTAAAAAATGAATGAGAAAAGCTATATTAAATGAAGCCTAACTGTCCATTAAGAAAAAAATTGCCAACTTTTCTGCTAAGATGCAACTTCAAAAAAGAGAAACATTGATGTATTTTCAAATATATTATTTTGCTAATTTTCTATTTTTACACACTTACACATATTGTATATATATAAATATTTTCAAATATATTCTATTGCTAATTTTCTGAGTGCATATATATATATATATATATATATATATATATATATATATATAGTATTCAAACTCAATATTGCTTTATTGATTGTGATCTACAGCATTTGGATGACAAAAAATAAGTTCAACCAATATATAAAAGCTTACCAATCAGAGCCATCTATATACGCTAATTAACCATTTGGTTACTTCAAAAGTTGGTACACAAAGTAGTGAAATTGATTAGATTCTATAATTCAGTTGGATGTAATTAAAAATCAAGATGGATTTTGGACCCTACAAATTTCTCATTATAATGATTTTGTCGTTGCATGAATTAAAATAAACTCTTTCTATTTAGAAGAAATTTTATTATGAAATTATTTTCAACCTAAAATGGACTTGAACTTCATAGTAAGATTACCTTCATTCAAAAAGTTAAAATGATGTTAGTATTACAACATTTCAAAAAAAAAAAATGTTTGTAATTCCTCGGGGATTTTAATGTAGATTAATGATTAAACCAAATGAACCTTAAATATCTTTATGTATCTAATTCTAAGCCATTAAAATGTCTACATTTTTAAACTGTATTTTTTTAAAATGTTAACTGGCCATTTATTGAGAAAATTTTAATTTATTTGATTGTCAATTAAATGGTTTGTTGCCGGTTTTCTAGGGTTAGTTTAGCCATTTGTGTGATTGCAAGTTGGTGATTCGTCCATTTGGACATGTTGGCAATTTGTGGGATTGAAGACGAAAAAATCCTATTGGGATTCAAGTATAACGAGTGTTGCGAGTTCTAGAAAATCTTGTTTTATTTTCATACATGCAATATAGAAAAATATGATTAAATACTTAGATATTTTGTTGTGTGTGTTCACTATGTTATTATGTTTTCATAGATCGAAGTTATTTGAGAGCAACCTTAAATTATGTTATCTAACTAAACTTATAGGGTCGGCGATGAAGTACACACAAAATTTAATTCATTTATTTTCTCTTCATAGTATTAGAGCTCTAGGAAAGAAAATTCCTAAAAATCCTTCACCTATTGTCTTGTAAGCTAGTCATCACAGAAAAGTTGTTGCATTCTTCTAGCTGCATTCTTCACTGCAATAACCCTTTTCCCAGTAGCTATTTGATGCATACAAAGGGGGGGTCAAAACAAGTTAGATTTTATTTTGGTGAATTTTGGGTCCTCTGCTAGATTCAGCTAATGTCTAGTAGAGAACCTTTTTTAGCTCATAAATTGATGTTTATTCTCCCATGTGTTGTCCCTTGTCCCTTTGGTTCCCGTGGATGGCTCCTTGGTTCCCGTGGCTTGACCCTTTGGTTCCCGTGAATGGCTGCTGGGTTCCCGCGCCTTGGCTCTTGGTTTCCTGCGGCTGCCTCTTGTTTTCCCGTGCCTTAAACCCTTGTTTCCTGTGCTGTTTTCGGGTCCCCAGCTGGGCTGTTTTCCCGAAGCAGCCAGGGGGCTCTTCCCGTGGATTTAATGCCCTGTTTCCTGCGCAATGTTGGGCTGCTGTTTGAAGATTTTTGGACTGCTGTTTGAAGAGATTTTGGGGCTGTTTTTGGACATAATTTGGACAGTTTTTGGGACTGATTTGGTGGCTGTTTTGGGAGGAATTCCAAGAGACTTTTGCTGATTTCTGTACAGTTTTTTACTGCAGTTTTTAGGTGTCTTTTGGCCTTCTATCTTCCTATTTTAATTAGCTTTTAATTAAGTTTTAGTGGTTGTTTGTATTCCTTCTTTTGTGCCTATAAATAGGAGTTGTTTGTGGCTGTTTTAGATATGTTATGTGATGTGATTTTTGGAAATGTAAACCTGCAGGTTTCATTGGAAAAGCTTGCGAGCTTTGTCCACTTTTTCTTCTCATCCCCCCTCCGGAAATCTTGCGAGCTCTTTCCAACCTTTCGTCTTGGCTTCTAACCTCTTTCGTCTCTCCACAAGTGCCACTCCATCTGTATCATTCTTCTCAAAGTAAGCAAGTTTAAGGTGTCATTTTGTTTGAGTCATTTGTAAGAGTCAAGGGTTGTAATGTCATGTTATGTTGAAAGTCAAGTTTGTAAGAGTCTTTATTTATAAAAGTGTTCGTTTATATGAAATGTAAGAGTTGTTATATTATCTCTAAGTTATCTCTTCTTTTTTAGGTATTTTGTGTCTTCTTTTATACAGGAAGTCAATTTTCTTTTCGTGATAAAAAAATATAGGCTCTCCTATATTTTTTGATTGCATCATTTGATATCAGAGCAAGTTAGGAAGTCCTAGGTTTGTAAGTTTGTCAAGTTTTGTTTGTCAAAAAAAATCTTAGTGAATCATAACAGTTGTTGTGATTCTTGTGAGTCCTTGTCTTATGAGTCAGTCTGTCAAGTCAAGTCTTATTGTGTGAGTCTTGAGAGTCTTATGAGTCCGTTTAGTAAGTTTTGTGTGTCTTGGTGAGTCATAGTAGTTGTTGTATGAGTCTTGGTGTCTCTTAATGCAACGCCTTCAAAAAACAAAGCTAACTCATCGGAAGATGAGTTTTTCAAGAAGGGGAGTATCTGATGCATACAAAGGGGGGGGGGGGGGGGGGGTTTCAAAACAAGTTAGATTTTATTTTGGTGAATTTTGGGTCCTCTACTAGATTCAGCTCATTAATGTCTAGTAGAGAACCTTTTTTAGCTCATAAATTGATGTTTATTCCCCCATGTGTTGTCCCTTTGATTTCCGTGGATGGCTCCTTGGTTCCCGTGGCTTGACCCTTTGGTTCCCGTGAATGGCTGCTGGGTTCCCGCGCCTTGGCTCTTGGTTTCCTGCGGCTGGCTCTTGTTTTCCCGTGCCTTAACCCCTTGTTTCCTGTGCTGTTTTCAGGTCCCTAGCTGGGCTGTTTTCCCGAAGCAGCCAGGGGGCTCTTCCCGTGGATTTAATGCCCTGTTTCCTGTGCAATGTTGGGCTGCTGTTTGAAGATTTTTGGACTGCTGTTTGAAGAGATTTTGGGGCTGTTTTTTGACAGAATTTGGACAGTTTTTGGGACTGATTTGGTGGCTGTTTTGGGAGGAATTCCAAGAGACTTTTGTTGATTTATGTGCAGTTTTTTACTGCCGTTTTTAGATGTCTTTTGGCCTTCTATCTTCCTATTTTAATTAGCTTTTAATTAAGTTTTAGCGGCTGTTTGTATTCCTTCTTTTGTGCCTATAAATAGGAGTTGTTTGTGGCTGTTTTAGATATGTTATGTGATGTAATTTTTGGAAATGTAAACCCGCGGGTTTCATTGGAAAAGCTTGCGAGCTTTGCCCACTTCTTCTTCTCATCCCCTCCGGAAATCTTGCGAGCTCTTTCCAACCTTTCGTCTTGGCTTCTAACCTCTTTCGTCTCTCCGCAAGTGCCACTCCATCTGTATCCTTCTTCTCAAAGTAAGCAAGTTTAGGGTGTCATTTTGTTTGAGTCATTTGTAAGATTCAAGGGTTGTAATGTCATGTTATGTTGAAAGTCAAGTTTGTAAGAGTCTTTATTTATAAAAGTGTTCGTTTATATGAAATGTAAGAGTTGTTCTATTATCTGTAAGTTATCTCTTCTTTTTGAGGTATTTTGTGTCTTCTTTTATATAGGAAGTCAATTTTCTTTTCATGATAAAAAAATATAGGCTCCCCTATATTTTTTGATTGCATCACTATTACCAGCAACAAGTTACAACATCCCCTCTCAGTTGCTTCTTATAGCCTTCACCTCATTGTTAGGTTCATTAATGCATGAGGACCATCCTTTATTACTATATTAATAAGGCCTTATGGTTTATTTCTTTTGTAGATGATTACTGCCGTATAGAAAATAAATCTAATGAGATTACAATCCTAACCATATTTCATAAAATAATCCTTACCCAATTTGGTTCTAATATCAAACATATTTGGTCTGATAATGGGAAGGAGCATTTTAATCAAGTTTTGTCTATTTTTTTCATGATGAAAATATCATCCATAAATTCTCTTGTGACAACACTCCGCAACAAAATGAGCTAGTAGAAAGAAAAATTATCATTTTCCTCAGACCACTAAGGTCCTACTATTTGAGAGTAATGTTTCAAAATTTGTTGTGGGAAGCTAACTTGATTGTCATATTCTTGATAAACCATCTTCCAGTAGAATTTAACTAAACAAATACACCTATAAAAATCCTCAGAGAATTTTTTCCTCACATAAAACACTCACTTCTTCCACTAAGAGCCTTAGGCTATTTTTGTGGCCTATATACATCAAAATTATCAAAACATTAATTTTTTTTTCCTAGAGATCCAAAATGTGTATTCCTTAGATACTTGTTGACCCAATGAGGTTTTCAGTAATACTTTCAAAATTCTAGAAAATTCTTCTCGCATGGCGTCAATTTTGCTGAGAATCTGGAATTATATGACCAAAGTTGTCTTTAGGGGAAGCTTTGGAATGAACAAATTTGATTTTCTAAATCTTCATCTCTCGCGACCCAACTAAACCACATAACTTCAAGTAACCCCAAGACTTCCCTATAGATATATGCAGCCCTTCTAATAAAAATCCTAACAAAACTCTACCTAATGAACTAAAATCATTATTACAGTTATACTTAAGAGTAGCAAAGAAGAGTCTAACACTGAACCATAGCTATCGAAATCCATGCAAGATGAATCACTATGCCATGGGCTTTACTATTGAAATTCAATCATGACATCAGCCTTGCTTTATGTTAAGATTGGGTACACAAACATCACCCAACCTTCAATAGCAAACTTTATTTCCCTTTCGAACTTGTCATCCGACAAAGCTTCTCATTGAGATATATTATATTAGGATTCCAAGAGTCATCTAAAGAAGCACTTGGGAATAAAGATTGAAAAGATGTCATGCTTTAAGAAATGAGAGCCATATAAAAAACCAAACTTAGGAGGTAGAATTGCCACAAGGAAATAAATTAATTGGTTGTAAGTCAGTATGCATTGTCAAATGCTTTGCAAATAGGCACTTCAAAGGTATAAAGTTAGACTCGATGTAAAAGGCTGCACTTAAACATATGGAGTTGATTATGGAGAGACTTTTGCACCTATTTCAGTGCTAAATACCATATGGATACTTCAAACCCTTGAAGCCAACCTCATTTGATCCTTATAATAGTTAGATGTACAAAATGCACTAATGCAGTCGTACTAGTTGAGCAAGAAGAATACGGCTGTATGGAACCTCCCCTAGATTTTAGTTAATATTCATGTTTCCAAGTTGAAGGAAGCTCTTTATGAACTCAAATAATCCCTAAGAGAATAGTTTTGGCTAAGTTCACCAAAGCCATGAAAAGGATAAACTTTAAACAAAGTTTTAAATTCATTACTATTCATAATGAAATTCAAGGAGGAAAAAATTGCAATTTTAATATTTTATGTGGATGACATGATTATAATGTGATATTATTGTGGAAAAATAAGGAAATTGAAAAATAACTAGAAAACTCAAATGCTTCATTGTAATTGAAGTGGCTCACTTATTCATCTCCAAACAAAAACATATATTGAATCTACTAATAAACATGGATAATAGGGGATACAAGGTTTTAGAAGTGTAGATAATATACCATAACTAATATAATTATAGTTTTATAATATTATGATGGACCGACTGAGTCTGTGGGCCCCACTAGTGTGGGTGGTGGTTAAGGAGAGAGGGGTGCTCAAAGGGGATTAATTACATACCATAGAAAATCAAAATTGAGAGGAAATTGTGATTGTTTATTTAGGAAAAGAGGGCTGATTTGATTGGGAGGGAATTAGAAAGTTTCTTTATCAAGGAGCTGTTTAGGAAGATTCTTAATCAATAAGGAATTGTTTAGGAAAGTTTTAATTAAAATTGGGAGGGAATTATTTAGGACAATAAATCTAATTTGAATTCAAAATCTAAGAGGGAACTATTTGGGAAAAAGTAGGAATTAAGGGGGAATTGTTTAGGAAACTTTTAATTATAATTGGAAGAGAATTAAATAGGGAAAAGGTATCTAATTTGAATTCAAATATGAAAGGGAATTATTTAGGGAAAGGGGGCTGGTTTGAGAGGGAATTAGGGGAGCCTATTTAAGGCTAACAATGTTGTATTTTGGGTATTATGTGATTTGTGTTTGCTGTAGTATTTTTTGAGAGGGCTCTAGTTGGTAGCTAGGGATTTGGGAGAGCCGGATCTTCCTCTCCAATTGAAGATCCATCTGTATCTTGTGTTTTCCTTCATAGATCTTTCAATAAATAGTGTTCATGTGTGTTATTCTTCCTAATTTTCTTGTTATCGTTCTTTGATTTTTGATGAAATTGCATCCACTTCTTATCAAATTGGTATCAGAGCGTAGATCTGAGTACCTATGGCGGGGAGAAAGGTTGAAGTGTTGGAAGGGTAGATCAGACAAGTAAAATCTGATTTTGTATAAAAAATTTCAGATTTTCATACTCAAATTTCAGCCATCCATGAGAAGATCGATGAAAAGTTTGCCATCTTGGAGGATATGATGAGGAAAGTATTAGAGCTTAACACCCAACTGATAATACCAGAGACGAGAGCACCATTGACCAGACTGGGAAGTTGGGGAAACCCTAATATAGGGTCAATAAGGGAGGATTAGGAGGTAGAAGTTTTGGGGGGAATAAGAGGAGAGGGGAAAGGGTGAATGAGTGAGATTTTTGGTAGAGCTGAAAAACTTGGAAGGAGAAAAAGATGGGGAGAAGATAGAAGCACCAGCCATGGTTCAACCACTCCTACAATAGTATTGAGAAATATTCCAACCAGTATCAAGGGTTGCCTCCTTCGTAGGAACACGGACATACTATCATCTTGAAGGAAGAAGTCTCACCTATCAGTGTTCGTCCAGACCATTATCTCCAACTCCAGAAGGATGAGATCGACAGATTGATATGTGAGATGGTGGAGGCAGGGATCATTTGACCAGTGACAGGCCATTTTTTAATTCAATGTTATTAGTCTAGTGCTTGAGCAGTAATTTCCTTCATTTCACCTTGAGGACAACGTGACATTTTGGAGGGGAGTATTGATGGATTGACTGAGCCTATGGGCCTCACTAGTGTGTGTGGTGGGCAAGGAAGAGAGAGGGGCTCAAAGGGGATTAATTACTTATTATAGAAGTCCAAAATTGAAAGGGAATTAAGAATGCTTATTTAGGAAAAGGTGGCTAATTTGATTGGGAGGGAATTAACAAGTTTCCTAATCAAAATGGAGCTGTTTAGGAAGGTTCTTAAGCAAGAGAAAATTGTTTTGGAAAATTTTAATTACAATTAGAGGGAATTATTTATGGCAAAAGATTTAATTTGAGTTCAAAATTTAAGAGGGAATTATTTAGAGAAAAGGAGGAAGAATTAAGGAGGAATTATTTAAAGAAGTTTTAATTATAATTAGAAGGGAATTAATTAGGAAAGAATCTAATTTGAATTCAAATATGAGAAAATTATTTTAGGAAATGGGGATGATATGATAGGGCATTTGGGGAGTCTATTTAAGGCTAATAATGTTGTATTTTGGTGTTGATTAAAAAAATCATATAACAAAAAAATTCAAACAATTTCACAAAGCAATGCACTTGCCTCCACCGGCCCCACCTTGTGCGATCTTCTCAAACGATGCAATTCTTCGCTCTTGTACTTCCCATACGGTACAAAACATCCATAACATGCTCCTTCCTTCTCATTAGAACCCTCACACACGCAGAAGAAACAGTTCCGCTTCTCTTCCAATCTTCCTCAATCGTTGCAGAGGCTACTAGCCGCTTGTCTTCCTCACGTTCGTGAATCAAACCCCAGCCTGCGCCGTTTGCACCGACACACACTCACGTGACCCCATTTCTCTGAGACCCCACGTCGGTCGTTCCTCCATACACCAAACCAACAACCCCACACCAAAGACAAATTTGGCCACCTCGCTCCTGTCCTGCATCCCTCCAACTCATGTGAATCCTTTGACTTCGAATCCAACTAATCTGCCTTCTTCCACACCCGCAAACCACATGTTCCAATCTCAAACAGAGGTCTCTGCTTACATTTACTTGCTCTGTCAGTGTGTTCTGAACTTATCACAATCAATTTCTTGCTCAGGCTATACACGATCTAATTGACTGCAAGAGCATATAAAGACTTCCTCGTTGGCTAATTGTTATACTTTTTCCTATTTCAATTACGTGAAGGTCTTTATAATAAAATTATATATATATATATATATATATATATATATATATATATATATATATATATGAAAGACAACGGGCATTTGTCAAATTGTGAAGACCGAGCCATCGATTTTTAATTTGGGAGGATAAAATTCAAATTAAAGACCCACGCCATCGATCTCTAATATGAGTGGATGAATTTTAAAATCGAAGGCCCTACGTCGTTGATTTTTAATCCGAGTGGGATGGTTCTAAATTCAAAAATCTCGTGTAGTTAAATCTTTGATCACGACGAGTTAAATTTGAAGACTCCGTGCTATCGATCTCCGATCCGGGTAGAATGATTTAAAATTCGAAGACCCTGTGTTGGTGATCTCTTATTCGGGCAGGAAGAAACAACGACAAATGTCGTACTGACCTCCCCGCTAGTGGAGGGGATGCCGGGAGGTTGCCGAGATTGCCTCGTAAAATTACTCAATTGGAGAGCAATTAAATTTTAATTGTAATTGATTAACCAACTGATTAAATTTAATTAAAATTAATTAATAAAATTAATCAATTCATAGAATTAGTTGATTAATTAAAGTTAATTAATTAAATTCAATCAATTAATTGAAATTAATTAAAATTAATTAATTATTTTTAATTCATGAAAATCCATTAATTAATTATAAAATCCATTAGTTAATTAGAATTAATTACTTAAAAGCAAATGGATTGATTGAAATTAATTAATTAAAGTTAATTAATTAATAAAAAATAATTGATTAGTTGAAATTAATTAAGTGAAATTAATTGCCTTATTAAAATTAATTATTTATTATTGGTTGGTTAATTAAAAAATTCGAGAGCAATTAAAAATCTGAGAGCAATTTAAAATCTTGGAGTCTATTAATTAATTAAATGAGAGCAATCAAATTTATTAATAGTTAATTAATTAATGCTATTAATTAAATTTTTTGATTAATTAGTTAATTAATTAATGAAACAATTATAAAAGTAATTGTAGAGAAATAATGTTTGCGCTAAGAATATACAACTCAACATTAAACACCAAACATTGCTCTCCAAACTCTGAACAAGAACTCAAAAACTCTCAAACAAAGCTCTCTAAACAAAAAACTCACAAACCTCTCAAACACCAAGACAAAAACAACTCTCAAACACTCCTATCCAAACTCTTCTATGTAAACCCTCTAAGCTCTCTACAGTGGTACGAACTCCAAGTACCTGCAATTAAAGAAACATAAAAGATTAATAAATAAAAAAATGCTAAAGCAAAAGAACAAAGTACTGGAAAGTAAAGTATGACACATAAAGTAAAGCAAGGTACTAGTGCAAGAAAGAAAAGCAAGGTATTAAAAACTAAACTACCATATTGAAAGAAAAAAATTACGGTACTAAAAGAAAAGAACATACTACTGTGGCAAAAACACCAGTTTTGGACTAGTAAACAATTGAATGTTAAAGGTCTAATGCCAAGCTAGCAAACAACTACAAACTAAAATACCTATGGGTGAAGTCTAATCTACCCTAAACTATTGGCTACTTCCAAAGGGAAGCAATAAGTCCTACAAATCTACATGTAACTTTTAAGGGAGTCTTAAGACCTGCCAACCAAATTCAAACAAATCTGGCAGCTTTACTATAGAGCTAGATTGTATGATCCATCTATAGGCAATTTATAAGGGACTTGTAAGACCTATCCAAACAATCAAAATTAATGGGCACTGGGCAGCTTAGCCATAGAGCTAGGTTGTAAGACCCATCAACAGGCAACTTATGAGTGAAGT
The DNA here is from genome assembly GCA_022539455.1 of Dendrobium nobile. Lineage (NCBI taxonomy): Eukaryota > Viridiplantae > Streptophyta > Magnoliopsida > Asparagales > Orchidaceae > Dendrobium > Dendrobium nobile. Next base: position 71,160,470 of record CM039733.1, read on the forward strand.
TGTAAGACCCACACATGAGGGAAATTGTTAAATAAATTGTGAGACCCTAAACCCTAAAACTCTTTACCCGATGATTCAAACACCAAACCACCTTTTTCAAATCTAAACCAAATCAACTTATATCTAACAACTTCAGTTTATTTAAGATCCCTGAGAGAAGACAACCCATGATTGCTAATCAAATTCACTGAATACTATGTTCAATAATTGCTAGTGTTAGTAAACTGAAACATATGATATACCAGGGACGACAGAACCATGGGATCCTGATCGGGTTTACCTCCATTTTCTCCTACAACTGAGACTAAAAATACGTAAAATTATTCATCCTTAATCGAGAGTTTTCTCTTATGCTTTAAGAGGGGTAAATAACTATGAGTGCTTGCATTCATTGGAAGTAAGGACGCAGATCTAACTAAACCCTGACACTACCCTCAATTGAAATATGGTTAATTATAATCTGACTTAAGGAGAATGGAATCATATGTCTGCAAAGTGAGATTTCATGTCGACGCACTGTTTTTCTTGAGCCAATATTTGGGTATTAATTGATTTGTATTTGTTGTAGTCTTTTTTTAGAGAGCTCTAGCCAGTAGCTAGAGATTTGGGAGAGCCGGATCTTCCTCTCCAATTTAAGATCCAACTGTATCTTGTGTTTTCCTTCATAGAGCTTTCAATAAAAAGTGTTCTTATGTGTTATTTCTAATTTTCTTGTTGCCGTTCTCTGGTTTTTGTTGAAATTACATCCACTTCCTATCATATTACCTTTCAAGGCATATAGAGGGTTGCTATTATTGTTTACAAATCAATTATACAGTGTGTATAATGTTGTTGTTGATGAAGATATGTTGTTTGTAGAATCTTATTGTTGGGGTGATCTTTATAACTTAGAAAGTGATTTTTTTTTGGTTAAGTTATAGTGTCAATTTTTTTTTAAACAATTGTTTGAATTGCTCTTGTATTTTAAGTATTCATTGAAATGATATATACACATAAACCATAAATATTTTTTAAAAACACAACTTTAAAATGAATTAGATTATGTTAATGACTAAAATTATGAAAATATCATTAATTCTAAAATACTTTTAGGCCTATATGATATATATGGCTAATCATTAAGCAATGGAATGTTGATGGAATTCCAAAAAATATTCATCTTTTTAGCATCCTCGCCATTCACAACTTGAGAATCTTCCTCAATTTGATTAACACCAACTATTAACCGTTTAATATGATATTCATATACTCAAAATGTTATATAAATTTCATCAATTTCACATTTATTGGACTCTGGGTCATTTGAAGATGGATGACTAAGCCAAAATTACTATTCTTTGAATAATTTGAGCTCTTTTGAATCTAGCGACGACCTTATCCTCACTATGACTCGAGGACTTAGGAAAGTTCCTTTTCAAGGTAGCTTCTTCTTATCTTCCAGCCAAGCATAATATTCTTTCTTCAGGCCAACGAACATGGTGTTTGTATCAACCAATCTTCTTTTATTGCTTCCCTTCTATCTCTTTAATCCAATCGGCCCACTGGTTAATAAGTCCTACAACGTGAATTTTTTTTGTATGCCAAGAGATTTTTTAGTCACACTATAGGCATGAGTGACTTTTAGTTGAAAGTGTTTCTTTTCCCATGAGCTTGCTGCCTATGAAGTCTAGCATCATTTATAAAAAAGGCTTTTTTTGCAGAGGGTTTTTAACTTTCACGCTATAATATTTACTCGATTTGATGAGAATTAAATAATTAATTTATCGTCTTCTATGTTATTTAGATGTTTATAAAAAAATATATGAATTCTCAACTATAGGTGATTTTGGAAGTTTTACTAGAAGTTTGGATTGCAAATTTAAAAGTATGACTATTATGTGCACTATCTCATCATCCAACGATGATGATGGCGAAGTTGATGTTAAAGCCATACACAAACATGACCATTTGTGCTAGGAAGCTACTAGGTTAATATAAGTGTTTACAAAAAATGAGAAAAAGCCCACAATAGTCCATTAACTATTAATAAGCGCCCAATTTAATCTAGAGTTTTCCAATGCTCCAATTTTAATCCTTTACTATTGAAAATTGATACCTTTTAGCAAAAAATGATAGTTAAAGTTAACACCTAAGTTAAATGTTATTGTTTTTAGATAGTGCAAATGTATGTGAGATTAGACTTTTGTTGCTTTATTTTGTCATTTAATGAATTATAATGAAGACAAAAATTTGAAGGGAAGTAAATATACTAAATAATATAGGTAAATAGTTAGTAAAATAAATGTTTGCAATGGTTATCAGGCTAGTAAGTTATTATGAAAAACTATATTAGTAATTATTATTTAACCTCTTGAAATCTGAAAAAATAATTAAATATCTGTCTTACGTTATATTGTTATATAGTAAACTTCTACTAGTTTATGTAGATTCAACAGTGTAATTATTTGCAAGGGTAAGCGATTTTGATTGTTGAGTTAAAAAATTATAAATTATAAAGTTTTTACTTTAATGCCCTCCTCAAATTATGAATCAGCGAGAGAGCATTGACTTTCCTTCAATTTGGATAGTTTTGTTAATGAAGGGACCAAATTTGATTAATTTTCAATAGTCAATGTAACTAAATAGGGGTAGTGTGAAACTAAATTGGGGTAGTTGGATGATTATTTTGAGCTTTTTCTTAAATAAAGATTGAAGAAGAGGAAAAGAGGGAAAGAATTTAAAACACTTGCACAACCCACACCCATTGCTCATCTGAACTCCTAAATGCTCCCTCTCTTTGTCATCTTTCTTCTTTATTTCATAAAAGTTCATTATACCTACTTTATTGTTGTTCATTTGAACTCTACATGTGCCTTTGTCATTGCCCAACATCCCGAGCATTCGCATTGCCTCCTTCCAACTCCTAGCGCCTCAAGGCTTGCGATTTCATCTCCCATGTTCTTGTACATCTGCTTCGCTTCGTCTTGCATTTCGTGGACTCCCAACTCTTCGTCGTGCACTCTACTAGTTACCTCACAAACAGCACACTATTATCCTTACTAAAACTTGCTACCACATTTTCATGATTCACTGACGTCTGAGCATCTCCTTCTGGTTATATCTCTCATATGAATCAATAACTCTACTTGCAAAAGCCTTTCTTTAGGGTTATTTGCTATGAAACTAGCGTAATGGTTTGAGCATGCGTGTTGACGATATTAGGTATAACTTCGCAAAACATGTTTCTCCCTTCTCATCTATATGAAGTTAGTCAAGTTTCGCCCCACCATTTAGGTTGCATCTGATACCCTTTCCTACGGTATTAGTCACGACATCCTCCACCATGACACACTTGTTGAGCCAAGATCAACGAGAAAAAAAAAATCCTCCATCATGACATATATCTGGGCTTGTCTCATAGCTTTCTTGACATGAAAAGTCAACAAAAAGATATAAGTGGGAGATATTGTCTAGTTGTTAGCTTGAATGCTCAATTGATATCTTCCTTGAACCTTAATGGTGTATGTTGTGTTGCATCCCACCATGGCTTCTACCTAGGTGTCTCATCATAGCTCTTGCTACCATGTAAGTTGTGTCGTGCTTCATTATGGAATCTATAGGGCAAATCTTGTATCTTTTTTATATGAAAAATTATTAAAAAAAATAAAGGGAGATGTTCATTTATAAATTCGATTAATATCTTTCTTGAACGTTAAGAGTGTAAGTTACACCACACCATCATGACATTTTCCCGAGTGCTTCTCTTAGCTTTTCCTACTGTGTATGTTGCGTTGTGCTTCATAAATATCTTGCATCATATTTAGCTCAATGATGGTGGTGAATTAGCCATCAACATAGTTGGACCGACCACTTGTGTCGATGTAGTTCAATATTAACATCTACTCTTGCATGGTTGGACTAAGTAATTGCAAGATGCAATTCTTTTGTGATCAAACTCTCTTATGGTCTTCATCTTTGCAAAAGGAAAAAAAATGGAAGATTTTTCCTTCTATTACCCGACTAAAAAAATGTAAAAAAGTACAACTTTTTTAAAAGTAACTAGGCACTTTGTCATTCTAAAGAGCTTCATATTACAAAATCAGACAATATTGCAAATTCTTATATTATTGATAAATCAAATATAGCTTCCTCCATCATATTTTTATTTCCTATATCAAAACTTTCATGAATCCTTCCAAACCATCCTCTACTAAAACGTACATGACGTAAAAATAAGCTATTTATATCAAGTTTGTGAAATCTTTGGTTAGTAATCAATAGAGCAGGAATCGGTCTGAAGTACACTAATGTTCAAAGTTTCTCCATGGTTTATTTCATTGATTGGAAACTATTTCTTCTGCAATAGCGAAATAACTAGAGAGGATGCGTTTAGGGGGAGAATTTTTATTGGCAAGAGTTTGAGGGAGTGGTGGAATCTTAAATCTGGGCTACAACGTGCTTGAGAGGGGGCAGTAATGGTGGAGAGGGTTGAAGCTTTGTCCTTTGATAGAATATATGGGAGGTTAATGTTTATTATAACGATAAGAGGTAAAAAAGCATAATATATATCAGATTATTTTTTTACTAATCTTTTTATGATGTTTATTTTTTTATTTTCTGTGTATGTTACATGGATTCACAAATTTCAAAGTCGCTACTCGATGATCTGTACTTTTTCTGTTTGGACCTGCTTCAGTATTTTCTGAATTTATTTACTAGTTTTGTTTGTTTCTGATTTTCCCCTTTCTTGTATAACTTTATGATAAATTTTGCAGAGCAGTGTGAAAAGGACAAGGCTCGTGTTCTTGTACACTGTATGTCAGGAAAAAATAGGTACATCTTACATTTCTACTGTTCAGATGGGATCTGTTGAACAGCGATGAATGTTAGGAAGATGGATTTTGTTTGATAGTGATCCTCTACTTAAAATACATTCTTAGGAAGATGGATTTTGTTTGATAGTGATCCTCTACTTAAAATATATTCTATTTGACAGATCCCCAGCTATTGTTATTGCCTACTTGATGAGATCTAGAGGTTGGCGGTTTCCACAAAGTTTTCAATGGGTGAAAGATCATAGGCAACAGGTTGAGCTGACTCCAGGTTAGCCTTCTATTCAAAGGTTTCCTTATCTCTAATATATAAATTTAACAGTTGATATTTGTAGTGGCTTTACAGTTAATCTTAGGGGGCTATTTGGCTACTAGCAGGATTAAGCATATCTTGAGGATTGAAACCTGAAGTCTGTATGGCAGGGCAATTACTAAATCTTGCTAAATCCTGATAAACCGTTTGCCTATTTGTTTTTAGGATTTGAGATTTGCAAGAGTAGAAATCCTTAAATCCTATAAATTATGAGATTTAACAAATCTTGGATTTAATCAACAATAGAGCTGAAACAAGATTTATCAAATTAGCAGGATTTGAAGACCTTAAAATTCTGTTTGCAGGATTAAAGCTTAAACTTGCTTGAATCATCTGCCTAAAATAGGATATCGAACAGCCCCCAAGTCCTCAAGTCCTCAATGCCTATTTATCACCTGCACAAGTCTTCAATATTTATTCACCTTTGCTCTCTCGTCCTTCCATTGATTTTTGAGGTTTAATCATTGAGGAAAACACCTTTAAAATTCTCAGCTAGATGCCAAGGATAATAAATAGGCTACTAAGTATCTAATGGCGATAGTATGTGTTTTTTGAGCTATTATTCTGTGCGGACACCGGACGGTTCTCCCGTCCAGTTCCGCGCTCGGTACTGAGTGCGGGTACCAAGCTCGTTACCCAGCGTGGTACATTTTTGAAGTATCGTAGCGCATTTTTATTGGTCTCGGGACGGTCCAGAGTCCGCATAGAATAAAAATTCATGTTTTTTTGGCCTTCTAAGACTTTTCTTCTGTTAAATATCCAGTTGTCCGTGAGCAGTTGATTGAATTTGAAAAGAAACTCTTTGGTTCCAATGAAACCTTGGCATCTTCAGCTTCAGAAATGCCTATTTATTCTTCTCCTTTGGGTTTCAATCTTGGGTTTCCTAAAACAACTGGAACTGCCCCAATTCCATCTTCAACCAGGCCACAACCACCTCAATCTTCCAACGCATAGACGCAAACAGTGCACCCGGCGCCTTCGTGTTCGGAGCCGGAAGAACCCCTGAGCAGAGAATCATGGAGAGTAATGCATTCAGTGCAGTGCCTCCTACTGGGACTGAAACCCCCATGGACAGCTCTTGAACAGCTTCAGACTTTCAACTCAGCTACCATACTTTGAATGAGATGACCTCATCGATAGAGTTTTTATATTGGTCAAATATGTCTATCAAGGTTTCAAGGGAAGGTAATTCTTAATGTTGTTATGGTGGGGCTGATGATACTAAAATTGTATTTTATTTTGCTGTTTTACTCTTCATGGAAGTAAAATTTTCATAATCTGCAAAATACAGCAAAATTTTCTGTCCATATATGTATTTTTAAAAGTATACTTTGTGATTGTTTTTTTGTTTTGTTGTTGTTGGTGTATATTACCACTTACATTTGATTTGCTGGATGCAATTTTGGAAATTTGTAGTCATTTCATTGCTTTCTCTTTATTATTTGTGCTATTAGTAGTCTTCCCTCAACATCTTTGTCAATTTGAGCTCCATTGAGAATCTCTCATACTTACCAATATGGATCTCTTCAAGGAAATCTTAGCATTTCTGAAGTTAACGGCACTTTAGGCTCAGCAATGAAGTGTATTAAGAGTTGAGTCTTCACTACTTTTTAGCTACTTTTTAGCATGTGTAGGAGCTCATATTCATTAAGCTCAGCTGAATATCTATTACTTTATTGACTGCTTAATTCACATAGCACTTGTGTTAAGGTAAGCTATACTTAAGTTGATAGTATCACCTTGGGCTATTGGGCTAGAGAAATTATACCGTGCGGAGTCCAGACGGAAAAGGTCTGTTCGGACTGTGAGTGTACACGCTGTATACTATTTGTATAATTTTTGTACGCAATTTGATTCAAATTGTGTACACATTATTTGTACAGTGTGTAAACACAGTCTGGATGAAAAAGTTCCATCCGGGTTCTGCATGGAATATTTTCTCATTGGACTAAGAGATTGACATTCTTCTTCTTAAAACATGAGTAATTCTTCTCTTTGAAGCCTACTTTTTTGTAAGCGTGCAAGAATATGTTAGTTTTTGTGCTCCCTCTTGATGATTATTTTCACCATAGTGTTATCAATGAATCCATGTTTATCGATTGATGCAACATTAGCTACAAAAGTAAATAGGTGGGTGAGATTAAGACTTCGTTTGAGATATTTTTCTTATTATTTTTTAAAGTAGTTTATAGTACATTTTTTTTAAATAAATAATTTTTATATTAAAAAATTATTCTAGAAAGCAATAAGAATGTTTTCTCAAACAAAAAATAAATTTGTTTTATATCATTGAATAAATTAATTAAAAATATATCAATGAAATCATCAACTACATTAGCAAAAGGGAACTCCTAATGCCATTTTCTTAAAAACCCTCTAACTTTATTCATTTAATTTTAGTTGACAATATGCAAAAGATCAAAATTCTTTTGATGGCTACCATCACCACTATAATAACAATTTAATTATAAGAAAGCATAAATTATTTTATATTTACTTGTTAGATGAATGATATATTTAAATAAATGTGCTCTTATTTTGTTCCTTGGAAGATCTTTTTTTATTTTTTTAGGTTGATTGGAATAGTCTAAAAGCTCATCTTAGTCATAATAGAAAATATTTATTTACTAAATTTTGAAAAAATAAATTATTGGAAATAATGTAAATTTCCCACTTGTGTTACATCAATAGATAATTAATTTTAATGAGTAAAATTAGGTTAATTCATCATGCCAATTTATAGCAAATAATAATTAAAAAAATGTTTTGACCTAAGAAGAATTAATATAATTTTTAGCATTAAAATAGATTTGTTTTTTGATAAAAAATAATTAGAGAAATTAATAATATTTTCTAATTAAAAACAATAAACAAAATGTTCTTTTAAGCTAATAAAATAATTCTCTCGTATTAATATATTAATAAAAATTTAAAGAGTATGATAGGATATTAATAATTTTAAAAATGGCAATATATTAATAAATATAAAATTTAATAAGACAATATAAAAAATCTAATTATTTATTTATTTATTTTAAGTTTGAATGCGATGAACGGCCCTCACGACAATAAAGAAAATCCAAATATGATAAAATAATAAAGTGTGAGGGGTATTTTCGTCAGATCAAATTAACCACAAAGATCGCCGGCTAAATTAGCCTCGACGGTCCCAAATCTTCCCTCAATCTACTCGTTCAACGATTCCACAACCGCCGCTTCGCCTCGCCGTCGTCCAAGCCGAGTCACCGGCGGCCACCCTTCACAGGAGTAAATCCTTCTACTTTGACGTGAAATCTCGTCGCAGTGGCTGATTCGTCTCCCCTCCATTTAGGTTCTCTAATTTTCTTGATATCTATTGGTATTGGCTTTCGTAGTCCGTGGATCAGGGATTCAGGATAAGAGGTTGCTGTGTTCTTAAAGCTAAAGGAGAAGGAGATTTATGGAGATGGAGACGACATTGAACAAGATCGAGAGAGCTCATCGAATGTACCGGGAATTAAAGCATCGAGATGCTCTTGCGCTCTATACGGAGGCGCTAGGGATGGCGAAGAACAAAGCACAGAAGATCGCGCTGCATAGCAACCGGGCTGCTTGTTATCTAAAACTGCATGACTTCAATAAGGTTTTCATATTTAGGTTTCTGTTTTTATCTTGTGTTGGTTTAGGTTCTTTCGAGGGGTTATTGCTTATTGGGAAATATTGGTTTCTTGAATATCCTGAAAAGTTCTGGTTTCGTTCTCAACCATACTCCGTTTTGTACTATTGGTTGGCTGATGACTTTTTATTTTATGTGGATGATGACGCATTAGTATACCTTTTTAAAAAAAAATTGACTTTTTTAAGAATAAAGGTTGGCTAAGGCAATTGTTGTTTTCCTCCTGTAGCTATAATGGCAGGAAAGGAAACACAACTAAAGAGGTTCTACTGCAATAACATTTGTTACATGTGTTGTGTACTAGATAGTCATTAAGGAATTGATAAAATTTGAGGAAATTTATAGCTTTTCAACATACACATTGTAGAAGAGAGTTTAGAAAATTCCTAGAGGGTAAGAAAACGCTAGGTAAATTGCAAAGATT